>JAWWES010000001.1:19323216-19342470 GCA_035583135.1 Lophotriccus pileatus
CGAATATGAAATTCAAATGGACTGTACGGTCCTCACTTATTAAACCTTCCTAAATGGGATGCTTTACCTCCTAAATGAAGTAATGCACTTACCTTAATATGAAGATAAGATACATTTAGAAAGAGCCACCTATTTGCATTGAAATCCACTTACCTATAATTTCTACTTTCCTGAAAGGAGGCCTGTCTGTGGAGAACACAATGAAAATTAATGCAATAACAATCTGGTAATGCATTCAGAAGGAAAGATAAAAGAAGAATAATCCAGTGAAACTCCAGGTCTCCAGAGATGAGAGCTCTTTCTTCAAAGTGGGAGTAATACAGTGGCAAACCCAAAATGTTCAGATTGCAAAGATCCTGATAGATGATGGCAATAAAGTAAGTATTTATATGTGTGTAGCACTGAGAATTCCAGTTGGAAAAGAGAAATTAATAGAGTAAAGATTTGGCAAGTTGAAATAATCTGAGGGAATACCCACTTGAGTACAGCTGGGTAAACAGTTTTTACTCTGAAATTGAGCCAAAAATTATAGAGAAATGGGGAAAAAAGTGGAATAAAATAACTGTGCTTTCAAGTTAGCAGATGACAAACATTTGCTTATTGAAGAGTAAAGGAGAGCTGACACAACCATGAAACCAACAGACACAGTCAGTGAGTTCACCTAAATGTTCTTTGGAAAGGAATTAGGAAATCAGCACAAGATCCTGAATAGGCACACAGGCTGTCTGATTTTATCAGCCTAATGTTCCAATTTTTTAAGAAGATGAATGCATTGGGCAGCCTTGAGGTGGGATGCTAATGGAAAAGTTCAGAAAAAGAAGTTAATAACCATAAGCGCTAATTCTTCATAAAGCCCATGTAAATCTCCAAACTGCAGATTCAAAAATTGAACCCTTGTACACTCTTGTGACAATTTATGTGCATTTATTAAAATCTTCACTGGTGATTGCAATTAAAGGGGAGACAGAGCCCCAGAAATGTGAAACTCCTATCAGTTTGGGTTTTTTTAAATGTTCTTTCTGCTGCATTCTTAAATTGATTCCAGTGCCTCCATTTGGTATCTGTCTTCCAAATCAAAACATGCAGGAGTGAAGATTCAACACCTTCTTCTCAAATGGCACAAACAGGCTTGCATGATGTCCTCAAACGACTCAAAATTGAATGGAAAAGTGGTGGCCTCCACTTCCTTCTGTGGATTGCTGAGACATGTAACTCTGAGCCTGTGAAAAAGGCAGTGATACAGCTTGTTCAGAACAAGTAGCAAAGAATTTGATTTCTTAGCAGATGCAGGAAAGGCAAGGAAGTGCTTAGTAGAATCTCTTAAATTTTCCTAACTGGGACAAAGTATGCTTGTTTCCAGTGTCTAAGCAACAGATTATGATAAAAGTGTCTGAAAAAGCATGATGCAAAGAACTCAGTTTAATTCAAGTGACTGTGTTTATGTATTAAAGGAAAAGACAAGCTAGAGTAGCAGCTGAAATTATGTACCAGGTTGCTGAATTGCAAGCAATTAAAACTTTTTCCACTCACATCTTGAAAATCTCAGTCAGACTTGTTCAGTTCTGCCATCACAAACCTTGAAGAGGCCATTGCTTAGAACTATGCAATTTTAAACTGTTCTGGAATGGAAAATGTGTGTTAAATTTTACTTTAAGAAGGAAGATATTATAAAAGTCTGGAACAAAATATAGGGAAAATCTACTGCAGAAATTAGGTTAATTCAGTGATTTTGACAGGAGTATGGACATTTTTGGAAATTATTTGGATAGGAATTGATTTTTTTAATGCAATTTTTTGCATGTGGGATAGGAAGAAAACCCTAGAAATGTAGTGCTCTAGGTCTGTCAAATTGATCAGCATAGAGAATCACACAAATCCTTCCCTGATGGTGATATAGATGGACTCCTGCACAGGATGTACCAATATGGAATTAAAAACAAACCAAAAAACCAACCAAACAAAAGCCCCCCAAAAAACAACAAAATAATTAAAAAAAGCCCTCACATTACAAATTCTAGGATAAAATTACTCTGATGTGATATTCCTGTTTAAAACTTCCATTCTAATGGAAAAATAGTCTTTGTGGATTGGAGGAACTGGTCATGGGAGGAACTTTCAGCCTTTCCCTAGCAAGGGTCTGCTTGCCAAATTGAAGTTATGCATATAACCTTAGAAAGCAAAGTATGCTTTATCTCCTCACTCCTTTTCTCTTGTTGTTTATTTAATGAAACTAACTTCTAATTTGGGCAACAGAGCTGAGTCATGGCTCACATAACTGCTTAGCACTATTTCTCTCTTTGTTATTTACAACTCAGGAAAAAGAAGCCCACGTGGTGTTGTTTCAAATGATGCTGATACTGAAGATCAGATACCTGATCAGTGGGGCCCCAGCAGCGGAAATATCTTCAGCTGGAAAATTAAACTAAGAGATTATACTGTCACCAAAGCAGGCTCATAAAAGTATTCTTATTAAATCTCTCCACAGGACTAAGGAACTAATAAATTAGCTAGCTCCTTAAATGAAAACTGCTAAGTACCAAACCCAAGAATTAATCTCACCAGTAAATTTTGAATTGTTTCTCCCACTGCAAAAAAAATCAAAGATCCTGAATATTTACTTATCTGTCTATTCCTAATTGTCTGTCGATTACAGAATAAAAGTCGAGTGTGAAAATGTTAGTCTAAAGCCTCAGGCAAGTTATTTGATGTGCCACTGCTCAAGCAGCCACTGTGTATTAAAGACAGGGTAAGGTATGTGGAGCTGGAGGAATGCAATATTGCTGTCAGGTGATGCCCAAAAATACCTCCTAGTGTTCTGTTTCAGAATAACAATGCAGTGAAATAGAAAGAAGTCAGGGTAAACCAGCTTGTGACAGAGTTTACATTTCTCTTTCTCTCTGTTTCTGCCCTGAATTCATAAATGCAGGGACAAGCTAAAAAAAAAAAATTAAAAAAAAATAAATAAAAAAAGACAGGAAGAGTTCTGGACATGAAAGATTCCTTCGAGGAAGGTGATGGGACAGTCAGGGAAGGACTGCATCTAGCTGGTGAGATAGTCTCCTGAGCTGCTTCATGTGGGGAAAAACTTATGGGGCAGTGGATAAGTGTCATGTTATCTGCTTTTAAAATCTTCCATGGTTTTCAGTGTTGGTGTAATTTTTAATGACAGTCTCTTGCATTGTGTAAGGAGAAGGAAAAGCTCTCATGCTGTTCAGGCGGAGCTATCAATCAGTCAATATTGCAAATAAAGCTATATGGCTCAAAGGTTTTGGTAGAGGTGCCACATACATCATAGAGGAGCAGCAGATGGGAAGGGACTCTTGGTTATAGTCAGGCTCCTGACAATATCAAAGAAGCTAAGGCAAGGCTGCTATTGCTGCACTGCACTGCAGCACAGAGCTGGCTTCACTCCTGGCTTCTGGGACTGAAGCACTGCGGCTCCTTGTCCGTAGAACAACTGCATATGCAGAATAACCTCTGTAGAGAAGAGCAAGGATCCCTTTGTGCTGTTATCTGTTGTTTTCCAACTTATGCTAACGTTTACACATCTCTACCATTCTATGGTACTGCCCAGTGTTAAGAGCATCACTAAAGGTCCTGCTGCAATCTCTTGAATTTTAGGAGTAACAGAAGAGGAAAAGACTATAAGTGACCTTAAAATGAGAAGCTCCTGCTGACATGCCACAGGTGAGGGACTTGAGTGAGGGACTACTCTTCAGTTTCTCCACACAAAAACACCAGTGTGTGCACATCTCAGAGAGCCCTGATGGATAGCTGGGTGTCATGCTTTTGGTTGCAGAGGTTATCAGTCCATTAGTTACCTGCACCCAAAGGATATCATTGTCAGCCCCCTACCACTAAATCCAGGCATGTCAGTAAAATGATCCAAGTACAGTGGAAATACAGCAGTGCCTAAATCAATCAGAGCAGGCATGCTGCAGTGCACTGGGGGCTGTTACACAAGGGTTGCCAGGCATGTGTAAGGTAGCCAACCCCAAATTAGCTGACTATTCCTCCACAGACCACTGCACAGAGTGGAATGGAGTGCTAAATAAAACAGTGGAGATACAAACTTGTCATGCATGCAAAGCACGTGGCCACAGTGACCAAAAGTCAGTCAGGTGTGCCTAAATCCCAGGACTCTGCTCAGAAATCCTGGATGCTCTTCTGACACATGGATTAGCAAACAAAAGGCATCAGAGAAGTCAAAAGTTCAAGTGTGTTTCCACACAGCTCTATATTGTGCTTGGCTGTACTTTTAATTGGTTTTGTTCATTACTTCAGCTTTTTTACAAAGAAATCATAAATAAGTAGTGAAGGTCATAGAAACTATTTTGATCCAAGATATCCTCTGATGCACTTGTATTCTACAATGATTACTAACTCCTTTTTTCTCCTTGTTTATTCTAATATGGATGAAAACACTCATATTTTGTTTTTATTCTGACTGGGCCAGATTATCACAGCACTGCTAAAGAGAAAAACACTTTAAATAACACGTGTCTTTCAGCTTCACCACCACTGTAACAAAAAAAGAAAAAAAAAAGATAGTAATATATTTCATTTTTAAAACAATTCATCATTAAAAGGCATATATAGAGAATGGCCTTTCCTGCATGCATGATTTTTTGTGTAGATTTAATTTCTTTTTTAAAGACTTGGTAGTATTTTATGTATGTGATTTCTTAAAACCCCACTATTAAGACAATTAAAACATTTGAATGAATAACTGTGAGACTTCTCCAAGTTGCTCCAGGTTCTCCAAGTTACTCTGTCTCTTTTTTTGCTTTACCCAACTGCAAATTATGCAGGTTGAGAAGACTGGAAGGAGGGACAAAAATTGTAACGAGCAGTAGATATTGACAAGCATAAACAGAAGAGGATTTTAAGGATATTTTCATTACAAATTTGAGTCAAGCCCACTTGTACCCTGGAAAAGGATAAATAGAGCTGTTGTCAACTCTTTCTGAGTTTCAATTCTGTGCCTGCTCGCTTGATCTGGAGTTTTTACATGCTACATTTCACAGACTGAAGCCCCTTTTTCAAATTTTTACATGCTTCCAGTATTTTAACATTTTTATTAATGCATTTAACAGGTACAAATTTTTAAATGAAATGCATCAAAATGTCTATTACAAGCTTTCTCATTTTATCCGATAAGCCCAGTATAAGTGCAGTTCTTATTTCCACAGGCTCTTGAAATTGCTCGGGGTCAACAGGAAAATCTGTATGAGTTTCTTCTGCTCTTCTTCTTCTATCTGAACACATTTTACTGCAGAACGATTCTTGGCAGCTGGTGCTGTCTGTATCACTAGCACAAGTGAACTTGATCTTGCCCTTGGCTTTCTTATATGAAGGCTATTCAAGCCTTTCTAAATCCAATCTACTTGGCTTTGTTTGTATAAGAAAAATGGACTTAGAGCTTCTTTATTTAACAGAAATTTACCTATTTATCCTCATTCAACAACGTGGACACGCAATGAAAACAGATGGAGCTGATTTCAAACATGTCCAATATCCAGATTGCTTTCAATTAACAAAGTAAGTTTTGTGAAAGTCCAGAGGGTCTATGAGCTATCGTGGAAGGCTGCCTAGGCTAAAGGTACAATAACTGGCTGAGCATCCATGACTGCAGTCAAAGTCATAGCTTTCGAAGTTTTACTTCTATTAACTATCCCCAATTTATAAAACAACTGCTTCATTTTGTATGACCTGCAGTGCTTTCTATGGAAAGTACAGATTATAGGCCTAGTTAAAGCTTTTAAGCTTTTAATTGACAATAAACAACTCTTGGCTCATTTGACTTTTTGCCAAATTTAACAGACTTTGCTTTACTTCCAAGTTTCACTTGAACTTACCACTGATTCACAACTGCTGTCAACAGGGTTGTTTTTGATGCAGTGGCTCCAGAGAAATAGCCCAGGGGCTTTACAAGCAAGACTCCTGAACAGCTGAACTGGGATAATCATCCAAAAGGGTTGTACTGTTGCTGAGATCTGAGGACCTGAGCTGAGGAGAGGACTTCTGTCCACAGGTGACGGGTCATCTTTAGATTTATGGCAGGAGGTTACCAGAGAACCCGGTGACATCACTCAAGTTCAGCACAGGCAAAAGTTCTGTGTAAATTTTATATTAGAGAAAAATAGCCATTAAAAAAATACCAGTGTCCCTCGGGCCAGCGAGCAGGGAAAAGGTCAGAAAATTATTCATTTGCTCACCAGACCCAAGGGTGAGTCTCAGGTGATGATTTTACTCACAGTAACAGAAGGAAAATGTTTTCTAATCTGTGTAATCAAGAATCTAATCCTTTCCCTTCACTAGTACAAAATGCAAGATTTTTCACCATAAGGTTTTGTAAATGTACAAACCAGACTAAAATAAAACTGACAGGCAGTAAGCATTCTCTGTTTTTCCAACACTACAAAATGCAAACCCTCAAGGACTGGCAACTCCAAACAAATTAGAGGCTTTCAAAGGTTAGTCTGCCTGTCCAGAAAGCGACAAGAACCATTTTGAAATAAAAGCTCATGGGTGACTCTGATCTCCAGCTCAGCTACTTATTTGTAAGTTGAGCAAAATCTCAAAAATTAAGTGCTACTGTTCCTTCATAAGAAACATAACGCTTCTCTTTTATTAACTTTTGCAATATTATTAAAATATTAATGGTTAAGATAATAGCTTTTAAGTTTTGCAGCTCATTTAGGTACTACATAAAGGAGTGTCCATTGATACTCACACTGAACATGCTTGCTGTGTAACTAGGAGCATGGCTAAAAACTCTTATGGTTCTCCTGTCCTTAGGTATCAAGATCATATTTGTTCGCACCATCAACAGAAGCTTGAAACGAGTGAGACAGTGAGGAAGGATTTTTCCAGCCATCAGCTTTCTGGGCCATATATTTATTTCTTCAACCTAAGATAAACCTTCGGCATCACAGACTGTGTTGGGGGGAGTGCAGGCAAAGAAGACGGTGTTTAGAGTCTGGGTTTTGTTGTTTTGGTTTTTTTCTTTCTCTTTTGTTTCTTCTTTGAGCATCTGATGCTCAAGGAAAGATAAACATGAGTCAGGACTACCTGTTTTTTATGACTTTAGGGAGCTGAGGTGTTAATTTATGCTTTTGTCACTACCTGTAAATTTACCTTCTATTAATATACATGGCTACAAAAGTCCTTCTTGTGTATCCTTCCTACACTGAATTATAACACTAACTGTCTTCCTAAAATCCAGTTTCCCACTGGGATCACCTTCCCCAGGTAGGTGCTACTCATGTACCTGCCAACAAGGTCTGCTTTGGGCTTTCAGCTTGTTTCTCCATCATTCCCTGTGTCTTTGCAGCATAAAGGGATCCCTGGAAAGGCATGGGGAGCTGCTCACTTCCCAGATCCCTAAAACATCTCCTTGTTTTTTTACCACCAAATTGAAAAATCTGGTCACGAATTTGAACACTGATGCCAGGAAACCTTCAGGCAGCCTCTGCTGTGACAAAATCCAAAGATATCCCTCCTCCTCCCCACTCTGAATAGGCAGAACACAAATAAAGAGTGGTGGGCTGCTCCTGACAGATCTGCCCTTGCCCTTCACCAACCTGCTTTGTAGGAACTGTAAAGTTTATCCTTGGAGTAATGACATGCAGCAGGGTTGGGAAGAAACATGGATGTATTCCTAACATGGAGGCAGTAAGTAACATCACCTTTGCCAACCTCATCTGTTTGTATTATATATTTACAGTAAAAGTTCTGCTGAAGAATATCTGAGAAGCTTCCTGTCTTTCAGGCAAGTTGTGTTTCATGAAAAAGCACAGGTCTGTCTTCAATTTGACATGCTCTTGGGAAGGAGATCATGCCTGAGGCCATTAGCAAGCATCCTGCAGCCTTAAGTGTTTGTGCTGGTGAACTTTGAAATAAAGACCCTAATAATTCTTGTGCCTTTAAAAGAGCTGTAATTTCTGCATCATCTTAAGTCATTTCTGCATAGAAATCCTAAATTTGGTCAGTCTTTCTCTGAATTTCCCACTACGTTTCACAATATTTATCCAGCCCTCATATTTCAAGCTGAGTTTTGCTCTGAGGCTTAAGTGTTAGCTGCACTAAGAAGGCTGCAGTTGGAGCCCTGGTCTACTGAACACGAGCAGAAGTGTTGTAGCATTACCCAGGATACTTTTATTTTCCTTATGCATTTCAGTTGCAGAAAGAAATTACCAACAGCAAAAATTTCCTTTGCCTGAGGCAAATGCTAGGCAGTGACATCAACTTACTCTTAAGCCAGCGAGTCAGATGGCTGCACCCTTGGAGATCCCTACAGAATCTCTTTGCCATTTCATTTCAAGTAGTCAATTTTTTTTCAACAGCAACTTTCTAATGAGAAACCGTGTGTAGCATTGTTAGGCTTGATTAGGCAAATTTAATTGTCTATAGTTAATGTATCTGTGCAAAAGACAAATACTCAGCTTAGGCATGGTCCTTAATCTTTCAGTAATTTAGAGTAATTTAACTAACCACAAGGTCTTTAACTTGTAATGGGATGTATTGCAAGTAACTTCCTCTATCTTCTTCTGTCCCTTACACATTGTGTGCTTCTGCTTCTGATAACAGTGATCCTCAGTGTTCATGACACAGCTATATCCCTTTCCTGTGCCTGGATGGTTTGGGCTCCTTTCCTATGCATTCTGATATGAAAAACCTCTTTTATGACTATCCAGCATTCTCTAGTTTAGAGTTTTACCGTTCTGTGCTACAGACACCCCAGATGTAATTAGTTTCTCAGCACACCAGCAGTACTTACCCTGATATTTATCTCTTTCATCTTTCTGTTCATTAAGCTGCTGCATTCACAAAGCTCCTTCCACCATAGGAGTCTGCAAGAACATGGTAATCAGAAGAATTGAACCCTATACCACAGGGCTGCATCAGCATAACAGATTTGTTTGAGGAGTATTTTAACCTTTCTAATCACTTTCCCTCCAGGAACTTATCTTCCTTTTTCCTAAATTAGGAAACTACTTCATTCCTGGTTTGGCAGTCCTCAGCAGAGAGGTGGCAATACAGCAGGACACTCAACATTTAAATAGTCAGTTACAAGCATCTACCAAAGAGCAATCCTCCTTTAAACCAATTGTTTTCTTGCTTGGTATTTTATACTGCCATGCTAGATGTTATGGCCCACCTCAATAAGTGTCTACTCTGGCTACTCAATCCTAGTTATTATTTCCTCCCAACAAATAACACTTGTTCTGTTCATGGTCCTTCTATTTTTATCTTACAGGCTTGTGTTAATTCTCAATTATTAAAAGTCTCTAAATGCCTTCCGATGACTGTAATTTAATTTTCTATTGTATTTTATCAAATGAACACTTCAATCAATCAACTTAAAGCCCATATTATTTGAAGCATGCAGTGTGGATGCTAAAGAATGAACAGCTGACTGAAAAATTGACCCGGTTTCAACACATTCTGTACATTTCAGCCCTAATTACATCCTAATTGAAACCAAATTTAAACCACAGAATTTTGCTTCATTGCTGTTGAATGCCATATCCATGCCTATAGCTTTTGAAAGTACATCCTACCACTTGCAATTAAACAAGCTGAAGTTGACTGTTGCAGGGGGCTGAAGGTTTCACTGTGCTAGATCTGTCCCCCTGCCCTCGAAATGGAGACAAAAATTACACTGTGAAAGGGCAAAAGTCCTCCAAATTTCCAGTGTTAAAAACAACACAATTTTATACTGACCACGTGTAGTTTTTTTCTTTTGCAATCAAATAAGGAATGAGCAGTACCAATGCACATTTATTGATCAAAGTGACATCCAGGTTATTACGTGATCTACCATTACTGATATGTTTTCTGGGCTCCCATTATTTTCAACCTGCCTCTTGTAAACTACTGAAAAAATTATGTTCTACATCATGCTCAACATAAAATACCCCTGCAGGCATCAAATTCAGCTTATGCTATCATCTACACAGTACAGAAAACATCCTATTCTCTCTTCTCATTTCTATTCCCCCTTGTGTTATATTTTTAAATGTACCTGTGCATTAGAGACCTATAATCCTATTATTTCTGCAAGGTTTCATTAGCACATGAAATAAAACTCCCAGCTATTATGCTGGTCATCCCTATCCTTGTGTAAATGAGCAACTTTTTGAAGCAGCAGCGCATAAGTTTCTCTAAATGAGGTTGAAGAAGCTTCCTAACTTCAATATACAGTGTTATTATTACTTCAATCTCTGCAAGGAACACCTTGGCAAATTCTAGAATTGTCTGTAATAACCTTTGCTACAGCCAAGTTTTCTCCTTTTATGCCATAATAGACTGAGACTACCAGCATACAGTATTGCCTATCACAAAAGTACAAGACCTTGTCTTTTGCACTGTAAATTTTATTCCATTTTTGCTATATCATTTTTTTTTTTGCAAAATACTCCACTCCTGTTTCCTATTAAGGATGCCTCCAGGCTTTGTCTTAGTGCATTTATCACCACACTCCTAGTCGTTTCGCCTATCTTATTCAATATATATATTTACTAAAGGTCCCCTGACAGACCTTTGCAAAATTTAATTAGTTAACTCCCTCTGAAATTTCTAATGCTCTGCTTTTTTTTTTTTTTTTTTTTTCATCAGGAAAGATTACCTATTTTATATTTCTTCTACTAATTTCTGTCTTTGCCTGACCTGCACCATTTTGACTTCGTTGGTTTGCCTTCTAGCACGCTGACAACTTGCCCTGTGTTAGCAATAATCTATATTCACTCCTTTGCTTCTGCAGCAAAAAAATGGCTTGAAAAAAAATTCCTGTCAAGTATTCAGCTTCATCACCTAATTTCTTACCAAGCTTGGAATAACAGTGGGTGATCTGGTAAGATTTGAGAAGGGTTTAACCTTAACCTTTTTTTAGAAAGAATTTAAGACTTTTCTTTTTATAAGAGCACTCAAATACATAGTAGATGTACTGTCTAAAAAAAAAAATAAATTTGTATATTATTTTCCTTTCACACAAAACTTCACAAAAAAGTGCTTTATTAATGGTCTTCGATGCCTGTGAAGAACAATCTCTGTGCAACTCAGGAACATAAAGGTGCTATAAAAAAAGCAAACCCTCTAAGTGAGGATAACGTGTTTCCCAAGAGGAATAATGAACATCCAATGATTCCTTTCCAAGCATACCAAGAAACTGTTTTGTGTCCTGTTTAGAGAGTTAACAGGAATTCAATAAGTCAATTTAAAGCTTCTGATGTGGATCACTGTTTCAGTCCTTGAAGAAAAGTATTCAGAAAAGAAACCTTTATATTCCTGTCTGCTGTCCCTGCCTGGTCTATTGCCTGACACTTCAATGCCTCCCATAGTCTCTGACTACACGAAGGTTATTGCCAGGCTACTGTTCCATTTGCCTTCTTCTCTGTATCTTCAGTCATGCTCTAACTTACAAACATTTTAAGCTACAAAACCAGTTTAAGTCATGAAGCTGCTGCTTTTTAAAGCACTATTTATTCTGTCAATCCATTACACTTCACACCTTGTCAAAAGCAAGTGATGCTCAGTCAATCATCTTATGTAAGTGTGTATGCTGGTATAGTGTTTTGAATTCTTCATTATCTTAGAAGACCAGTACAAGTGCTGTGAAGCATTTTTTCCCTTATTTGAGTTCCCTGTTTAATGACAACCTCCAGCATGTTACCTTGCCTATTTGCTCTAAATGAGGTAAAGTTTTGTGTACAACTGGTTTTCATTATAACTTCAGTTCTAGGTACCTCTCATACAAACAGACCTCACCCACATGATGAGACACTTCCTAAGTAAAACAGTGTGATGAAAAAATTAACTATTGAAGTGTCACACAGAAATCAAATGAGTGAAGAAGAATTGTTACAAGTTTATCAGGATACCATGAATTCTGATACCATTTTAGAAGCTCATACTGTGCTTTGAAACCCCCTTTTCAAACTTTCCCTGCCTGTCTCTTTGTGGTCTCCAAGGTTAATGGAAATAGCCTGCCTTTGAGAAACAAGTTCCCTGTTCTTGACAGGGACAGACCATGTTTGAGTTTTAACTTGTTCAATAGAAGTGGATTTTCCATAAATCTACCAGAATGATACATTCAGCATTTTATACGAAGGGTGAATGTGGAGCCACATGTCTGCAACAGAAAGCATGAAACAAAATAAGCAGTTTTCCTCTCATTGGTAGCCCTATTTCAATTTTTACTGAATTTTCAAACACTATGTGGCAGAACTAAGGAAGCAGCCCTCATTTGGCAGCCCTGCCACCTTTTCTGGAGGCTTCAACTCCTTCATCTGAGGCTGGCAGCAGGCTCAGGACACTGCAGGATATGTGAATTCCTGTTTAATCTTCCAGATGACCAGAACTGGGGCTCTGACACTGACTCCCTTGTGCCACTGATGACCCCATGGCAGTAAAGATGCACTTTCTCACTCCTCCTGGCACTGCTTGCAGGTGGATCTCCCTTCTGACTCCAGCTTGTCTTCTCCCCCCTGCCTTGTAACCCTGGCTACCAACCTAGGAAAACATTACTGATGTCTCCTGCCAGGTTCCCTCTCCCTGCCTGGCATGCCACATATATCTATGTATTTTGTGGACAGATATTATAGTTTATGGGTTAAACATCTTACTGCAAATCATGCAGTGTCCGTGTGTGATAAATGCTGAAGGTTTGTATTTCCAGTTCTTTTGTCCTTCCCGTTCCCAGGACAGCCCTTCTATTTACTGTCATTTTTCTCAGTGTACAGTGTTCCCTGGAAAACCTGTTCAGCTAGTTTTTCAGTTTCTTCAATTGATTAACTTTTCTGTTACTAAGCCAGGATCAAGCCAGCTTTCTGGCAGTGCTATTCTGTCTTCTTGTGCTATACTTTGCCATAGGATTGATTACAGTTGAATAAACTGGAGAAAAATGGTGGAATGTGCATTGTTTGGTGGTCTGACACCTGACCATTACTTCTTTCTGCATCAAGCTCCCTACAATCACAGAAGTTTGCTTAGAACAATGAATATAGTATTCCATTTGGAATAAATGGCTGTATCTCTTTGCAGAACACAGATCTGTAGTTATTAGGGGAGATCTTAACACGTCATCTTGGACCTTGCCTAATTTTCTCTTTTGCTCTAGCCCACATTTTCATGCCAAGTGTTGAATGACAGTGGTTGGCATATTCTGGAAAGCTGAATGATACTGGACCATTCCTTTGCTCCTTTGCCTCTGGATCCTGGCAGTCACATTTTCCCAGAAGCCTGGGCTAGCGCTCACACAGGAGGACTGACAATTTAAATTCCATCATCTCTTCCATTTCGGTGCTTCCAGACCTCAGTGTTCCCAAAGATGGTCAGCCACCTACCCCATTAGTAGTCAGCCCTCATTAATTTTCCTTACAGATTTCTAATCACCCTCTGAGCCATGCTAAAGAAGTTGTTATTCCTATGGAACAGTGTTTATAATGAAGGATTTAGTTTTAGTTTTGCTAATGGTATAAAATCTAGAATAATTTTTTTCCCCCTGTACAGCTTTTAGGGATGTCAGTTAGCAGCTTTTGAGTGCTCCAGGTATGTCATTTTCAAGAGTTAAAATTTGGCAATTTAACTTTGACAAAAATTCCTCCTTTCTACACTGAAATCTAAAATGTTTGCCCTCTCCTCCTCAATCTCGCTCTTTAATACACAGTTGACACGTTTCACTTTTGTGTTACTTACATGCACAAAGGTCTATTCTCAGCCTTTCCCATAATTTGCCTACACAAACAGTCACATTTAAGCTTCATAGTTCCATGTATGGGAGGGCAATGTATGTTAAACTTTAAGTTTAACCCCTTTTACAGCATTACGACACAATTTTCATGACTTTTTTTTGGGCATTAAAGCATACCATTTTTTTCTCTCACTGCAGCAGCAGCAGTCATAATTTTTTTGCTCTTATTAAGAAACAGAAAAGCCAAACCATATGGATCTTCTATTACTTTTAGCGATGCAAGAATACAGGAAAAACAAATCTAATTTTTCATACCCTTCAGGGAAGGAAAAGACTATTGTTTTCTGATATTTAGTTTATGGTGGAATTGTTATTTGTAATTGGAATACTCTCTCAAAGGATACTGTAAATATTAAGTTTCAACAATCTTCAATTCAAAAAAAAATCGTAATGAGCACAATAATTTCATGTTTCAGTTTGCTCATGTGTGACCAAAATAGGATTTGAATGCTTCTCATTCATTACAGCACAGGACCATAATTTTTAATAAAATTTGACTATTTACTGACACTTTTGATTAACCTTTAATACAGCACTGTGCTAACCAGACCACAATAGGCCTAACATGTTCATTTCATGGATTTTATCTCTGAAAAGGATTTGTTTCCTCATGTGCTTGCCCATTCTGCTGATATTTACATACCATTTCTAAGTCCTCCAAAAAATGACACCTCTTTTCCTAATAGCCAAAAATATCAATACCTCCTCCCCCACTCCCAACATTGTTTTCCCATTTCTTTAAAGATGAAAATCACTCAAAAACAGCAAGCCATATGTTAAGCATCTTGGTATTCTGTGTTGCTCCATCTTTGGTACTGACATAATGACACACTCTATTTGTCTCTGTGACAATACAAACCCAAGGTACTTATTACAGAAATCTGCTTTTTGCATTTGAAATTTAGCTAATTAGCTTTAGTATTGAGGGCTTTTTAGGTCATTATTGCACAAGCTTTTCTCAAGTCCTTCCCCCCTCTTCCAGCAAAATTCTTTCAGCGTTACAGGACTTCTGGAAACCTTCTGGAGTTCAGGTAATGGCTCTGCCATCTGATGGCTCTTACTATCCATCTAAGATGCTACAATAGGCACATCAAACCTTTCTTAGTTACAGACTTGCAACTTACCATATTTACAGATTAAATTAGAACTTTTGCATGAGCCTTCAGCAGCATCTCAGGTCAGAGTAACAAGAGAGAGCTTATACATTTTAACTTTGCTAGAGGCCAGTCAGGTTCAATGGCTGCAATGACAGAGTCATTTTGTTTCTTCTTTGCTGCTGTGTTGGCAATTCATGAGTCCTCTTCTGTGCACTGTCATCATCCTCATCCCATAAGCTGCTCTGCTTACCTGGAGAGATTTTTCAAGTCTAGAAAGAGATTGGTTTTCACATGCCATTTAAGGGCTAGTATATGCACACTAGTAATTTCTGGCTTTGTGCCTGTGCCCCAAAGTTTCTTGCTAGGTATCTACAATGTTGAGTCCAAACTTTTCTAGTGTCTGTTTTTCAAGCTTACAGAGCCTCCCAAGGCCTGACCTTCTGCTTGGTTGAGTTATCCTTCATGACTTTGGCTGTTCTCCTGAGCCCACTTAGATGTTTTTGTTGTTTTATTTACAATATCCTGTGCAAATGACTTACACAGATACCAGTTGCACTATGCCACAAAGTACTTCCTTCAGATTGCTTTTTAAACACATGGCCTGGTGACTTAATTAGACAATCTTTAGTTCTGGTATTTAATAAATAAAAGAGCATCAATTCCCTATTCTTTTTTTCACATCAAATCTGCAATGTTACAGGTCCAAATATCTGCAGGGGTAGGACAGACACAACTGGTAGAGAATTGCAAAAGAAGAAATCCTGCTTTTCAAGGCTAGATGTGTTAGAATATCATAGTAGTTCTAAAGTTACATTTATTATGTCCTGCAGCGTCCAATTTAACAGAGAAATGTGAAATAATTGGGTGGGTAGTCATGTACAAACTCAAGGTTTTCCACAGTATAGCTACCGCAAATATTTAATTGTCCTTTTGCTGTATTGCAGGTTTTAGACCACTAAGCAAAAGTAATAATTGCACTGGAAAAAAAAACAACCAAACAACCAAACACAAACACACACACACACACATAAACAACAAAACAAACAAAACAAAAAAACCATAACCATCAAACAAACAAAACCCCAAAACCAGAATGAACAAAAAACCAAACAAAAAAACCTTTCTTTTTGGGCTTCCCAAAGAACAAAATTTGTAACAAATGTCTCTAAGCTCATTTATGAGCACGAACTACTGGACTTATTAACACTGGCTTTTCCTCACAAGGGTAATATATCTGCAGTTAGATATTTTTCCTTTGTCAGAATTGTTGATATGGTCATTATAAAAATTAAAAAAAATTACTCTTCTCTAGAAGACACCCATTCTGATTTTTACTGGCTCAGGTGCTTGACACACAATGCATCCTCCATTCCTGAATTTCTTTACTACAAGCAGATGACAGTGCACTATTTCTGAGTTTTCAGCTCCCAAAGACAAGCTGACATTGAAGGGCTGGTGACTCCTTTGACTGCTACTTTGTGCCAGCCCTGGAAAGGTCTGTGAGCAAAGGAGATCTGAGCTGCTGCCTAACCAATGATCCTTCAACTGACAGCAGAAGTGACTTTCATCACGTGCAGGAAGAGAGTAGTAACTCGTCAAAATTTAGTGGGGCTTTCATTTTAATCTGCATGTGTGAAAATAATTTGAGTCTCTGGTTTATGGTGAGATGTGGTGCAACGTACGGTTTTCTGTGCTTGTTTTACTGTGTGGATTTGAGCAGATCTTAGGCAGCCACTGCCTCTGTCCCCTTTGTGCCTCAGGCTTTATTAATTGTGAACAATAGGTCACTGTCTCTGAGAATGAAGAGAGGCTAATGCTTCCTAAGTACATTATTGCCTATTCATTTGCCCTTAAAATCGTTTGGCTGAATTTCATCTGTTCTTCCATCTGTGAAATCATCATTTAGCTGAATGGTGATTATGCAGAGTTGCTGTTCGGTTCTTCATTACTGTTTAATAGTTGTGCTGCCTTTAAAAGATATTTCCTTATTTATACTACAGCTCAAATACTTCAAACAACTGTGGCTTCATGTATGATCACTCAATTTACTGGTGGAAGCACAAGAGTAGCTCTAGTACTGGAAAGCACTGGGGATTTTTTTGGTCTCCCTGTATTCAGGCTTATAATGAGCAAGTTTAAGGTTGTTTCTCTACACTGCTGTTGATGCTGAACTGTAAGTGACTCTGAACTAAGGTTGAGCAGGGTTGTAAGTAATAACAATTTTACATAATTTTCATGTAATTTACCCATCATTCCATTTCTTCTTTAATCACAGTGACATTCTCTGGCCATAGAAAACCTCAGATTAAAGGAAATGAACTCCTACTTAGTAGTGTGTTTTAAAGCTTGCAGAAGTACCAAGACCACACTGTGAAGTTTATTTTTTTATTTCCTGTTTGAAAACCTCATCTGTACTGAATGTTTTATTGTGTTCACACTTGTGATGTATCATCATATTACCAGGCTTTTGTCTTCTGTTGAAGCTAGTTTAAATTTGTAATATCTTTTTTTTTTTCTGAAGCTAGCAGAGAATTACATTCCCCTATTAATAAATCTAATATATCTTACAGCCAATTTCCCAGCAAGAATAAAATGTAAAATACAGCAAGTGAAGGCTGTGTTGCCCTGCTAGGCATAAAACAGGCAGTGTCAGGTTATTAAGCTGTTAACCACAACCTCCTTGTGGCAGGTACATTGCACTCCAAAGCCACAGCTCAACCTGAGCCAACAATCCCTCCCTCATATTTGACTATCTTGTGGCTCATTTCCATCTGCAGCTTCAGGGTACCCTTTCTGCACAGACAAAGATGAGTACTGTCTTACAAAGCTCTTTTGCCACTGGCAGATCTCTATTTTACAGAAATATGCTTTTAATAATTAACCAAAAAAAAAAAAGTAAAAAAAAATTTACTGACTTGGAATTGTATAGATTCTGCATTCTACCTCGTCACAACTTACTCCTACATTTGAGAAGCATGATAAGAAACCAGTTGGTTTCAATGTCTTTCAAACAAATGAGCCACAGTCCTCAATTTCAGTAAAAAAAATCTCCATTTGGGGAGGAAGAAAGAGTCACTTTGTTCCCTGCCATAGGCTTTACTACCCAAATGGAATTTAGGTCTGCACAGCAAAATCAAACAAAATGTGATTGCAGTAAAATTAGGCACATCTCATGCAGCAGCAGTAGATGTCTGATGTCAGGCTTGTAGCTCAGTGAGGATCCTGGGAACTCGCTCTAGGCACAGGTTTTGGTACCTGCATTTCGCCGTGAAATTACTGCAGCACTGGCAAATCCAGGTACATCAATGGCCACAGTCCCTCTTTCTGCTCTTTAGGGAGATCATTAGGGGGTTTCTTCAAGAGGATATAAGTACAGCCACTAACTTAACTGAGGTTTTGCTCAGAATGAATATAATCTTAGAATATATATATAAAAATTTTTCTTAAACTTCATAATTGGAATATTATTAAGCTTTTGGTAGAGCATAATGAGATCCTTTCTTGCAGGCCACTGGCAAACTGTCTCAAAATAATTTTATGATGTTACATTAATGTAGATATTCCTAAACCAGCTTTGAGCTAAGCTATGTTTTGAATTTCCACCATTCATATCAGTGGTCATTGACATGACATTCAAAACTATTTACATGTAGCTCATATGACAAACTTGAAAAGGGAAATACTTTTTCCCACAGTCCATTGTTAGGCCTGTATCAGGTTGTTTCTTTTTCAAAATGCAAACAGCCATACTGGTGGGAGTGATCCATGATTTCCGACACACAAGGCAACTAATTTTAGGGGGGATTACAAGCTTACTAATGAGACCTCCTTTGTACTTCTTGCTGATCATACTCCTAGGATGCACACAGATAAATGCAATATGCCCTGTAGTTTATGGCAATAGGAGCTTATATTTTCATGGGCATGGACAGCACGATGCTGACCCCCATTTGGCTCTGACCAAGTCAGGTCTTTAAGCAATTTGTCCTGACAGCTCAACAGCAAGAGGCTAAATGGGTTAAGTATACATTGTATCTTTATTGGCTGCCAGGAAAATTAACATCAAGTTTTACTTTATGGGATCAAAACTTCTGCCCATAAAGAGGGTGAGGAAAAACTGCAAGTGTTAAAGCTGCATATCTATTAATCAGTCAGAGTAATAGTCAGCAAACAAGATCACAGGAGTCCTCTTCATATTTCCAGTGCTAAAGGGATGTAATCAAAGTGTAATCTTAACAGTTCTACTCTATAACATATCCTTCCATTCCCCTACCTCCAGTAAAAGTAATGATAAGGCTTCTCTTGATAATATAACTCTATTTGCTTTACAGATGTAAAATTGTATGTTAAAGTTCAAGTTTCCTTAAATTAGCAGAAAAAGGCCTCTGTCTTTTATTAAGA
>JAWWES010000001.1:19352955-19385611 GCA_035583135.1 Lophotriccus pileatus
GTAAAGAAAGAAAGAAAGTAGTTTCTGATTGTGGTATGCCTTCCACATAAATGGAGATAATTGAGGATCTGAAAAAGCTGCTACACTGATGACAAGGCAGGGGGATTAAAAAGAAAATTGCTCTTTTCTACTTGCCTCTCTTTGCCACTGAGTGTGTAAGCTCTGGCTGATTCCTTGACTGCACAGCTTCAATGTGATTGTGAAAGGGACAGGAGGAAAACAAGCTGGGGCTCTGAAAACACATGAGCTCCTCAGGGGGAACATGCCAAACAGTGAATCAGATCTTTTTTACGTGAAAAAAAGCAACATTGGGCAGGGCAGGGAATGACTTTCCTTTATTTCATCTCTGGTTGACAGTTCTGTTTAATCTATGATCAGTGTAAAACCTTTAGACAATATTTTCAATTTTAGGTACTTAAATTAAGGCTTTTGAGTCCATTTCAGCACAGAAATGAAGGAGGCCTGATTTTCAAAGGTGATGATTTGGGTGGGTTTATTGGTGCTCCAACAGTTCCCAGTTAGCTGACAAAATACAGATTTAGGAGCCCAGCCATAGTCAGCCAAGAAGAAAAATCTGGCCACAAAATATACTGCTGGACTCTGAGTGGATGTAGCTTTAAAGAAAAACACTATACAGCAATTTTGTTTCTTATTAAACTATCTAGGCTGATTACTAGTTGGTACACTTTATCTGGATGTGGGTGTAGTCCCTCTGACTCGGTGATTTTTCTCTCGCCCGCCACGAACTCATCTTAAAACTTTGCCTTGTTAAAAAACCCAGGAAGCATCTCTCATGAGAAAAATTAGTCAGCACCATGCCCTAGTCCGACCCCATCAGCTGGACTCAGGGCAATCTGCAAAGTCGTTACCTGTTTCAAGTTTGTGCTCCTGGGAACACAATGCATGACAAATTTTAGGGTTGCACATATTGCTTTTTAAACTATATTTCCTTAAATATTGCTATGCTTCTCTACACATAGGCAAGGAAAAAAATAGCTCATGAAGTAAATTAAATGGTTACGTTGTTTCCTGAATTTCCTTTATTTCCACTGGTCTGTGGAGAGTTAAAGTTCCTGTAGGCTTCCCTTCTAATCAGAAGGCAAAAATCTTCTGCAATATGGAATCACTGGCAAATTAAGTGAAAATAATTAAAAAAACCCACACACCAGACAAACAGGATAGGATAAGTAAAATTTGTGTTTTCTGAGACAACAGCCATTAGTTTATCCTACTTTGGTTTCTTAAAAACCTAGGATGCGTCTATTTGTGAGAAAAATTAGACTATCACTCTTTGTTGACTCATGAGTTTTTCATATTACTGGAAAAGCCCACAGTTTTTTAAAAAAATGTATGAAGGTTTTTTTATAGGTATTTCTAAGGCTTATCTGAAAGCGGTGTCCAGGTCAACACTTTTTAATACTGATCTATCTGAAAATCATTGAGGAACACTCAGCTGATTAAAACCAACAACAAGTAAACTGAGGGATCTCATCTTTTGGCAGATTTTGGGGTGATTCCCTACTTACAGGCTCTTAGAGATGCTGGAAAGGACCTCATGGGAGTTATGAAACCAGCTGAAGAAGTGCCTTGTTGAGCAGGATGCATTTGCTCAATGAAAAGCTGGCAGCACTCATACCCTGGATTACACTGGTGCATCTGGGCACATCTTCTGTGATCCTTTAAAGGTCCAGGTTAAACTATTCCTTTTACATATCAGCATTTTAATATGGTTTTATGAAAGGGGCTGGAGAAAAAAAAGAACACAGCAGTTTGAAGTGCAGATAGAGCTGTCCTGTAAATATCTCATAGAGGTTTTTGGTAGAGACATTGTCCACACAAGAGCACTAAAAGCCACACTGAATATCCTCTAGTGTAACCAGTTGCAAGACAAATTTAAGCACTAGTTGAATAGACAGTCAGGACATGATATCCGTGTTCGAATCCCTGGATTAGTCCTGCAGTTTACATAATGCAATCCCTTAGGTCCACTTGGTAACTGTTTCTCATCATCTAAGGATTTCCTTTGGATTAATGAAAAGATTAATGTCTGGAAATCCTTCGAATTTCCTTTCAGCAGCATAAGGAAGCAGTGAAGTTATTTGCCCAATTAAACATCTCTGTTTGACTTCCCACCCTTATTTTAAAAATGGTAATTTGGCAACACAGGTAAATGAATATTAATGACAGTTGTCCACCCTTCTTTGGCTTGTCTGTGCTTCATCCTCAGCTGCTGCTAAGATGATTTGCGATTTTATTTGTATTTAAATGTATGTAAATACAGGTGCAAATTGGAATTGCAGCTTCTGACATGCAGTCTATAAAACCCTCATTCCAGAGATTCTTCTTTTTAAAATTCACAGATGTGAACAACTTGCATTTCACAAAGTCCTCCCTAGACAGGGAACTGCTGCTCTCCTTCACAGACCACTTTAAAACCCTGCTATTGTCCCTACCTGCTGCAAACAGCTTAGCCAACTTTGAACCCAACCCAGTCTTTTCACTGGATTATGCATTGCAAAAGGCTTTGGATTATTCTGTATGACTGGACCCCTTATTTATAACAAGAAGATTATGGTATTAAACAATAAAGAATTTTTAGACTCATGAGGGTTCAGATCTTTTAATTAATTTGCTAAACACTTCAAGATAGAAGGCTCTTGGTAATCTTCTAGTGCAATTGATACCATAGCAATCAGTACATTTATGAGCACTTTAAAAAATAGCATGTGCAGCCCCTTTGATACCTTAGATGGCAAAACAAATCCCACTCACTTATGGTGTGTAGATACTGACTTCAGCACAGAGACTTGTTAACTTGGCTACTAGATCTAAAAAAAACCAAACACTTGTGAACTGATAAATTCTGAGACTAGTTATTTTTCTGTTGTTATAACATCTGGCTGGCTGTCTCAAAATCTTTCCGTTTATTCATGGTTTTTTACCCATGGGATGGGTAAATCAGATGAAATATATAGTGGTAGAAGAAGGTCCCCAGTGAGAAATCTATCACATGGAAGGTTCCACAAGCACCAGACTGATGAAGCTTCATTTTCTGTGAAGTGTTGTCTTATGGTTGACCATCTTTGGCTTTTTCATTCTGAGCTCAAGGTAAATTTCAGCCATGGACAAACATTTATCACACCCTGTAATGTATGCATTTTTATGTTCATAATAAGATAGAAGCTTAAATGGTAGCATTTACCATAAGAAGGTTCAAAAAAAGCACTTTGTTTACATCCTTGACCACTTATTTTCCCTGCATTTGTAGGAATTGAACTATATTTTAAGCCTATGTTTCTCTATTAAGGATTATTGAAACTAGCCAGCTACTTCGAATCTACTCAGTGGAAGGAAAAATGCAGAAGGATTATATTATCCTGTTTCTGTAAGAAAGACAGCTAAAAATCAAGTGACTTATTTTATACAGTGGTAGACCATGACCCTGGTGAGGTGAGGAATAGAAAGTGCCAGATTCAGACCCTCTGTGAATGGGGGGAGAGGAGGAAATCTGCAATGGCCCTTACAGACAGGCTCATATCTGCCCATGAGGCTGAGGGGAAGCACACAGGTCTCTGAGGCTCAAGAAATCTTTGTGAGTCAAAATTTCTCTCTGTCTTTTACAGAGCACAAACTGTCTGAAGAGATATTAGATGAAGAATTAGTGGAGATCAAACAGGCAAATGAGGAAGTGGTTGGGAGTCCATTCAGTCAAGGATTGCTTGTCCTTATACCGGTGGTTATACTGGTACCTGCAAAGGGATAAGTACTTGAGCAGTGGCAGGAAAGGATTCTTTTTTCAGGTGGAGTAAGACCAGATGCCCTCCAAGAAAGCCAGCTAGTTTATTTATACCACCACTGAAATCAGCCATGACCCACTGGCCCATGGGAGTGTTGGTCCAACCTTTGCTTTAATAAATGTAGCCCCATAGGACAGGAACCTGGAGAAACGTGTATTGCATTCTGCATTGCCTCACAATCTCTTCTCTTATTGTAATAGCCAGCAAGCTTGGAATGATTTGAACTGTAAATAACTGCTGGGGCTTATCAGACAAGGAACAATGTGGAGAATGATAAAACTGTTACTGTACATAATAGGCTGAGAACTCCAGGTCAGCCTCACCTCCAGTGAGGCAACTACCTACCTTCTCGTGAAAAACAACAGCAGCTCCCTTCCCTGAGACAAGGATCCATGCTTTGAGAACAGATGGTGCTACTTTTTATGCCAAGCATTCTGCACTTCACTATTTATTAAATTGGCCAGAGAAGACTGTAAGACCAGCTCTCAAACAACACAACTGAGCCGTGATGTATGCACAGTGCCTGCTGAACCCCCGTTTAATCTGAGGACCTTTCACACTATTAAGACATGGAATACACACATGACCAGAAATCAAGCCCTCTGTGACTTTTCCTCCAGCTGATTTGTTTTTAACCCTGTTTCTATTGTATTCCTTGATTTTTATTTTTTTTTTAATTTAAATCGGTGACAGTGTTTAAAGCTGGTGGAGAGGAAGTACTACTGCTTTGTCTTCATGTCTTTCTGCCTCCCCTTTGAATCCCTCCTGTGACTTAGGTATAGAGTTCTTCATGAGTGCCCTACTTCCTAAAATAAGTGCCAAACTCCTATGTGTTCACCACTTGAATGCCCATAGTTTCCAGCAGAGCAGAAAGCAAACCTCCGAGCCTTCCCTTGTCTCATCTCCCTAATAGTGATCCAATATGCTGAAATCCGTAACACCCACAAGGGTTACACATATTTGCTGTTCTAAAAGCAGTAATTGAGACATTTATATTGTTGGTATTTCTCAGGATTCTGTCTGGTTCTTACCATATTCATCTTCTCAATTTCAGTCTCATTTTCAGCACTGTAACATACCACAGTATTATGATCCAAACAAAAAAAAGATGCCAAACTGAGTTAATCTCTGTGAAGCAGCAGTTTCTGGAAAGAACAATTCCTGTTATTGGTTTTGGCTATTTGGTATTTTTATGTTTTTAGAGATTGCTCTGAAAGGAAAGTACGACTCTGGAATAGAAGTTTATAGCACTTCACAACAGCCTCAAGTACTTGACAAATGCAGTTATGCATAACCTGTAATCATCATCTACAGGAGGGCCTACTCTGCCCTCAGCTATGAAAAATCACACACAGTTTCTTTATGAATGCCTGCAGTTACAGTGGTAAGGCTCCTGACAGAGGCAATACGAGCTACAGGCTCTGGAGTTTCAGCCTGTGCATGCTGACTGCCGAAAGATGAAAGTTGTTCAACAGAGCCTATGGCCCCTGACCACTTCTACATTCCCTACCTAGTTTTCCCTTCCTTTTCCTTTTGTGCTTCTTTTTTTTCCTTCCCTTTCTTTTCCGTTTTTTTTGGAAATGAAAAGAAAAAGAAAAATCTGCCTTGTAGTGCATTAAATACCAAGTTCATGATTTCAGTTTGAGCACTGAAAATGGATCTCATTATAAACAGACGTATGTTTTTGGACAACCCATCTCAAATAAAGGGATCTCAAGTGTACGAAGATCAAAATGGCTGAGAAAGTGTGAAGTTGGTTAGATTGTTTAGTGGTCAAAGTCTTAGATTTACAAGCACATAATCCTGCATAGTCAAAGCAGGTCTCTTAGGGTTGGTTCCAAAGTCACATCAGTGGGCGGGTTGGAGGACCTGCAGGACAGGTTTATCGAAACTCCACAGCCTCTGGATAGAGGAAGCAGCAGTGGGAGGGGAGGGAGAAGGGAGCAGCCAAGCCAGCAGTAAAGAAACTCTGACTGAAGATCTCTCATTTTGCTTTCCATGTAGCTGGAAGCCATGCTTTTTTAAGGTTCATTACTCCTCACTGTCCAGAAGACCTCAGGAAATCAGCTTTTTTCTTATTTAGTCGGAGTCTGACTAATGCACAAACAGAGCTTTGGTCAGTGTGCTTGTTAAAACCAAAAGTTATGTACTGGGATGGTGGCAGAAGGTTGGCCTTGCATGGGGAAACAGCACAGCACATGCATGTAATTGCTACTACATAGAAAGCATCTCTTAAATGTCCTCACTAAACATAAAACTGCTCCACATGGGCATTTCGGGGGGAATGGTTTCTGTTGTCTATTTGCAAATATTTTATCTGTGTACAATCCAACCACTTCTGCAGCAGGGACACATTCATACACTCGACCCAGGATGTCAATAAAAACATTTATGCATAGAAGTTAGACTAGAAATTAGCAGCAGTTTCATCAGGGGCAATTTCTAGATCAGTCCAAAATTCCCACCAGCTGGACTTCTGTAACAATCAGTCAGCTCTTGTATTATGAAGGTCCAGTAAATCACTTAGTTTCAAGTTGGTCCATTGTCTCAAGCTTGCCCATTACCAATCCATGAGATGGTTGGGATATTCCTGAGCCATTCAAGGAATTCATGATTTGGTGCACACACAGGCTGCTACCCAGCTGCACCACAGTTATAACCACAGAAAAAGCTTGATTTTCTTACAACTCACAATTTAAGTCTCATAGCTCTTGTTACACCTAGCTGTCCTGGATATGTGAGGAACATGTGGAATAGTTTTCCTGCTCTTTATGATAAATACTTGTCTGCATTAGAATATCTCATTTTCAAAGAATTTTTTCAGCCAAAGCTGAGGGTGATCACTCAGATAATGTTCAGATATTTTATTGATATCTTATTAATCATCCATCTAGGTAGTTGTGGGAACTGAACTCTGAGCTGCAAGTTGGAATATGGTTTCTGATTTCCATATTTTGAAGGGGAGACAGCAGTTTTATCACACCTGTTACATCCTCTGCTTCAGGGGGAAAAAAATAATTGAGAGCATGATCTGGACTTAGGTTAGGCTGCTTTAATTAAAAACATACTGAATCTTTCAATTCTCAGCAAGTCTGAAAGAAAACTCAAATTCAGTCTGATGATTTTCCTACTGGAGATAAAATTTATTAGTATGAAATTAGCTTCTTCATATTTGAGAATTACAGTATCTTATAAAGTCTATTACTCGTGATACTCATATTTTCTCTTTTCTGAAAAGAGTCACCCAGAAAATGGTCAGAGGAGATAAGAGAGGGGGAGGGGAAGAATAGAATCAGCCAGATTGGGAAGGACCTCTGAGATCATCAAGTAACAAGGGAAAGAGAGAGGAGAAGACATTTTCCATATATTTCAATGTTGTATCACTTATTCCAGTAAAACTACCCTGTTTTATACCAAATTAGAACTTAAATTCAGGTGACTAAATCAGTTCCTAAACCCCTGACTCAACTAAAAACAAAACAGACTGAGCACCTACTGATCCTGGTACTTTCTCTTTTGATATGCATTTATGTAAAACAATCATTAAAGGTTTTTGTGGTAGTGCATTTACTTCTTTCTCTCCAAATAATGACATTCCCATGGTAATCTTTCTTATCTTCAAAGCTTTTATCCTAGCTTTAGAGGATTTTGACTGTACAACAGCAGTGTTCACTGAAAGCTATCAGTAATGATATAACTCATCAGTAGACATTCCAGTAAATGTTCTTTGGGACAACCATCACCTAACAGGGAGGAAAGATGTAGTAAGCAGGAAAATAATATGAACCTCTTCCCTCGGATCCAGGTTCTGCAAACACTTATCACTCTTGATAATAACCAATTGACACATGAATGTACAATATTCAGTTCCTTAATGGAAATTATCTGCAGCTTACAGAAACAAACACCTTGTTTTAATGTTTAAGTGGCTCAAGTAATGCACATCTGGCCGAAAAACATTCCCTATTTCAAAATTACATGATTGATTTGTATCAAAGCAATAAAGTCTTAACCACAGGTATTCAGGCAGCTGTGTCTTTTTACATGAATAGAAATGTTCATCAGAATATCCAATAGTTTCCCTGGAAGATTAGTGATATTGTACTCTGAGGTTAGCTAATAAAGTATTAAAATAATTTGCTGTATGCTAAGTAAAAGCAAGAATAATTGTCATGGGGAACCGGATAAAAAGATTCTTGGGGAATGACTCCATTCCCTCCTCCTCCAGCAATCACCTTCTGAACAGTCCAGCAGTTTGCATCCAGTGTTATGTGTGATTTCAAAGAACATGACATCAGCTTTTTGTTTCTACAAACTGGCAGCACCATATGATGGGATCCATTCATTCACTTAAAATTTAAACCTGCTGGAAGTGATTTGTATCTCAATCTAACTATCAAAAACACAGTCATACAAGAAGTCAGTTGAAGCTATATACTTTGCTTTCTACATGTCTGCATTTGTCCAGCCATAAAGAAATTATATTCAGCATTTATTAAATCAGTTCAGGTAACCAGATGAAGTTTGGTGGAATGAACAAATACGATATCAGTAAAACACAGCAGATTTTAATATGTATCTAATAACATGCTTTTATTATTTTAATATTTGTATTCTATGAATAAAAATATTTGCTCATTATATGTTTTGTACTCACAGCTGATCAGAGTCCTAGCTAGCCAGTTGTCTTAACTTAAATTCTTTCACCAAGTTTTTGTGTTCTGCTTTTCTGTCCCTGTTACAACAAAGATCTTCGGATTCGAAGCAGTAAAATGTCGTGCATTCCCACGGACGAAACCAGAGCTCAGAAAAAGTTCAGGAAAGATTTTGCACAGTTCACATGTCAGACAAACTCGTACAGGCTCAAATTGCAGCAGAAGACAAAGATCAGAGATTCCTTTGCAGTCGGTACATACGCATTCAGTGAAGCTGTCTGCGATTCTCGAGTGGTACTGGTACAATGTTGTGCAGTCACAGAGGAAGCCATGAGCAGTTTGTAAAAACCTCCTTCACCAGGAGTCTGAGGGGACAAAAGCGAGGAAAGACAATGAGAAGCCTGCGTGCAGATTCCAAAGCTATTTCAGTCCTGGGAATGCAAACACGGGCCGGTCTTGGTTTTCAGTAAGATGCAATAAAGTGACTCATAATACGGACACCAAGTACAAATAGCATGGTATTACAATGGGATACTAAAAATGTGGGAATTACACCCAAATATTACTGGGTGAAAGAGAAATCTCAAATTATGTCAACATTATCTGCATAAATAAATGTGAGTATGTGCACCATGTGCAGCTTCCCTCCCCTTGACTCCTAAGGAAAACCTTAAACACAAATTTTTTTTCTTATATTCTCATACTTTTTCTTATGCTGGGTCACTTTTTTCTCCCTTCAATTCAGATTCCCACAAAAAAGGTTGAAAAGGAGGTTCCATCAAGAAAATCCAGTCACATTACACGGAAAGGTGAACAGAAGTGATTTCCATCTAGCAAATAACTTACCTAAGAGGTTTGCTCTCCGTAGGCACCATTCTGCAACAAAATTGTTCAAATGATAAAGTGTGGGGGGCACTGTCTTTTCTATGACTATATTAACTTGTAGGAGTGCTCGGTCCTACAGGTCCATTACAGGGCTGAGGTCTTAGATTTTAGTGATTTGCTTAGATACCAAATTTATGGTATCTGCCATGAATTGCCATGGTTCCATGCCACAGCAAATGCTGCAAATATTATTGCTGTTGCACATTGCACAAGCTGCTTTGTACATCTCCAGGGGCTCAGTGAATGGCAAGATAATAAAGTGTTTTTCTACAGAACGCTTGAGTCTGCACTTATATTTTCTCAACTTATTCTGGAGTCCTGGACACAACTGTGGTATAATTGATAGTGATGACTATGTAAATTACTGTCTGGATACAACTTATTAAATAAGTCTAATGGAAGTCTAATGACTGCAAAGGCTTTTCAGCACAAGAATTGCAAAGGGAACATAAACAGCATTCTTGAACTGCACTTCTTTCTCTCATATACATGAACATTAAGCAGGACTAGACACTGAATTTCACTTTCAAACTGATCATTTTGTAATTCTGCCACACATTACTTCATCATGAGGAACATAAATTAAACTCACAGTTTTTACACAGGTATTCACCATAATATGTATGACTAGAGCACTTTCTTTTTTTCATTTACCATCTCTGTGTGAAAGATTATGGTTCTGTACCATCAATACTCTGAACAGTAAGAAACCATTTTTTTTTAAAAAAGTGGTTTTATTTAAAATGAGTATCACTTAAACAATAAAGATTTTAGCTGCTATGTGTAAGAAGTAATGACCCCAATGGAAATAATGAAAATAAGCATCTGGAGCGATGCACATAACAAAATGATTTTAATGTACCTTGTCAAGATACTGATTTACCATGAATTCTGAGGGGA
This sequence comes from Lophotriccus pileatus, assembly GCA_035583135.1. Taxonomy (NCBI): domain Eukaryota; kingdom Metazoa; phylum Chordata; class Aves; order Passeriformes; family Tyrannidae; genus Lophotriccus; species Lophotriccus pileatus. The sequence goes on from JAWWES010000001.1 coordinate 19,363,193, forward strand.
CTATGGCATTTATTTAAACATCAGTATTTATTTGTTCTTCTCGGTATATTTTTTACATTCCTGAGTAAGCAGTGACCACAAATAGCAATAGGATAACATATTTTAGAGCATATTTAAGTAACGGTAAGATTTTCAACCAAGACATCTTTCTGAGACAATATTTAATTAACTCTTTAACATGGTAATAGTAGATTTTTCTGCTTAACTTGCTATGTTTTCCAGACAAGCTTATCCAAAGAACCCAAGTTTCTGGTCACTAATGGTCAGAAAAGTACCTCATGAATCAGTTACAAGCAGAAGTGTCAATATTCTGGTCAAACTCTATTTTAGAAAAACATGTTTCCATTAAGTCCTCTCAAATTTTCTACCAGGTTTTTAATTCTCACTCTTTTAAAATATCTCAGCCATGCCACCGCTTCCAAACACCCTTGCCTTAACTCAGCTATGCTGATGTCATAACTTAAGACTGCTGAGCCCCCAGACACCTGCAAAATGTCACCATCTTTGTTTGTGCTTTGGTAAAGTTTTTTAATTATTATTTTGCTTTCTGTCACTTTCTTTGGCAGGTAGTTTTCCTTCTTCAACAGCAAATGTCTGCATTCTATCATCAAAATGTCATGGCATATCATTGGCCATCTCAATATTAATCTTAATGGTTGTAAAATGGTGAAAATATTCCCTTTTTGGCAAATACAGAAAAGATGTTAAAACAGTCTGTGGAGTCAGTTGATACTGAATCACCACGGTTCGATATGGGTAAGAAATGTTCATAATAACTTGACAAGTGTCGCACGGCTCAGGTTCAGAAGGTACAACTCAGTGCCACGCCACAAGTTTTAGTGTATTGCACTAAGCTGGAAAAGACATCAGTAGGTGGTCAATAAAAAATTACTGTGATTGTATGTCAGTGTGCACAGGCCTCCAAAATGTTAATCTCTCGCTCACTTCATCCTCCAGTGGAACTAAAGGGTTTGTCATGTGGATTAAAAACGTAGGGGTATGTTTTGCAGATTACTTCCCTGGGGGGGTGCCAGACAACAGAGAAAGCACCATCCAGATTTCACATTTGAGGTGGATGCCTCTAAAGGGAGAAGTCTTAGAGTGGAAAATGGGTTTGTAGCACCATTTTAATAATTAGTCAAGGGCAAGCCTCAGAAAAGAGTGATTTTAGAGGTGAACTCCTGCACGTGTATGCTTGTGTCCTCATACACATGGAGAGAGTAACAGCACACACCATTACACCAATATCCAAACAAGCCTCTGTGTTTTTTAGAGCCTGAAGGTGTGTGATTTTAAAAGAGGCATATACAAAAGCTGCATATGCATAGTTATGCTTAGGATTCATGTCAGAGAAAACCCCAGTACAGAAAGAAAACTGGTGGTTATTAGAGCACCCAAGATTTCAACAGCAGGCTGTTCGTCGCTTCTTGTGTAGTCCACGAAACTGTTGCTCTCAGTAGCTTCCCTGTATGCTAATGGTGTTTATGTTCCAGCAGGGCAACAGAATAAGAAAAAAACCCGACAGGAATCTAACTTCATGGAAATAAGTAAGAAAATTCAGGACTTCCAAAAGGCAGAGCTACTGCATTGCTCGGGCACACGAGAAAACAGAAGTCGCTTCTGGCAATTAGTGGAGTTGGTACTCCACCACAGAGCTGCTCAAAGATTCAGCCCTGGGAGACAGATGGCAAGAAATCCTGCACCTTCCTTTCTGCAGCTGTTCTGAGTCTGGGTTGGTTACATGTGTGGTGCTTACAACTGGCATTATAGCACAGTCAGCAACACATGTGGCTAGCACTGACCAAAGAGTCAGGGGCGTGCATCTCTTCCCTTTGCCTTGTAAGCTACAGCCCCAATTTTCAGTTAAAGTAAAGCTCACACACTTCTCAGTTTCATTTTCATACTTGTGCAGAGGCCACTGAGGTTGTCTCCAGCCACATAAAGTCTGCTCAGGTGCATGCTTTGTTCATCAGAAAAAGATATTTCATATGTAAAATGACTTTCACAAATTGAGATGAGCCTCAGCCCAAAATATATTCACCAGGACTGGACTTCCTTTCCCCTAATTTATATGCCTACAGTGTCAATGCCTACACCTGAGCTAGTTAGTTCAGGTATTCTAGTTGTCCAAAGTGAGAAGCAGACACTTTTAAAGGTATTTCATCTACTCTATTTTTGTTGTCCACTTTAGGATGAGATGCACTGCACCACATAAATGCCTTTTCCTCTCTGCTGTGAGGGAAATCCAGAATGGCAATAACAAATTTCTATCAGATTAATCCCTCTATGCTTTTTAAGTCAAAGAACACCTCGAAAAAGACACTTCCTCTCCATGTTTGTGGTGTCATCCTGAGCCTCGGAGTCTTTATGTACGATCTGTGTGAGAGTTTAATGACCTTAGTTGAGTTTTTTCTATCCTGTTGTGAAATTTTTATCCGAGAGGGTTGTACTGGGCGAAGGGGGGCACTCTGTGAATTATAGTGACTCTAAGTGGAGGTGAATAGTGCAGAAATCATTCTCTTTTTTTTTTTTTTTTAAATTAACCCCATGAATTTTAGTCATATAAAATATCAGAAAGTTACACATTTGCACCTACATGGGTATTCCAATATCATTAGTTATCTACTCTGAAAGAATCTGATTAACTACGAGCTGAATTTTAAAGAGAGAGCAACAAAGACGTTCTTTTTGTTAGCAGAAGAGCTGGTTTTGAATGTTCACATTCCTGTTTGGAGTGATCTATGGGTAGTCTGGAATCCTATAACAGGGAGGATTTTGTAGAAAATAGCTGGCTGCCTGATAGAGTCAAAAAGTAGCTGCTGCAGCAGTAAATCTCTGCCATAGTTTTGCATAAAGGCGTATCTAAATAGGGAAAGAGGGCCTTACATTTTAGAAACACATATGAGAAATAAAAGTGCCACAGGTGACAAAAGATGCCTATTTCACCTGGGAAGGGATACATATAAAATCAAAACGTGCCACGAAATTGGATTCTGTGATACATTTCAAAATGAGGGGAAAACCAGCAGATTAATGTTGTTTGTATATTTTCAGCAGTCCTGCAGTCACCTTGTACTTAGCATTAGCCACGAAATGATGGCAGAATCAAACTCAGTAAATATTTATTTAGCTCTAAGGTATTAAGACTAATCCCTTCAGTTTTCCTCTCTGTTTTCCTTTCACACAAATGTGAAAAAGTTGGCACTTGCAAACTTTAATTCACAACTGGTAACCCAAAGGGATATAGAGCCATTTTAACTTGCAGAGGTACTTGCATATGCAGTTACAAAATCATTGTAGTGTTGCTGTAAAATAGGAGAAAAGGTTTAAACTTCGTATAATGGTGGCTCTTAACTGACTGATGGATCAGAGGTCTTCTGCACAAAAGCCTGAACCCCATCATTTCCCGAGGAGAATTTTGTACTGATGATTTCCGTGCTGCAACCAGGAGCTGACAGATGCTTGGTGGGGTTTCACTAGATCAGCTTTACATCAGTTCAGAAAAGAAAAAGTGAAAGAACAAGGTCCAAATCTTTTTTTTTTTTTCTTTCCTTTTGCATCAGCACGGTTTCTTTAATAGTTAACACTTGTACATCTGGGAATTGTGCCATGTGTCTTAACTCTTCTCTGCCCGTTTTATGAGCCATGCGTGTTCCACTTCCATGCCAAAGCTCTGAAGTGGGGCTCTGGTGTGTTCCAAACATGTCTTCCAAATATCCTCTTCTCAGTGAAACAAGCTTTCTGCTCCTGTAGCTGTTCCATTCTGCTTCTTCAGCAGATCTCCAAGACCTCAGGAAATAAAGCAAGCCCATGCCCTCCCTTGTATCTGTCTGTGTAGGATGGCCTTAAGCTAGTTTTTCAGTGAGCTCTGTGGTGTTTTGATGAGGTTCCTACTATTAAAGTTTTTTGCTGCAAAGCTGCCTGATCATACCCTGTACATCTTTCAAAGGAGAGTCTGAATTAAGCCAGGCCTATTTGGAGTCATGGCCTCGTTTCTTTCTCCAACATACTTCAGTTCTAAGGACCTAGTGAGGTTAGTCATGCATCCACACACAGTGTAGCGACCTTTATTTCATTGTGTTACCTGTGAACATTGAAAAATCAAATTAATTGCCTTGTCACATATTTATGAGGTGTTTTTTCCTTCCAAAATGTAATTGGATCTAAATTGATATGCATACACTGGGTTATTGACACCTACAGTCATTATTAATACAGCAGAGCAAATTATGATTCTTTTCAGTTAAATAATTACAATAAAAAATAAGGAAAAATTCTTCTGTTACATTGAAATATAAATGGATTTTTTCTGTGTATTTTTCATTGAAATGCTGCGTTTTGTTCTCGGATTATGTCCGTCTAATTATTTTGTCTTTTAAAAATATAGACCACTTGCCAGGAAAAAAAAAAAAAAACATTTGAAAGAAAAAACCCAAAATGATTCATTATAAAATGTCAAAATAAGCAGTTGGTGTTTCTGAAATGAAACATTTCAGATCTTTTTATAATGCTTCCATATTTTTTCAGTTGTAATTATTTGCCAAATTACACTCATTGGTGTGAACAATTTCGATCCCTTTAAAACTGTACTTTCAGCGACTTTTACAGTAATTGAAAAAAAAAAAATTACCTATCCCTGCTGTTATAACAATAAAAGATGTAAAAATATTCACTTTAAAAGGGAGCAGGAACAATAGATGCAGTCATAACAGCTGAATAAGAAACAATGCTCCTGTTTCACCAAAGTAATCCAGTAGGCATTTCCCAAGCTGTCTACTCTTAACAGTTGTGAGTAGTCTGTAGCTGTGTCTAAAAGCAAACCTTCTAGCACCTCATGTAAAACATTCCTTCATCTCCCAGGCTGAGGTTCCTCTCTTGCTTGAGTTAGTGTCTTCACTATATACCCTTGCACCAATACTTTACTGACTTCTTTCTTCATTAGGGCCCATTCCATCCTCTCTGTTTACTGAAGACATTTAATTAATAAACATGATTCAGTAAACAAGGTTGAATGTGTTTCAGACAGCTTTTAATCTTGGAGATTCTCACTTGCACCAGAAATTCCAGCCATTCTGAAAATGATGTATATTCTCTTGTGAGAAAGTCTGATTTAATTCACCTATATTTTATGATTATACAAAGTGGTTTTGGTGTAATTTCCCAACTCACTGTAATCAAGTCAGATCAGAGCTTCTGTATTGCTAAGGTTAACACATAGACTGAACTCTGCATGTGCCAGTAACGTTGTTTTGGTCTTAGCAGCCATATAAAATAAAGTGTAAGTATAAGTCTTTGCAGGATCAGGTTACTCAGAAGACAATATTCCTATTTAGGTAAATATCTCCATACACAGGTAAATAAATGTAACATAGGGAATGATGACTGGGCTGCAACCATAATTCTACTGTGCTTAGAACAGAGGAAATGTTCCTCTGGTAAACTATAAACAGAATATCATAAATTACTAACTGCCTTCTACTTCTGTGCCCTTAACTCTTAAAAGAATACTTATGTATTACTGATCAGAGACACTTTTAAGATTCAGCTGGGCCGTCTTTTCTAGATTGCTCTCTTGTCAGGAAAGGTTGGACCAGATGATCCTTTATGCCCCTTCCAACCGGTATTCTATGATTCTATGAATCTCATTGCTAAGATTATTAATAAGTATATTGTCAATCATAATACAAATCATTCTGATTTTGGAAAAGCTTTTTTATTCCTTTGTCTTTCTGAGAGCTTATGACCTTGATGGAGGCTTCTCATGAGAAACTGAAGTGATACAACCAACAAACAGTGCAGCTGAAAATGTCAGTCAGGGTTTAGGCTGAGTATGGTAGACCAGTGCCAGCCAAGGATCCTTGGAAAATTTGAATACAAATGGCTTTACATTTTGTATCAAAATGTGGGAAATTTCTGTCCTGAAGAAAATGTGCTTGGTTTCTCACTGAATTTCTACATGTTTTTGGGGGCTATATTTTATGTTGGCATTTATGCTTAACACCCCCTCTCCCCAACAAGATCTGTTAGAATCACTATTTTGCCAATAAAACAACAACTATTTATGCAGGTTATTTAAACCCTGTGCTAATAAAAGCATTGCACCATTATACAGCTCATGGGGAACCATCTGTTTCTGAAACATTCAGAGGAGTCAGACTTGGGGTGGCAGGGGTTGAGGATGACCAGGACTATCTACTTCTCTGCATTTCCTATTTTATTTATTGTGAGTTTCATTTGATTGGTTGCAAGCAGATAAAGAGGGTAACTGATTAAAAATAAAGAACATTTAGAAATAACATAGAATGGCAATTTCAGTTTGAAATGGATAAGTTAAATATCCAACCCACTCAATGCTAATGCAGTAGTTTATAGTGGGAACGTGGAGTCTTCTCTGAAAATGCAGTTCATGAACTGGATGCTGCCCTCCCTGAACCACATCTTACACAGCCAAATTGTAAATATTAACAAGATTTTGTGTTCATATAACCATAAACAGCTAAGAAATAGAGAGACTAACAGAAAAGGAAGAAAAAAAAAACCAAACAAACATGATATTCAATGCCCTGCAAAACCATGAGACAATGGCTTTTCTCAGATTTGTCATTTTAGCCTGCCCATGGATGATCTGTAAGGTCTCTTACAACCCAAACTTTTCTACAATTCTAAGATAACAGAGCTGACAGGTCTCATTGCCCCAGAAGTGAACACAGCCACCATCGTGGTGTTTCACAACCGAGTAACTCTGGGAGAAAAATCTGAAAAATGGGATTTGTCAGGTTGGCATTCTTCCTCGAGCTCATCAAACTGCTTAGAGAGCTTAGCAGAAGTAAAAAGTGAAACAGGATAGCAGCTGGTGCAAAAAGATCCTTAAACAACATTTGATAGACGACGTACGTGAGAGAAAGCATTGCTCTGGCTGAGAGGGGGGGGAATTGCAACAAAGACCTCAATTTATTTTTGCCACTCCGCTTATTATACCTAGGATTGCAGCAGAAAACAAAGAAATAATGGCGCTGTTCCTTTCAAGTGCAGAGCGTGACTGACTGCATTTCACTCTGCTCCGTTCCTTCCGCAGATTAAAGCCCGAGAGTTACGACTGCGTTTTCACACCAAAATATAGATACACGAATAAATCAGTAAATAAAAATGATCATCTGCTGCAGGACAGATGTTAACAAAACACTCGTGTTACAGAAGTGAAATTGATACCAAAAACATTTGCAAACAACTCTAGGGTTGGCAAGCGTCGAAAGCCAAGAGATTCATATTTAATGCCGGTACTTTTCTCTAATTCAGATGTATTAAAAAAAGAGACACCATATGCTCAGGGGTGGGAACAGGGTGGATATACCAAAGTAACATTATATAGAAACTATAATAAAATCGCTGTTGAAGAATTGATCCCATATGACATGTTGTCGAATGTGCTTGGAATTAAATGAACTGACAAAAAGTAGATAATTAAATATATAATTAGGCCTCGAAACTTGCTGTTGAAGGATAGTATTGAGGATGCAACTAATTTTACAAAGCATTAGAAGGTGTGAGTTTGTGGGCAGGAGAAATATGTTTTACAGCTTGTGTTCCTCAAGGTATTTACACCTACATGCAACTTAGAGCAAGTTTTCTTTCTTTTAATTGTGTTTCTCTCCTACTTTAAGTTATACACGCGTGTGTTTTACCAGTCAAGCCTTTGTTGCTCCTTGACTGTCTGCTAAAGGATGACATTAGAAGAATGTCAGGTGTTTCAGTACTGTGCACTCACATAAAATATTCTTTTAAAATTATCTATTTCGTAATAAGTAAGTTGAAAAGAGGACTTTTGTATTTCCATTACAGGGTGGCCCGATTTGGATAACTTAATCCTTTCTGAGTGGATTACTATAAATTAGGGGAAAAAAAATTCTCAGGCCTTTTGAACTCTCAAATAAGGTATAGGCATATCCTTACTCCACACCCCACACCCCCACCAACTAGAATATTAGAGATCCAAGCTGCATTTTTTGCAGAATGTGAAAACATTCGTGAAGTTGGGATAGTTTCCAGAAAATTGCAGAATGTCTCAATCTGGAAGACTGAAACAAGGAAACAGTAAATATTTCCGAAATGAAACACTGATACTTCACATTTAAATGATGCTTTTGTTTAGAAACTGACCTAATTTGAAGGGGTCAGAAATGTGTATAAAAGCCAAAAAATTGAGCAATTTTTTTTTTTTGGCACAACTGAAATTACATTTTTCCCTGGATGACCAAAGGAAAAAATCCACTATTACATGCCCTTAATCTACACAGATTTTGTCCATGTTATATAACAGTTTCGATCATGAGGTGATTTTTAGGTAAAACAGTTATATAATTGCAATTTAGGTGTAGTTATTATCGATAAAGACACTCTCTCTTCTTTTCAGGAATAAGGGTTTTTTCTTCTTTATAAATGCAGCTTTCTCTTGTATATGGGAATAATTGAAGCTGTGCAAGACATTTACGTAGATGAAGACTTCAGCCTCATTGATGCTTTCCATGTTACTTCTCTTGGTGTAAAGACACACCCTGGGACAGACCTCAGGTTAAAGCAGAGCTTTAGAGGTTTTCTGTATACTTCTAACAGTGTCTGTTAAAAATCTGTATAGAAGTGAAGCATTCTTTGTGCACAGAGACTTGTTTTTAAAGTTTAATAAGGTTCTTCAGTTTATAACTTTTTTTCTCAAAGGATCAAAAGGCACGTAGGTGCATTCTTGGCTACCCTTTTAAGGCTGAAAGCAGAAGGGGAAATTTGGAATTCAATGACACATGTAAAAGGGTAAAAACAGGTGTCTAAAATTAATATGCATTCCTCTTTGTTGCACAAATTTTTATAATATTTTATCTGTAAGTGAACTAAAATGTACTAAAAAATCATTCAGACTGAAACGTTTATTTAGTTTCAGACCAACACTAATTTTTATATATATTAAAAATTGGCAGAATAGAAACTGTAATATACACAGGCTTCATACAGCAACAACCTACATGAATAACAAGGTGACTTTTGCTTAGTGAACCATGATATGTTTCAATCTCAAGCTGATTTTTAATTTGCAGAAGTCAAAATGATTTCAAGTACAAAACACGGATATAAGCAGCAAGAATACAGCATAGAATCACTGAATCAATCAGGCTGGAAAAGACCTCTGAGATCATCGAGTCCAACCTAGAACACCACCTTGTCAACTAGACCATGGCACTGAGTGCCACATCCAGTCTTTCCTTAAACACCTCCAGGGATGGTGACTCCACTACCTCTCTGGGCAGTCCATTCCAATGCCCACTCACCCACTCTGTGAAGAATTTCTTCCTAATCTTCAACCTAAAACTCCCCTGGTGCAGCTTATGACTGTGCCTTCTTGCCCTACTGCTGGTTGCCTGGGAGAAGAGACCAATGTCCACCTGGTTACAACCTCCTTTCAGGTAGTTGTAGAGAGTGATGAAGTCTGCTCTGAGCCTCCTCTTCTCCAGGCTAAACAGCCCCAGGTCCTTCAGATGCTCCAGACTCTTCACCAGCCTTGCTGCCCTTCTCTGGACACACATACCCATATTACTGCAGCTACCTTGTGGCTTTACCTTGATTCATCTTTAATATATTACATATCCAAGCTGTATCCTGAGGCCACATGCAGGCATAGCCTTTGAGTTCATGTACTCCACTCATCATACTGTGGAAAACCTGCTGCATTTAACAGGGAATCCACAGAGGAAAAGATGGGGAAAAGAATTAAAACAGAGTAATAAGTTTACACCATTTTTAGTAGCTAAAATCTTGCCAAGATGTGCTCGTTTCTAATGATAAGAATAAGCATTCTCAAGGAAAATGAAAAGACTAAGGGAGGAGCAGTTGAGAAGATGAAGAGAGTAAGTCTGAGAAGAAAAAAGAGAGAGCTCCTCCAGGGAATTCTAAACCTGCTTCTTCTCCCATAATTAAGTGAAGCTAGTGTAACAGTGCAGATACTAAAAATGAGTAAAGGTTCACATTAAAATGAATGTAAGAACTCCCTTTTCCTTTTCCTTGAATCAGGAACTAACCTCCTGCTGGGTCTGGGATCATGTCAGTGAATTGGCACAATTAAAATATTGTGAAATGTAGGTATGTGCCATAAAATTTTGACCTCATTGGGATATATATATATATTTTTTTAAACCATCCTTTCAATGCTGAGAAAAGATTTATTTTGGTTTTCTTTAGCTGTGAGAGAAACATCTACAAGGACACCAAGAATCATCTTACAGAGCTGGACCAGGACCGTGTCTGATAATTATCCATCCTCCACTAGGCTGGATGAAGCAGTAGGTCAGCATCTCTCTCTTGTGCAGGGAAGTCAGCCAGACTGTGGAGGTGTCCCTGGAGGCATCTGTTTGGCCACTAGAGACCAGTGCCAAGAAAACAGGGAAGTGGGACTGCAGTACAGGGATGTCCAACTGGCACCCAAGCAGACTGGCAATGCCCTCAGTTTTTGGATAATAGTTTTGGCTAAGGATCAGCCCCAGGGGGAGTGACACAACTTAGCATCCTCCCTCTGCTGCCCCAGCTACTCCCAGCTGTGGACCACGGTACAGTCCTTTGGGTTTCTTCCCCTGTTTCTAACTGTACTCCTGCTTTTAAAACATCACTGTACCAGCCCTCACTCACTCGTTCTTCTTCCTCTCTTCTCTATCTGTTCCCTTCACTTTTTTCTTTCTGTTCATCTTAAGTGTCTCATGCTTGTGCCTAGAAAGAAAGGTGTACTTTAGAACAAAGTATGCAAATTGTGCGTGTGTCCACACAGACACTTATGAATCAAGGATATTTTCTATTTATTAGTATAAAATATGACTCCTCAATATAAGTACACATAATTGTTGAAGAGGAAGAGAGAGGCAAGAAAACAGGCATACAGGAGAACAAGAGCAGGCAGTAAAGGGAAGCAGTGCAGAAAGAAAACAGAGGAAGCATTGTCTTGCAAATATACTTCTGAGAGGAATCCTTAAGTTTTCTGTTCTCTTTGTCAACGAGGTAAGTGGCAACCAGAGAGGTCTAACTGGAAACTCTACCATTTCCTTACCTATTTTCTTTTTTCTTCTGTCAGAAATGCATGAGGAATTCACTTATTTGTCTGTGAGTTTTAAACCTCTCAGCTGAGGCAATGGGAATCTCAGATGCACTGCAGACTGGATGATATGTACTTCTTACCATGGGTATGAAACATGATGCTGGAGAGTGGTTATTGTCAGTAACTGCATTACTCTTTTGTGAATAAAAAAGCATGAGCTTTGGGACTTTTCTGAGACACATAACAGTTCTCGCACGAATCTGTGAGGGCAGGGCCACTCTGCTAGCAAGAGAACCAGTTTTCTGGTTGTACTTTGCAATGAAGAATGAGTCAGACACTCAGATTTCTCCTTAAAGGGATCTCCTTAAATGGTCTTTGATTGAAACAAGATTTAAGTAAGTCATCTTTAATAAGATGGGCACATAGATTTTAAAATATCATATGCCATGCAACTGTATGTATGTTATTCTTGGCTAAGCTTGTTTATGATCTATATCAAAATATTATGATAGATTTTTATGAGGTGACAATCCAGATCATTTTGCATTATACTGTATGCAAAGGGCTGGGAAACATGAGAGTAATCAAACTTTACAATATACACCTAATCTTAGTAATTTCTTGATAATAGAGTTGTAGAGCATCCTTCACCCAAATATTCCTAAGTGTATCCAACACTATTAAAAACATAGTTCACCTGTGATAAGCCAAACTGTACGCTGTGAGGTGTTGTCTGAGCGCTTCCCAACCACATCCATGGATGATCAGCCAAGTCCATCACCGGGTCAGGAGATGCATGCACATAAATATGCAGGCCACATCCATCGGTCTCGCTGGAACCACTGCCAGTCATGCCTGCTGCACAGCCTACAGGGATCCTTCTCCATGGTTTTCTAGACAAGGAATTGGACAGGCACCTTTCTCCATACAGCACAGAAAACAGTCACTCTGGCAGCAGTTTTGCTGAGGCACACCCAGAGACAGAATCATTCTGACTGGAGGAATGATGCAGAAGGACAACCACCTGTTAGCAAATGGTAAGAAACCCTGTGCAACAACAAGCTAAAAATCTCATCCAGCTGGAAGAGTGTGAAGAACAAAAAAAAAAAAAAAAGAAAAGAAAAGGGGAAAAAAAGAAAAAAAAAAGGCAGGTTTTGCTTAGGATTGGTTTGGTGTGGTTTTATTTTAAGGGGTCATAATGGGTGGTGATGTGCAACCATTGCCAGGGAGGCCTCGTCCCGTCCGTTCGAATGGAAGCGAGAGTTTTCAGAAAAGCACATTGTCCTGCGACAAATCTATTTGACGATTCCCACTGAAGTGAATAGCCCTCCATTCCAGCGGGAATTTGTGCCGTCACTTCAAATGATATGCATATAAGTTAATTTCACACTGCTCCAGGACTTTGTTTTCAAACTGCCAAAAGGGTTAAGAATGGAGAAGGAAACACTTGCCAAACTCCCCGGTCTAAACTGAGGGTAAGGGACTTCTTTTTTTCATGGGGGGGAAGGGCAGGTGGGTGGACAATGGTGAGAAAGAGAGGAAAATAGGGACTGGAAATAAAGTACAGTCCTTTGTATTTCTACAGTTCAAAGATGCTTTTGAACAGGGCTGCTGCCAACTGCAGAAAAACCATCTTTTTATGGAAAAAATATGCCAGTAACAACAGATTTACAAGAACTGAGCTAGTGTGTCCTATACGCATTTATTCCATATTATGCAAGATTAATTGTTTGGAGCATCATGCCTTCAGGAGTGTTCTAAGCATCAGGGAGCCAAATTTAGCCTTGATATCATGAAGTCAAATTTCCTTTTGTATCACAAAGTCCCCAGGATGCCTGGTTACAACAGTGCTGAATCTGGCACTGGAAGATGTTACCTACAGACTGGGCACAGTTCTGTTTAAATATGACAAATTGCATTTGCTTCCTTAGCCTGCATGAATCGATGTACATATTTTGGTGATAGACCTTCAAACCATTTCATTTTAAACACGCTTAATGCCTTTTGTTGTTTTGGAATGAGAAAGAATAAAAATATTATAGCAGATGGCAATTTGATTATAGTTGTCACAAATAGGGTTTTAAGGTTGCACTCTCAATTACACTATGGCCCCATTATACTTCCTACCCATCCTAAGAGTGCCTTAAAATTGGTGTAAATGTAATTATGAAATGTAATTTGTTTCGACTGTTAACTATAAAATGGGATTTATCTATATAGGACTCGTCTATACAGGGAAATGGAATAATTATAGCCAATTAAAACATCTACCTGGAATGTTACATCAGCAAAGCCATACCAGTATAAATTATTCTGCTACAATTATGCTCATCAGTTTTCCCATGTAAAAAGGTTCTTATCATAAATAAAAACGGGGCTCTAATGATTAATTCAGTATTATATTTATCCAGGTTTATTGGCACGGTGGAATATATTGGTTACCATGGAATCAAAACGGCAGAGTCTAACAACAGAGTAAAGGACCAGGCTTCAAAAGTATCAGCAGAGCGAGCAAAGCTCTTTTAAACAAACTGCAGAAAAAGCCCTGCCTATGAACCTTTGGACAAGCATCCTCAGTACCACCCGAGCAATCTCCTTGCAGAGCAAATTGGCATGAGAACAGCTTTGTGCTAGCTGAGGATTAGACTTACTAAATTACACTGATTTCAAAAAACTTTAGGAATCCTCCCAGTTATGTCCGTTTTCAGAGCAAAATGTTGATGAATGTCCAACGCCCATCACGGCCAGCAGTTTGTCTGTAGTAATTCTTCGCCTGAATTCTGGTTTGTTTCACAGTTACAAATTAATGAGGCCAGTTAATTGGCGAACATTCAGTGTGGCTGAACACTAGATGAACGTACTATTGTGAGCATCTGACAAACTTAGCCATGCGTAGCTTCCAGAGAAACTGCTCTTCATGCCCACAGCTAAAGGAAATCATCACATACTACACTGTTTGTGGAAAATGTGGGGCTTTTGTGGAACCTGCTCCCAGTAGATGTCTCAGTAGCAGGTACGGTGTATATATAGCTATTCAACATTTTCCTTGAGGTTTTGCAAGGATAGTGCATCCGAAACTAGAATGCAAACCTAGATTGTAAAGAAGCAAGACTCTCAAACCAATTCTTTCAAGCTTCTGTATTTTGCTGTTGAAAATCCAATCTGGGGATACATCCATTGAGACTGTACCCCCAAAACTGACAATCAGCGCAAAGATACAGCAAAGAAACAGCATTTCTTAGAAAAGTCACCTTTAATTTTATGACCTGGTTACAGACTGCTCTAATTCTGAGCCAGCCCTTAGCTGGACTCCTGGGACCTTGGGCAAAGGCATGAATTCCCTCTTCGCCTCGAGAGTGGCCACTCTGCCCTGACTATACTTTCAGCACTGGTCTGAGCCCGTGGCTGGGACATCATCGCTCCCTGCGGAGCTGCTCTGCCCTCGTCGATGACAGCTTTTCCCGGAGCACAACTATGTGCTGCGCCACGGCCAAAAATCCCTACAGGCATTAGCGTGACAGAAACCCTGCCTGCTGCCCCCGACCCCCGCAGGCCTCTCTCCGAGGGCTGCACAGGGCCGTATTTGGTATTCCTCGGCGATTTCTCCACAGGGCTCACTCTGCTCCCAGATGATTTCAGAGCGCTTAGCTCTGCCAGAGCGCGCCTTTGGATACCGCCATCTGTTGCGGGTTGGGGATGGCTCCGCATCGCCCCGTCCCCGAGCACTCGATGCTCCCCCTCGTGCCGCCGGGATGCTGCCCCAGCCACGCTGGAAGCGCAGCGGGAGCGGTGCCCGGGCAGCGCATCCCGCACGGGCATCCCCAGCCGCGAGGGGACAACGCCGGGAAAGTTTATTGTTGGCAGGACCACGGCGCCGACCCTGCGGAGCTCCGGCGCTGCGGGACAGGCGCCCCCGCCGAGGAGGAACCGGGACACCGGCAGCGGCCCCCGGCCGGATCCCCCCGCGCCCGGCGGAGAGGAACGCAGCCGGTCCCCCGCCGCCCCCTGAGGCGCCCCGCCCGGGCCGAGCGCTGCTAGCCCGTCCCCAGCCCAGGGGCAGCGGCCGCCCGGCCCGGCCCGGCGCAGGGGCCGGCGGTGGTGCCGGAGGGCCGGGAATGGGTCCGGGCGGGCGCCCCCGGGGCGGGGGCGGGAGCGACGGGGCGGGGCGGGACGTACCAACAGCCCCTCAGGGGGAGGACGCTGCGGAACCCCCTTCCACACGCCGTTAGCGATACCTACGCGAACCCCCCCGGCCCCCCCCTCGTTGGCGGGGCGCGTGTGCGGGTCCCGCACGGCGGGGCGGGGAGGGCGGGGCCGAGGCGGCTCGGGCCGGGGCGTTGCGAGGGGCCGGGGGTCGCCGTGGAGGCGCCCCGCACACGCCGCCCACCCCGCCTCGGCACCCCCGCCCTGCGGCGGGTGGTGCGGCCCGCTCTGAGGAGGGCGGGAGCGCCGCGCCCCGCCCCGCACAGTGACACACGCTCCGTGTGGGGAGGCGCCGCCGGCGCGGGCAGCGGGACCGGGCGGGACCGGCCGGGCGGCGGAGCGGCGGCGACTGCGAGCCGAGCCCGGAGCATGGCAGGGGCCGGAGCCGCTGCGGAGGCTGCCGCTGGTTTTTCCCCTTCGTCGGCTCCTGCCGCCCGCCGGGAACTTTTCCTAGCGGCTGGTGGCGGTGCCTCCCCCCGGTGGCGGCAGCGGCGGCGGCGGCTGCGCTCGGCGGTGCCTCCCGGGCCGGGGCTGGGGCTGCTGGGGTTGGTTTTCTCTCGCTTCTGCTGCAGTAAGTGGAACTTTTCCCCCTTGGCGGACGGGCGAGGGGGTGGGTGGAGGAAGAGGAGGAGAGAAACCCGAGCGCCGGGGGACGCGGCCGAGTTGAGGGAAAGTTTGTGTGGCGGCCGGCGGGCCGGGCTGGGGGGGCTGCCGGGGACTGCCGGCCGGCCTGCGCGGGGGGAGCCGGGCAGGGTCGGAGCCGGAGCCTGCACCGCGCCGGGCAGAGCCGCGGGCGCTTCCCCCCGGGAACCATCGCCACCGTCCCGGGAGGCCGAGTTTTCCCCGGCGGTCGGGCTGGGGTGGCCGCGGCCCGGGTGGGGCAGCGGGGGAAGTTTATCCGTCGCCGGCGGGGCTTGGGCTTCCCCCGGCGGGCAGCAGGTTATCCGCTGAAATTCCCTTCCTGAGCGGCGGGATTTTGCTTGTTTGCGGGAATTCACGGGTGCTTCCCCCTCCCTTTCACTTCCCCTTTCCCTGCCTGTGGGAAGGACAGAAGGGTCTTGGCGTTCTGCGGGTGCTCTTGGGGGCTGGGATAGCACACGCTTTGCTGTTGGCCCGTGTGGTCGTTGCCCGTGGCCGAGGGTGAAATCCGCGCTGGTTGCGGGGCGAGGTCGCCGCCGGTGCGGTGTCTTTGTGCGCTCCTCATCCCCCGCATCCCGAGCGGGCTGCTGCGGGGGGCACTGCGGTGCCGGGCCCCGCGGGGCTTGGCGTGACCGCTCGGGGGAAGGTGCCACCCTTTCCCTGCATCTTCCTGTGGGAAACAAACGAGCGGCGTAGCAGTTGGGAACTGAGCAGGAATTTGTTTGTTTGTTTATTTATTTAGTGCTGCGGGCGGTGACATTGTTTTTTTTTTACAGCAGTGGAAGATGAGAGGGGATAAAAGTGGACTTGGGCGAGAGCAAATCGAAAACCGTCATGCTGCCGTTGTATTCCCAATGCAGCAATGAATAGTTGGCAAGGATATTTTATTATAGGAGACACTGTGTCCCTTCCCTCTTTAATGAAGGAGGGACAAGTTAGAGAAGGTAGTCTCTGGAGATTCGTGTGGTAAAAATATCCAGGAACTTGCAAGCCGTAAAGCAGTTCTGTAGTATCTGAGAAATGCTTTTTCAGGGAGGGAGTTGAGGCGCTGCTGCTGTAGGGTTGTGCTCGTGTATGTAATAGTCTCCCCCCTCTGGCAATGATGTAGCTTTCAAAAAAGATCATTGTTCCTAACTTTGTAAATATTGAGAAGGCATCACATTTCAAAACTTCAGGGCTTGAAGATTAGTTTCCGTAGGGTTGGCAAACTTTTTGCACCAGCACTTTTCTCCTTCTTCATTGTTCAGGGTTATTTCTGCTCTTTTGCAATTAGAAAAGTGAAGCTGCAGACTTGACATAACCTTGACAAGCTATTTTTATATCTATATGTGAAGATAATAGTAACAATGAAGTTAAGAGCATCCGTGCCCCGTGTCACGCAGTGACTTACTGGTGTAGTCTTGATGAGTGTAATTCGGATGTCAGTCTTCCAGATTCTTTTTGGCATCTGTGAACTTGACTGATAACACTTCAGAACATCTGCCAGAAGCGGCAATGTTGTGTTCAAATAAGCACAAAGTTTTGAAGTGTAATCTCTGGATGAAAAGGGAAGCTTAAAAAACTAAGAGTGACTTTTGGACTGTGGGGTAAGCAGCAGGGGAAGATTGGTTTTTTTGGTCAATATCTCAGATTTTAGTTTGGCTTTTTTTCCCATTTGAAATTTCCCACAATTGTTTTCACTATCATTGTAACTGTAACACGTGAGTATGAAGGAAAACTATTGTTGTGACTGTGGCTTTTAAGAGTGCTCCTATATACATTTTCAGCATGATTACATGTTGATGGAATTCAAAACTGCTGATTACTTTTGGTCACCTTTCTTCCTGTTGGTCAGCCAATTCTGATAATGATAACAAAAGGAAGGTTTGAAAATGGTACCACAGAAAATACAGACCCTAGTAGAATAATGCCACTAGAAAATCAGAACAATTTTTATGTAGTCATTTGGGCTGACAGTTAGAAATAATCATTTATTCGATCTGTAATTCCTCAGAGAAATATTGCCAAAAACCCCTCAACACTCGAACTAAAAAAACTGAAAGGGGCATCATAATTTCAGTGCCTCGTTAGTTTGTACAAAGTAGAAAGATTTTCGCAAAGTTTTTTTGAGTATAAGTTCTTAGCTGTGTTTCATCTGTCTGTCATGTTCAAGATTACTGTTACACTGTGATGCTTCTGCTGTGCAAGAGCTCCCATATATATGGAAATGAAGTACAATGTTATTTAAGATCTGAACACTTGGAGTATCATAAAAGAATTGCAATGGTTTCTTTTACCCGCTTGTGCTACATAAAGGTTGAACAGTTACTTGATTTAAATGATGTGTTTCTCTTGCTTCCTTAAGTAACTTAATTTTATATCATGGAATATGAATACTGTTTAATACTGAACACAAGGTGGTTCTAGCAGGATTTATTTCTTGTGAGATTAGAGTCAGGTGTTCTGCTAAGAAATATGGTCAAATCTAGCTTGTCTTCTTTCCCATCCTTTTTATGGAGTATTGCTACCAATATTGTGATATTGAGAAACAAAGGACTTCTGTAGCAGAAGCAGCAAAAATATGTTGGCTTTACAGAGCACCTGTACCAGCTGATTACCTTTCAGGTGGTGGTAGTAGAGCTTTTAAGGTATGCAAGAATCACAGATGTAAATTGCATCTGATGTGAAAAGGGAGAAGGAGGTGGAGGTGTGTTGCTTCAGTAATCAGTGTGTGGGGCTAATAAGTGGAGCATTTGTGGAGCTCAAAGATAAAAACAAGTAAGAAGCTCTAGAATCAAGTGTCTGAATCTCAATTTGTAGAAACATAATTACTAGTGAATCAAAGTAGGGTAAGAAAAATAGAAAACCTGTTATACAGACTGTTAAAAGATAATCTTCCTAAGTGCCAGCTACATGCAGTGCTGTCAGTAAATGTTGTCCTTTTGTTTAGCGTTGATGTGGTTATCTGTTGAAGAGCAATAAACTTTAAGGGTATTACCCCGGAGAGCTGCTGTGGGAGTGGCCTGACCTGCCGTGTTGGCCAAACAAAGTTCTTTATCGGAAGGTAGGGCTGCAGCCTGGCTAGATAAGTGTGCAAAGTGAGAGTGCTGAGATTGGCTGCTCGCTCTGGAGCCCTGCTACCTTTCCACTTAAAGGTGGGCTGTGTGAGGACAGATTTCTTTGCTCTAGCACAGTTTGTGTTTGTACTTGGATTTTGTTTCCAGTTTTGAATGAATGTGTTGTATTGAATCAGGATTACCTGAAGGTTGGTTTGTTTGTTTGTTTTGTTTTTTTTTCTTTCCCCTGATGACTGTTGTACTGATTGGTATGAGGATAGTAATGCAGAAGTTCCTGGGAGGAATTTTCTAAGGGACCTGATAGTTGACTATGAGCTAAGTGGCCAGATTTTCTTAGTGAAGAATGGGTATAGATGCAATTATTTAATTATTAATAATCTGTTATGCCATGTGTTCTTTGGTTCTGTTGTTGTTTGAAGAGGAGGAGGAGGTGTATATGATCTTTATAGATACCTTCTTACTATCTATGTATCTATGGGGTTTTTTTGTTAGGATTAGCCTGTCTAAAATAAGATTTTAGAGAATTACTTACTTGAAGGGCAGTTGTATTCAGTGCCTCAGAGATCATAGCTATCTGAAGTGCAGTAATGTATTTTTATTGAGAGGATGGAGAAGATGATGAATTACTTCATTAGGCATGAAATCAGTTGATCAGGCTTTCTTGTTAGAGGTAAAGGGGTCATTAGCATTATTCTTTATTCCTAGTTAGAAAGCAGATGGGTTGCTTAGAAAAGAGTATCACGTAAGTGTGGGAAGAAATCACAAGATGAGCTAAGAAAGAAAAGATGGGAGTAGCTGAATGTGGATAAAATGCAAGGAAATATTTGAGAAGCTACTAAAGAGTGAAATGTGCAGTAAAGACCTTGCTGGGGAAAATAATTATTGTGTTTGAGTCTATAAAGTGGGGAGAAATGAAAAAGCTGTTAGGTGAAATCTTGTCTTACTCCCCCTGGATGTGAAAAGATGGGAGGATAGTGGGTTAAAATGAAGTGTAGGTATGTATGAGTAAGACTTGAGGGGGCTCATGGCCAATGTTTACACTGGTCCTAGAAAAGCTGGGCCAGTGGCTGCCTATTACACAACTTAGTACAGAAGCTCATGATGAAGAGGCAAAGCACAACTTCCAAGTCAGGGTAAAATCACAGCACTAACTTTTTTGTTTTATCTGACACATGAATGCTTCAGGAGTTATTTTTCTCCTCATTCTTTCAGGTAATTAACTTTTAGAGTTGGAAATGTTTCAAATGCGAACTCAAAAATTGGTCTTTCTGTCATGAGTTAGCAATAGAAGAAAATTAACAGCAAGAATAATAAAAAAAATAAAAGTCCTGAAACTTCTGTCTCTGTCCTCTGTCCTTGCTTTTTCCAAGTGTTGGGAAAGGTTAAGGTAGGTCAAATTTATCATCAGCATGTTATTGAGAAGGTCACTTTTATTATCCGCAGCAGTAGAGGCTCTTGCCAATTTCTTCCCCTGTTCCTGCCCCCCCAGCCCGTGCCCCATGTCAGACTTCTAGTATCTGACATTTAAGGTAACTTTATATGCCTACAGAGATTCATTGTTTTCTCCATTTCTATTAGTCAAGGCTAGTATAACATGATAGTTTTTTAAACTAGTCCTGGGATTAGTTTGTACAGAACAGAATGTTTTCCTTAAGTGACTGTTTTAAATACTTAGCAGGTGCTAGTGCTGTCCCTGGAGTGCAGTGGCATGTACAAAATTTGGAGTCATTGAAATGGCAATCTTCTGCTGAAGGTGAGTAAAGACTAGTCCAACAGGTCTCCATAGCTGATGTGTGTACAGAGGAGTGGAAAAAACCACCTGAGCTAGCTTGATGAATTTATTAGTTACTTTTAGATTTGTTACTTTCATTAGCCCTTGAGTTAGGAGATTACAGGTGAGTGTTAGGCTTAAATTTTCCTTAATCCTGTTTTGTGGGGCCGTTCTTTGCCCACTTCTGTTGCTTTTTTTACTTGAAATAGCACCCATGCTGCAGGTGGTTAAGGTGAAAACTAATTATTGCTGGGCAGCCTTAAAAACAGGATGAGTGGATGCTGGAGAAAGAATATGGAAAAGTTGAGATCATGTTCAGTTTGGATCACTGGCTTTTCTTAATTTCTTCTAGCATAATCTGATAGAAGAATAATTACTTGATTGTTAAGCATATCACTTGATTATCAAGAATAAGTTAAATTACATCAAATGCAAGTAACTGAAAGGGCAAGATTTCTGACTTGTATTAAGTTGGGGTAATTTTTTCCCCCAAGTTCCTTTAATTTCTCCAGCATAATCTGTTGGCCCTTGCCACAATAAAACAACTGCTTAGCTCCGGTAAGGATCATTACTAGAGGTTGGAGAAGCCAAGTCAAGAGCTGTTAAGCCTAATACATTTTTGAATATATTTGTAAAGATTGATAATTGCATTATAAAAACCCACTTCTCAGCCCTTCACCGGTGATGGTGTTTCTGTGTTTTAAACACTTCAATGCACTTTTGACTTCAAAAGGTAAACTTCCTTGAAACAGAAGTAATGTTATTATGACTTCATTAAGGTACTTTAAGATTTAAAGAGACTCTATAGTACTAAAGAAATCAACCATGAGAATGTGATGGTTGTGACCATACCATTAATCGTTTGGGAAATTTAAATGCATCCTGTTCAAGGTTTCAGTGTGTCATTGGTAGCTGAGGTAGCATAAAATAGTCTACCTCTGGTAACTAGGGAGTGCAATATTCCTATTTATCCCGGATATCCTGTATAGGATAAGTTCTGTGTAGCTGTGTTTCATCAGTCTTTGGTACCAGAGGTAGTTCAGGCTTCT
Organism: Lophotriccus pileatus; assembly: GCA_035583135.1. Lineage (NCBI taxonomy): Eukaryota > Metazoa > Chordata > Aves > Passeriformes > Tyrannidae > Lophotriccus > Lophotriccus pileatus. Next base: position 19,384,976 of record JAWWES010000001.1, read on the forward strand.
GAACGCAGCTTATGTGGCAGGACACTGGAACAAGACAAACTTTAAGGTCCTTCCAACCCAAACCATTCTATGTTTCTCTATGTATAACACAAATGTTAAGTTCAGTAGCTGTAAAATAGCAAGGCTTTTGACTATAACCAGATTAGTTATTACAGGTGATGAATCAGTGTTGTCACATGAACATTTAATAACTTAAGTTCCCTTCTGACAAATCAGAATGTAATCTCTTCTTGAGACACAGTTTTGTGTAAGCTTCATTTACTATCTTTGAAAGATTCTGCAGAGGGTTCTGCCTTACAGAAAGAGGTGAGGTCTGTGGGACTCTGTGGAACTGTTAGAGAAAATTGTTTTGGTAGTGAATTTCCAGAGCTGCTCTGCAGATGTGTTATTTGAGACTCAAGAGGCATGGCTTAGGCTTGATAAATTGATGTGGCTACAAACAAAGTGAAAACTGAAGTGAAGTGAGGAAAAGCAGTTATGGTGATGTCTCCACAACCTGAGACTGCTGCGAAAAGAGGTCCTGAATTTATTGCTGTAAGTACCTAGGACAAGACTGTGGACAAAGGAAGAACAGTGAGTGTTATTAGCCTTAAGAAGCTTATAATAAGATTTCCTAAAATGTGCTTGTAGCTGAAC
>JAWWES010000001.1:19385711-19433004 GCA_035583135.1 Lophotriccus pileatus
ACAAAGGAAGAACAGTGAGTGTTATTAGCCTTAAGAAGCTTATAATAAGATTTCCTAAAATGTGCTTGTAGCTGAACAGGTGAGATATGGTTTGGGAACTGGATTATTAAGTGGATGAAAAGTTGTATGCAGCACTGAACTTGCAAAGTTCTGATCAGCTGTATGAAGTCCACCTGGAGGCTTCTTACTGGTGGCATCAGTGCAGGGGCAGTTAGTCTACATTCCAAGCCCTCTTCCAGGTCACTGATGTACTTAGAGCAAATGTGTGGATGCTGCCAGACTGTGAGGGTCAATGGACGTGCTGGAGACTAGGGCTAATTGAGTGGGATATTTGCATATTGGAGAAATACCCGTTGGAAACGGGTTGTGGAATTCAAAAGCAAATGCCAAGTCAAGTCTCTCTGGGGCAGAATGACCCCACACAGCAGCATAAATGTGGTGCCAACTGGTGAGAAGTACCTTTACAGGAAAGAACAAAAGGGTTCTCGTGGGTCTGTGTGTGCCTTTGTGGTGCAAAAGGTGAAGAGCACAGGTGGCATGGTCAGCAGGTTGAAAGAAGCAATTATTCTCCAGTGTTTGGAGCTTGTGAGACTGCATCAGAAGTACCATGGACAGTTTTGTATTCCCAAACACAAGGAAGATGCTGAGGTGCCTGTGAAAGGCCACTAAGATGAGGAGTCAGCAGCACATGGTGTATGAAACGGGCTTGAGAAGTGAGTTTGTTCAGCTTTGAGAAAGGTCTGAAGTGGGGGGTCCTAATTGTTGGCTCTGACTGTTTAATAGGTAGCAAGGGAGGGAAATGAAGACGGATTCTCCTTAGCTCTGCGAAGGATAAGAGGCAGCAGACAAGCTACAGCCAGGCAAATCCTTATAATGGTTTAGCAGTATGTTTTCCCACACAGAGAATGAAGCACTGAAACAGGTTGTGGGATCTCTGTCCCTGAAAATATTCAGAACCTGACTATGGTATGACCCTGAGCAACTTGATCTGACTTCAAAGTTGGCCCTGCTTTCAGCTGGGGGTCGGATTGGATAACCTCCAGAAGTCCCTTTCAGTCTAAATGAGCCTCACATTGTGCATGGCTAGGCAGGAGCTAGTATACTATAGTTAGTCCTGGAAGAAAAGTAGTGTTTGGAAATCTTCTATCTAGATTAAAATGTCCAAGTCAAGCCTGAAACAAGTTTTTCGTGTAAAGCAATTTGGTTGCTAAGAGCTTACTTTAAAATTGGATCCCAATGTTAACTCCTAATGGAAGTTGTAGCTGTTAAAGGATTTGTTAGAGATCTGCCTACATTTTTGTTACTTCAGTAAGGAGCCAGTAAGACCAGTCCCTTACAGCACAGAGCTGGGTGACAGTGTGACTCATATAGAAAATATAATTTAGCAGTAAATTGAGCAGCTATTAAACAGCATTCCCTGAGCTTGCTCTCATGCTGCAGTTCCTGCACAGAAAAGGGTTAACTTTCTGAAGTAGCTTGCAGTGGAGGGCGGCCTTAAGAGCTAAAAAAAAGTCAGCAGTGTCAGCAGTGCAGGGGGCAGCAGGCATCCACATAACTTTGTAATGTAACTGTTAACTCATCAGATCTTCTCATGGACAGCTGAGATTTGCTGGTCCTGACAAAATGAGTTTATTTTGTGTTCCATTGTACGGCTGCAGTTGTTCAGTATTGGCAGATAACATTCAAATTTTATAGGTAATTGAAAATGTGAAGTTAATGTTTAGCTGTCTTCCTGAACTTATTTGAGACTTTGCTACTTAGTGCAAAGTACAACCTTCCTTCTCCTCCCCCAGACCTCAGTTCTCTGGAGAGTAGGTGGTATGTGGAATGACAGAGTATAAAAAGGGAAGGAATGGTCTGCTTAAGGGAATCGGGGCTTTCCTGGGGATTAAAGGTCTTGTTCCATCATCTAGAAGGGCATCACACACATCAATGCTCCTGACCAGTTTTTAATGACTTTCTAGTTTCAGCGTAGGAGGTACAGTCCTGGGGGCAGGGAATGCTGAATGTTTACAACTGTTGCTGTACACTTAGCAGAATTCCAGGTCCTTCCTTATTAATTTCACAGAAAAACCAAAGCAAAAATCGAACTCCTCAGAGACCTCAAAATCCTGATAACTTTGTGTTTATGTCAAGCAATTGCTTGTACAGAATTTTTAGGTAACTTGTCCTTGAGCTTTCTGTAAGGAATGTGTGGACTGTGTGTGCTCACACCACTAAATGCAGTGGGCAGTGTCTCTCATTATGCTGTGTTCCTTCCTCCATTGAAAGCTGGAGCGATGTCCATTTCCACATTACTTGAATTTTTGCTTTATTGTTCCTGTGTAAAAGTGATATCCTACTGAAGACATAGATGTTAACAGAACAATATTTTTTCATTCACATTGTTCTCCCAAAAATGGCTGAAGTGCACTACATAGTTGGGTTTTTTTAAGTTATTTGTGCTTAAAACTTCATTCTTGGTTAAGTTAGGAATTTCCCGGCCCTGCTGGAGTGTGGGAAATCCTGAACCAATGTAGGGAAGAAATACTTCTCTGTGAGGAAACAGGTGACAAAGTGATTGAGGAATAAATATTGTTTTATGGTGATACTGAAGACTCAACTGGATGAGTATCCAAGCAGTCTTATATAACTGGACCTACTTCAAGCAGGACTAAGTAGCCTCTGGGGGTCCCTTGCCTCTTACCTATGTGAAATCATTATTCTCTGTGTCAGTATTAGAGGTTGTTTGTCTTTGCCAATGATAAATGTGTTATGAAGAGACCTGTACCTAGATCTTGACTTGTGTTTGTGATGATTACTAGGTGGAAATGATCACTGTAGCTTTTATCTGTGACATGACCTGTTGAGCACTTTAGAGATGTCACAGGCTTTTTGTAAAAGCTGCCTTTTTTTTTTTTTCCTTTCCCTTTACAAGTTGGTACTGATCATTAGTGATTCTTGGCACTTTAGTCTGAATATTTTGGTCTGACAGATGAAATCAGAGTGATTAAATCAAGAATGTCTTGCTGCTCATGACATTGTGGGATAGACATGAGCTTTCTGGGTAAAAAAGTTACCCTTATGATTGGGATAGAAGTGTATGTATCGATTGCTGTGTAGCAGAGGAGTGACTTGCTACTTTATAATGAAAGAGAACAAACAGCAGTTATGAAAAAATCCTATACTAACGCTTTGTGTTGTATTTTTTGATTCTGGTTGCAGCTGCCTTATTTCTGTTAGTGTGTGTAATGGCTAGTTTATTATATGGTGGTGTTGAAACAACAACCGTGTAACTTGGAAGGGAAGTTGTTTGCTGGACTTGTGTGACATCTGGAATAGCAACCCACATTTCTGCAAGTTTGTGGCTGGGTGGAGGAGACTATGCTTCTGTGTCATTGGTAGCTTCCAGATTTTGAAATGAAGCACAAGTGATGGGCAGTAACTCCTCAGACCTCGGTCATACCTAGTGCCCAGTCCCTCATCCCCAATTTTTCTCTTCCTCTCAAAGGACAAGAAAGTGGATCTTGTGGTAGCATTCAGTTTTGCTTTTCCAAATAACGAGTGGAGAGGTCTGGAGTCTGGAAGGAAGTGGGAGGGTATTTATTTGACCAGACCTCCAGTTAGCAGTCTCTGTGGTCTTCCTAGGACCTTTTCCTGGAGGGAATTCTTGTGATGGAATCTATAGTTCTAGGTGATGCTGGAGGATAGTAGGAACTTGTCTGTTGCATTGTCTGGAGTATGAGGTGCCCTAATTATGCATAAATACTAGTTGATAATAACAAGTTGGAGTAAAGATGACTTACACAGGGCTTTGGAGGACCTTAGGAAACTGAGTGAATAGTTAGAGATGCTGAAGTGTAGATGGGTGTTCAGTGATGCCCATGAAGTGCTCTTTGTGGAGGGGAGTGTTAAACTTCATATGTATTATTTATTGTAAATATATAATATTTCTATAATTGGAAACGTGGCCTTGAGTTTGTGATGGTCAGTTCTATGAACTTTGCCAAAGGTCTTGCTTGCAGGCAGCTGCCTGTGCAAGATATGAACTAAGTAATGCAGTGTTTTGAAGCATGTCCTCTCTAATGATGTTATGTTGGCATGCACTTTCAACTTGAAGTGGAATTTCTAGACTTAGCTCTGAAGAGTGTACTGGATTTGAAACCTCTTCAGAATAAATTGGTGTCTAGGAAGTCTTCATTTTTGTGTCATGTATGTAGTCTGTATTCATGAAAGTGGTTTGGTAGTAGGTGATGGAGCTGACTTAAAGGCCAGTGAAGTTCTATGTACTTGATTTATAGAAGTCAGAAATGCTGAAGCACTAGCTGACTAAAATTGTGTATCTTCTGGATGGAATTTGTCATCACCTTGAACTCCCAGCCCTGCAAATAAATGAAGAAATTGAGCTTTTAAACTAAATTTTAAGCAAGTAAGACTGAAGTTATGTCTAAACATCAGGTTATAACACAACTTGTTATCAAACAAGTTGCTTTTCTCAAAGCTGAAGGCTGTCATTTCTCTCAGGTCTTATTTGTTGCTGAGAATGAGAAGACTGGCCTCTAAGGAGTGATTTGAGTATGCCCCGGTGTCTCAGCTGAGGGCAGACTGGTGCTGATAGAGATTCCATGTGGGTTCATATATACAACTTTGGAGAGCTAAAAGCTTTTTACAAAACACATGACAAAAGAGGAATACCTGCTTATGGATCAGAATACAAAATATGAGTTGTAGAGAAGACTGGTCACCTGCTGTGAGCTGGCCGTCCCTCTGATGAAGGGGAGAACCTTTACTGAAAAGAGTAACTGTAAAGAATGCAAATAAATTCAAATAGAAGGTATACATTTGGTAAGGAAGTATCTATTTGAATAGCTTGTAATATTCAGGTTAAACCCAAATGCAGTAGACCTGAAGATGAAAAAAGTAACTGAAAGTGCTCTGTCTTACGTAAATATGAGCTAGCTGAAAGCACTGATGTTCTTGAGCATGGAACTCCTGGTTTCATAACCAGGTATTTGAAGTGCTACTAACTGAGCATTAAGAATGAAATAAATTTGCCATCGTAGATGTCTTCTGAGTTAATTTCTTATTTGTGTTTTCAGTAATTCCTTCATGTTTAACTGACTTAGTTTGTTGGTTTGCAGAGGAAGTAAGGGTAGTCTTGAAACACAGGTGAAAAACCAACAGGTTGCTAGGAAGAGTACTGGGAATGAGACTTGTAAAAGCAGAATACTCTGAAATCTTCTCACAGTAGTGAGATCTGGGTAAACCAAATGGTCATGAGAGAGCAAGTGGTATAAGGTATTGAATGGAATGTTGCAAATAAGAACTTGTATTCGAGTCCATCAGCACGTGTGTTACATTGGCTAATATGAATTTGAAGGAAGACCAGATTTTACTGAAAATGTCTGTTAATGATCTTACAGTAATAAGGCCAGCAAAATCTTTGATCATGTCTCTACCTCAGTGCAGGATCAGCTTAGGTTAGTTTGGGTGTTTGGTTTTTTTAATTACTAAATATCAAACCTTTCTAAAGGTTCTGGAAGTTTATAATCTTGGCCAGGGTGTTCATTTGAGGAATACACTTTGTAGCATCAAAGGATTTGGTGGTGGGTTTTTTTGTATATGATTCAGTGGGCTTTTTTGTTCTTCTTTGTGGTTTTGTGGGTTTGGTTTTTTGCAAGTTTTTTGTGGGTTTTTTGTTGGTTTGGAGGTTTTTGTTGTTGTTGTTTGTTATTGTTTTTTCGCTTTGGTTTATCTCCTTCCTAACCTTCACAGGCATGCACAGTATTGCAGTCATTCTGTTTTTCCAGTGTGAGTACTTTTGGACATTTATTGGGTTGCCTTCTTGGAGAATAACAATCAGTTATTCCATCTTTTCTTGGAGGTCATGTTTTCTAGGCCTTTGAGCACACGTTGCTTTCAGGCTCTGGATGGCTGATATATGATGTTCAAGCTGAACAACTCCAGATGGAGCCTCAGTGATGCAGGCTGGAGAAGAGAGTTTACTTCTATATTAGCATATTCTGAAGTGTCACTTTCAAGCATAATCACTATATACTTGCCGTAGCTTTCAGAGCAGTCTTTGCTCTCCTACCAGTTACTTAACATCCTGTCTGTTACTTACACTGGTTCATACTGACTGCTCTTCTAATTTGGATTTGCTACAACTTGAAGGGGTTTTTTTCTGCCTGCCTGGGAAGGTTTTGTATGTATAACTTCACTTGGTTTTTCTGTATACAATGCAGTTATAATTGGCAGCACCACCAAGGCTCAGAAGCACAGTGCTTCTTTTGACCTGCTATATCTGTTAGATATTTTGGTTATGTGCTTATAGGAGGACTTTAACATTTTCCACCACATCAGTTTGTCAGAACTATTAACTCATCTTTTGTGTTTCAAAAGATTAGGATCATCTGGAACTCTTTAACAAACTTTCCCATCAGAGGTTTCAGTTACATTAAGGACTGCTTGTTTCAATCTGTTCTTTTCTTTTGTCATATTTATACCTATTGATAATCAGGGATTTGAATTTATTTAAATGGGGATGTGAAGCATTTGGTTAAGAAGAGTATTATGTTGGTTAGTGGTGTGTATTTCTATGGATAACTTTGGAACTACTTGTGTACTCTTACTGTTAGTTTTTTAAGGGAGTGGAACTAAGAATGAGATATTCTGCTCCAGTCCTGCTTTCGAGCCTGGCCTGTTTGTTGGAAAAAGACTACCTCGTTGTCTTGCTTATTTCCTTTTAAAGGAGGTGGGATAGGAAGATTTTGTTAAACAGAGTTGGAAATATTCATTATGGAAGAACGTCCAGCTGCTTCATAGCATGCCTCACTTATTAGTTCAGCATGTCTTTGTAAACATCTGAAGCTTAGTATCAGGATAAACATGAATGTCTTAATTCACTATGTTTTAATATATATATATATATATAAGATTATAATATAAGAACGTATAAAATGGACATTGATGTTAATATGGCTTAAATTGAAATGCCGGATGAAGTTTTAAAGTTCACAGGCCTTTGTAAACCTTCTTGGTGAGTAGTTAGATTTAAAGCTTTAACCTTATCAAATTGGTGTTCTAAGACTGTCCCTCACAACTGAATTTGAATAGTGAGCCTAATAGTCTTTTTTAACTTCCTCCAGTGTCTTAGGCTGTATTTAATTTCCTGATGCTTGATACTAAAGGTCTGTGCAGCATGGTAGGAAGCAGAGTATGCAGGGGCACAGTCAGTCACTGTCTTCTGTGGAGTTACTGAAACAAGAACAGAAGCACCAGTTAATATGTGAAAATGACATTGTGAAATAAGAATGGTGGGTAACAGCCAGTCTGACTTCAAGCTCCTTTGAAGCTCCATCTGATGAGTTGGGCTCAAGCAGTGCTAGTGTTAAACTGAGTTGTAAGTACTTGTTACAACTTTGTGTTGCGCTGGAGTAAAATACCTTTTTTAAATCATTTTGTTGTTTTACATGTTGAAAATGCGAGTCTTGCTGATAATTGTTTATTGTGGTGCTGTAGAGGTTTGCATACTTTGTCATCTTGAGTCGTTTGTGTTTAGGATGAGAGTTCTTTGTCCAGTGTTGCGTTGTGTGGCCTTCTAACAGGGAGTGTGAATCCTCTCTGTGGGTTCTGGATGATGTCTTCTGAATGGCACTTGTAGCCTTCCCCACAAATATTACTATTGCTTCATGTCTCTCTGTAGATTAACATGTTGATTAAACATCTGGAAGATAACTGGTCATCCCTTCCATCAGCTGTGGGGAATGAAGGAGCAGAGTAACACAAGCCTTGTTAGAATGGTGTGATAGGTCATCATCTGCACCCTTAGGAGCAGCAGATGGAGGTTCAGAGTGCTTAAAAGCTGTGCAGAACATCCTGTGATAGCACTTGACTGAGAGTTTGCCTGTCTTGAGCTTGGTGTTTTGAGTAAAACCCTGCAGTAGTTAACTTTTGACTGAGAGAAAGCCCGAGCATTTCAGTAGTCTCTGCTTCAGACTGTTGAATTGCTATGCCTCATTTCACCAAGGCTTTTTGCATTCTGGCAGGCTTTTGCATGCCCATTATATTACAGTGATAAACACTGAACAAGGTTTTAAGAATTGCTCTCTGAGATGGAAATAATATACCTCCAGTTTTCTTCTTTAAAAAAATAATGCAAGTACTGTACAAAAAATGGTAACTTGAGCTGAGCACTGTACATTTAATGCTTATAGAAGCTCACTTGCCCCCCCCAAAATTAATTGATGAACTAGAACTCCAGTTCTAGTAAGGATTGTGATAAGCAGATCCTTAGGCAGGAGGAACACTAGGTTATAATATTATCTCTTTGATGTAAGTGCAGTTTTTTCCTAAGTATTTGCTTTACAGTTCTAATTGAAAGCGAGTGTTGAGGCATTTTGTGCTACTTGATCTTGAATCTCTTCCATTCCTTGGTTCTGATCTTTTTTTTGACACAGTAATTTGATCGTGCCCTGGTACTCAAAAGACAGGCACTGACTTCTTCCCAGTCATTTAACCATATATTTTTGCAAAGCCTCAAGTTGAGGCTTGTTTTCTGCAGTGTCCTTGAATGCTTTGCTTTTCCAGCTAAACACATCTGAAAATACCACTGGATTAAGTGACCCTGCTCGCTGCCTCTGTTGTGTTGCTGCTTGTGATCGACAGAGCTAATTCAGAAGGTTAAATTGGGAAGAGAACAAGTGAGTTTTTGTAGGTTGGAGTGTCCTAGGTACCTGGTGAGTGCTGGCACAGGAGGAGGAGGACTGGAAGAATAAGTCTAAGCTTTCTGATGTCATTTGAAATTAAACTGACCTAACAGTAATGCTTAGCCCGACCTTAAGGGTTTTTCCTGGCAAGTTCTGCCGACGTTGCAACTTGCTGTCACCAAAGTGGGATGTTCTTGTTGTTCTGCTCCTTTCTTTATTGGAACTCTTCTTAGTTCCCTGACATGAGTGTGTGCTAAGGCCAGATGTGAACTGGATAACTTGCTGATAGAGGGGAAAACTTCAGTTTTCTGTTCTTCTGCAATTTGGCTTTATTGTCTTGTGGAAGTAGCTTGTGGGAAGTCAGTGGATAGAAAGCATCAGTGTGGTCTCCCTAAAACTTGAAACATTTTGGAGTCTATGTACTGCTATATAAACAATATTTAAGTTCAAGTTAAATTATTCTCATACATAAGTTTGATTTTTTTATTTTTTTTCTTCAGAGTCTGAACATGTGTCACAAGATGAGATAAATGCATAAAATTTGGAGTAGTGATCTATTGGCTTTACTTCCTTTGCTGTAGAAGGTGAATGAAAAAGATGTAACTGATCAACATTCCGTAGCTGCAGGCGTGTTTATGGATATAAATGTTTGTTGGTGCTGCTCATTTCAGCCTGTAAATCTTGAAAGTAGGAGCAGCAACGAAAAAGTTGGACTTCTGAAAATACTCATGCAATTTGTGTGAGAATACGATGTTCTCGTGGCACAAACGAGCTGTTAGAAGAATTCTTTGGAAAAACTGTTGAGTATCGACTTTTTAAAAGTACTCTGGTCATCTTTATGTAGCTAAAGCCTCCAATTACTCTGAGTAGAATTGTTCACAAAAAAAAAAAAAAGAAAAAAAAAAGGAAACAAAAGAGCTTGTGTGTTCAGCTAAGTGGGATGTTTTTCCAGTTCAGTTTGTTACCTTCCCAGAAGCCTGAGCAGCTTTTTAAGTCCACTTGTAGGGCTTTTCTATGCTAAGTTTGTATAAGTATGTAACTCCAACATACATCATTATGCTGAAGTTTCATACAGGTTAATATTCAGTAGATTGAAATATTGCAAAATGCTGATTTCTGAACGAAAATGTGAGTTTTTTACTTAAATGACATGACAGAATAGCTATATCCTATACATTTCTGAAATGTTACTTGTGAGCCTTATAAATAATGTAGAAAGCAATAATCAAATACTCTTTAAGGACCACTTCACCTTATGCTTAGATGTAGCAGTGGCAAGTGGAGACAAAATTTGGGAAGAATTCTGCACATTTCAGTCAGTGTGCAAATAGTTACCCTCTCTTCACATTGACACAACAACGTGTGTCATTTAAGAGGCATGAGAAGACCAGACAGAACATTCTTGCATTACTTGTGAATTTGTCATGGTAGATATTCTCTGTATGAAATGCATTCAGATGTTTTTTTGAGCTTTCAGGCTAATTCTTTTCTCATCACCAGCCCTCAACGATTGGCATATCAACAATCTTGGTCTAAAGTTTTGGCTTAGTGTTTTATTTGTGTAGATTAAGGTGTTCATCCTGTTGATGTTGGTCAGTGGTGTTATACTGAAGAAATCCATAGCTGAATGTTTAAGTCACTGTTTTGGGTGTCTTCATTGACTCACTTACAGGTTGAACAATGAAAAATCAATTGATGGGAAATGGAAAGCTTTTAACAACGGACCCGTGCATAAAGGCGTATAGAGACTTCTGTCCTGAACACATGGCTTGTCTTTTGTGTGAATTTGGTGGGTGAAAAGGCAGTTCATATCTCAGGTTGAATGATCTCTTCATGCCTGTGAAAACAGGGCTACTAAAATTTATACTTGAATCTTGTTCCTTGGGTGAACATCCTCAGTAACAGCCTGAGTACTGATTGGGTAACTGGAGAGAGAATTGGAGCATCTGAAATGGCTCTATTAAAACTTAAGCACAGGGAAAAAAAGTAGTGTGGACCAGGACTTTGGTTCTTTTTCATAATGTTAGTTTGCTTCGAGAGAATTAGGGTGATGTTTCTGTTTGGCAAAATAAATTGCAGAGCAGTGATTTATTGAACTGTTTTGTCCTGATGGATTTCCCTTTTTGAAAGGAGTGTGGTGTAAAATGCTGAGCTCAGAACATCGTTGCTTCTGTGGAAGGTATTTTAGGTATTTAGTGGAAATGCATTGAATCTTAAGAAAACACTTGACTGTGCCCACTCTGGCATATTTACTATGTGAGGGAAGATGTAGTGTGAAGACACCACACTGCAGTGTAGCAGAAAGATTGCATACGTATGATGGTACATGTCTTTGTTAGGAAGTAGGATAGGGAAGTTAACATTGAATTCTTAGACTGATTATCACGTGGAGTAGTTTGTGGGAGTTTGAGAGGCGTTTTCCTGTTTGGTTTTTAATTGTAGTTACTGGTATGGTAAGTGGTAGAGGTTACACTTGTGCATTTTTCTTTAATTAATCTTTATTAAGAGTTGTATCTTTTGAAAATAGAAACAAGTGCAGTAATTTGTCCTCAGTTTTCACCTGATGCTCTGGGTCAGTAATCAGACTGCTAAAGTACTGTTGCCTGGTTAATGGTTTTTCCACTAAATCTGAATACACACAATACTCATACCTAGTTAAATTTCCACAAGACTGTTACACCAGTTACACAATTGTCAGGCTGTTTTAGTAGGAAATTGTGTATTGGTGATAGTATTCTCTAGTATTCTCTAAAAAACAGTCGATCTCTGCCTGGCTTTGATGTTTTTGCTTGAAGCATGCTTCTGTAGTGTTTCTACACTGCTGTGAATCAGTTATTCAGAAGAAACTAGGAATTCTCTTTTAAAAAGCAAGCTAATTACTCAGGGAACCTTAATATGAAGACTCGGAGATGTAACCCTCTTGTGTCCCAACTAACACTTGCTTTGTTTTTAGGTGCCTTAGCTGGACCAGTTGTTGATCCACACGTGACAGCAGTTTGGGGGAAGAAGGTTGCACTGAAATGCATAATTGATGTGAATGAAACAATAACACAAGTTTCTTGGGAGAAGATATATGGTAAAAGCTCACAGACTATTGCTGTTCATCATCCTGAATATGGAATATCTGTTCAAGGAGAATACCAAGGAAGAGTGGCATTTAAAAACTACTCGCTTACTGATGCAACAATCATTTTGAAAAATGTAACCTTTTCCGATGCAGGAGAATATATTTGCAAAGCAGTTACATTCCCACTTGGAAATACACAGTCAGCAACAACTGTAACAGTATTAGGTAAGTCAACTTCTTTATGAAAGAAGGTGGAGTTCTGCAGACTTACTAATAAGTTGTATTTTACCTTTTAATGCAAAGAAAATCCAGAATATGTGTTTGCTGGCCTTCCGTTGCAGGTATCTTGTTATTCTTACTAATGTCACTGAGGAGTCCTCTTTTAGGTCTTGCTTGTTTAGAACTTGCTCTTCTATTGTGTAGATGTGAAAAATGAAATAACCAGTTTCTGTTTAAGCCTTGTGCTAATACAAACATTTAATGGCTTGACAACTATGACTGGGCAATGCTGATACTATGGACTTGTGTGTGTGTGCTGAGAAGCTGCTGAATGCTGCTTTAGCTACTACAGTGGCCAAATTCCTTCATAAATTCCCTCAGATAGTGCTGTGGGTAGTCACCAGTTTTCAGAAAAAAAAAAAGGTATTGTTTGAAACCTTCTGATGACCAGTTGTCTCAGTGAAATAATCCATCATCTGTCATGAGGTCAGTGTTCCCAGAGAGGTGGTAGATTCTCCATGCCTGGAAACATTCAAGGTCGGGTTGGACTGGACTCTGATCAACCTGTTATTTTTGAAGGGGGATTGGACTAGATGGCCTTTAAAAGGTCCCTTCCAACTCAAATTATTCTATAGATATGTTGCAAACGTGGTAGGTTAATGTAGCTGCTTGGGGCTGGTGATGTAAACTGTTCTTTGCATGGTATAAACATGAAGCAAAACTGTCTAGTTGACTGCTGGGAGTTGTGAGAGGAAAGAGGCAACTTAAGCTCTTGACTGGTCGTGAGAAGCCATAATGCAAAGCTTTTATAAACTTGGGTTTTTACTTATACTAATTTAGTCCCTCTTGTTTAGGGTTGAGTATTGCTGTCATAAGGAGTTAGTACTGAAGTGCAGGTAGGCTTAGGTGGTAAGTGCAGTGTGAGGCAAAATGATTACACTGAAACTTGAAAACCTGTTATTGACTTGCCCTCTCCTTATAGTAGTGTTCCTTCTTGTGGTAGAGAAAGGTGCTTCTGTATGTACTGCCAGGAGTATTGATATTTTCTACAGCTGAGGTGGTCCTCAGTGACTATTTTTGTAAACAGATAGTAGAGTACTCAGTGAAATCAGTCAGATGGCTGTAGCACAGTATGTAAACTGGTTTTCACCACAAGGTGGGGCAAAACAAACACATCAAAGCAACTGGCTTAACCCAGTTTGAAACAAGTAACTTGACCAAAATTCTACGTGATGTACAAAGCATGTAGTTTTATGGCTCTCTTTTCCATCTTTCTTCCATCTGTACTGCAAGTGGCTGTGGCTGTGGTTACTGTAGCAGTTTTTTGACTTCAGGTTTTGGCTATTGTACTTTACCAATATATATGGGAGGTTCTCATTGTTCTGCCTCATCTCTCCTAGTCAGTTCCCAAGATTTTTTTTTCAGGTGGCATAAGTAGTTGTGTCCATTTTGTCCTTGAAATTTCGGGTTTATGAAGAACCTGAGGAGGAACTTGGAAAGCAAATGTATGTCCTGTGTATTTATTATTCTGCATTTGAAAACGTAGAAGGACCACAGTTAGATAATATCTATCTAATCGAGCAAAAAATTGCAGTTGTGGCAGAGTAGGAAAAGTATTTGTCAGGCATACAGTGCTTCTGATCCTAGGTTGTTTTTCCTAGTTGATGGTGGTTACCATCACTGTTAAGCCTCTCAGTGACTTGATATCAACCTCTGAATTGCAAAGCCCAGCTATTATTTGCAAAGATGCCATTCCATCCGAGTGTGCAGCAGCTTGGTTTGCAAGTACAGCTGAGAGCCCACCCTTGGTTGGGCTTACACTGGCCACAGAACTTATGTGTCTTCTGTCCTTCTGGAAACCTTTCACTACACTGACATGTAGACTTACAGAGTAAAAATACTGGGGAAGTAATGGCTTTTAGAATATTCACGTAAATAAATGAGTTGTGAGCTTTGCTGGGCTGAGCTCAGCAATTCTAAGCTCAGTAGGGTTGTAAGGCATGGAATAGCTGTAATCAAAATTTAAAAGTTAATGTGAGTTTAAAATCAGCTTTAGTCTGACTACCTTTTCCCACTGGTTTAAAATACTCTCCCTTAAGTGAAGACAGTAAAGTTCTTTCCTAAGGCTGAAACTGTTTCCAGTCCAAGCAGCACTGCCTCTTTTCCTAGTCCCTAGTCTGTTCCTATTTAGCAAAGAATTAATTTCCTTCCTGTATGTACTGGACACACTTCATCACGTAGTAGGTGCTTCTACACCATAAGACAGAGACACTGAAGACAAATGGAAGAAAAAAATAACTACAAGATAAAATGCCCCTTGTTTTGCCACAGTGTACTGATCACCATATTTAGAGCTTCTCTTATGCTTAAGCTTAACAGACTTTCTGCATTTGTTGACTTCGCACGCCCCCAGTTTTATTTGTTTAGTGCCCCATGTTGTCTTAAGGAAATGCATTTTAAAACAAGAGGTTAAGACAGTAAAAATATGAGAACTCTTTTAGGCTCAAATAGGTTTATTGAACTTGTCTACAATGTTGTTTCTTCAAACTTTCCTGTGTTAAACTAGAGCAAAAAACCACAAGTAGTTCTGTGGCATGCTGTTTTTGGTAAGACTCTGACCAAATGAGCCAAACTGGTGTCTCAAGGCAGAAGAACTTAATTGTGACAGGTCAGCTTGCACAGCTGACTTAATTTTTATGTTGCTAACTGGAGAGCATTATATGACTATTTAAAAGACTTGGTTTGGCTTGACTCTGCTGTCTTGCCAAGTTAGATTTCTCAGCATGGATATTTTGTAAAGGAGGTCTTGTTCTTCTGCAGCCTGTCTCTTACCAATGTGGCAAGTGAACAATGAGTTGTGCAGATGAGTGTCAAAGGTGTAGGTCTGTCACCATGAATAGATCCCAGACACTCTAATGTAGAAATTCTTACAATTAGGAATCAGAAGAAAGGTGTGATCCAGAAGAAACTGGATCTTCTCAGTTCTAATAAAATAATGTTTAAAAAGTGCCCGAGATACACACGTTAAGTACCACACAATACTCTGGATCAAGAAAAAGTATCAAGGAGGTAACAAATTAGTGAAGTGACTGGTCTTAAAATTAACAAACAGACAAAAAAAAACAAAACTACAAAACCAAACCAACCTAAATTCAATAATTAAGGATTAATTATCCGACAGGATAAGGTACCAAGAAGTATAAAGCTGCTGGTTTTGAGAGGAGAGAAAATAAAGGCTAGAAATACTGTTTTGGAAAGAAGTTATTCAAGTAAATGTCAGTTGCAATGAAGAAAGAACGGACAATTCCTAGTGTCATGCTGTTGCCAAGGAATTAGTGAATTTAATGGCAAGAGGAAATAATCTTGTTTGGTTTGTAATCATGCCAATTTTGTCCAGACCTCTTGTGCACAGTGGCAGAAGAAAAGTTTTAAAACTAACAGAAACAGCTGAAAAAGACTTACGAAATATTTAAAACCAAGAAGCAACTTTGAGGCCTGGAAACTTAAGGCAATAGGATTTAAGGTTCTTTCTTGTTTGAATGCTTTGTTATGTTGGTTTTCTATGAAGTGTAAGGACTTGAGCACTGAGAGGTCCATGTTGAACATAAGATGAAGGTAGAGTAAGTTGGGTTAAATTAGGTAGTGGCCATGAGTCAGTATGTGCAGATCAGGTGAGACTTTAAACATCTTTATAATGCAAATATAATTCATGCCATAATGTTGCTTCAGATTTGACTTGAATAGAGCATAATGTTTCTACTGAATGGGTGAAGCAGCTTCTCTAATGCTCTCCCAGCTGTCTTTGTGTGTCCACCACCACCCCTGTGAGCAATGCCAGTCTGTAGGACATGTTTCAGTATGACTCGTGGCACACTGAATGCTCCTGGGAGAAAAGAGGACTGCTGCAAGCATTGGTGCATATAGAAGTTACTAAAAGTTACTAAAGTTTCTAAAAAAAAAAAAAAAAAAAAAGTAAGAAAAAAACTATCACAAACACCCCCTCTAAACCTCTTACTTTGGGTAATCTTTTTTCCAACTGGAAGATGGTATAATTGTTTCCCATTGAGAGGGGTGAGGTGCCAATGGCCCCTTGTGATTATGGATTCATTTGCTGGATGCTCCCCTAAATCTGTGAGTGAAACATCTAGAAAGACTGTAGAATATATATTTATATATGTATATGATAATTATTCATGTCAAATATGTGTAACACATAAAATAACTAGCTGGGTTTCTGCTGGTTTTGCTTCAGTTGCCACAAATGATAATTCAGAATGATAAACTACAGAAATAAGGATCCCAACTGCAGTTGCTTTCTGCTTTTTAGTATGTGGCTCTTTAGTTACCTTGTAGTGGGTGTTAAATCCAAGAGTCATAATTTATGGGAAGATGTAACAGTAGAAGCCTAAACATTTGTGAAATATAACAAAAACTAAAGCACTGAAACACATAGGATTGGGAATAAGTATTTTATGGAGTTGAGTAGTTTTGAATAGTTCAGCTTTGTGTCTTGATGACAAGCGTATAAGTATTACACAATGAACTCAAACTGGGTTATCTCACAAATTTCTAGTATCACTTGAGAAAATAGGTTTTTTTCCTGATAATGATAGTCTTAGCAGAAAGTGGGCTTCTTAAATTAGTCCATCCTGCTTTCTGGCTACTGTCACTTAATACTTGTACACTTTTTGTTCTAAAAGAAAAGAACTGACTAGTCTGCTCTCAGTTTGGAGATCTCTGATACCTTAGTTAAGAGTTCCTGTTTACTTATGTATCCCTTTACAAAGAAGTGGAAGAAAAATTCTGCAGCTAGGTACTTTTTTATTTTTAATCAAAGGAATAGAATATATGATACTTTATTTCCAGCAGAAATTTTTTGAGTCTGTGTTGCTGGCATGAAACACTAATGATAGCTGCTTATTTAATTGATTTCACTGTACAGAGATCTTGGGCAGGGAGTGATACAGCAAAAATTAGAATCTTTATGCTTATAAAATTCTAAATATAAATTTGGGTGTCTTTTATTAATGCTACAGAAGCTACTGCAAAAGTTACAACTAGTGATTTGGGGAGAACAAGCAGGGAAACCAAACTGTGGGTGAAATAACAAAGCTATGTAATGTCAAGTTCTCCATATCAGGCTTTAAAGGCTTTTTTTTCCAGAGGATAGAATGCTCCAGGCTAATTGCAGAAAGCTCTAGTTGTTGTTAGTGTTGGAGAGCAGGGAATCAGAATTGAAAGAAGCTCCATTAGAGATGCTTCAGATATAGGAGAGTGAGTGTAGAACTTGGCATAAAACCCCTGCTGTTAGTTTATTTACAGTAGGGTCACTAACAAATCACAGAGGGTAAGCATTCAGAGAAACAAAGTAGAAAATAATTTGGTCTCAGGATTGGCCCAAAAAACCTTCAATTTCATGGTGATTTATATTCTTTAAGCTCTTCCAATCATAGAGCAGCAAAGACATTTTTATAAGGTTATCCATTTAGTAGCTGTCTTTCCCTTTAGTGTAATTGAGCAAATAATAAACCACCTTCTTCAGACATGAGCAGTGTTAGATTGAGCAGAAAACAGTCACAGACTGATCCTGGCACTGAATTCACTGCAGCTGAAAATATTTGTTACCCAGTTACTTTTCCAACTACCTATGCCTTCCAAAGATACCTTGCCAGCTATGGTGAACTCTGCTCTATTTCATGTCAGGTTGTGTGAAATTCCCATATGTGAATTTCTTGAGTCTTGGGAGTAGTACTGAGCTCAAATTTTTTACTTTTATAGGGATTCATTCACAAAAATATATGTATAGGCAGAATTTTATTCATAATATAAAAGCAATTTCTTTGTATATGAAAACTGCATAAATTTTATATGAAATTACACGTATTTGCACATGCACATTAGATTCTATATTTAATGTGTGATATGTGTATACAGAATAATACTTTTTTAGTGGTTGAATGTCCTGTGCAACATGGAAGTCATTTGTACTGTACTGATGAACAAAAGCTTAATCTTTTAATGTTGGGTGTTAAAATACTGAGGTAGCTTTGAAATGACGTAAACTGGCAATATAGATTAATACTCGAATGCTTGGAAAGGCAGCAGAACCTAAGCTTTTTGAAAAGAAATTGCAGTGTAGTTTCAACTTAGTATTTTAAGCTGTCTGTTGTCAGGCACTACAACACTGTAGCTGGCATTTTGGACCTAACCACCCTGGAATTCCCTGTCAGTGCGTTACATGTAGTGAGTGAACAGCGCTGAAGTTGGATGAGTGGACAAAGGTGAACAGTGTCAGCAGGCAAAAGCTTCATAGAGCTGTATCACCTTTGAGATATGCCATGATCTTATTTCTGGGATATCTGATTAGCCCAGGCTTTTGCAAATGGATTAGATTTTGTTTGACTCTTACACAGTGACAGTTTCAAAGATGTGGAGTCTTTCTTATCTAAATATACTTTTTCTCCCCTCCCCAGTTGAACCCGTTGTGAGCTTAACGAAAGGACCAAACCCTCTAATAGATGGTGCAAACAGGACAGTAGCAGCCATTTGCACAGCAGCCACTGGAAAACCTGCTGCACAGATTGACTGGGAAGGAGACCTTGGTGAAATGAAATCCACCACTACTTTGTTCCCAAATGAAACAGTGACAGTTGTAAGCCAGTACGAGATTGTCCCCACGCGGTTTGCAAGAGGAAGACACGTCACTTGTGTTGTGAGGCACCCTGCTTTGGAAAAGGAGATACGGTACCCTTATGTGCTGGACATACAGTGTAAGTATTCTGTGAAGTAGTGGCTGCTTGGTATGTCTCTTACAACCACCCTCTTCATCGGTGTGTACCTTCCACAGGAAGGAGATGAGCACTTTCTGCTTCAGGAAAACAAAGGAAATGAAAACTCTATAGGAAAGCTGTGACAGAGGCAGGTCAGGCAGGAGTAGAAACCTGGGGTCTCTGTTTTGCAAATAAAGTCATGAAGCTAAAATCCTGTTGTCTTTCTTTCTATTGTTCGTTTTGGGTATTGAATCATGGGTGACATTATTATTCATGTCTAAAAATAAAATTCCAAGGTGACTGACAAAATAACAAACTCGGTTGATCTGTAAACTGTTTATAGTGTCTTACAATTTCAGCAATATTGAAAAAGAGTGGTAATGAAGCTTCATGTTTGAGATGACAAGTTGAAAGTAGGCCTTTTAAAGTAAGTTATTTTCAGATTAATGACTAAGCTTTGTTCACTCTAATTAGCGGAAGGAAACACAAGCATAATATGTACATTCTTAACACTTGATATTCATCTTCAGGTTGCTCATATAATTGAAACATGTACCAGGCTTGGTTCATAAATGTGTGACTTTAAGACACATAAATATGTGGTGAGATGACTTACAATGCTGCTTACCTAAAACCAGTTAAGACAAACTTCAGTCATGTGACCCTTTTTTATTTTTTTGTTAGACAATGCATATGTGACCAAAACCAACTATTTTCAAGTTGTTCCTCTATTATCCTGTCTCAGCTGTGTGCTGCTTTAAAGTTATCACAGAAGTCTGTCAGTTGAATTAGAAGGAATGTAGTGGCTGGAAAAAGTAGACTTGCTATTTTGGTTTGGCTAGAATTTATTTTGGGTTTGTTTTTATTCTGTTTCGTAAAGAATCACTTATTTTGGCATACAATAATTTTTAGTGTTGCTTTATTTTACCAGTCTTGAAGTTTTAGATTGAAGGGCTATTGATACAGAAATAGAATGAAAGATGTTTTCTTTCCATCATTATCTCAAACAGTGAATAAGAGAATAAAGTTTCATATTTAAAGTGAAATGAGGATGTAAATTGATCTTAAATATTCTTATCTAAAAGTAGTGTTTCAGAATTTCTAATGAAATTGTACAGTAAGTAACACAGCAGCAAGTGAGAAGCAGTGTGTGTTCTTCAGTCTTCCCTGACACAGCTTTTGCAACTGCTCCTCCCTCACTGCTGTGGGAGCTTAGACCAAATTATACTGTCTGTTCTGTGGCTTCTGAATATTTCAGCTGGGTGTCTCTGGCTTATCTGAAATCATCTCCTTGCTTTTTTAGAGCCTTAACAACAAAATTCTGTGTATTGGTGCTGGTGGATAACTTAATCTTTACAGCTGGCACCTGTGAACTTTTTGGTGATTTCCTAATTACCTGTTTTTAACAAAGGCTGTTTCTGACCCTTTGCTGTATCTGTTTACTGGGAGGTAGCTCTAAATTACCATTCCTCACTTCCCAAAAAATTGAAATGGATTCTGAAGTCCTCTCGCTTCCCCAAGGTGCTGTGTGTGTTTTGCTGAAAACACGGGGAAGTTGCACTGATTAAAGTGACTTGTTCATTGCTACATAATATGCTGTAGCTTGAAACTGCATCGTGTTCTGTGTATTTTGGTGGTGCTGATGGTCTTGAAATTAAAAACAGACAAACAACAATGAAAGCACACATCCCACTTCCTCCCTCCCCCCCGAAAAAAAAGAAAAAGAAACAAAACCCAGAAAAAAGCCCCCTTCTGCTCCTCTGATCTGACCATTACACACAATTCACTCTTAACAAAAAAGTTGTGATTGATAGATGAAATCTTTTTTTGTCAGATGCCCCAGAAGTTTCAGTAACTGGCTATGATGGAAACTGGTTCATTGGAAGAGGGAACGTTCAGCTCAAATGTAATGCTGATGCAAATCCATTACCTATGGAATTTATGTGGACCAGGTAAATATTTATGAAAAGGGATGTGCCACGCAATTCAAGTGGTATAATTGCTTAGCTTACAGTAAATGCATGTTTTGAAAACAAAGATTATATGACTTGTATTGGGTTGTAATGGTTTTATCCAGCCTTTAAAAGGAGAATACAAGGCCGTGTATGTATGAATATGGGTGGGTGGATATCTTATAAATTTACGTGCCTGAACAGTTTGTCTTTACTCTCAGGGTAAAGTCTCTTCAATTAATCAAAGTAGACTAAACTGTGTATGCTGCAGCATGTAGGACAAGGACCAGTAAGTCTAGTAGGGATGCAACTATTTTCTCATTAGTTCTGTTTTATTATTACTGAGAGTAGATTGTAAACACTGGAACAGACTTTGCTGTATCTGCATTTTAAAATCTGAAAGTTACAGTTGAGATGACTTACTGAATTGTAGAATTTGTCACATTTTTCAGAAGTGCTCATGTAGTTGCCAAGTCAGATGAATCCATGGTGATGGAAACTAGGCCTTGAACATATGTGTCTAGTAAAAAAAATTAAATTGAACATAGCAGCCACACTTCATGATTATATGGTTTAGGTGGGCCCTACTCTGAAGTGTACTGCTTGGCTTTTGCAGGCATGGCTGTACTTTGTGTAAGGGACAAAGGAGGACAATGAAAGCAAGCACAGATAAAAGTCCATCCTGTGAAGGAAAATAAATAAATGAACCCATCTCTTTTAGATTTACTTGTTGCCTGTAGAAAAGGAAATAACGTTCCTAAGGATAGTGTGAATTTATGTGTAACTTTTATAGTGGCTTCTGTTGGTAAATATTTGGGAATATTTATTTATGAGAAGCTGTAATCAATTTCCCTGCCTTCTCAATGGTGGATATAACTTAATGTAGAGGAACGGTGGTCGTGATGGGGATTGAAAATGTTGTATTGATAAGTTTGGAATTGCTTGATGGCAGTATTACAGGAACACAAAAAATTACTGTAACTGAGTCAATCCTAAAACCAGCCACTGAAACTTTAAGTCAGCAACTCATTCCAGTCAGAATGGCATGGCTGTGCTAAGTTAACTTCAGTAAAATGTGTGCTGTATCTACTGCTACACTAGACTGCCATCCCCACCCCGGGCTTAGCTCAAAATCAGCGTGAGGAGAAATTTCAACACATTAAAATTCCTGTGTTCAGAAAAGCTTGCCAGGCTTGCAGCTGAACAGCAGTACCACTTGTTTCTTCAGATGCACTGGGTTCTCAGTTCTCTCATTTGAATTTGAGACATATGTAAGAACTAATCCATACTACCTCTGTCTGAAATTCCAGAAGAAATAAACATATTTAAGTACATTTAAAGCACTTCGAGCTTCAGAGATGACTTTTGTACTTCCTGAGGCTAAAACGGAACCAACTTTTACAAAAAAAGCTAAGTTTTCTGGAATAAAACTAGGGTACCTTTTTGAGCAGGAACAAAACCTATCAAAGAAGCTGTAATATTGATGCATGAGGAACTTCAAGTGTGTGTGTGGGGAGGAAATCCGTGTAAAAGAAGGGTAGCTTGAGTATTTAAGGAAACAAAAAGTAGCTGTGTTGGGTTGTGTGCTGTCTTACTGGTGTTAAATTATAGTAGCTTCTAAAACTACCATACTAAAAAATTGTATCCCTTGGAATCAAAGATGACACTGTACTTGCTGGGATAGTGATGTTTTCATGGTCACTAATTTTAAAATGTTGAATGTATGAGAATTTTGTTAGGATGGACCTGGCAAACAAATTGACTCTTTTATAAAGTTCCTTTAAATAAATATTTCTTGTACTAATGAATTATGGAGTATGTGTTTGATCACTTTTATCAGGTTGAGTATGGCTGAGGCAATTCTGGGCAATGATCACAAAAAAGTAGTAGCAATGTTGTCTTCAACCCACATTTGTTGGAAATCATTTTTGCTATTAACTGTGGGGTGTTTGTTTTTGTTTGTTTTTTTTTTAATTGAGTACCTATTTTAAGGTGTTGATTGGCTTCTCTTCAATGCTGCTTATAAAATCGTGCTTTCTAACTGCTTTCAGTGTACTGTAATCTGGTGAGCATATGCTTGCATACTGATTTAGGCCTGGTTAGCTGTTAATAGATACTTAGAAAATGGGATGCAATGGCATGAAATTACACAGGTGCTTAATGGGCAGTTGGCAGCTCTGTTGAAATAGTTCCAGTGCCTTTGCCCTTTCCCCTTTCTCATCGTGTTTACACAGTTGTTACTGCAATCTCAGGCAGAATGGTACAGGGAAATGATAGAGTTGGAAAAGCCAGCTGACTAGAAACAATTTTTTTTTTTAACCATTTGTTTCCCCAAATGTATAACCACCAGTTATACCTTATCAGTTTCAGTGCTGTAATTTGGATGGAAAAGTGATGGGGGGGTGAGAAAAAGCACGTCAAGGGAGTGGGAAACTGCTTGAACTCTTGCTCAGAAATTCTAGTCAAAATGCCCTGTAAATTAAGCATGTATGGACAGAAATTTTTCTTGTGATAGCTCAACTGGATGCAAAAGAACAGGCATATCACCTTGGCAGCAGTATAAGTGCTCCTTAGTTAGACTGTTAGCTTTTAGAGCTTGAGTTGGCTTGTTTCTTCAAGTTCTTCTGAGATAATGTTTTTTAGCTGTAGTAATCTTAATTTGTAGACAGTTAGCTGGTGCCAGCAGATTTGACATTTAAAGGATCTGGCACAGAAATTAAATACCAAATAAATGTTCAGGTGTCCACTGAGAACATCCAAGAAAAGCCCACTGACGATGTCAGAGCACAGTGAAAAGTTCACTTTACAGACCATTACAAATACTATTTTAAACTTTTCTATTTAAACTAGTTGTCAAGATCCACATTTGAAATATAACTGTTTTTCTAGGTTGGATGGACAGTGGCCTGAAGGATTGCTGTCTGTCAACAATACTCTGCAGTTCAGCAGCCCACTGACTTATAACTACACTGGGACTTACATCTGTAAGGTGACGAATTCGCTTGGTCAGAGGAGTGATCAAAAGACTGTCTACATACTAGGTAAGTCTTACTTCTCAGCAAAGACAGTGTGTTAACTGTGTTTTGGTCAGTGATTGAATTAATAAACTCAAGATCCAGTTGATGCATGAAATATTTACACCTTTAGTGTGAAAATCTATTCAAAATAGGGATTTAAGAGCTATAATGCAATTTGGGATAATTAATAATGCAGCATGTAGTAGAAATTCTTAAAGTTGAGGTGCTTCTGAGATTATTACTTTCTCTTGGTAGGTGAATTCAGATTTGTTTCTTACAGTGTTAACCTGTGTTTGACAAGATATATTGACTGCAATAAATGTCACCTTGTCCATAATAAATTGAAAAAACAGATGTTGGTGGAGGCGATGAACTACTTTTAGAAAAGCCAAAGGTGGTGTTCTTTAAGGAAGTTAGGGTTATGCTCTGAATCTGTGTTTCACACTAGTTACTCATCCCATTTTCTCAGGGTGAAGATATCCAGTAATCATGAAGTTAAGTATCTCATGCAGAACTTGCTGTTCTACTTAGTATAATATAGCAGATGTGTGTGAGCAGATGTTTAGCATCACTGCTGCTGGAGCACACAACCTTGTGTCTGTTAACATGGTGTAATTAATGTTTTACTATGACACCTTCTTCGTGAAAGATCAGCATGACTTATGGTATATGGTAATGGTGCTGTACAAGTGTGAAAAAGCTCTCCAGGTTTCCATAATGGATTAGGAAAATTAGCTAATACCTGGCTTGATCCGTAAATGTTAGTATCATTTTTATAAGGAAGATAATACAAACATGAAATTGAAATCTTTTCAATAAGTTACTGACATTTGCTGTTTCGATAAGGAAATTGTCAGTGACTGTTGGCCACTTAGAGGATACAAACACATCTGACTCATTAATAAGAACTTAAAAGTCAATATGAACACTTCAGAGTGGAGATGACAATGAGAACTTAAACTAAAATCGAAGGTCCAGGATGTTTGAAGCCACATCTGTCAGAATTCATTTTTGATAGTTGTTGCATCTTTAGAACAAATAAATGATGGAGTTGCAGTCAGACTGACATACTCACTTTCCACAATGACCTACTTTGTAGTTAAGTTCTAATTAACTGCCTAGTTAGTGACCTAGTTAATGGGAAACTTCTAAGTAGTTTTAGACAGTGGAATTATTTGTAAACAATTTAATAGCTAGAATTTTATATAACTTTTATGAAAGTTACTTTGGTGAAAAGTTATTTTTGGATGCTTGGTTATAATGCTGCTTCTATGAAGAAGAATTCATGGCTGCATAGAAGTCTCAAAACAATAACAAAGACTGGCATGTTTTAAGAAGTATCAAGTAAAAAAAATGCAAATATCATCATTAATTAGAGTGAAATATTTGCCTGGAATGTAACACTGAAATACCCAGAAAACAACACTACAGTTTATAACTGTTTTCAGCCCTATTCCAACTCTCAGGAATGGGGGAAGTTTTTTCAAGTGCACCACTTTTCAAGTTGTCAGTTCTGTGAATATCACCTGCTTTAAGTAGAACTCGTGCTTTTTACCACGATTGTCATGCATGAAGATCTAAGGCCATCATTCAAATTACGTTTGCAACTAACAGACCAAAACAGGCCAACCAGGATTGGTTGGTGTTTCCTAAAATGAATCAAGTTTTTGAAAAGGAGGATAAGTGTACAGGCCAGTTGGGCTGTGGTTGACAGCTTGTGTTCTAGCCTGTGGTAAATATCACAGCTTAACAAGCTTACTGCAGAGATAGTCAAGCTGCAGTAGTTGATCTTGGATGTGAACTGATGGATACTGTTTAGCATGAGTGCTGCTTTTCAGCTTTGTTCAGCCACTTTGTCTTGCTCTAGTGATTTAATTGCAATTAGCAAACCTTAGCTGGTTTTAGGAAGCACCAAGACTGAACTTCAGCTAGCTAGAAGTCATACAGTCATGGTTCTCCTGGTTAAGTGCACCAGTGACAACAAATACTTTAGTTGACATGGAATTAATTTCAGATTAAGACCTTATGTTGATCATGCTACCAAACTGATTAAAAGCAATGAAGTATGAACTTTGCATATGTAGAAGACTTGATAAAAATGAGAGAGGTGGGGCAATCATAAGTGTAACACCTGTGTTGTTTTCAGAAAGAAATGTTAAGCACATTTTATTGTAACTCTTAGGAATAACTTTTCGGAGTGATTGGCTCTTTAAATAACTGAAATGCCCTTAATGATGCAGGATGGACAAGTAACTATAAAATAATCTTACCACCTTTCATATTTGACTTAACTGATGAAGTATCTAGTAATGGCAAACATGGCATGCTGTATTATGAAGCAATAACATGAAATAAGCAATTAGCTTATTTTTCTATCATTGCTCTTATCCACTATATGAAACTTGGCATAAAACAAAGGGAAAGCTTGAAGCTAGTGGACAAAGCCATCACACCTTCTTTCATATTTTAATTGTAAAGCTGTCAAAGGATTTAGGATGTTAATGCTTCTGAACAGTCATGGTGCTGGCAGTTTTCTAACTGCTAGCAAAAAAAAAATCTCAAGTTGAAATGTGTTGTAGGCTGAAATGAATGTCAGCTGAGCAAAAAAAAATTGCCTTTGGTCCTGATACTCATTCTTAAAAAAATAAAGCTTTTTTAAAAAGTTGTAGTGTGCTCCTTGACTTTTTGAGTACTCTTAAGGTGGAATAGGGAGATAGAAGAAGTTGATATGGACTAAATGGTAAAATCACCAGTTTTTATTTACAGGAGAAAATACATCTTTATAGGGATAGAGAAATACTCAAATGTTGTTTGAAGACAGACTTTTTTATATTTCTTTTAAGGCACTGATATATTTGCTATTTTTTACTCATTCAGTGATGTAAAGTTAAACTTTCTGTTTAGTTTTCCCACGAAAGCAAGTCATGCTTCTCATGGGGTTCAATTGCTGAAGTTCTGGACCTACAGTGCAGATTTGCCAAAACAAGCTGTCGGCTTGATATGTAAAGCACTTCCTCTTGCAATATCGATTTACTCACTTTTCTTACACAAGGAATTGAATTTTGTGTTCTTGGCTCTGTGTTCCCTCACCTTCATACTGCTTACTGAGGCCTTCCCTTTCTGCACTTGCAAGGGAGAAGTGACCTGTGAGACTTGCGTTCAGACAGGAACCTGCTTACTTCCCGTGTCATGACTGCCTTTGAGGGACACTAATTTTTTTAAAGTAAAGCCAGCCTTTGTTAGCCAGCAGTCCTGGGAAGGTGTGATTTGTAAGTACAGGGTCAGCCTCTTGTAGAGTAGGCACTGTCAGGATTAACAGAGGAGAGGCTGATCCTCGATTTTACTTTTGTTTCTTCTTATATAAACATCTGTTCTGAGAGAGCGTTGTGAATTCAGGCACTTTTAGTTTCTAAAGTACAAACTGCTTTTTTTCTTTTCCTCTCTATTGTGTAGCAAAGAACTTCCCAGGCTATTCTGTTAACTTTCTTTTCCTGATAGGGCATGCTTTGAAATTTTAATGGTCTTCCTGAATATTCCTTCATGCTCGAGCTTGTGTTAATAAGTTTCTCCTGTATCCCAAAGAAATACCCAGATTATCTTTTTGGTGTATGGAAATCCCAGTTAGAATCTGCAAAAGTGCTCTGAACTTTGAAAGTGGATGATTGACTCTGAGGAAAGAAATTGATGGTACCTGTCTGCATATCATGCTGCCAAAATAGAAGTGGGGGGACATACATTGAAAAGGGAGATGTTCTACTCCAGTGTAGAGCCTTTATAGACAAGAAACTGTGGGGAGAGGGTTACACAGTGTCCTCATCTATTTCTTGACTTTTAGCGTCACAGTGTTGGAGAAAGAATGATAAATTTCCACATCATTTCTTCTTGGACGTTTCTGAAAGCCTCCTTTGGTGGAAAGGCAGCTTTCCCTGCTGTTATAAAGGAGTTGCTATGTAAGAGCTTTTCAGCAGTTGAAAGAAGGGGTTGTTTTTATAACACCCAGCTACTTTGAATTATTATTCCTTTTGGAACTAGGCTGACTTGTCTATATTATTACACAACAACTAGCTAAGAAACCTTTCCTTCCAAAACTACTTGTATAGTGCTTAACTGACGTTTTAACCAAAGGAGATGTGTGCCAGTATTAATTTATTTTACCTGTTATAGAGCTGGTCACCCTGCCTCTGAATTACTTCATAGTGGGCTAAATCCAAAATGTTTTATAGTTTGAAAATATGGTGTTGTCTAGTTGATTTTCTTACAATGATGTGCTTGTTGATACTGATACAAAGACAGGACTTAACCTAAGATTTTTAAGCTAATGGTCTTGTTCTAAGGATGTTCCATCCATTTCTTTCCACTTGGCTTGTTGTTGGGTTTGATTTACCACAGAAACAAAGGTGGGTCCCAGACATTTGAATGATGAGGTACTTCAGGGGGATTGCAGTGGGAAGATGTGGTATTTGGGACATGAAACATGTCATGTTAATTGGATGTCTTTACTAAACTTAATTGCAGAAACTCACCTTCCCAGGCAAAGTTGTTTGTATTTTGAGAGTTGACAAAACGATCAAGAATAGTCATTTAAGGAAAAAATAAAATTATCAGACTGATACTGTTGAAAGTTGGTACTTTTAGGGGAAACAACTGAAAAAATAATTAATAGAGGAAAAACTAAGCAGTGTACAAGGACCATGGTGCTTTAGGTTGATGTGGTATTAGAGCTTCATTTGAAGTGAAGAGCAAGTCTTGCTTTACTTGACAGAAAACTATGCTAAAAGCTTTGAAACAAAAACTGGGCTTCTTTATGTGCATGGGATGAGTTGATTGACTCAGTATATTGATACTGGAAAACTGGTTTTGGCTTTTCTCGGTTATGTCTCTTGTTTTAATGGGGATGGTAGCTGTGTAAAAGGAGAAGAAAGTTTGTGGGGGTCTTTGCTGGTCCTCATTACTGCAGAGCATGTCTAATAAGGATGTGAACAGAGCCCAGGACAACAAGAAACAAAAACTGAAATCGAGATGCGTTTAACCTAAGCCCAAGTATTTAGAATTTGTGCCACTTTTAGCTCCCTGACCTGCATGGATATTTTAGTATGTGATTATGTGAAATATTATAATTAAGCAGCTTTCTGATATGAAAGAATATTGTCTTTCATACCAACAGACAAGAGTGGCATTTTCTTAATTTGGAGATAGCATTTGAGATGTGATTTGCAAGCAAAATATTATGGAGTAGACATAAAAACTTCGGCATTCCTTATCTTAGTGTTCTCTGTTTGGGAAACTTGCTTAATACAAGAAGTGGAGAGGAGAGGAAAAAGAAAGAAAAAAAATTTTACAATTAAAAAGCTCCAGGTGACATCAGAAGTGAACTTCACTTGTTCTTAGTTATAATTGGCCTTTTAAACAAGAAGGGACATCTTTAATTTTTGTCATTCTTCAACAGTAAGAGATGTGGACACAGGCAGCATAGGTATCATGGTTATATATATTCTAGGAATACATAAAAACAAATGTTTAATTGAGCATATATTTGCAATTAAGATTAATGTGCTAATTAGTTCTTTTAGATAATGCAGCTGCACAACCTGAAAACTGGTGGATGAATCACAAGTTAAGGAAAAGCTTTTGTAAAACACTGTTTGTTTGTTGGTGCTTTTTTTAATGTATTGAGTGTAATTACCACGGTGCTTATTTCACATATGTGATGATTAAATTTGCCAGGGTGCAAGTACTACATACTTGTGCATGTGAAGGATGGGACTTAAAACCTCAGTATCAGGGGGAAGTAAATGAGTAATTGCAAAGCCAGGTTAAAACAAACAACAAACAAAAAACTAAACAAAACAAGAAAACACACAAAACCCCCTCACCAAGTATAAATAGAGCTAAAAAGTCTTGTGTCTAAAACAAATACCTTTTCAAGGAAGTGGGGTTTATCTTCTTGACCTGTGGATGTGTGGGACATGGAAGCCTGGCAAACTTGGATTGCTTAATCTCTGCTTCTTTGTTAAATTACCAAACTCACTTTAAATCAGTTTTTACTAAAATTGTAATCTGAATTCCTCTTGTTCATTTTGGTAGTGCATCCTTCTTGTTCTGTCTTCTGTCAAATTAATTTCATTTACGTATAGCTCCCTAACAAATCATCACTTTTACGTAGCAAGTAATATAATTATGCGTTTTGAAAACCTGTATAAAACTTACTGTGTGGAGCTTAAAATATTGCATTAAGCAGTGAGATGCAGTCTGAATATGTGTAGTGATCATGGCAAATGTGTTGATTCTGTCTGCTATGAGGGAATTGTATGTCTGTCTCTGAGTAGTAAGAGGAAAAATCGTATTTATGGCTATTTGTGATTTGTCAAATAACTGGAAGCCTGATAGATCTCTAGTTCTATCTGGTTTACTCCTTGTGGATTTAAATCTAGGGTGCCTCTAATATGGTGGTAGCAGTAGTTCCATTAATCTTGCTTATTGGCATTTAACTGAATAACGTGGTATAATGAGCCACTTGGCTGTCCGTGTAATATTCTTCCTAAAAAGTTCAAGCTATAATAACATGTTTAGTGTTGCTTTATTGATTTTAAAATAATTAGCTTGCATTGGGCAAGGCAAAAAGTAGGGGGGGGTGTTCAGTGTGACACAAAAATAAGAACTGGAGTTGCATGAAACGTTGTGATTGACTGGTATAATCTCAGGAGGCTTTCTCAGTGTCATCAGCCCATCACTTGGAACCTTGTCAGCAATACAGATGCATACATCTCCAGCAGACCTAAAGAACAAAGGGAAAAGCTGTGTGCTGGAGAAGTGTGGTAGCTGGCAGTCTCTTATTTACCTGCATAACCTGACGTGAAAACAATTGGTGTTTCATATTGAGGAGTGAAAATGGAAGTTTCTCTGTGCACGAGGCATCAAATTGCTTTTAGGAGGAATGCATAGGAATAATTTTTACTTGAAATGTTCCGGTGTCTTATTATTATTTTAAAGACCTCAAGGCTCCTTGCTCTCAACATAAGTGTTACTTTGAGATTAATACATGCCATTTTTAACTATGCTTCTTTCACTAATCCCAAAGTGAGGCTGAGTAAGTTGTATTAATGAAACAAATGTTTTTGGAGAGACTAGCTTAAAAATCAGTAGTTCATATGTTGCTGACTGAGCACACAACTCATAGTTTTTCATTCTTATACTTAATGCCCTGAACAATTTCTGAAGTGGGAATTTAGTGTGAAAAAATTGACTCTGTGGCATAATCAGTTAATTTGATCCGGTATTCCTAACTGCTGGATGGAAAGTTACAGGGCTGCTTGGGTTTTTCCTCCATGGAGGACGTAAATAACAAATGAACGGCCAACATCTGAGCAGAAAACCTGCATTTCCTTACTTTGAGGAGGGCAGTGTGTCTGCTTGAAGATGATTTTATTTTGTGTACTCCCTGTACTTTCTATCCTTCTGCAGCATAGCCCAAAACCGCATTTAATGAAGGTAGTTCAAAGCCTGGGGAAAATATAAGACTTTTTGTAGTGCCATGAACTTGAGAATGAAAAACTATTCTTGTAGAACATACCCATCAACTTTGCTTTCTTATAAACCCTTAACTGATTTAGCTTGCATTGACATTCTGTGCCTTTTCTGTGTCTTGTCTACTTCTTTGCTCTTTCCATTAGATCCTCCTACTACTACCACTCGACTGCCCACGGTTCCCTGGCATCCTTCGACTGATGGCATCACAGGTTTAGCAACACAGCCTAGAATAATAGATTTCCCAACATCAACCTTGTCAACAATGCAGGACGACTCTTGGGGTACCATCGTCGGTTCTGTGGTGGGTGGGCTTCTCTTACTCTCACTTTTCAGTATTCTGGGTGGAATTCTCTGCTATAGGAGAAGAAAGACGTTCCGTGGTGACTACTTTGCTAAGAGCTACATTCCGCCGTCAGATATGCAGAAAGAGTCTCAAATAGATGACGTGGATTCTTACCCTGACAGTATAAAAAAAGAAATAAAGCACCCAATGAACGTAATATCTAAAGATTATTTAGAAGACCCTGAAAAACCTGAGTTGAACAATGTAGACAATACTAACAGGTACCAGGAACGTTATGAAAGACGAGTGGATTACTATGAAGGTGGAACATACGGATTGAATTTTATGGGTGGTGAATTATACGATGACGAGGACTTTGTTTCTCACTTAGATGGCGCGGTAATATCTCGAAGGGAGTGGTATGTGTAGTAACCACTGAAAACTAAACGTGTATCTACAGTGCATTTCATTGGCTGGTCACTTTCAGATTGTTTATACTTACACAAGAGAGGAGGAATAAACTTTTTGAAACTGATTTTTTTTTTTTTGAAGGTTTTTATATTGTAACTTGACACAATGGAAATACTGAATCTGGGGAAAATGTATTTGAGCTGCTTTTTTTTTTTCCCAATGCTGTACTACTGTTTAAAATTGGAGTTTTAACGCAGAGTGCTTATATTGGTCTATGTCAGAGGTAAAAAAAAAAAGGCTAAATTAAAGTTCCCATTCAATATTGTTTAAGAATAAAAAGTGGCTGTCTTGGTTCTCTGATTTAAAAAATAAGTTTACCTAAGTCAATCATCAGATAGAATCTTTTGGGGCTTTGAATTTTTTCCAGCGTAGGTACCATCCACGGTAAACTTAACGCTTCTATATAGCAAGTATTTTCCCAATTAAAATGAGTTACAGCAGAATTTAAGCTTTATTTTTTAGGGGTTTTTTTTCTGAATAAAAATGAATACCTCTTAGCATTTCAATGAGCCTTCTTGTAACTATATACTTAAAAGTTAAGTCATTGCACTGAAACTAACTTATGAACAAAATTTTGAGGAGTAACTGTAAACAGGTCAAAGGCTTGTATTTGAATAAGATGAAAAGTTATTTTTTTATAGTCATTGATTTCTAAAGCTTATTCTAGTGTCTGTATATACATACAGTAAGGTATTTTGTTAGGCCTGTAATTGGCAGGGTGTCAAAACTCATTAACGCATACAAGGTGCTCTTTGCAAGTACACAGGGTAAAACTTTTGAGACCTGTTTCGGAGGCTGTGTGGGAATCTTACCATTGAAATTTGAAAGAATTGGACACAACTAAGGAGAATAATACAGATTCCAAATCTGGAGGCTAATGAGAGTTTGCTTGTTTTCCCAGGTGCCAAAAAACGTTAAAAGAGTTTTTCTGACCGGAAGTTAAACCAGCGGTTTTACGCTGCTTCCGAATAAGTTACAGCGCTTGCTTTGAAGAGGGGAACTAGTTTCAGGTTATTAGTAGGGAAGTGGACACTTGCACTGCTACTTCATTTATTGAAAACACACTTTCCAGTGATGCAACTACAGAATCTATGAAGCAGGAATTCTGATGACTTGTGCAGTCTCTGTACTGCAGTGGATTTGTTTTCCCTGCAAATAATCAATACTGATTTAACAACATGTTCTTGTTCTTTCAAATGACATTGTATCCATTATATGTAGAACATCTTGTTTGACATCTGAAGTAGTTCTACTTTGTCTTGAGCAGATTCACCAGACAAAATCTGCTGATTATTTAAGGAGGAATGGAATAACTTTAGAGGAGTTACAGAACAATGATAAATTCATACTTAGAATAGTAGATCTCTTGAAGTGCCATTTTTAAGTGTTTAGCTTGAGGAAATTGAAGCTGATAAGGCTATTAGTATTTGGAACCTGAAAAGGGAAGAGTCTCTGCTACCTTTGACGTGAAATAGGCTGCGTAATTAACAGCTGCTTCATGAGCATTCGTGCTGGAAGTTCTTTCCTAGCCTCACGATGTTTGGTAGCTTTACAGCCATTTAGGACTTCATGAACATAGTTGTACTGAGCGTTGTAGACAATACACTGTGATTGCATATGACTGCATGTCTTCAAAAAAGATTAAGACAACAGCTTTATTTGAAATTCCGATGGAAAAGCATCCCTAAACAACTTAAGTTTGTGTTTGGATTAATGGAGTACTAATACATGATTGACCAAAGTCTCAAGAACAATAGCAAGTGGGTATCTGCAGGTTGAGTGCAAACACAAAGAAAGGAGTTAAATTTCTAGCAGAAGGTTCTGATCCAAATTATTTCTTGGACTAAAGAGATTATACCTCTCTTCAAATAAAAATACTTGATATATCATCTTTAAAAGATGGTGTTACTTTGAAATAAGCATAACCATAAACCAGTTTTCCACATGGGATATCTTGCTTTTGTCTCTGTGGATTTTTTGTTTTGATTTTTAAAATATATATGTTTAATTCCTATGGGTTAAGAAGTTGAAATGTTCTGGAATTGAAGTTGATAATACGGATAGGGCTTATGCGTGTTGCAATGTTTTGTACATTATGTCTGCTGTAAAAAGAATTGATTGTAAGTACAAATGGCTGTTGTGTGAATAAACTTTTTGTTACATTCTGGAACATAGGTAGTGTTCAAAAATGTTTCAAAGGTATGTTCTTAAAAATTGAAGACAAAAAAGCACAAACCCGGAGGCTGGATAGAGTGAACTGGAGTGTTTAAGCTGTTTAAGATGGGCTCTTTAGCATTTCCCCTTGTAGACTCTAAGCTTATAAAACAAGTGTCTTCAGGAACTGTTTTAAGAAGATAAGAGAATGGTACATGGGGATAGTTGCTGTCCAAACAATTTCACTTAAAGCACAGCTGATCCAATATCTAGGAATTGCGTGCTTAAAAAAAAGTCTTATTTTTTTTTCCATTCTTTTGTGTTTGGTTGCTGTAGCTCTGCTTTAACTGTATTTCTTGGAATGAATCAATTAAATTCCCATCTATTTCTGACCAACTGGTGGTTAAAATGCACCGTAGATCTTAGGTGCTCTCTGGCTTCTTCACCTTGGCATGGTGGTCTGGGTTTCTGATGATTTTCCTGGTTGGACTGATGAAATTTTTGTGACTCCATTTTTGCCAAAGAAAAGTAAGAAAGTAAATTGACTGTATCCTGTGGTAATTGCACTTCAATTCCTATGTGTTGTTACTCTTGCTGTGGGATATCACTGGTTTTACCGGTGTTCAGAAGCAAATGGGTGATTATTGTCTCACACAAAATGGGATTCAGTGGCTGGACTTTGATTGAAAGTATAAAATGCTCTGTGGTGTTTCAACATTATAACAGAATTTACCAGAAAAAAAGGCATTGTGAAGTTAGTTTGAAATTGTCAAGAAACTCTTCTGGTGTGACCACAAGACCAAAGCCTTTTCCTTAATTCTGGACTTAACAGCGTATATTAGTTACTTGCGATTTTCTCACTTAAAGAAGAGGGTGCCCAGTATAAACTAAACCTAAGCCAATTAAAATGCAGTGGTTAGGTGGGCCTTCCACTGATTCATGTGGCCATTCTTCAGCAGAAACTGGGATTTATGTTTCTGTTGTGGTTTAAATGCAGCTGGTGTCTAAGCACCACATGGCTGCTCACTCACCTCCCCTCTCCCCGCCACCCTGGTCAAATGGAGAGAAGAATCCAAACTAAAACTTGTATGTTGAGATAAGGACAACTTGCTATTTGAAAGCAAGGTAATATTTTGTAACAACAATAGTAAATAATAATGGTAATCAAAAAGGGGGAAGAAAGCCAAACAAACAAGTGGTGCATGATACTATTGCTCCCCACCTGCTGACAGATCCCCCCCCTGAACCCAGAGTGGCCTCCCTTCTGGGTAACTTCACCTGTTTACATACTGGGAAGGATACTCTGTGGTTTAGAGTATTCCTTTGGCCAGTTTGGGTCACCTGTCCTAGCTATACTCCCTCCCAGTTTTCTTTGGTGTACCTCCTCTGAGACACACATTAAAAACAAAAGTCCAGCAAAAGCCAAAGCATCAGTGTGTTATCAACATTGTTCTCACACTGAATCCGAAACACAGCACTGGACCAGCTACTGAGAAGAAATTGATTCTCTCCCAGCAAAACCAGGACAGGCTCATGGTGTTCAGCCTGGTATCTGACACAAATGGAGCTTATGCCAAGAGAGCCGTTATGTAAACTAGAACAATGATCACTGAAGGTGGGATGTTAATTAATCTTGTGGAGTGAATTAGCTTCTGCAAGTTGTTGCTCCGTGGCTTTATTCCGTAATTTTAAGGAAGTCACAAAAAAAAAGCTTATTTCAGTTTTATTCAAGCTTAATAAATACTCAAACATACCTTTGTGTGATCCCAAGGTAGTATTCCTGTCACGTCTTTCATATGCAGTGAGAGGACAGGAATCTCTTTATTAGATTCCAAGTTAAATGTTTTGGGTTTGTTTTTTTGTTTTAATGAGAGATTATTTTGTCCAGCTTTCCAGTATACAGGCAGAACAACATTAGAATTTTGAGTCATGGATAGAACATATTGAATATTTCAAGGGGTTTTTTTACTTGTGAACAGAACACAGAGCTGAAGGGGCTCTCAAAATTCACTTTGGTAAGAGATTAAATAGAGGATGGTCTTGTCTTATTTGGAAAATAGCTGAAGTAGAGGGTTTAGAAATATGTTGCAGGTATAGAACTATGTTAATTTTCAAATTCTTTGCTGTTAACCTTTCTGATTCATATTCAGTGTAGATCAGAGCATTATTTAATGTATGCTACCTATATTTTACAGGCAAGAGTTTTAGTGCAGCTAATATGAACTATTCCAACTGTGCAACTTTTTGATGAGCCTGTTGATGCAAGTTTGAAATAACTGGGACTGATGATTTTTAAATCAAAGTGCTAGCAGGTTTTTCAGTTTGGAGACTTAAAACAATGAATTCCAAGCATAGTGAAAGGAGTGACCTTTAAAGACTGACAAGTGTGTTAATTCAGTATGAGAGTTGTTAAAAGTTGGATTTGACAATGCTAAGGTCAAAAAAAAAGGAAAGACACTTTTTTTCCCTCTCCCCCTTATTAAAATTTATTTATGAAAATTACTTTCTTGTAGCTTGAAGTGTGAAGTCCTAGAGATGATAGGTGGCCTAAGTGGTTGGTTTTATAAGTGCAAGCCAAGTAATTAGTAAGTTTGCATGTTCATTGCTCCTAGTAGTATATATTTTTTTTCTCCTGATTTTACATTTTCCTTTTTGCTTTCTGCAGACTTCGATGTCTTTAAAGAAAGATTGCCAATAAAGCCACAGTTGTCTAGGTTTTTCAATTAACACCTTGTTAGCTCATGCAAGTGCAAAGCATGTGTTCTGTAACGTCATGAAATGGAAAATAAAAGCATGAAGCTACTATTTATTAAAAGTAGTCAATGACACTTAGGTTATGATTTCAACTGGCTTAATTCAACCAGTTTCTTGACTTAGTGAGTGGAACCAGAACTGCAAGAGTGCTAGTGCAGGACGAGGCTTTGTGTTTGGTGGTAGAAGGAAGCAGCATTTCTCAGAACAAGGCTGAAGTAGCTTATCTGAGTATTGAAGGTATGTGAACTTCTTAAAGGTGTAACCTGTGCTATCACATTGCAGATATGCCATTTAAGCAGACATCTTCTGTTGCTGTAGCAGGGGCTGTGATTGGAGCAGTCCTTGCTCTTTTTATCATTACCATCTTTGTGACAGTGCTGCTGACCCCGAGGAAAAAAAGGCCATCCTATCTTGACAAAGTGTGAGTATGTTGGAGTATTTTTTTTTTCAACTGAAAGTGATGTATAGAAAGCATTTGTTCTATACAGGAATGTAAATGTCTGAGTTTACTTAATAGCTGTTCAGCTGTCATAATTTCCGGGCTGTATTTTCAGAGTAGAAAATATGAAATCTCATTTCTGTAAAAGAAATGAGATCATAGAAGTGACGTCAGAGGTAATATAATGCTTTATCTCTTCAGAAGGTTTTTTGGTTTGGGATTTTTGGGGGTTTTTTTAAGAAAATTTATAGATTTAACTGGAGAGTTCCCTCTTGACTGATACCACAGGC
Organism: Lophotriccus pileatus; assembly: GCA_035583135.1. Classification (NCBI taxonomy): domain Eukaryota; kingdom Metazoa; phylum Chordata; class Aves; order Passeriformes; family Tyrannidae; genus Lophotriccus; species Lophotriccus pileatus. Next base: position 19,423,342 of record JAWWES010000001.1, read on the forward strand.
TACTGGTTTGTTGTACCTGTGGGTCTAATTTGAAAGCAGATTGACCATGCTTTGCAGAAGTGAAGGCCTGCTAAGATTTATTCTGATATATGTGCAAAATTAAGCAAGCACCCACACACATGTACTTAGGAATGACTGACTTAATGTGCTTTCTGGTTGTTTCTTCAAGTCTCTGGTGCAGACAGGTGATTTCCTTCTTTAAGCATCCAAATGGTCAAACAAAAAAGAAGTTAAAGTAGATGATGTCTAGACCCCATTTGGAAGATGCATAAGAAGTGATGATGGCTTTGAATGTCTGTAAATACAAGTCTTTTTGCACATGCAATATTCAGTGAACACCTAATGAGAAATGAAAATGTCTGTCATGTCTGTAGATATACTTAATGGGAAGTAAAATTAAGTAACTTAGGGCCTTTAGCATAAAATAAGTTTCCTCGTTTGCACTGAGTAGCAAGATGAGTCAAGTGTTTACTTCTGAGTAATTTCTGACATGGTTAGAAATTCTGTTTTCTTGTTTGTTTGTCTTAAATTCTGTAGCTGAAGCATATTTATATGAATAGTCTTAAACACTTAAATTCTTCTAGAATAATTTGCTTTCACTGAGAAGGTTACAATGGAAAAAGTCTGGCATGCAATAACTGATAGATAGTAAGGCTTTCTCAAAGGCTTTTTAAAGAAAGGCTGTAGTTAAAGATGTTGCTCAAACTGTATCTCATAACCTAGAAAACATGATAGATAACAGTAGTCCCTAATCCTCCTTAGTTGGAGTGTATGAAGGGAGGTTCAGTCTACTGTATAGAATAAAGAGTGAATTATAGGTGGTGCTTTGCTGCAGAAAGTGTGTGGCCGACTTATTGCCAGTGGTGGATGTGTTACATTACAATATTTCATGTATGTCATTGATGAGTGAAAGGTGTGTGTCCCTGAATATTGAGTGTTGGGGTGATTTGGCAGTTAAATAAATAATATCTGACCATTCAATTGGACTTCACAAACATGACATGTTATATTTGATTCTTTCTTTGCTACAGGATTGATCTTCCTCCCACTCACAAACCGTCTTCATGTGAGGAGCGAGCATTCTCGGTCGCACAGAAAGACGCTGTGCTTCAGGTGAGTAAGTGGTTATATGCATCTTAAATTGAGGTAGGGAAAGTGTAACTTTGTTTTATTATGTTTAATTTAGTCTGAATCTGCTTCCCAGGTAATTATGGATCCTTTCAGTTGTTTTGCAACCAAGCTGTTTCTCCACGTATATGATATCTGAATCTCTTATCCTTGGTGTCAAAGTCATCCTGAAAGGTCAGGAAACAGGAAGACGGATCATTTTTGTGTCCCTAACAACATTTGACAGACACATCTCCTTTTGAAGTAGAAAAATCTATAATTGAAATTCCGTGGTGGTTAAGAGAATATACATAGAATATAAAACAGTCTTCATGGGGAGGGAAGGGGGGAAATATACTTGATAAACTTAAAAAGTGACTTCATCATCACCTTCCTTGCTTGTAACAACTGACATTCTTTCAATCTGTTCAGGTTTGAGTGGTAAGGTTATATTGGAATTTGGTTTTTGGCATAGCTAAAAAAACCTCATACTTTGGCAGAGCTCAAAGTACGAGTTTGATTCCCGGTGAAGATCACTAAATCACTTTGAAATGCTTGCAATTATGCAAATTTAATTTTATCCTTTCTTTTTTTTGCATTTATCTTTATCAGCAGCAAACGATCCTGTACTAAGTCTGAGACAAGTACTTGAATTTTTTAGTGTGCTTTCAGGGATAGCTTCATGTCATCTAAAGTAACGCTGTCCAAGCAAGACAGCAACGGGCAAAACAGTTCCTTACCAACATCTAGCGTTTGTGTGCTTGTAGTCTGATCAAACAGGAAGGATCATAGAGGTGATACACTGGAAAGCCAATTCTAGCATATGAGACAGTTAAAATAAGTGGGGGACAAGGAAGGATAGGACTGCCCTTCTTTGTTCCAGCGTGGTTTTGAGCTGGATTGGACTGTGAAGCTCCAGGTGAATTTGAAAGGCATTTCTTGCACTGGGCAGCATAGAAGAGATCTGTTCATGAGAAGTGGCTTCAGCTAACATCATTGGTTATTATATTTCATGAGATAAACCAGTCCATTCATGAAAACTTGTGAATCCTGACCACAAACCCAAAAGTATCTTTTTATATATATATATATAAATCAGTCAGTCTGATTTATATATAAATATACTGGTTATACTGAAGAAAACTTCCATCAACTATTAGTATTTGTAAGAAATAGATTGTTTTTAATGATATTTTTATTCCATGCTCAGTACGTTGTATAAATAATGTAACTCAACCACTGTTGTGCTGAATTATAAGACTGAGGTAGTTCAAACAATCATTTGTTTGTAACAAATACCATTTTTCTAATACTCTGGTGTAGCTATAGAGGTCTTTTTTTGATAGAAGGACAAAAATCATCCCCTACCTTCAAGAAGGATTTTGATGGCATTCTTAATGTTGAAAATATTCCTGCAGATTTTCTTTGTGTGATTGATGGTTACTAAAGCTCACAGATATCAGTTGCTGATAAAAGGTTTCCCCTTTCTCATGAAAGGAATGCATGAAATCAATACTGTGTGTTACAAATGTTATAGTGAGTAATACTTGTGTATATTACTGCTGAGTGAAGCAAGAAACTCTTCTGAGATCCATTGCTACTTTTAGTAGCAGCCCGATGATTGTAACATTGTGAAGGTAGAAAACATTTTGTTGGCATAAAGTGTAGTAGGTTTTTGTTGTCTTGCTTTGAAGGTGGTACAACACCTAAGATGACACAAGAGAACTGGTGCTCAGGTTGGCATCTTATGCCAACAATGTAGTAGCTATTTGTTCTGTCTCTACAGCATGCAACAAATGCAATTTTTGATGAATTGTGCCCCTGCTAATACATTCCTGTGCTTTAAGTATTTGTAAAAGGTTGTCTTACAGAATCAAAAGATACAGACTATTGTGTTATTTGTGCATCAGTGGTGCTGCTGGATGGGAAAATGAGAACAAAATGCAATTATTTATCCTTTACAGAGCTACTTATAAAGTGTGTATTGTTTTCCTCTTTGAACTCTGCGGCCTTTTAATTCTTTCTTGGTTGTGCTTATTGTAGCTTCTGTAAGTGAATATTTAAGAACTAAGAAATAGTAAGATGTTTTATTTAACTGCATTTTGTAAATGGAGAAGAAAATCCTAAACAGACTGAATTGAATATTCATTTTCCTCAAGCTAGATAAATACAGTTTTAAGTTGTTTTGGGAGAGGAAGAAGAAAGATCTAGTTCTTCGGGCTAGATATTGACTATGCTTTATTTAAAAATAATGGATGTTGGCATAACATTGTTAGTGCACCTGTCTTTCTGTGGAACTCCAAAACTGAAAAGAACTGGAGCTGAAGGCTGGGTCTTGCCAGCTGATGGTACTTACGATCACATGTACTCTGTTAGCTTGAAGGAAAAGCTTCTACTTTATCTAACAGAAATAAATGTTAAAATAGTGGTTTTAGCTAAGAAGTGATTGGTTGCATTGTTTTGGTGTACCAAGCCAACACTTGGATAGCTGTAAAGAGGTAAAAGAAACAAATACTAACCAGGTAACTCATGTTCCAAGTGCTGTTGGAACTGCGTTATCTGCCATGAGTGAGAAGCATTCTGGTGAGCCTCTCACCAGGGAGTTCAGGTGTAAGCTTCTGGTTACACTGAAAACATCTGTAGGGAGAGTGTCACTGCGTTGTCAGCAGCAACAGATGATCAGCTCAGTCTGAGTAGAAATAATGGGCTGCACAAAGGTGCAAAAGTACTGTGAAACTGAGCACTCATAGTTGCTCTGTACTGGTATTTACAAATACCAATTCATGTATTCATGTGAATCACTTCAGAACAGAGAAGAACTGGTTCACTGAGGCCGTAAAAGAGTGAGGCATAAGTCCAAAACACAGGGATATTAAGTGGAACATGGAAAAAAGGGCATTATAGTTTAATTTACTGTAAAGACTGTTGGTTCATCTTTGTCACCTTTTGTAGCAACAAAGCTACTGCTTTTGTCTGGGTGTGCTTTTAATAATCATTGTCATGGAAATGCCACTGTGTTACTCAGAACTATTTATTGCATGTAATGTGAAAGAGCAGTGAGCAGCCTGAAGGTTACGTCCTTGGTGAGAGAGGAATCTCTGCTTGGCAACTGAGTTTTTGAGGCGAATCAAGAAGTTGAGCAACGGAAGAATTCCAGTGGCTGAAAGAGGATTTTTTTCTGTTGCATAATATTTTAAAAAGCAGTGGGAGTGGGTGTGCTCATTCAGGCAATCCTTGGAATCATTAGATTCACTCTTTCAAAGAATATATTGCTAAGAAACAAAACTTCTTTACTTGCCTTGAAACGTGACTGAGATGGGTAGTGTTTGACAATGGGAAAGAACTGAAGCTATTACAAGCTTGACAGGTGCTTTCTGAAGGAAAGAGGGGAAAAAACATTGTTTTGCATAATACAATGCAACATTCAGAGTTCTTGAAAGATGGAGAATGTGACAGAGCTCTTCTGTAGCAACAGAAAATAGGAGTGGATGAAGGGGAAGTACAGCCCAGTAGGTAGTTCTGGTCATGAGAAGACTGAATTTAGACTTGCAGCTTGGAGGAATGCCTCACTTATTTAACCACACAAACAGGCCAAATGGTAAAGCTCTGTAACAGTAATAATATTTGTGTTCCTATCCAAAACAGGAAAGAAAATGGTGAAATTGCCTTAGCACAGTTAAAAGCATATCACACCATTTACCAAATGACAATATTTCTGCATCAAACTGGAAAACATCACCCACAGTACTCTTAAACCTAGCATAACATTGATTCATTTATAGATTGTGGTTCCCTTCCACTCTTCTAGTTCTTTCCCTAATGCTCTTCATGCAGATGAAAATACCCCCTTTGATGGAAAAGGAAACATTATTGTTATTTATAATTTGCCATAGACTGAAGAACTGTTTAGCCAAACGAGACTGAATGAAAAGAAGCACAAAATGTGCATAGATAAAATCATCAATATTGATAAAGGGGTTTACAATAGGGAAAAAGCCCAAAACCCATTGCCCAGATAGGGGTCAGAATGAGGCACCAGCTTTTTTTTTTTTAGTGGATGCTTTTGTAATGGGATTTCTAAATTGGAAAGAATGAGAAAAAACAAGGTGGAATTGTTGGTGAGATAATTGGTTTAGGCTTTTGAATGACTGCTTGAGAAGGAGCATGCTTAGAGTAAAACAGTGTTTTAATGAAACAAACGCAGAATGCAAAGGTAAGACAATGAAAACTACTGTAAATTATCAGCACAGAACCCCAGATACACTATCTCCCCCTACACAGTAATAGTGTAGCTCAACACCAGTTTTGTTTGACAGAACCTGATGATTTTGGGTCTGTCACTTGCTCCATGGCTGTCAAATGTACAACTCTATTCTCTGGCAAAGGTGTTGTCGACCACACCACACAGCTTGATGTCATCAGCAAACTTGGTCAAGTTACACTCAATCCCAGTGTCTGTGTTGCCAACCAAGATGTTAAACTGTGCCAGACCCGATGCCAACCCCTGAGGAGTGACACTTATCGCTGGTTCCCACTTTCTTTGAGCTGTTGACCATGGCTCTCCAGTTTAGAGACAGGGATGTCATGCAAGACGGCATCAAATGCTTTGCACGTGTCCAGGTAGATGACATCAGTTGCTCTTCCTTCATCCACCAACATCATTAACCCTGTCATAGACAGCCACCAGATTTGTCAGGCACAGTGTGCCCTTCGTGAAGCCATGTTGGCTGATGCCAATCACCTCCTTATTTTCCATGTGCCTTAGCATAGTTTCCAGGAGAATCTGCTCCTTTATGTCGCTTCTACCCTTGTCATGTTTTCCACCAGCCACTGGTTTATAAAAAGGATTCTAAATGACTGCCAGTTAAGACACTTCCCAAGGAAGAGTGTATTTTGTGATGGCTAGTGTTTTTGTATAAACCAAACCTGTTCTGCAGTGTTGAATCTTGACTTGTTTCCACTGTAACTTTTCTTCTTTCAGAAAGAACATTTTGCTTTGCAAAGCCAGTACAGAGAGAAAGATGCTGGAAACTTGCAATACATGGTAAATAATAAAATGGCTTGAATGTCTAAATAAAGCTTTGATTTCATTTTGTTCCTTAAAATAAGCTTATAAAGATGTTTTTCATGAACAAAAGAAACATTTGTCCATCCTGGTCAATAACTGTCGGAGGTGTGGGTTTGCTATCCATGAAGTGGAACCTGACTATACCATTTTAATATCCTGTAGTGGTTTCACTGACTAATTCAAATACTTAAACACTACAGCTTTGATTTTTTTGTAAGTAACATAACAAAGCACAGGAGTTGCTGACAGACATTTTCATAATTGGTGATTTGCTCATGAGATTCACTGAGCTTTAAATTCTAACTTCCTTTGAAACAAAAGGTTGAGCTTAACTCTGGGTAGTTATTAATGCTTCTGTCATGTCTGTTAGTGATTAGAATTTTTAAGTTCACGTTTCTTTATTCATGGGACTGTTTTGGAGATCATGCATCTTTTATTTTGCCTAAAGTTTTAACAAGAAAAGGAATTGCAGGTTCTATACATGAAGTATGAAACTCATTGATTCTTGTGTGTGTTTAGAAAGCTGTGAATGGAAGGCAACTCACTTACGAGGCTGAAGAGCCAGAGGAACAAGAAGGTCTTCAGCCTATGTATCCTGTTTATCAGCAAACTTACCACAAAAACTGGAGCGGCAGATACCCACAAAACTCAGGACCTGGAAGAGTCTACATCAATCCAAGGGAGCATTATGTATGATTCTGCACCCAGATGTCTTCAACAAGGCTTTTATTACCTGCTGACTGTATGACCCCGTATGTCTCGTTGGCTTTCACCTCTGAAATAATTGGTGGGGGTTTTTTTTCCTGTGGGAAGAAATTGCATGGAGAATTTTATTATAGGTAAACCGCAAGGAATTTGGGACCTAACTTGCTTCTAGTCTTGGGTATGTGTTTGGTTTTGTAGTTATATCAACCTGCCAAAAGAGGAGAGCCTTTTAGCTTTAGTCATAAGATGCATAAACTAGATTAATTGGTTGACAGATGCCAAAATGTAGGTAAGCTTTGTCCCTGGCTGTTTCTTGGAGCATTCTCTCCCTGGATGGATATTTTACAGTAACTTTACCTATGTAAAAGTGAGTAAATATGAGCAAGACAGCTGAATCCCTTGTGACATTAATAGTCTCGGGCTGAGAGTCATTTTTTCACATTTTTGAAAACTTGGGAATCATTTTGACTGGCCTTAGCTATTGATTTCTCAACTAGCTCTACCTCTCCCAGTCAAATGAACAACTAGACTACCTCTCAAATACTAACTGGCTGTGTCGTAAAGTATGCTGTGTGTCTCCCCACCTTGTTAACAGTTAAGCAATTGCCTTACATCAAAAACTTTTTATTTTCCCTTGATTCTACCTGTTGATGTCCATGCTAGTTTTGGTTTTACAATTGGGTCTATATGAAACTTGGTTGGAGGAAGTACATGACTAAACAGAGAGAACTTTCTCTAAGTGTCTTATGTAAAGTTACATCATACCTATCAATTGCTATTTAGCCATTTTTCCAAGTATGACTCCTATTTTAAAGAGTTTGGTAATAAATGTATCCCTTGCTTTCTTCTCAGTTTGCAATAAAACTGCCTGAGATGTGTTCTTATGTCTTAGCAAGGCTTCAGTCAACCTCAAGTACTTTTGCAGCACTGTCCTTTAGTCATAACCAGTAGTCTGAAGTAACTGGAGAATGTCCTGACGTTACCAGTGCTAACAGTATCCCACCTGAAATTTTATGAGTATGGGGGTAATGGTTAAAAAAATGTGCTCAGGGTCTTTCCATAAAAATAAGTTTTCCTGTGGACTAAAACATAAATATTTAGGAAGTAAAAAAAAAAATTTATATAATGTGTTAGTGCTAAAATGAGCTCACAGGACAATCTTGAAATGTTTTAAGACAGCAGAAAATGGGTTGGTGTCTAAAGTGTGCTGGAGAAAATTAAATGGCTCGTGTATTCTCTAAGTGCATGTACACTTAAATACAGAATAATTATTTTCATTAGATGACCTGAAGACAAAATGTTGAGAAGAATGGCTGTGTCATACTGAAGTGGGTATTGCAGAGAACTGAACATGACTTCTGTGGTATTAGTGTGTTTGGATTTTTTAGAGGCAAGAGTCAAAGCAGAATTGAAAGCCTGCATAGTGAAGTGTTCTGCAAGCAGGAGGTCGTTGTTAAACCTGTATTCAACCTACATTCATCTCCATCGTTGTAAAAGTTAATGAGATCCCTATCCACGATAGGGCGAGGTAAATTAAATGTTTCCAGCTTGTTACAGGTAGCAGCTAGAAGATTATGGCTTAGGTGCCTGTGTTCTGGATGCTGTAGAAGCAGATATTTAGCTGTTGTCTTGCTAAGCAGCTTTCTGTTGGATGATGTGATCAATATTACTGAGGAAAACTTCACACCAAAAATATTGGGATATACGTTATAGAGTGGTTCAAACCTGTTGTTGCGACAGTTCTTCCTCTGCATTCATTAGTACAATGAGGTGTTGAGCAGGTGATCATTTCAGTCCCTGTTATGTTGGCAGGTGATATAAATTTGTAAAAATAACTTAAAAATGTAGTCCAGCTGTGTTACCCAAGTTATATATCAACAAACTGCAGAAAGCTTGAATTGCAAACTACCCGTCAGGATGTAATTTGCCCTAAAGTCATTAGCAAAATATATTATCACCTACAGGTTTATTACCTGTGAGAAATGGTTTCTCTGTAATCTGTTCAGGGACATTTAGTGTGTTAGCTTTTTGAATTGTTGCTTGTAGTCTTCAGTGTAGCTGGATTTTGGGGGAGGGGATTTGGCATAGAATGCTCAAAAGAGAACAGAAAAAAGTCTGCTGATTAGGACTTCCCACAGAAAGAATTGTACATATAGAAGTAGGTTTGATCTGCTTTTTCAAGATGTAGACAATGTCCTTTTTTTTTATTTTTGTACATTTTCAAATGCTTGTATTTGTATTTTGATTGGAATAAAAACATTCAAAATATAAAATTTTCAACTTGTTCTCTCTGAACCACTGGATTGTTTGGAGGCTCTGCAGGTGAGTGCTGGAGTAACAGAGAGCAGCAGAGAAGTCAAAATGGTTTGGACAACTTAGGCCACTTCAGAGGTTGCTGAAAAGGAGAGCTGAAGCTTCCTCAAAGTATCTGTGGTGGGAAACTTAGAAGCACTTGCTTGGCCATTTGTTCTGAAGGTGTTTAAAGATAGTTTAAAGATGTTCTAACAATGTTCTAAAAAGACATGTCAAAGTTACAGGAAACTGTGACAACTAGTAAAAAGCAAAGACAGAAGAGTGGTGGAATATCTCAGCAGGGTAACACATGATAGAATTTTTGGTGTATTTGGTAGATTACTTAGAAAATTCAATGGCATTAAAACCTACCAGCATTCATTCATTCATTCATTTTTTCTGTTGTCTTTTTGTGTCTTGATGTGTAACTGAGATGATATACCTTGAAAATATTTGTAAGCAATGAAGAACTGCTAGGTAGGAGTGTCTTT
>JAWWES010000001.1:19433104-19460832 GCA_035583135.1 Lophotriccus pileatus
GGCACTGAAAACCCCTCAGTGAAACTTCTAGTCTTGTTTTGTGATCTTACTTGACTTGATTTTATGCTATGTCTAAATCTAGATCCCTCAATTGCCAGGAGAAAATTAATTCTATTTGGGAGCCTACAAGCCAAGCTGTGACTATCTTACCCTTTTATAACTAGTAATCAAGACTGTAAATTGGAATTTACCTCACAATTTTGGGACCAGTTTGGAAACCAAGTAGACTCCAGCTTTCTCAACAGCTGAGAAGAATTTGAATTTCTCTGCAGGGCTACACACAGAATGCAATGCACAGAGTATGTGAAATATATTAAAAAGTCCTTTCCATTTGACTGAGGTTAGCTGCAGATTTATTATATTCCAACTCGAAATGTACTCTTCCACTAGGTTAAATTAGAATTATAATCCAACACAGATTTACAGGGAATAACTTTTTTAATACTGATTGCCAGAGGAAGAAGTTCAAATATTTGCTGTTGCACCACGTTTGAATTTGTTCCTGTTCCAGTAAAACTTTAGTGGGTTCTGAGTTTTTATGATACCTGGGACCATATATCAGATATTGCTCTTAGTGTAACTTGGTAAATCAGATGTCTTTGACCAAATCCTTGTCTGCCACTTTGGCTTCTGGTTGCACTCCAGTGTCACGACTTCAATATCAACACTGGAAAGTAACTTCATTTTGCATCTGTGTGAAAACAGTCATCTGGCTATATTGGTTAAGGATTGCAAGTGAAATATTTAAGACATGATATAAAAGATTCCACTGTCTGGTTTTTTTTTCCCCATTGTCCTTTTCCCAGTGTTCAATGTTTATTATTGTCTTGGATCTCTGAATTCTTCCTCCTGGTGGTCTTGCTGCATTAGATACCGTCCCTAGGGATGTGTCCCTGCAGTTTCAGTCTCCCTAATACTTCATCTTGTCCCATGAAGAAGTGTGTTATAGTCCTCTGTATGACTTCAGACACGCTGTGCTTGAACAGCTCCTTTTATTGACAGCAAAGTATTTTGGGCCAGTATTTGCTTACACAATTCAGCTTGTAGCAAACTCCAGAAAATTAAGTTTTTCCTGGTGATTTATGGCTGTATGCCATAGGTTGTGTGCAATGCAGCAGTGGACCCACAAAAGATGCTTCAGCCCTACCTGCTGTGGCTGGTCAAGGGAGACACAGACACCTGTCTAAGCCTGGTCTCTGCTGCCACCACAGTGTATTGTACTCACAAGAAAAAGAGCCCACAGCTCTCTAACTTTTCTGAACTGCTCTAGTAATTTGGGAGTAATTACTTTCAGGAAATACTTATGCCTGAATTCCTTGTCAAGTGTGGTAGATAAAACATAGAGCAGTTGCATTTCTATCTTTTGAATAAACTGGCTCTTTTAAGACCAGACTTCAGCTCCTGATGTGACTGCTCCTATTAAGTATAAAAGCGGAAGCAGCCTGACTTTAATCCCACAACTAACAAAGTTCTTTCCTTCTTTGACATGAATTGAGAGGAAAGAGAGAAATGGCTGTGGGCAAATAAAATGCCCTTGTATTGGCTTTAAAATCCAGATTGATGGATGGCATCAGCTGGAGATCAGTTTACCCAGGTAGGCCGAGCAAATGAGCAAAAGGCTTAAGGGGGCTGGAGGAAGACACACAGTTTCAGAGTACAGTAATTCTTGTGATGACTTGATGTGATGTTTACTGTCAGCTGGATCTGTTTCCCCTGGCCAGGAATTTTGCTAGAAGCCCTGGATTAGTAACAAAACACCAAATATTGGTTAAGGCAAAAAGTCTCACCTGTTCAGATGTATTTTATGTTGGCTCTTCAAGCAGTTTTAAAATTGGCTGCTAAAAAATTGGTTTGTCTCTCTCTGCACAAGCAAGAAAAAAGGCAAACATGGAATGGTGCTTGGAGGAAATGGTCCTGCTTATACCAGAAGGTAATATTTAGACTACTTGCCTATTGCCTTCAGATATATCCTAATAGCAGGAGTAATCTGGTAATTTGGACGCTGATGCTACTTAGCTTGTCGTAAGTTGTCGTAGGTTATCCCAAAGCCGGCTTCCAGACAAAGTGAGAGATTCAGACTTGTCACTTTCAAAGGTGTTACTATGTAACCACATCCAAGTTTCACCATCTGCTTAACATTGGATCTAAATAGCTTTATTAAATTAAATAGTTGCATAGCTGCGCCCTAGTCTGTGAAAAGATTCATCTAGAAAGCCAAAGATAATTGAATTTCTAGTGTCACTGATCAGGCTCGAGTGCATGATTTGCACAGCAAGTGTAATTGACCCCATGGATATCTATGTAAAATAAAATGCCCAGTGGGTACTTGTATCTAAAAGCATTGATTATACAGTAAGTAGTTTGAGTTATTGTATTGGGAAATAATTCAGTCATTTTGAATTAACTAAGAAAATCTGTTCTTTTTAAGAGGACTGTGGGGGGGGTGGAAGAAGCTGCTGTCAAGACACAAAGTGGCAGCTTAAAGTAGTAAACAGCTTCGACTGCAACTGAATAGCCACAGCAAGTAGTGACTTCGTCTTCTCTTGTAATGCAAGCTTCAGCTTTCAGGTAAGTCTTTCTCTTGCAAGAATATGAACAAGCTTACCTGAAGACAGTACTTCTCCTGTTCGGCTTGTCTCGACTTCGGCACTTGGAGCTGGTACCAAGTTTAACTCTGGACTTTTTTTTCTGCCTGTCCCCTTGCCCCTTTCCCCACCCCATCCCCTCTGCCGAGACTTTTAGCAGTATTTTGGGAAATGTTTTTGATTGTTAATGTTCTAGAGTTAAAGGACCCGATGTCAGTGCTCTTCTGAAATGTTGATTTAAAGAACCTGTGGCAGACCACAGGATGGTTATCTACTAACAGGGCTAATGGATGCCCTGAAAGTGTTTGGGACTGCTTTGGACCTACTCCAGCACCATTTGACAAGTGCTGTCTGAAACAGCCCTGACATGCATTAAGAGGAAAAGCTTCCCTATGAAACCACACCAAGTCCTAGAGTTGGAAGTGCTTTCTTTCTGCTGTTGATGTTTTATTACAGCTCACAGCATAATGTTCATAGGCAGATAGCATCTTTGTTTGAATACATGTAATTCATGGCTTCTGGTTCCTGAGAAGACATTGGGTAAAGAGGGAGGAAAAAGAAAAACAAACAAACAGGTGATATGCAAGTAAATTTGAATCTGAAATGACTACATTAAGGGCTGTGCTTAATGCAGTTTATGTGGGAGCTGACTCTATTACACTATTTTAGACACAATGTGGGAAGCTGGGCACTTGCCATTATGTGCCCAGGTATAGAGATGCCAAAGTTTGTGAAAAAGTGGGAAGACACTGTTAAATTACATACCTTGAAGCTGCTCTAACTCTAGTTGGCCAAGTTGCTGCTAATGCAAATAAAAATATTTCCTGTAAGCTTCCTACAAACAATATACATATGACAAGATGCATGTTGGTTGGTGTAGTTCAGGAAACCGTCTGTTCCCTGTTACAAACTCCATCTTGGCATTTCTCATAAGTTTAATTGTATCATTAAACAGCACTTAACAGCAAATGTTTACTTTTATAACTGGAATTTTGGAATCCTCCAGAAAATGTAAATATTTTTCATATTTCTTCTGAAGCCTATTTATTACTTCCTCTTACAAAGATAGGATTGCTGCTCCTCTAGATTTAATTAAGCATTATTTTCTTTCCTTGGAGATGGGAATTTCACTTTGAAAGATGGGATCATCGTTGTCCATGCTTGACTGACGGTAATTAACAAGTTCTAAACAAGAGCCCTTTATTGAGGGCTTTTTAATAACCCCTCCCCTTCCCATTGTGACTTGGAGTCTGAAGTATTTTTACTGAGTTTTGAATTTTCTCTAGGTCTGTGCATTTAACAGGTGTATTTGTTTTGAATTACAGTTGATTTAGACTTACTAGCACGATAGTTTTGAAGATGAAACTGAAAAGGGAGGGGAGGGGGAAACCACACCAAAAAAAATACCAAATTGGATGCTGGTATGTCCATTTTAAGGACTGCCTCTGAAGTCCCACTTGTTTACTGGAGCACTAAACAAATGATGTTTGAGGACTACTGTGCAGCTGGATAGCAGTCACCCCATCTCAGGTGGCTTCCCTTGTATTAAAGAACTTGCATCTCACCCTGATTAGCACCAGGAAGTAATTAAAGTATAACCTGTCTCTCTTCATTAGAAATGTTCTTGAATCCTTTGAAAACTGTCAAATAAGTGTCTTCAGTACTGAATGTTCCTATAAATAAGGTAACAGAATAATGTGGTCTCTCAGATACTTTTTTTTTCATGCATATTTGACTCTAATGCCAGCATGAGCACACCCAGGTTTGGTAAATGAGGAAGACTGAAAAGGTTGAGATATTTATACAGACTAATAGGCCAGCAAGGCTATCTGTAAGGCTGAAATTCCAGAAAGTCACCATTTAAAGTCAGCTGGTAAAAGGATAAAGATGAAATTCAACCTAAGTGTAAAATCTGTTTAACTCTGAGCAATTGGTACATTAATACAGGTGAGCTGTTTGCTCTGCTGTTTGGATTTCCCCCCTAAACTAGGGTCTTTTATTTATGGAAAAGGTAGCTTTTCCCTCTTTTTGCCTGTTTGAGAGACAGTCCAGTATCCTCTGTCACCCATGTCTTTGCCCTTAGCTGTGTCTCAGAAACCTTTTCAGCTGTGATATTTCCTAATAATTCCAAATTCTCTTTTTCTGAAATCTCCCATCGATTATTTTTCTGGTAAATGAAAGTTACAGCCTAACCAGAGTATAGATCTCCTTTTAATTATATATTTGTTGATAATGCCTTTTCTCTTGGTTTGTGTAAGTGCACCTTAGGACAAAAGAGCGAGCTGAGGAAAGAAAATCCTTTAAGATCAGGATGGCACAACTTCAGCAGCTGAAAATAGCATTGCCAGGGTCTCTGTGCATTAAACATCCATGTGGTGTGGTCTGTCACAGGTACAGTGGCTGTGAGACAGCACACCAAGTGTCTCTGTGTGGAGCTGAAAGCTTAGCAGGTGATTTTGGTTGGTGTGTGACCAGTGTGAGCCGTGCTGAATGCAGACTGTGCATCCCACAATCCCTGCTGAACACCGAGATGGGCTGTCAGTCCTGTCAGGCTGCTCCTGTGCCTTTGGAGCTAACCATATGGAGTGTGAGTGCAATTAAAGGACTACTTCTTTTGCAGTTGCTTGCAGCTCCAAGTGACTAAAAATGCCCTGAGTACTTAAGGAATTGCTTAAAATATAATGAGGATCATCTTAGTGAACACAGGAAAAGCTGGTGGGATGCTTTTCTCAGACAGAATTATATATGGTGCCAGAATAACCTCTGGAGACTGAACTGATGGTCTGAATTTACAAATGAGGAGAAAGTTATCTGGAAAAAAAGAAGTGTCCTGCTTTAGTTGCAGCTGTACACTTGCTTCATTTTGGAAGTCACAAGTGGGTTTTGCTCTCAGAGTTGCTGGAGCACCCAGATTCAGAGTTCATGGAAAAAGAAGTGCTGTTGAGGGTCAAGGATTATGAGTGAAAAAGGACACGGCTTGCTGTTTGTCAGAATAAAGACTGATGTACCTCTGTGTGTGTGTCAAGTCTAGTTACCAAAAAAACAATGAAACAAACCCAAAAATAGCAGCAATGCACTGTACACACACTGCAACCCCAGCTCCCAGAAAACTACCCTGGAACAGCATGGTGGGGTTCGGGAACTAATTGTTTATTATTTGGCTTCATAAATTATCCACTTATTGTTGATCCACTCTGCACTTTCTGAAAACATGAGATGTGACCAGCAAGGAAAGAGTAAAAAGTGCAATTTGCTACTTGGGGTTAGTGGCTCAGTCTCAGAAGGTGTTTCCCTCCCATCTGTAATGCTAGCGGTGTAAAGATGACTGTTCCCAGACTTTACTAAGGCTGCCTGACTCTGACAGTGCAAACAAGCTTGTGAATGATGTGATGAGCAGTGAAAGAGGGACAAGGATTAGTTTTGGATTGCTAGTTAAACATCCTAATGTCCAAGCAGACTTCTGCTGAAAACTCACTTAGGTAACATTTATGAACCTGGGGACAAATGTTGTCTGAATTGCCAGCAGCAAATGAAATCCTGGCTGCTGAATTACCCAAGCTGTAAAAGAAATCAGAGAGAACATGGGCTACTTGTTGCTTTAAGTGTAAGAGACCTTGCACTATGTACCTCTCCAATCTTACTAAGCACTCACTGTAAGTTTGAAATATTTTTTGTAGTTCCAGATATTTTAATTGTAGAAAACCTAAGTAAGTAGTGGCCCTGCTTTCCAGAGAGCTGAAATACTTTCAGCTCCCTGTTTTAGATGGTGGGCAGATCAAAAGCCTAGAGGGTGAACTGTTTCTGTGTTGTTAAACCCTTGAGCTCAGAGACAGCTGAGCTCTCTGTTGGTAAGGCCAGACTATTGGATGTAACCCCTAAAGAGACAGATAATTCCTGAACCTTCAGATGGCCTGCTTTGTTGTGAGCACCTGTAAACTCGACTTTCAAATCTCATGCCCAATACACCATCTAATTTCACACATCTGTATTTTAGTTAATAGTATTATTTATTGAAATGCAGAAGAGTGTGGGTTTTTTTTTACTCTCCAGACACATGGGAAACAGCATGGGGTTCTTTAGCTGCATGTGGTTCCTTTGCCACATGTGGTGGCATTGTAAGTGTTCCCAGCGGCTGACAGAGTAATTAACCTGGCTTTAATTATTTGAAATACTATATTTGGAGGAGGAGGATACATAATACGAACAATGAGGCATTAGGATGAAATTAATTCCATTAGAGTGCCCAGGAAGTCCTGTAGAGCAGGCTCCTAGTGCACTTGAAAATCCTACCAATTAGTCCCATGAGCTCTTTGGGCATTGCTCATGTCACTGGCCAGTTAAGCTGCTGGTTCAATAGAGCACCTCAAATAAATCAGGCAGAGCTGGAACTGTAATTGCCTGTTTGCTCCCACCCGACATCCTTCTGTGGCCTGCAAGCAACCTGCTGTTGGGGGCTCAGTCACTGATTTGTGCTGCTTTTAAAGCCTGATTTTATATATATATATATATATATATATATTGGTTTTTTAGATATTTGAACTAGATCACAGATCTATATAGATACTTACCACTAACCACTCTCACTAAGCTACCTGGTGGGCAGAAATGGCTCCAGTTAATTTTTCAAAACAGAAAATCTTCAGTAGGGGATATTCAGAGCCAGACTGGAACAGACTGAGTAGCCATTACTTAATCCTCATGTTTAGCAACCCTGTACAATGAAGGCTGAAGTTGCTTGAAGATGAAAATTTGGGATTGGCTTTTTTTGACTCCATAGTAAATGTTCTCCTATTACTTATTAGTTCTTGTGAGGTTTTGTGTCTTCTTAAAAGCAGTAGGTCTCCAGTTCCTTGAAGAATGAGGAAACACTGGCTGCTTAAAGCTTTTTCAACACCAATAACTCTTTACAGCCCAGGTAGAGTCGTGGTAATTCTGCCTGATTTTGCTGTGTGAGTTTAACGCTTTGTGGCAGCTTTGATGTCGGCTAAGCATGTGTTGTACTGCAACTCAGAGGATTTAACTGCTGGGCAAGTTATTAGATTTCTTGAGTATGCTTCACCAAATGTACAGACTGTCTTGAGATTTTCCAACATAGAAAACAGTCTAAATCATGGTTGCTATTTCTTATTATTATGGCAAAATAGTAGGTGTCAGAGACATGGTAAAGCCAGGCAAAGGGGAAAATTTTAAAGCAAGTTCTTCTCTAACATGGCAAGAAATAAATGGCACTCCCCCAGCAGCCCAGCTCTGTTTGGATGAGGATGGAACCTGAAGTGTTATAACTCTTGGTTTTGGCTGGTTTTCTAGCACATCTGAAATAATGAGTCAACCCATGACTAACCAGCTGCAAGCCCCAGAGCAGAGAGCCAGGGAGGCAGTGGGCAGTGCTCAGCCTGCCAGTCGCTGAAGCACAGCACAAGTTGGATAAACAGCTCCTGTCCCGCAGGATTTGCAGCCTGAGAGCTCCTGCTCCTGGTGGAGCCAGCTCTGCTGGAACCTGGGGGGTGGTGGCTCTCTCCTCTCTCTGAAACTGAACTTCACAAATCAACGTTGCCATGGAGAAGCGCCACCTAATCATCGAGGGCAGACGATGAACTAATTAAGTGTAGGAATCTGACTGCAATAGTGATAATACCCCTGGGATATAAAACAGTTACCATTAAACTCAAATGGCCATTTTCAGGAAAGCAGCGCTTGCTTCAGTATAATGTAGTGCTGGCTAATCAACTAGGATATGAAAATTTAGACACCCATGGGTTCTTGTTTACCCTTTTTCGTTTTGTCTGGGAAAGTCCTTAGTCCTGTCTTCCTGACCTAGAGGTGCTTGCTGAAGAGCATTTTTACGGAGCAGATGATTAAGTTACTAGAGGTGTTGAAAAATAGATAGTTGACAAAATATGTAACGACATTAAATTAGTTTGTGAGACTGGGCCATAAAGGGTGAATTGTAAGGGTTTTAAATCTTGGTAACACAAAGACATTCATCAGTCACATCAAAAACGA
Source organism: Lophotriccus pileatus (assembly GCA_035583135.1). Lineage (NCBI taxonomy): Eukaryota > Metazoa > Chordata > Aves > Passeriformes > Tyrannidae > Lophotriccus > Lophotriccus pileatus. Next base: position 19,441,693 of record JAWWES010000001.1, read on the forward strand.
CAGAAGGCTGAAGAAAGAGGTAAAAGGTCAAGTTGCTTGTATCTTGAAAAGAAATTTTTAATTGTTAAGGAAAGCAGTTCGGCATGGGAGATAACCTGCCTTACTCTGCAGTGATTGAGGGGAGAGGAAAAAGGGAGACACTACAGACAGCATAAGGGCCAGTGTGTCAGAAGGGAGCTGGGATGCCCTCTCAATGTACTCTTCAGCTCAGACCATACAGGCTCCTCAGTCAGTGCAGAAAAGGGCAGAGAGCATTCCTTTACCTGATGCTCAGAAATGCTTTTGAAGTGAAGACTTGGGCTTTTTTAGAAGGATGCAGGGATAGTCCTTTGTGGATACAAATCTAAAGTGGCACATGTTCTTGTCCAGCTCTGGTTAGACCTCCTGCACCTCGGTAAGCAACATCAATCTGGAGTTACAGTGGAGCCCAAATCAGCAGCAGGGAAGAATCTGGAAGGCAAGCATCTAGACCTGTTACTGAATAATGAAGAAAACTTCAACTAATCAGAAGGCCTGTGAGAAATCCTTCACAGTGCCATGGCATGTTGAGCAGGATGCTTGTAAGGCCCTTTCAAGTGCTGGGTAAATTGAGAATTTGCCCAGACTGGCTGAAGATGCATTTCTGCAGCTGCTTTAGTGTTTGAGCTTCACTTTGGGCTCTAAAGGTGGATTTGTGGCAGCCTAATGAGGTCTGTGTGATCTCCAGCTGTGTGTGCTGTTACAAACAGTGCTGGCCTGTCTCAGTTCCCTGATGGCTGGAAGGAGGAAAGCAGTGCACTAATGAGGGGGCTTGGCTGTGCTTCCTCCCCCCCTCCTTCCATAATTAGTGGACTCCCTGCCCAGGAAAAGAGGGGTGCTGTGGGCTGTGGGTTGGTGTTTGCTAAAGGCATATGGAGAAGGTGCTGTGGGTAGAGTTTGAGTTGTTCTCCTGGCTGACATCTCTGGCAGGTGCCTTGATGAGACTATTGATTTGGGGGGAGTACATTCAGCAGGGAGGGCAATTCCACTGTGTGCAGCTGTGAGCCCAGGATTGAGTGGACTGGCTGGCATCAGGTGGCAAACCTGTTCTGCTTCTGCATGTTGAAGTTACTCAGCTGGATTAACCAATACTTTGAACTAGTGAGGCAAATGCTGCTTTCTCCAGACACACCAGTGCTTGAAAAACTAGTCAATTTGGAGTGAAGTAGGGCTAAGAGGACACATGAAGAGAGCAGGAATTTGCGGAGCAGCAGACCATCCTATTTGTAGGTCATCTGATTTATAATAAATTGCTTTTTGATTAAAAAAAAAGGAACAGCCAGATGCCTCTTTCTCATAGTTTTCTGCTCTTTTTGCCCAGTTACTGCAGTGGTGCTGAGTGGAACATTGCAGATGGAAGTGCATTTACACAGGATTCATTCTTATTATCTTCTGTAGCAATGAGCTTAGATATTAGAGTATCCATTTCTTGGTACAAATCTGGGAAGGGTAGCGCTTGGAAATGAATGGAAAAACTACTAGAGTCATTGAAACAGTTTGAGGGTGTTTTGGTCACAAGGCAACACTTGAATGCAGATGAGTAAATAACAGAACAGGAGATTTGTGAGAGGCTGCTGCTTGTGGCGAAGGAACAGTGAAAAGTCAAATTAGCATAAAAATAGAAGCACATGGATACCAGCAAATGAGGAAACTAAAGTTGCACCTGGACTGAACTGAATTGGTAGGATACAGTGTTTTTATGAACGAAATAAAAAGGAGTTCCAACTAAGGCTGTGTTGGAAAGCACTTACCTAGAGGCTAATACAGCCTTTGTGCTGCCAGAATAGCTCTGTTGGATTAAAAACCAGGAATTAGCTGCCCAAGGTGAGCTCCTTATAGAGAACAGCAATAGAAATGCTGAATTCAAAAGTCATACAGTGTCACATGGTAATGCAGTAACAAGGGGAGGTAACAGTCACTGCTGTTGTCTTGCCTGATAAAAGGGAGAGGTTTGTGTCACACTGACTTCTGGAGGCTAAAACAAGTTCATCACTGCCTTGCTGCACACCAGAGGGGTCTCCTGGAGACTTTCCCTCTCCTTACCTGTGTCAAACCGTGTCTCAAAGCAGTCAAGGCAGGTGGCAGGCTCATAAAAATCTGAAAGACAGAAAAATTGAAAGACCTCCAGCATGCTTTAGATCTGGCCTTGCATCATATATGTTTTTCAAAGACTGTTCTCTGCACAGGGTAGATTTGTACCAGCAGGCAAGAAAACCTGAAGAGAGTCCTGAGCTACTTTTTGTTAGCAGGAAGAAATTCTTCACAGGAACAGCTGGAATCAAAAAGATGTTAGGGTAGAGATGTGGGGGGGGGGTTTCCCCTGTTAACAGATGATTTCTTTTGGTTCTTGGCATATTTTCATAGTCAGGTATCATCCTTAATTCAGTTATAATCAACCTCTCCTCACCCCTTTTCATGAAAAATAATAAAAAAAAAAAGCTTTCTCTATAGAGAGGAAAAATATACTCCAGTGGTGTGTGAATGAGCTTGAATCTGAATCACTGGGCTATTTGTCTCTGTGATGAAGTGGTGGCTTCTGAGTTTTGATGCTCACCTATTAATATATCTATCCTGTTTCCAAATTCTGCGTATTTATGTCAAGATACCCTCATGTCATTTGACTGTGTGATACAGAAGTTTCTATTTTTTCATTTTAAAAATGTTGCAGTTTTTGTTTTTGGTTCCTCCCCCCCTCAATTCAGAATTTCTGACATAGGAAGTGCAATTGTGACCAACTCCATAGGAATAGCCAGGACCCAGGCTTTTTCTCCAGTGTTTTTATTTAATGTAAATTGCTTAGACCAAAGAAACAATGGAATACAAGTAGCTGAGCAGGAATGACTTTGCCCATGGAGTTCTCGTGTTACTCAGTTTACTTGAGTTTACTGCACCTTCAGCAAAGAGCAGTCTCTGAAACAGGTTTTTACAAAGCAAGCCAACAAGTTCATTTCTCCCTGTAGGTAATCAACTCACCATGGATTCTTTCACATTCCTGCTCTACCTACTCCCTACCACTACCTCTCTATTTAGTGACTTCCCACCATATGAAATTACAGTTTTAACTCAATTGTACAGTGACTGGTTTTTGAAAGAGGCTGTACCAGTCTCCCAGTTGTTTGCTTCCACCATGCATCAAATCCAGCTGTTCACCTTGTCTGGCTGTTTGGACACTGACAGATGAGTCAACTCCAGTCTCATCATAGAGTATAGGCTTGAGGAATAACTTTATGGATTTAATCTAGTTAAACTTTAATTTAGTTAAACTTTCAGGTCCTAATCTATTTCTGCCAGAATCTGAAAATACTCCAGTAATTCTTTAGAGGGCTAAAAGTGGAACTGCTTCTCAAAGTAAATAAACTTCATTGATATAGTAGTTTGTATGGGGTTTGTGTTGCTGCACCCAAGGTGAGAATCTGGCCAGGATATACCTTGTGCTGGGTGCAATCAGAAGAGACTACACAATGCAAGGACAAGTGGAAATAAGACTGTGACATGGGAAGAAAAAGGAATTTTCCATGGGCAGTTCTGAACCCTGTCAGAAATTCTGGTTCATTTTCTCACAGGGGTCAGTGGCAGAAAAGTTAAACATGTTTTGGTGGCTGAGATTTATTCCCCATGAAGATATCAAAGCTCACTGGAAATTACAGAAAAGCTCTTTAAAAAGGACAATAGTGTCATGAGGTGATGTATTCTGCTGCACAGATGTTGGGTTTGAACATAAGTTTGCTACCTGTAAAAGTTTTGGAAGAGGTGGTCTTCCTCCTTCCCACCTCCTTTGGAACTTGTGAGTAAAGCAAGAGGAAAACATCGTGTGGAAAAATGATGGACTTGGGCTCAGAATGGAAATCACAATTGTACAAGTGCTGGATCCTGCAAAAGGCTGAGGAACTGGTAAACCCATGTGTGTTGGTGTTCTCATAATGTGGTTATGATGGTTGCATAGGAATGCCAAGAGAGAAACATCTATGAAAGATAAAGTCTGGCACATGAAAACTCACTCTTACGTCACACTTGAAATCATGTCTGGGGTTTGGCTGGCAGTGGTGGTAAATGTGTTACAGGAAAGCTTTTCAGGGTAAAATTAATGCTGCTGTTGTGAATCCTGCTGTCCAGTGTTGTGAGTTTGTCCCAACAGTTTTTGGACTGAAGTCTGAACCTGCTTACTGCTTTTCTGCTTTTTTTGTGACTTGATAGAAGTCCATTTACTGCCACTCTGGCTGTATTTTTATTTGTGCTGTCATTTGAGCAAGAGTGATGATTGATGGCATTTAAAACTCACGTGGGCTCAGGACACTGGCCTGGGGAGGCTGATCTGCAGGCAGAGAACCCACACTGATGTGAAGGCTGAGCATAGTCCTGGCTTGTCACGGTATCACAGGGTGCCAGGGATGCTCGTAGATGAAGTTAATACCACGTTGAGCTGACAAACAGCAAATTCTCTGTATGGGTTAAAATCATGAATAACCAATGCTGTCGAGTGTGAACTGTTGAAAAATTATATATTTCAGCATTTCTATAGCTCTTTTTGGAGGGTTTCTGCCTTGTTGGGGAAGGCGTTGCCATCAGTTAAACTTGACTGGAGCTCTGAAGGCACTGCTCGGTGTGCTGGGCTGCAAACAAAGATGTATTTGTTAGGATGCTGGTTTAATTGCCATTTGAATTGTTCTGGAAAGATGATAGGATGATGTATTTTTCTTTGCATTGAGCTTTAAAATTATGGCCTGGCAGAAATGGAAATGGGGAAAAATTATACTGACATAAAAGCATTTTAAAATAGCTTCTACCTGGAGTCAACAAACTCTTTGGCGTGCCAGCTAACAATTTGCCTTGCCAAATTATAGGTGAAACGTGCCTGTAAACAGCACTGGAAGCTGGAAGATTGCCTCTTGGTGGCAAAATGCCATGAATTTTCCTGGGAAACCTTAAAATTAATATTTTGGGGGAAAGATAAGCTTTTCAGTCAGTGTAAATAACGATATGGAAAGCATAACAGGTAATTCCAAAGTCCAGGAATGTGTTAAAAGGGATGACTCATTATGTCTGGCTTGTTAAAAATTATTGTATTAATACTCAGTGTGTATTGACATAATCTCCAGGAAGTTTTCCAGCGGTGTTTTATCTCTGCTCATTTTGGGATCAATAACACAAAATTACAAATGATAAAGCTTTTTCTCTAATGGCTACTGCTGACTGGCTCAGAAAGTATTCCAGTCAACTAATTTTATTCAGAAGCCATTGTCTCTAATTGTAAGATGCTGATTAGTTATAATAACATGCTGCCAACAATTGATGAGTCATGCCAATATTCAGATCAAGAGGTTTGAACAACAAACCTAAATATAGCAGATACAAACAAACTGGAGAGTCTGAAGTCTATTACCAAGGGCATTGCTAACACAGCTGTTGGAATACATGAGGGAATGTAATAAAAATTGTTTGCAATATGAAAATGTCAGTGAAAACCTGTTGTTGGCTCTTACAGATTGACCTGACAAATAACTCAGAAACTTCTAATTCAAGCATGCTTTTATCTGTGCATTGCACACTGGTGCCAGGGTACTTATTGCATATGAAGTTTAATTTTTGCTGCTGATGATCAGATTGGATTCTTCAAAATTTGTCACCATGTTCCCTTTTTCCATTTTATTTCCATTTCCCCTTTTCCCCTTTCCATTTCATTTCCATTTTCCCTTTCCATTTAATTTTTTCCACTGGAAGAATAACACATGAAGACTTCCTCATGAGATTTTTCACTCTCAGAGCATGTAACATGAAATCTGGTGGAGAGAGCTTGTATGAGCAGTTTGTATGAGGATTCATTGGCTTTGTCTTTGTTTAGATGTTCAAAAAAGCGACTGCAACTGGACAACACCTCTCTAGAGGAGCAGAGGACATGGCCATGCCATACAGATGTCTTAGTCAGCTCTTGTAGGTCACAGTGGTTTGTGGATGTAGGTGATGCCTTTGATGCCAGTGCAGGAGAGAAAATATTAAAAAACTTGGCAAAATACAATAATGTTCCTGTTTAGAGTTTATATCTGAAACTGTCCTGACAAGTAAAAACACTGCCAAACAGTAGCCTCATACTTTTCTTATAGGGCTGCAAGAGAAATATGTGGCTGTGGTAGAAACTTTGCTATGAGTACGTGTTAACTAAGGTTATCTAGCACATGCCAGGGATTTATGCAACTTGTCTCAAAGAAGGCTCAAAAAAGCCTCTCTGCCTGAAGAAAATAAGCTAAATTAAGTGTTTGAGAGAGCAGCTATTGTTTTAGAAGAAAGGGTTGCATCCCTCTCAGCTTCATTTAGAGAATGGGACTTGCCTGAATTTGAGCCTCCTTTTTTACTGCTGGGGAGTGGTGTTTCCATGCCTTTCTTCCCTCAGCTATAGCAGCTGAAGAATTTGGGCAGGATCCCAGAGGAATCAGAGGGCTGGCATGAGCCTATGTCCAGGAAAAGTGTGTCTCTTTTGTGCCTTGACTGCTGCACAGGATCCTGACTCAGTTAGGAATGCGAGAGGATACAGAGTGCCGTGAGCTGGCTGGTGCTCAGAGATTGCTGCTCCTGAAAGGCAGAGCCCATTCTCTGAAGAACTTGTGGCCCCAGTAGAGATTATGACTGATGCACTGAGAAAAATGCTGTATTATTCTGTAAACAGCAGATGAAGCACATCCCTTGGCACTGAAGCAATGGGAGGTTTCTTTGCTCAGCCCACTGGTTCCACGCCAAGTGGGTCGATGGTTTGTTGTAGCTATTTCATGGCATGTTGATCAAACAACTGGGTTATATGAGGGGGATGAGAAATGATGACAGCTTTTACAAACTTGGTTTAGATCATGCAGGAATTACTTTGGGTGTTGTAAGAAGTTAGAGGTTCGGAGGACTTGTGGGTGGAAAGTGTGATCATTTCAGTGCCAGAGCTGAGCTGAAGGGAGAGGAAACATGCTCACTGCATCTCCATGTGCCTCAGTAGGTCAGAAATACATTTGTTTGATGTGGATGATATTTAGCTTTGGGGATGAAAGAAAAATGAGTAATGAAATATTTTCTTTGAATGTTACTTTGAACACACATGTTGCCTTGTGTAAGGAAAAAAAGGAAGATGTTAAGGCAATAAGACAAACGTTAATCATACTTTTCTTTCTTGGATAACTCTTAAGCAGCTGTCTTATTCATTGCTTCATTTCCACTAGAGGCCAATGAATTGGAATCACAGTACTTTTATAGCTGCATCTGCCTGAGCCCACTTTGGAAATCTTAGCTCATTAGCAGGAAGCCACTCCAAAACGCTCCACCTTGTTTGTCCCTGGCTCAGCACAACTAGAACGCGGAGAAACCACAGATTTTTCTCTCAGATAAACTGAAAGAAGGGACTGCTGATGCGTTTTGTTCACGTGGGTCAAGCAGAACAGACTCAGGTCCTCATGGCATGTGGTGGATTGCAACTTGGTTGCGAACAGTCCTGGAGGGTGAGTTTTGTGAGTGTGTGGGAGGATCCACAGAGCCTAACTAAGCTCGACTGGAAACATAAGATCAAACTGTTTCATTATGTTTCTGTTGTTTGCTTTTTCCAGCTGGGCTGTTTACACTCATGTCTCTTTTTTTAGTAGTGCAACATGTTCCCTTCCCTCATTATTTCCCTCTTCTACCTCTATGAATCAGCAGTGACTTGTACAAGGATGAAAGGGGAAGCAACTTGGCAAGTACTCAAAGGCTCTTAAGGTTGAAGAAGGTATGGAAGAGGATGCTCAAATGTGACTAATCCTGCTTTTTGTCCTTTGTCAGCAATGGATGTTTTCAGCCTGGTGCTGAATCTGAGTCTGAAGCACAGGGAATAAACAGAGTTTGGGCATGATGCCATACCAGCTAGGGAAGTTTCTGGCTTAAATTGCACCCTTTAAGGATTCTCAGGTTTAGGCTGTAGGTGGTTCCAATTGCTGTTGGAAATTTCAAGACCTGTTCTCAGCTCCTGGATCAAGAGCTCATGTTACTGCACATGAACCAAGCATGTGGTGCAGGCACTGTGTGCCATCATCCCAAGTCTGTGAGAGAGCTTTGACTCGTCAGCCAGGAGATGTGTATAAATATCTGATATAAATGTGTATAAATATCTGATGGGAGGGTCAAGAAAACAGAACCAAACTATTCTCAGTAGTACCTAGTGGCAGGACGAGAGGCAGTGGGCACAACTGAAACATGGAAAATTCCATCTAATTCCATAAGGAAACACTTTTTTACTGTATGGGTGATTGAGCACTGGCACAGATGATCCAGAGAGGTTTTGGAGTCACCATTCTTGGAGGTATTCAAAGCCTGACTGGACACAGTCCTTTGCAACCCACTCCAACTGGCACTGCTTGAGCAGGGGTTGAACTAGAGGATCTCAAGAGTCTCCTTTCACCCTCAACAATTGTACAAAAGCAGAGTTGGATTGGTCTGACATGGAAGCTTGAATAAAGACAGCTTCATTGAAGGATAAATTGGATTAAAGTGAATAGGCTTAGCTCAAAACGGAGCGGCTGTTCTGATTTTGTAAATACATGTAACAGTAGAGGATCTCCTCACAGTCTTCAGTCTTCAACAAGCTGCACTCTGTGTGGTGCCTGGCATAATGAGGATGTAGCACTGCAGACCCTGCTGAGCATAGAAGGGTATGTTCTTCAATGGCTTTCTTCTTTCCTTCAAGGTCTCAGAAGATAGCTGTAGGCAATTGCTTGCTTTCACAAATTGGACTTTTCTGGAATACACCAAGTTTTCCACTGTGCAGGCTTTTCAATATGTATTAAGGGGCTGTTTTGCCTGAAAATGTAGCCTTTTTTTCTCTGCCATAAGGTGGTAACATCTGCTTCTCTAAACTACATCATACGTGGGGGGGGGGGGAGGGGGACAGCCTTTTTTTTTGGTTTATGGTGTCAGGACTTGACTGACTTTTTCACAGCCTTGTAGATTAAGATCCACTATATTTAGTCTCTGTGAAAGCCAGTTAGTCTAGGCAAATGAGAAGAAGGTCTGCAAATACTTTATAGACTTCAGATGTTGTCAATGGAACACTGTGTTCAAGAGATGAAAGTGGAGCAGCAGCTTCCTCTCCCACTCGTAGTTGGAGATGGATATTGAGGGGATGCTTGAAAAGTCACACAAGCCTGTTCTGTGCTCTGCTAAAGCTGCAGTTTGTTTTCACCTGGTGTATCACAGGAGGACTGATGACAATTTTGGCTGAAATTTAGTGGTGAACTTTTGAAAAGTGAGGCCATAACCACGGCAAAGTGACAACTTACGTATCTGAAGCCTCTGTCATATTGAGCACAAATGATAAACACATCAGTGTAGGACACCTTCTGCTGAGGAGATGCACAATCTCCCTCTTTCCAGCTGGTAAGGCCATGCTCTCCAGCCCTCTCAATTTGATCTACACTTACAGATGCAAAAACAAACCTGAGACTGTCTGGAGCAAAGGTTGCTAATTAAAGAACCTGGTGCGTTGGCATCTATTTATAGCTGGATCTGGGGTGGTAGGGTTCTGGGGTGTTTTTCCTAAATCATCTTTTCATTACCTCCTAAGCATTTTCTTTGCCTATGAAGGGATGTAATTGGTCATATGGGACTGGAAGTAACACAGACAAGTGCCCACTTCATTTCAATGGCTTCAAGTGCACACAAAGCTCTAGGTCAGTGAGACTTGGGTTATGATGCTTTGAAGAGTGGGATATCTTGGTCACTATAACCCTATAACATGCCTTAGCCATCCTAGAGCTTTAGTTTTGTTTGTTTATCAATGGCAATTTTGTTATTCCTTTTGTTTTTCCTCATGATGAGGAAGCTGTTGCCTAATTTTTTTTGCTCTTGCTTAATTTTGTACAAGCATTAGGAATTACCTTAATTTTATATAGTCAATTATGAGAAGTAGTTATTCAAATGCAACATTTATTGCTGTAGCATAAGTCATGTGGGATAATGTAGGTGTGGTGTGACAGTAGAAGCCACAAAAAAAGTCAGAAGATACAGTGTAGAGGAGTTGAGACATGGGATAATAATGAAAGGTGCAAAGAATAATACTGGAAAATTAAGGCTATTGACAGCTCAGCAATGCTCAGCTAAAGAACTGTAGATCTGGACAAAACCTGTTTCAGTGGTAACAAAGAGAAAGGGAAGAGCTGTTCAATTTATGGGGAGAGTTTCTTACCTAGGGCAAATTTGGATGCAATAGCAACTTGCACATCAGTGAACAAACATTTAATTGTACAATTATCCTAGAAAATTTATTAAATTACTCAAATGTGGGCCCTGGAGGGAGAAGGTAAAAACCACTGATGCTATACTCTTCAGCAAAGGAGAAGAAGAAACCCCATCATGGACATGATGCTCCTTCTGGCAAAGGACTGGGGATGTTAACAAATTATTTCAAGCTTAGGCCCCTGTCTTTCTCCCCAAGCTGATCTTTGAGGCTGACTTACTGTCCCACTTGATAGCCAGAGGGGCAGGATAAGGGAGAGCATAATATCAGAGAGCACATTTGTATAGCAATCTTTGACTGTATTACTGAGCTGTGCATGGTATTGTTTAGATAATTGGGACTCTGAAGGTTGATATCATTGTAACTGCACTGTAATAACATTTTAGTGTATTTTAGTTAGGCTGTTAAGATTTTAATTAGTCTAACACAGAATTCTTGGCTTCCCAAATGAGGTGTTTCCCCTTTTGCCCGTAATAAGGCTTTGAGAGTAATAACTTGTCACGTGGGTACTACGAGGATTGAAGAATGATGAGGGTGTTCACAGAGAACAAAGGGCTGTACTGATGCAGCAAAAGAAATCAGGGAGAGAAGTAGACAAAGCCAGGATGATCTTCATCCCAATGACTAATGATAGAATACTTGTGCTGTATTACTTATGTTATTTTAGCAATCTCCTGAGCAACCCAGTGGGAGGTGTTCCTGGTGGTGTATGAAAGAAGCCAAAAAAAATAACAGCTGTCTGAAAGAATTTTTCTGCCTTAGGTAAAGCAGGGATATGGTGAGGGGAAAAAAATGTTCAGTTGAGATAGCTTGCATAATTCATGCCAATTTCTGCTCTTAGTTTAGCTCACAGTTGATTGGCTTCATCCCATTTGCAGGGAGGGGAAGCACTAGATGTTCCTAGTATATTCTTTCTAAGTTGGTTTTTTATTTTCCAGATGGGTAATTTCAGACTTGTGATAGAACTGGGAGATTGACATGAAGCTGGCATCAACTACAACCAGCCACAAATTTCCTCAAAGCCAACTGACTGATTAGGTACAACACTGCATTAAGGCAGCAAGTGGGGAGATGTGAAGGACACAGCACTGTCCGTGCTGATTCTGACCTCCTTGAGAAATACTCCAACTCCAGAGCATTTATCTTTCACATGAAAGCACTTTTGTAAACATCTTCCAGTAGCCATGATATTTAAGATGTTTTAGGTCATGCACATCTGTCTTTACCTGGTGCTGGCACCTGAAATTACTGAGTAAACAATTGTGTTAAATAAGTTAGAGCTACATATTGGGACTATTTCTAAGCAGCAATCAAAACTCGATGTGTTTATTTGGATTTAATACAATGTCTTAGGCTTCTCAGAGAAGGTACTTCTATGCTTTAATTTCTTCTGTACCCATATGAGAAGAAAGATGGAAACAAACATAAAAAAACCCAAGAAACAGAAAAACACGTCTCTGCTGCAAAGTGAAAAGTCAATACATGTTCCCATAATGATTCTGGGGGTTATGTGGTGGAGCTTTGGGTCATGATAATCTGTCCAGTGAATTTGAGCAAAGGGAAGGAGTGGAGAAACACTTATGAAAAATATAAAGGGAAATTTAACAGGAATTAATGAACTCAGTACTACTTGGGAGCTGGTCTGACATAGATATATATTCTTCCCTCAGACAGTTTCTTGGAGAGGGAGTCTGTTTTAGAGGGAGGTGGTTCGGCATAAAGGATAGCATTAAGTCTTCAGCCTTGGAGGTATGATTGATTTATTTGGAAATGATGAGTGATTATGTCCTAATGATGTTTTGAAAGACATGAAGTGCATTCCACTCTGTGAGTGACCCTTGGCTTTAAATTCCAAGGGATGACAGTTACTGGGCACGTCAGCGAAGGGACAGAGGGAAACTGGCACGCTGTGCCACTGTAATCGCTGTGAAACTGTGTCATCTGCTTGATTTCAGTGGCCAATTCTCCAAGAAACCTGAGAAAGCTGTAACAAGGGGGTGGGTGGTTGGGAATAGATTAACAGAAATGCTTTCATTGTTCGTTATAGAAGTAGTTTTGATATTTTTTTTTTTTTAATACCTCCTGGTCTTCTGCTGAGAAGCTGGATCTGTTTTGCTCTATTTCCATTTTTTTGTTATTCATTCTTTCTGGTCTGTGATACCTGGGTAGTTTGGTTATCCATGGTTCAATTGCTGTGCCTCCTGCTAATACTGTGTTGTGCTGTTGTAAGAGAATCCACTTAGCTTAACAGCTCTGTGGCTGCTTCTCTTTCCCACCTCATTTTCTGAAGGTAAAGATGCCAAATAAGCAATAATCATGATTCTTGGAGACCTCTGGGGATATGTTTGATCAGAAACATCCTTGAAGACATGGATTTTCCTTTCATAATAGTTGCTGAACACAGTATAAAAAAAAAAAATCAGATATACATCTTATAATGCCATCCCAATAGCATGACAACCAGTGGCCAAAAATTTGGAAAGTGTTTACTCTTGGAAGTCATCTCTCTCCAAAACAAAGAGATGGCATTTAATGAATCATCTTGCTGCAATACTGAGAGTCCTTTTAAAGTGTGAGGCTAAGAGCTTTTAAATTTAATTATACCACAAGATCTGATTTCCTGCTACACAGACCTGATGTGTCCTCACTGGCACTAATTGCAGCAAAGATGTAATAGTCAATAGTGTAACTGGAAGTATTATCTATAAAGATGTTTACTGTTAGCTCATATCTCAACTCACTCTGCAAAATAAATGCTCTGTACAGATCTGGGCATCACACTTACAGAAAGAGAAAGATCAGTCAGAGGGATTGATGTAATAGCAGCCTTCAAATACCTAAAAGGATGTTGCCCTATAAAGGAATTTTCCTTTTTTCCTTCATGCCCTTGGTGCACAGCATACACTGCAACACAGGAGGTTCAGGACTTTGGTAAAGCTTGTTAATGATAAAGACAGCAAAGCCTCAGTGAAATTGGCATACAGTGGCATAGCTGTGGAGTCTGCATTAATGAAAGTTAAAAACAGGACAGGAAGGAGTCTGTCTGGAATAGCTATAATTAATAGGTGTTGTTATCTCTGCCTTGCTGACTTCAGTCCCTTCTTATAACACAAAATGATATTTCTCTCTTATATGTAAAGTATTTTTCTCTTAAAACATTGTTAGTGGGTTGTGTGTATTCAATTACAGCAATTTGTCAGCAAATTACCCTTCCATGTTCTGTTATTAATAGCACTGTGCAGCTCTAATATGTGAAGGCCATACTGGGAGTTTCAGCAGGCTATAAAAGCCTGTAGGATGTCCTCATGCTAGCAAGCCTGCAGCCTGAATAATAACCAGGTGAAAAGTGTGAGATGGAGTATAGTAATTTTTGCAGAAGGCCACATTTTCCTTGAAAAGCTATGACCTGAAAGAAGTCTTTTGAGTCCAAGTATCAATTTGCTCTTTGAGGAACTTCTGTAAGGCTGGAGATGGCAATTTTTGCAGGATTTCTTTCTGTTTAGCGATCTTAGCAAATTTGAGCTGGGAAATTATCTGTTGAGAGAGATGAGAGAAAGAAGAACAATGCAAGGCAGCCATATGGGCTTTGTTCTTACACATGGTTTGACTCTGCAGGGGACATCATTCTGCAGCCTGTCAAAGCTCAGCATACAGCAAAAAGTTCTGATGTAATGGATATTCTTTTTATGAGCAGTCAAATTGTCTGGAGCCCAGGCCTTTAAACTTGGCTGACAGGAAAATTCTCTATTGAGAATTGACTGGCAGACAAACAGCACTGGAATTCTAAGTATTTCTTATATCTCTGAAGAATTTGGTTTTTCTTTATAATACCTTAATTATAATAGCTATGCTTTTAGGATTGCTCTTAATTGAATACAGTTGTTTATTTTCTTCCTGGCATGTGGGTTTCCCAACTCCAGCCAACACTGTCTAGCCAGAGGTGTTCCCTGCAGACTGAAAATCATTTAGATGGTTTATTTTATTGTGTATCTAACTCTTTGTATACCAATGCATTTATCACCTGGCTGACCTGATTCTGTCCAATGGATATATCAAATGCAGTTGGATGCAGTGGTCTTTAAGGGTCCCTCCCAACCTGAGATATTCTATGATTCCAGTCTTCATATAGGAAGGTCAATAACAAGGATGACACTTAAAAACTGAGATCCCAGTTACTACTCTTAAATGTTCTTTCACTGCTTGAGATTCCAGCTCAGAAAGATGAAGATGAAAATTAAGACAACTTTTAGCAGGAACTATTTGTCTAATTTGCAAGTCCTTACAGTGCTGCTGAAACAGCATTTACAGGAGGGTAAAGAAATGCTGCCTGCACTTGAGACAAGCACTGCAGCTCGAATCAAATGCTCATGATGTCTTCTCCTGGCACAGCTTCCTCTGTGCTGGCACAAACGTCTGATGAACAAATGCCTCAGATCCCAGGGGGGAAATTTCTATCCCATCTGGTGCAGCTCCACATCCTTAACTGTCAAACAGGGGAGTAAAGGTTGCTTAGCATGAATGACTTTGCCCATGGAGCTTCCTTGTTACTCAGTCTATTTGTCATGCTGCATCTTCAGCAGCCTCTGAAACAGGTTTTTACAAAGTGTTCTGTGGAGGAAGAAAAAGTGTGGCTTTGAACAAATGCCATAAGATGGAGAGTCACGTCTGTTTCTTGTTTTGATCCCCCTGCCTGGCCAGTTTAGAGGTTGTATGCAGTTCTGGTGGATACACTGCTTTAACTCCATCTTACCAGGGGAAATAAAATACTAGCTTTGTCTACTCATCAATACATTGCTGATAAAAGAAGTATTTGTCTTTCATGATTGGGCATGCATACTGAAGGCTGAAAGCCTTTTGTTCTTGCTTTAAACATGGTGAAGGGAACAGAGAATGGAAAAAATAAAGTAGGTTTGATTGCAGCAGAGTTGTTTGTTTTCATTGCTTTGATTTTTTTTACACAAATTGACCAAAATGGAAATGAAGGCAGTTGTTTTCTAATGGGGATGGTAAACATGCAATAAGTTTTTTGAAGTTTCAGGTTTTGTGTAGTGAATGCACATGGAAACCTTGAAACTGGTCATTCTTGTGTGATATATATCCTCTCCAATTCCACAACGAAAAAATTGTAATAAAAGAACACAAAGATCTGTAATTCAGTGCTGCTTCAGAGGCTTTTCCTTGAGCTCTGAACAGAGTACTAATTGCAGGGATTTGACAGCTCTTGGGTGTTCGTCACATGTACTTGCCCTTACTTCAGGTGTTTAATTCAGTTGCAAAATAATTCTTCTTGAATTCGTAATTGTAATAATTGCCATTAATAACCTGGCAAGGTAGTTGGCCTTTGGCATTACATCAGGGGAAAAGTGATAGTAAGATAGCTCATCTGAAGATTTAGAAAGCTAGAGAACATCAGGGGGTCGGGGGCGGATGGAGGGGTGTTGAGGGAAGAGAATACCAGAAACAAGGCATCATGACAGGCATCTTGGGGTTTGCAGCTGGGATTTATGCAACAGGCTTATGCAATTTGGCTGTGCTTTTTTTGTAGAAGAAGAAGACAAGGTGTCAAATGCGAAAGAAGTAATAGGGAGGATGAGGAAGGTGAAGGCAGGAGAGTGTGGAATGACAGGAGGTTGGGAGTATTTAGGCAGCAGAGCAAAGCCATGTGCTGTGAGGGGTGTCCTGA
The DNA here is from genome assembly GCA_035583135.1 of Lophotriccus pileatus. Taxonomy (NCBI): domain Eukaryota; kingdom Metazoa; phylum Chordata; class Aves; order Passeriformes; family Tyrannidae; genus Lophotriccus; species Lophotriccus pileatus. The sequence goes on from JAWWES010000001.1 coordinate 19,457,628, forward strand.
GCTGGGGACAGCAGTGAGCTCCATCAGAGTCCTCAAGGTGATGCCCAGAGAGCCTGACTGGGACAGCAGGGCACCAGGGGCTTGGCCAAGCCAAAAGGGTGTCCTTGAGCCTGAAGATAGAGGCAGGCTGGAAGGAGCCAGGGTAGGGAGAAAAGGCTGGTGGTCACAGAAATTAATGCTTGTCATTGCCACTCAGAGCTGGCAGGGTTGCCCCTCCCTTGTGTCAGGAAGGATTAAAAGGTGGTCAGTTTTTAGTGGTAAATGTGACCAGCAGCTACCTGGAATGTCATCTGGCAGCTGAGCCAGAGGGACTGGAGCTGTAGGTCGGGGTTTCACTGGAGTTCTCAGGGACTGCGTGCTCATCCTGATGTCTCTGCCAGTCTGAAGCCTTCTCGGGCATGGGCTGATGGTCACGACCCTTGAATCAATAGGTACTGTTTAGGACTGGTTTGGGATATGAGTGTTGTGGTTTTGTTTTAAACAAGGATGAAGATTGTTCCCCATTCCTGCCCCTCTTGCTTGCCTTGTGTGATGATTATCACAGTAGGCAGAATACAGAGAGGAGAGACATAAGGGTCTATAAGTTAAGCCCTTCCATGCCCTCACCAGTGCTGTGAGTTCTGTGGCCACCAGAGGCTGCAGAGGCTGCCCAACACCTTGTCAGCACCTGGCAGCAGGACACCCTCACACCCCTGGCTCTGGCCTCTGAAGTGATGTCCAGACTGATGCAGCCAGGGGTTAATCAGGACACAGAGTGCCCTGGTCTAGCCAGTGGCTTGCCCAAAGCAATTTCCTTCACTTTGTTAGAAAGGAGAAGCATCTGTCCTCTCTTCTCAGTGGAATTGGGAAAGTACAGTATGTAATTTTTCTACTGCCTGCGAGCAGAATTTAAATTCTACTCTATTCTTTAAAATAAGAGTTTGCATCTCATTCACAGAAGTTAAAACATTCCTTATTCACTCAATGAGGTAAAAAAATTTCAGCTCTGCCTACCCCAAGCTGTCAAAGCATTCAAGAGCAGCAAAGAGATTGTGGGTGCCATTAGAAAGCATTAGTGTCTAATTGCTTCAAAATGGACCACAAGGGAAGATGAAAGTTATCTATTCTTGGTGCTGCTGTTGTTCCAATTGTCGATAAGCACATCAGCCTATGGCACTCATTTTGGCACTGAAGGAGTATGACTGATTAATAAATGTGTGTTCCTTTGTAGTCAGTTGCAGAATGTTGGAGTATTTTTGTAGCAAAATCTTACTGGAGAATTTCAGAAACCTTTTTTTCCCTTAGTGACACAAGTGGAATAAAAATGCATTTCTTCTCCTCGTTTTCAATACCTGAGCTGCTAAAGTGTCTGTGTATCTTTTTGTTTTTTTCACTTGCAGCACAGTCATTTGAATATGTGACCTCCAATTTCTGTGCAGAAGTTGTATCTTAAAAGGCAAGACCAGGCTATGCACAGAGGGAGCAGAAACAATGAACTGGCTCTTAAATCCAAACAGATGGCCTTCATGCGGCTGTTGAGTGTGTGAACAATGGAAAGTCAATGGGTTTGGTTCGAAAAAGGATGCAATACCTTGATAAAACATGGCAATGTGTTACCCTGTGATGTTCTGAAACACAGTAAGTGTTTAATATGATTTTCTTCCACCTGAACAAACACTGTCGATTTTCTCTTCAACACTTATAATTTGCTCCTGCATAATTTCTCTCTCCTTGGTTCTACCCCCCTCTCTATATATCAGGCATTCCTTGATGAAAAGGGGTGCTTATTGAAAAAAAAAAATCTGATCAGGAATGTGAACCCTTACAAAATAAGACTCAATGCTGTGGAGAAAAGTTTGTAGCAGCTCAGGGCAATGGCCTGTGTAATTGCCAAGTCAATCAAGCCATGAAGCAGAGGGCAAAGGCTTTGATTTCCACTCCTCCCATTCACAAGTACATGCTGGGCTGTCATTGCCTTCAGCTCCTACCCTTAGAATCTCTCAAGCTGCCTTTCTGCTGGTGATTCATACTTAGAAATAAACTTGCAATAAGAGCATTAGTATTTATTTTGAAATCACACCCATTAAGATATTTTTCAGAAAAAGAAACAAGGTTTAAAGGAACAAAATTTTTCCTCCTGGACATCTGATAAGAGACAACTTGTGTGACTTTGTAGGCTTTGATATTTAATTATTAGAAGAGGTACATTTTGTTTTCTTTCCATTGTTTTTTCCCCACTGAGACAGTCAATGTTATCAGTTGATTTCTCTAGGTTATCGGGGACATGTTTAGATAGAGGGCAGGTTTTGAAGCAAATCTACATATAAAATGTGCTGCTAGTGTCTGATCTTTGACAGTCCAATAAACTTAGCTTACAGGATCTATCTTCACCTTTAGACTGATTCCTTTAATTTCATTTGTTTCTTCTTTTTTTTTTCTGAAAGGAAAACATGACAAATTGATCAGCGATCCAAAACTAGCTCAACTCACCAGAAAGAGACAGTAATTACTGCTTGACTCCTGTGATCTGTTTTAGCCCCAGCTGAGTTTTTTAAAAAGTGATGTGAAAAGTCTTTAACATAGTCATGTTTTGAGATACTAAATCATCTTCTGAGCAATCTCACAGAGCAGACAAAGACTTAGTGACCAGTGACGCAAACCTACTCGTCACGCTGATGACAGCTTGTTGCCCCAGACTTGGGAAGGGTTAGAGTTACAAATCTGTTCGATTCACTCTCTGAAAAGAAATTAAGGGGTTTGGCAGTCAGCCTAGGACCTCACTAAACAATCTGAGAGAAAAAAAAGTTACTTTCTTTTGCTGCTTTCTCGAGGGGTGAGACGGAGTCAGCGCAGTTCAAATGAGCTTTGGAAGCAGTAGGTGTCTGTTCTTTGTAACCTTCTGCATTCCAGTTTGCACTCACTGCCTCCTGTTGACAAATATTAACAAATTTCTTCCACATTCTGGCACGTCTGCTGATGATAATTTTCCTTTTTAGGTCCCAACTTTTAATTTTCTTTTTCTACTTACACTTCTAACCTTTTAGTTGATTGCTGATTCCAATTGTTCTTTGAGGCTGCAGTCTTGCAACTTCAAAATTCCTTTGTTTTGCTGGGAATTCCTTGTCCTGTGGGGTGAAGGCCATAGGGTAACAGAAAGTGTAAAACATGCTTTTTCCATGTACAAGTAGCAGAACTTGAACATCTGGAGTCTGCAAATAAGTAGCAC
>JAWWES010000001.1:19467303-19491434 GCA_035583135.1 Lophotriccus pileatus
GTGAATCACAGTGAGGGGAAGCTGACAGCTTCCTAGTACTCTTTTTGCATGAGCCTGTCTATCCCTTTTCCCTCCATTCATTCAAAACCCAAAATTAAACTAAACAAAACCCCAGTGAGGTTCTTGGCTGAAATGCTTTTCTGAATATGTATATAGAGCTCAATCAGAGACTTTTCCTAAGGAACTGTGTGTTGGGTGACTTGGAATAAAAACACTGCTCAGCTGATGGCTCGTGCTGGTAGTTCCTGTCATCTGTGTCAGGTTTTTCATGGTGCTAAGTGGAAGGTGAATGCCAAGTGGGCCTGTGTGTGTTACCAGCTGTCAGGCTGAACTTGAGAAGCACGGTTAAGGTATCTCCCTGCAGGAAGCTGTTCTGTCAGCTGGATCACAGTGAGGAGGTGCTGTGATTTTCTGTGGTGGACAAAGGCCAGGCTCCTCTGAGGAGATGTGGTCAGAGCAGAGCTTTGCAGTCTGCTGCCATGTCGAGGTTCCTAACGTGACACTTGTCACCAGCCAACTGCACATTCTCCAGGATGGGAGAGTAGTCCTGAGAATTAATACAATATTAGAGCCATATTACAATATATGTCACTGTCACACATTGGGCACTGCAGATTTACAGCTTAATTAAACATCAGATCTATTGCTTGAGAAGGCTGATAGCAGCTGATTAAGCTGGTCTGTGTCATTATGAGGAGTCTGGTCTCATCCAAAAAAAATTGTGGAGGAGCAGGGATGGGTCAGCAGCTGGCAGTTTGGAGAAGAATGTCACAGCCTATGAATATGTTTTCTTACATCATTAGTGCTAGGAGACAAAGATGAAAACCAGCTGATAGGATACAAGCAACCATTACAGAGGAAATACTGGATGTCAGAAGAGGGGAGGGAAGAAATGCCAAGGTCCAGAACAGCTTTGGGTGCTGCAACCACCTGAAACCTCCTGAAATCACTCACCACTGCTCAAACCGCTTTTAATAAACAGGTAACTAAAATCCAAGCACTTCCTTTATAAAGCCTTTTGGTTTCAGAAAAGTGAATCACTGCCTGACGGTTCGGTAGGAGGTCATTCATCCAGGATTGCTTCACTTCAATTTATAAAATTGAGATACAGTGGGGGAGGCAGCTATTATGTTCTGGCTCTCTTTAAAAACAGTTCTGAGACGTGTCAGGTGTTGTGCTGTGTTTGTTGCTGGCTTTAACACCGCTGACTGCCAGGCAGTGAAGGTCACTTTGTGTTTCCTTCTTTAAGGCAAGTTGCTGCTGTCTGTATTAACAAGGGAGCAGCAGTGCTGGCTAACTCCTGGCCTGTTAACCTGCATCTCTCCTGGGGAGCAGGTCTCCCTCAGGACCTGTAGGGTTGGAGAGATGCACATCATGTAGGTGTCAAGCCCAATCAGAGCTTCCTTGTCAGGATGTGCCTGCAATTTGTGTTACACTGTGCATCTCTGCCAACAAGCTACTTTTGCTCTCCCTTGTGCTGTGTCTGCCGTCTGCAGGGCTGCTGGGAGAGCTGCCAGCGAGGGAGAAAGAGAGCAACTGCATGCACAAAGGTGGCTGGGTGGCACCTCCTGTAATCTGTGTTCTGCACAATGTATTGATTGACTTTGTGGCTGGATCCCAGGGGCTAAACACAAACAGCATGTAGCAGAGCATGACATTTTAATCAGAGATTAAAATGGGAGCTGCTCGGGTAATGCCTACTTTAAAAATAAAAAAATTTAAAAAAAAAGAAAGAAAACTGCACAAAAGGAAAAAAAAAGGGTGTATGGTAGTTGTGCAGTTAAACATGAGATACAAACAAGTAGGTTGTGACAGAACCAAGAGCACTTTGAAGTGTAGCTGTAGTCAGTGCAAATTTGTGGCATAAGACATTAAAATAAGCTTTTTGCATGTGCTTGTGCAGACACCAGGGCTAAGCAGCGGATCCTGGTCAATGCAGCACCATTCCTGCCAGCCAGCTGTAAAATCACTTGGCTCAGGGGATAGAAAGGTGTTCATGCTGCAGGAGATCAGGCTGGCAGGGAAGTAGTTTTTGGAGTTGCGAGAAAGACGGAGCTCTTTTGGGGTTGGGTCAGCTCGCCCCACCAACACCTTGAGTAAGGGTTGAAAAATGACCACCTCAGGAGCACCAGGGAATGTTATCCTCCTCCTTAGCCTGTAACACACTGTGCAGCAGAGTTTAACCTTCTGTAGTAAAATCTCAGGGTCCCTGAAGAGCTCTGTTAACCTTGAAAATCTGTGTAGTAGGTTACTTTCTACCTGCAAAGTAGAAAGCACCACTTATTCACAGGCATGAATGACACTGAGTCTGGTCCAGAGGCGGACTTGAAAGGACATCCATCTGCTGTTTGTGGGACTTTAACTGAGCGGAAACTTCTGAAATAACCAAAAACAGAGAGAATAGCAGGATTATTCCCAAAGCTCTGCCTGCCTTCTAATTGCTGGCCACCTCCTTTTGTGAAAAGAAGTAAGAGGAAGAGTTCACACAAGCACGAGTGCTTGCAGATTTCTCTTTTGGGGAAAGGGGTTGTCTTTCTTCCCTTGTTTTTGGATGCTTAAAACGAGGAAAGCAACATATCAGGCTGGAGAGAGAGGAAAACCACTCAATGTTACCTTGGTATCCGATGATCAAAGGTATGACCCCCCTCTGCTGTGCCCTGAGAACGGCAGCAATTGTTTCCTGAGGGAACAGCACTCAGTTCAAAGCGGGAAATGTCTCTTCCCTCCCTGTGTGGCTGCACAGACCTGGAACTGACTGCCTGCCTGCCTTGAGAGAGCAGGGCATTTAGCTTTTCCCAATAGAAAAAGGGCAGCTTAGCCAGTTATCCTCTGCCAGTAAAGAGAAGCAGGGAGATGAGTCTCAGAGAATGATTATTGCCTGGGTAGTGGCATGGCTGGCACATATTTCCTTGTGAACAACCAGTGGACCACAGCTATTAAGTAGCAGGAATTTATAAAATTCATGGCCAGCTTTACCACTTGGCCTCCTTTCATCATTTTAAAAGTCTGTGATTTTGTTCTGATTACTATAGTTTAAATGCAGAACAAATCTCTTTGTTCTTTGCATTCAACTACCATTTTACTGTGTGAATTTCAACACTCAAAATGTACTGTCTGCTGGCTGGCATTATGTTGTAGTGCCTGGATTCCTCTCATATTTGTAATGAGGCACAAAGTATAGAGAACATAAATGACAGGAAAAAGCTACAGTTTTTTTAATGATCAAAATCATATATATTTTAAAGCCCTAGCCTAAGGTTACAGCACAGCAAAGCAGACAACATCTCTTTCATCTGCAGTTTACTTGAAAACTAGGATTGAATTTCAGTCTCCCCAGGTGACAGAAAAGAGCAGAGAGTCCCCAGCACCAAAGCAAAGACCCAGTCATGCACCATCCAGCACTGTGGAGTGGATGTGAGCTATCTTTCAAGAATACCTTTCTTTGTAGGAGTAAAGCAGATAAGGGAAGGGCTGTCAGAGAGCCAAATGAGACAAAAGGAAATGAAGGAACAATTAAACTGAGTCAATACTGTGACGATATTAGGTGAGGGCATTACAATATCTGGTGTGAGAGATCTTAATTGGGACACACACAACATTTGCCCCCACCTCACCAGGCAAAGGGTTGCACTGACTTTGCTGTCAGGAATGATGAACAGCATTGGCTCATCTCAGCTCTTAATATACATCACACCTTTCGTATGAATTTTTGCACGGAACTCTGGGGCAATTTTCTGAGATGAGAATTATTTTTTGTCACCTGCAAATTGCACTTTTGTGAGGAGCTGTACCGAGGAAAAAGGAGGTGAGATGTTGTTGGGGCGAGCTGGAGCACCAAGGCTGCACAGCTGACAAATGAGATTTCTGACAAGGAGAGGTGTAGAGGGGAAAAAAAAAATAAAATAAAAGAGCCAAGTTCAGTTCCTGGTGATTTGGACAGATTGGTGAAATTGCAGGCTGTCATTGGGAAAATCCTGTTTCCCAGAGACAAATGGACAGGGGACATTGACAGGAAAATGCCAGTGCAAGTCGGCCTCTGAATTATGTTGTTATGTTTAAGTAGTCTTTACTAGAATCTGAGTGAAGAGTTAAGACAGTGTTTTTAGCAAGCTCATGGTTACTGCTTTTACTTTTTACTTGCTTTTAGCAAGCTCATGGTTACTGCTTCCATTACAGTAGCATGTTCGGGACCCATTACACCAACTGCAGTTTGCACAAGCAGTACACATGGAAGGTGTTGTCTAAGTATGCATATATATGGGTGAAGGCCCCTGAGAACCATAAAATCAGTCTGGAGAGAGGAATGACAAGAAAGGAAATCAAAAGAACTGGCTCATATTCCACCTGCAGAGTTGCACTTCAAGGGGGAAAAAAAAAAATATCCAAAACTGAAAAAGAAACGCTACATAAAGCTCCAGGTTTCTCATCCCTTAACCCTGTGTCCTGCCTATTTTACAAGAAAGCATTACTGGAAATCTTCAGTGGCAAAGGGCCCATGCAGTATCAGGATTTTTTTTATTCTTTCTGGTGCATGGCAGAGTTGCTGTGTGATGATGGAGCAGAAGCAGCCCAAAGGCTTTTTGTATTTTCTGGACACGCAGTGCTGGCACGTGAATTTGTTCTTTGGGCTTGAACTGCCATTAAGTCAATGCATGCTGGACTCCTGAAAATGTAACAAAATTGAATTCAGGGAAGGCGAAACTGATAAAAGATTTGCTGCCAGGGGGAGTGTGGATCAGACCTTTTCTGCAGCAAAGGTGCAAACATTACCTGAATGTCGAGTGCACCGAGAGCCGATTGCAGAGATTGTGAACTTCTCCGCTTGGTTGCAGCTCTGGTCTGATAGTGGGGAGCACCTGTTTGTTTCTGTACTTAAGCAATGCCTGCAAACTAGCAACAAAATAAAGTGTCCACGATGCTTTTGACAACTTTGAGGCAGGACAGCATGAAGAGCGTTGCAGCTACAGATGCATGTGCTGATATCAAGCTGCGCTCCTTCAGACGGAGCGGTGGATTTAGTCTGTGTTTAAGTAAAGCCTTGGACTATCACTTCTGAGATATTCTCATGTCTTACCTTTGATCTAAAATGTGTTAATCTAATGAGTGGGTAGAGAAAATGAGTTGCTATGGGAACGATGTCTTTCTCTAACTTGCTGCCCCAGCTGGCTGCTCTGGCAGTGGAAGCAACGCCGCAAAACGGAGCAAGGCCACCGGAGACAAACGTGCATTTCAGCCTGAGAGGCAGCTTTCGAGGCTGGGTTTGGGGTATGGAGGATAACAGCAGGCCTCTGGGAGTTGCATTTTAGAAGCATGAAGCTTCTAAATCTGTTCTGGTGGTCATTAGTGCGGTATTTCACCATTAAACAGCTCCATGATCTGCAGTCGCCTCCTTTTTTCAGCTGCAGAATCACAGGAGAAACCATAAATATGAAAAGCATGGGTGTGTCTTCCTCTGACCTGGAGAGCAGTGGTTCCTGCAGTGGTGGCTCTCTGCCCATGGGCTGTTGGCTGGGAAGCAGCATCCTGTATTGGTATTAAGTTTCCTCTGTTTGCTCCTCCCTAAAATCTACAGTATAATGCATAGGGAGAGGAAAAAGATGTATTTCTTACTATTGCTCATGTAATTAAGGGGAGAACTTTTCTCTGAGTGGAAATGGTTTAATCTTCTCCTATTTGATTCCTGTCTTTGGTCTAGTGCCTGAACAAGGCCAAGGAAGAAACAGGTGAGCATTCTGCCTCAGCTCACTGCAGCATTTGGTGGGTGCTCACCCCAACTTCAACACTTACAGGTGAGCAGGAAATATTTTCTCTGGGCAATTGGTTTCTTTGATACCTTCATTCCTTACTATCCAATATGTGTCATCCATTTTGCCTACTTTCTCAGGGAAAGACCTGTACAGCTTCTGTTAAACAGAATCAAGATTCAAGTATTTTTATTTACTTTTTTTTTTTTTTAATAAAAAGTAATTGAAAAGCAATCAGTGAAAAACATGGGATCAATATTGACAATGTAAATCATGACACCAAACATTCAAATATTATCAAAAGCCTGCAAACTTCTGAGTTTCTAGCTGGGTTTTGACTGCCACTCTCCTATTCCAATGTCTGTCTCCATAGTCATAAATTTTTGTTCTTTTTTAAGTTTTTCAACCTGACTCCTGCCCTCAAGGTCTCAGTAGCATCCCTGTGGGGATCACTTGCCCTCAAACTGGTCCCTGCCCACTGAGGCCTTGCTGCTCCACCTGTGGCAGTGGTGCTTGGGTTTATCTGATTTGTGTCCCTGCAACTAGAACTTTGTCTCTCTGGGTGCTGTTTCTGAAGTTTAAGGTTCTGATTTTTATATGACTTGTTTATTGGCTAATTTTGTATGTATGCATCCCTACTGGAAACCTCAGGGTCTTGTTTAACTTTCAGTTCACCTGCTCAGGAGTGCCTAGCTGGGGTGGCCTGGGCTGCTTTTTCATGTCTCTATGCAGGAAGAGAAGTTTTGGCACAACCAGGAGTTCAATAGGGTCACATTATGCCTTTGAAGCAAGGATTTAAAACAACTGAGGCTGTTTTTCTTCCATTTTGAGCCTCACTGATGAAAACAACAGCAGTAACTAAAGCACCCTGAGCTGAGCTTTGCAATACTTGCCCTCCCAGTCTGCACAAGTGCAACTGCAGCATCTCCCTACCTGCCTTCAGCTACTGTGCCTCTCCACCTCTGGCACGTTCCCAAGCTCTTCTCCAGAGAGCTTTCTATGATGCAAAGAGGTCAATAACACAAATAATTAATGTCAAGTGGCTGTCAATAGATACTAGGTCTAAAAACATAGCACATGTAAACCCGTATTAATTAATTGCATCCCACTCTGAAATTTGAACAGTAAGCAAATCAGGAGGGATGGTATGGTGATAATGATCAATGCTTAGTTTTTCGAGGGAGATGTTGAGAAGCAGAGCAGCTTTGGCACAGCAAGTCCTTCCTGAAGTTGGTTTATCTCTCCCCTTCGTCTGAAATTGAATTTTTAAACATTTGGTAGTTAATGCCTACTTTGCAGAAAGTCGTGGTGCTCGATCACAATATTAATATTTAAAATACAAACCCAGAAATTACATAGAAAAGCATCAAAGGAGAAATTATATTTTTATCTTGACACACAGATTGCTTTTTCGTGTGATCTGATCCACATTCTTGGTATTTATATTTCATACTTAATCCTTGCATCTGGTGCATTTAGTCCAATCCAATCCTCTGCTCTCAGAAGCATTTCAGCATCTTCTGAACAAGGTGGAGGAGCAGGAATCTCATCCTGGCACACCCAAGCCTTGAAAGGGGTAACAGCAACCAAGATGTGTCAGTCAGACCAAGTCTCCAACACCACCATGCTAAAAAGAGCCCATATGAAAGATCTTTTTCATATAGACATATCAATATTGGTGGGGTGGAAGCTACTGGGGGTTTTTCTCTGAGGGCAGATACACGACAGTGTCATGTTCTCTATGTTCCAATTTTTTTTTTTGCAGGTGGAACAGTGAAGGAAAGAGCTACAGGAATAGAAGTAAAAGCTTTAGAAAGGCCCTGTTTTTTAATATACAAAATAATCTCACCAGAGATTTCGTCTCCGTGTCACTCACAGCCTGGAACATTTTTCCTCCTGGGGGAGGAAAAACGTAAAGGAAGAGCAGGGAGAGGAAAAGAGACGAGATATCTAAAGGTGGTTAAGAGTTAAGGAGCTGGCCTGTAAGGTGCCACTGAACTGAAAGTAGCTCTTGCTATGAACGCAAGAAAAGTTCTCCAAACAAGATCTTAACTTTGGTCATGCCAGATATTCTTCCAGCCAAGCAGCACAATTTGTTGAGCACAATTATTTCACACGGATTACTCTGCGGAGTCCCTTTGGACGCTGAGAAACTGAGCAGTTTTTCCTCAGTCTCTGGTGGAGTAGCCAGTGTTATCAAAACATGGTGAGCTGCAGTAATTCCTACAATTACTCATGACTGATTTATCACTTGATTGTAGGAATTCAGTTTAAATAGATTTTTTTTTTCCCATCTCCCTTGCTCCCTAATTGATTATTTTTTTGAATGCTGAATCTTTGAGTTTCTCTCATAAAATAGATTAGAGTCATTATAGCTGTGTGCTTTTTAATCATTCTGCAGTATAATTACTGTTGCTGCTGTTGTCTTCTGGTTTACTCTGTTTCTTTATTAGCAGCTCTTATTGCCAGAAGCTTTAAACATTTAATAATCTGTCAAGGTGGTAATTTGTTGGGGTTTTGTTTTCTGTTTTTCACTTGAAGAGCTTTCCAGTGATATCTTCAAGCACCTGGTCTGCCCAGATGCTTTAATATTCACTTATCTCTGTCTGGTTGGCCTTGTGTTGTTTTTAATTGCCCTTCTTCTGGATAACCAAAGTTACCCATTCATCATATAGAGAATGCAAGTAAATCAGATGTTACTGTATCAGGCAGTAGGAAAACAGATGAAAAGAAAAACACAGAGTAAAAGTTGGGTTGTGGTTTTGACATACACAGAAAAACAGCAATCATTTATGACTGAAAAGAAAGAAGAGTCAAGAATTACTTTTGATATTTACTTACATTTTAAATATCATCTTACAGATTTATATTATCTTCACTTCATAGTTGTGTGTTGGGGAAATGGTTACTTTACTTTTTCCCAGCATTTCTTCAACCACTTTGAGGTAAGCTTTTTCATTAATGGAAATGACTGCATTTCTTTTAGCACTTTGTCTGTGCCTTATTTCATCTTGTCAGAGAAAAGTGGCAGATATTAATTCTTGGGGTTTTTCTTGTCTATATGATAATCCAGACAAGATTCTGACAATTTCATTACAATAGCCTCCTCTCAGGAAAGCTCTGATTGCACTAAAACATACTCTGAAGTGCTAATCTCTTAACCTTCTAGAGTTCATTATTTGGACAGATAAAAATTGAGTTTAAAATGACCTAAAAGGTCTTCTTGCCAAGATATAATCTAGTTAAAATTTTCTCAAATTGAATTATGTGGACTGTATACCGTGTATTGATTAAAGAAATCTTCTTAATGTAGTCATATAATAAGACTCTTGGCATTATTATTTTTTTTTTCTCCTTTGATGGAGTTGTTTTTTAACAGAAGGCTCAGCATTTTGTTTTGCAAAACTGTCACCATATTGATGGCTTCTTAGCTGGACAAGGCTTTGACCTGTGGACCAGTTCTACATTTGAGGAAAACAAAACTGCAAAATTATCTAGTCCAGTGCCACTTGTGAATAAATTTCTCATATAACACTGATATGAAGAAGCTGAAGGTAGCTCCTGAAGGACTGATGCTGTGGCCTTAATTCAAGATGCATCCTTTGCACTTTTAAAATCAAAATTTTGGTAAGTGCTGCTTTCAAATGTCCTTTTTTTTGCCATCATAATTACAATTCTTAATTCAGTTTCTTTCTCAGACTGCAATGAAACCAAACAAAGGAACAGTTAAATACATGAGGAAACACATTACTAGTGTTTAATACATGAGGAAACTTATTACTCCTGTTTCTGGCAGGTGGGCAAAAGAGTCAGGCAAGTTGAAGTCAAGAGCTGCTCTGTGGTGCTGGATCAAGACAAAGGTCCCAACTTAATCACTGCCTTATTCAGTCCCATCTATGGCTTTACTCTGCAAAATCCTTATTTTGTGGATGTGTAAACTCCACAGCCTCCTGTCCGTGTTTAACACCCCGGGCTGTTCAGTGGCCTCTGCTGGAAGAGCAGGAAAAGGTCTGATGCCTCAGCATTGATTAATAGACAAAATATGTGACAAAAGAGAAAAAAAGAGGAAGTGGAGTCTGGAGGTCTCAGCAGGGACGGTGTTTTATGTCTTGCTGTGGACCTTAAAATGAAATTTGAATTTGCAAAAGCGTGAGTCTTCGAACTCTGTCTGACCTCCTCCAGTTGCTTTCCTTTTAAAGAAGGTGATTTCAATAGTGATACTGGTTTTCTGAAGCTCTGTAGCTCATCTACAAAAACTGCTCAACTGATTTGAATGAGGAGGAAGGGAATAGGTACAATAGGGAATGTGTTTAAAAGAAGAAAAAATAAGAAAAAAAAAGGGTTATTTCTTAAGTGTTGAAACTAGCATACAAAAAAGATTTTCTGCTAGGCAGATCCTAGTCACTTAATTGAGACAATGACTTGGTTTCAGTAAAAATAAAAAAATTTAAAATTCAGTCGTCCTTTCCTTTTGAAAGATATTTTGTGGCAAACTTGAATTTGACAGTATTTGTTCGATTCATTGTAATTACTACAAATGCTTCATCTATTCAGAAGCTTTCATGACACCCCCAGGGACTGCTAGGCTTTAATAGAAGTTGTTTTCATCTCTGATTTTTCTCTCAGATGATTTCCCCTTTTCTTTTCTCACCATGTCTGTATTTTGCTCTTATGGTGTTAATTTTTTCACTTGAAAAGGTAGCAGTGAAGCAACGGTGTTTCATGTCTTTTATCTGAACTCCAAGGGTCCAATTCTTATGTAGAACGAAGCTATTTCCTGCAAAAATAATGTTGCAGGTTTGCTGCTGAACAAGCTGAATCAATCAATAGCTCCTGTTTGATAGAGTAAATAAATGATGTTGTGGTATGTGATAATCTCTGAGTTTTCCCACCACCTAACAGAAGGCTCACACCGAAGTGGGAGTGCGGAAATAGAGGAATTGACAGGCCCAGACAAATGAACAATTAAGTTGGTGTACTGAGGTCTGTGGCAAGGCAATAGAATAAGGTAGAGTACGTGCCTGGAATCTCAAAATCTTACATGCTAGTTTAAAGTGTCCCAGGAGAACTGCTGGACACACACTGCATGAAAAGCAAGTGATATTCCTGTTACGGCAGATTAAGTTGCTTATCAGCAGCCTAAAACTTAGAAACATGGGAAAATGAGCCTAGAAAGAAAAGAAATGTTTGGAAACATACAACATATACATTTTTGGGAAAAAAAAACCAAACACATACATATATATATATATTTCTAAAGCAATAATCTGTTTATTTGCAAGAAATATATTCTGAATCAACCTCTGGTCAAAGAGGAAGAGGCCTGAGGTGTTGCAAGAGGAAAGTGTGACAGTGTCCAGCAGCAGGTTCCCTGCTCCCAAGTTGCAGCCTGGTTGGGAGGTATCTCTTGCTCCTGTTTTACACCCACACTGTAAAATGTTCGATTCTATTAGTTCTTATTTAAGCAATTTCCCACTTCAGAGAAGGCAAATGTGTTACTCAACATAAATACACTGCCTTGCACCTCCAGTTTGGGCAGAAGAGATGCATCAGCAAATGCTTGAGCAGATGTAAAAGCACTGCTAAAGGAACGGACCCTTACGAGGATCTAATTTCAATTTTGGGGTAAGTTAATGTGTTTGCTTTGGGATCACTTTCTTTTTATGCTCAGTGTGTTTTTTCCCATAATGCCAATACGCTGCAAACAGGATGATGGAAAACAAACTGCATTGTGAGTCATAAAAAGGATTATTGACTAAATACCAGTTGTAGGATTTACCCTGCCAGTGTGTGAGCCAGGAAGCACATCTTGACTGCACAATTTTATTTCTATTTTCAAAGAAGCAGCAGTTAAAAAAATCATTATCGCTTGCGTCTGAGCCCATCATGTTTGATTTGGATGTCACTGGGATGCAATAAACAGGCAACCCCAGGGTGCCATTTTACTAAGACAGTTTTCGGAGAGGAACCACAGTTTCTGCAGCAAAGCACTGCTGATTTACATGGATTTTCTTGTCACATGTTTTGGCAAAATGTATCAGCTTGTGCTTCTTAGCATCAACAAATAATACTTGACTTGCAAACGAGCTCCTTGGCAAGTACCCAGCCACGGGAGGCTTGGAGACTTGACTGTATAAAAAAAAGACTTTCATTTCACCAATTTGTGAACTGGCACAAGCCCTGCCATGGTCGTTTGGAGCTGCTCTCTGATCCTTGCTCTTGATTCTTGGATATAGAAGCTATTTAGCCTGTTAGCTTTTACCAAATTCCAAGCAATGAAAATTAAACATTTATTTTTTCAATTTCCATGTAAATGCCTTGAAGGGCTCTCAAGCTCATTTGTGCTCTCATGTTTGAAATTAATCTTTTCTACCATGTGACGTTGGTATCTTTTCCCTTATTTTTTAGGCCTTTCAAAACGTTCACCTTTAAGGAAAAAAAATAAAAAGGCAGCTTACTTTGTATTTTTCTTGTGCAGTCTTCTTGTTCATAATGAGTTTAAATATAAGGAACATAAACCCATCTGGAAATAAAAATTATGCACTAGGTTCACTAAAAAAAAAGTAATTACATTATAATCAAACTGTCACTTTGTGAGATAGTGGGAGATGAAATACACCACGAGCTGACAAAAGAAGAGGACGACTTGCTCTTTTAAATATCATCCGTGGCAAAAAGCGTTGAACAAAACCCAAATTACATGCAATGTAATCAGGAAAGCACTTGGAGCTGGGAAGGTGAAACTCAGCATCAGGACCTGGGAGACAGACAGGCTTTCTTCTGGTGGAATGGGGAATGCTGTCAGTAATGTATCTAATAAAACAAAAATTTGTTCTCATAAAGGGGCTTTCTTCTGGTAACTAAAAAAAAAAGCTTCAGGAACATGAATGGATTGAAATTTGTGCGTTTGTAGTCTTATTTTGTTTCTGTTCTAGAGATAAAAATGGTGACATACTGGGAGGTCTGTGCTGTGGAAGTGACACACCTGATACCTTTATTCAGTGTCCTGCTTTTCTCTTTTCACGCTATGAATACAGTGACAGAACAGCACAGCTTGCTGTGCTGGCCAAGAATGGTATTATTTTCTATATGCAGTGGGTAAGAGTTTCTTACACTTTGTGTATTCATGGCACATATCTATCTGGCAGGGTACTGAGAGCCTCAGGAAAACAGAAGGTGGGGGAGCCCACTGGAGACTTCCCAATACTACAGCTTGCTTCTTCAAATTTAAATCCCTAATTTGTTTGAGTACAATTAATTTATTTTTTTTTTTCTAAGAAAACTGGAAAGATTTCAGTTCCAAGAACATGAATGTGAAATGAAACTTCATCAAAGAGAAATAGTAATAAAACCTTGTCCAAGTGCCTATGTAACTGTGTAGTCTCTGTTTTGACAGAAATAGCTTTTGTCAGGAAGAGCTTTTGACAGCAGCTCTCCCCAGATAAAAGTAACAGTTTTATAGCTACTGTTTTTAACTTCTGTCACCAAATCTCAGCACAGGCAACCCCACTCATGGACTGCCAACAGTGGGTTACTGATGAGCTGTGTGTTGAAGGCCTCATGGGTTTACATTTAGCATCGTCCTCATGGTGCTCTTGTTGTTTGAGGACTTGGGATTTTTTTTTTTTTGTTGTTTTTTTTCAGTTTGTTTTGAGTGTTGGATTTTTTTTTTGTTAGTTTGGGTTTTTTGGGGGGTGTATTTTGTTGGGTTTTTGTTTCATTAAAAAAAAAAGCTGTTTAAACAGCTGGGTCTTGAGTTAAGTTGTAAGGATCTGTTTTGCTATGGGTAAGCTTTGTTGCTTCTGCAGAGAAATCTGAATTGAAGAAGGGTTATAAACTTTTAGATAACAAACAAAATTTCTGAATCTAATATTTCTCTAGCTGTAGCACAGAATTATGTAAGGCTTTTACTTCTGCTCCTAACCATACACAGAACGCATTTTTTTCAAAGCTAGCTTTGGAAATGGTGTCAAAGACTTAGCAATACAGTGTACTCTCTGGCTTTTGATTTAGCCTAAACTAGTCATCATTAGGGTCTCATAAACAACAACATCTTTCTGCTATTGAATCTCCTTGCCCTATGAAGATCATAGCAATGCAATAATTCAGCTGAGATAGATGCGACACTGTAAGGCCCAGCTATGTTTTATCTGCCTGCAGCAGCTGCTGCCTAGCCATGGAAACATTGTCCATGATGAAGAGGAAAACACAAATTTTCTAAAAAATGAAGGCTTTGGGTTTTGTCAGAGGTGGAGTCGTGGAGGTGTGCAAAGGCAGCATGACCCATCGGGGCCTGGAGAGATGTTCCTGGGATGTATCCCAGCTCTGGATGAAAGTAGGTGACATTGCTGATCCAGCTTAACTTGGAAATAAGAGTGGCAAAATGATCATAGGTATCCAGGGAGTTTGCACACAAGCTGGGAATTCTGGCCTGACTCAATGAACTTGTTTTTATCACTTAATAATCTTATTAGTTTCTTTTCTTTCTTCTTTTTTTTTTTGTTCCCTCCTGCAACACCCCCTCTTGTGTTGATTTCTTCACCTGCTGTTCTGAGTGTAAAACAGACATCTGTGTATGAGCTGATCTTTTTGGGGCCATCTTTTTGATGATTTCTCTTGATCCTGAAAGAAAGAGAATTATTAGAGCTTTATATTCCTTCTTTGCAGGGGCCAAGGCACAAAGTCTCTGGCACCAAGGCATAAAGGACTAAACTTGCTTAAAATGTACTGACAAAGCAGGATTACTTTCTCGTAGCTGGATGCATTTTCTCCATATTTTTGTTGGAGGTGCTACAAGTCCCTCCACTGTCACCAAAGGTCTACACTTTTCATAGTAACCAGGCTTGCAAGCACTAGTCTTTTGAAAGCTGAAACCTGCATCCCCATTTCTGAAATGGCCGAGCACCTCTGTCTCTTTGCATCTTGTTGCTCTCCCTTTCTCCATCCACCTCAACATGACTCTGTTTTACTGTCCATTTTCTTTACAAGAGCCCTTGTGAAGAGTGGTGAGGTGGTAACTCACATGGCTTCTTTTTTTTGTTTTCTTCTTCAAGCACATTGAGACAGGAAAATTAACATCACACTCCTTATAAACCTGTCCTTATGGCAGATGCAAACCCTTCTAAAAGCATGTCAAAACAACTTGTTTAATTGTGGCAATTTGCTAAAATGTAATAGAATGGAAAATGGGACAAAATCATATGAAGACTTGCAGGAAAAGAGCTTTGGCTGTTTGCAATCTCAAGATTTTAAATAGAATATCAACTCAGAAGTGTGTGATGAGCTTTGATTGCAGAGAAAGCAAAGAGTGAGGCTTTAGGAATCAATCTCTGATGCATTTAAAAAAATCCATCTGTGCAGTGTCTTTGTCTGTAAGAAAGCTGCCTTCCATGTGATCCCTGCTCTTCAAGCAAAGGCAGCAAGGACTGTTAACTTGGATGAAATAAATCATCAATCTTAATACCATATTGGAACGAAATAAGCTCTAAAATTTAACCTGTGTAGGCCTAAGACACTTGGCAGATTTCCTTGTTCCAATGAGAAGTTGCTGATTTGTTTGATTATATTTCTGCTATAATTATCCTTCTCTTTGTAAAAACACATCATTCCAGTTTTTACTCTCTAGGTTAAAGCCAGAACGGCTAATTTTAATAAATAAGGATTTTATCCTGATTATAAATCAGAGAGTTTTCTGTCTCACTGTAAAATGCTCATGGCTTCATTTGAAACAATGTGGGCTCTTTACACTCCTGACTTGACTTAAAATAGATATGTAATGCAAAACAAGAGCAGTGGGAGAGGCTCTCCCTTTCTCACTTAATGTGTTTGATGAAAGGAAAATCCCTTCATTACAGCACCTAATAATAAGTTTAGGTAAAAATACGAAGGGTTAAATAAACAAACTCTTTTTTTTTTTTTGCATGGCTACAAAGTTTCTTGGTCCTTTTGGCCCACACTGGCAACGAGTTCTTGTGTAATGTAAATCCTATTAATCAACACTTCAGTTCTGGCCTTAGAAATAAGTGGAAAGAAACAAGTGTCTACATAGACCATTAATAACATAAGCAAATTACACCCAGATATGAAACTGCAAATAAAGTCAGAGCTCTTCCTTTAAAAAGGTTTTGAGTATTAGCACCATACCTTTGAAATTAATCTTTCCTTCTTTAGCATTCTCATATCTATTGCAAGTGAAGTTGCTGTGATATCTGCTGAACTATCTTTCAAGCCAAAGCTCTTTGGCAGCCATACTGTGAAGATGCTGATGAAAGAAGGGTTCATTTTACATGGTGTGCCACATGAGTGTTGCTCTGATCATGTCCAAAGACTTGATTTTATGGAAGCTGCCAACAGACCTGGTTGGAAAAAAAATACAATGTTCTGAAAAATAGCCCCATCTTTTTCATGGTCTGCCTAATTAAAAAGCTAATTGAAAATCAGCTCAGTATGACCTTTCTCCCTGCAGACATGATCTTTGCTCAGGCTTCAAGTGCTACTTTTGAAGCATCAGTATGTGTAACAGTGGTCAGGGACTGAGACTCAGAACACACAGCATCCATTTGAAGGCCCTACAGGACGCATTTGAGAGTGAAAGGCTAGACTGATTCAGCCTTTATTTGTCCTAAAGGCACCTAGGACACATAAAGTGGTTTATGTTCCATCACTAAGACAGATATGAGAGTCCTTGACATGGAAATGAAATTTCAGGTTACAATAATGAGAAATGTATCACGAGGACATGATAAGTACCCAGTAAAATGCATGAGCTTTTTAATGGGCCTCTGTATGAAAGAAGTTGTATTAGGCAAGCCACAAGGTCCTCAAGGCTCTGCACCAGTGAAGGTTCAGGTACCAGCCAGAGAAAGGTAAGTGAGGTGGGATGGTAGAGCCAACAAGTGTTTTTATGATAAAAGAGTAACAGAAGACAAGCAAGAACAGAAGAACAGTGTTACTGTTACTGGCTTTGAAATTGGCACTTTTACCTGGCATAACTTAAACAAGCTGCCTCACTTGGGATACCAATGACTGCAATAACCAGCTCTGCTAGGCTTGGAAGGTCAGATGGAGAAAAGTCTGCAGCAGCTGAGAAGAAGAGTTGTGGTTATTTGGAGTCTGAAGAGTATCTCTATGTTTCTTTTCATAGCTGCATGGAAAACCAGATTTTTTTTTTCAGGAATAAGAGCTGCACTGTCTTGCTTGTGGCAGCTCAAACTGTTTTCTGAAGCATGGAAGATAAGATCATGATTTGCAGCTGAACTTGGTAATGACTGAGCTTCTTATTTGTTAGTTACCTTATTTAAAATTTTTTAGAAGTACTGTCGTAATGTCTACGGAGAGGATAGATCTGTAACAATCAATCTGATTTATGCAAATTAGAAGTGGGAAAATGGGCTTAGGTAATGGGGATGTCATAAATATCTCTGAGTTATGAAGTGATGTATTATCAGAAAGGTCAGGAGCAGGACACAGTGATTGCTCACAACCTTGTATTCATCTTGAGTCCCTTCACTAATCCCCTTGCCATTGGTCCTTTTGTACCTCTGAAAAATACACTGATAAGCAGATAGCAGCAAATGGTGTCTAGAGAGGATCATACCACAAGTTAAATTAACTCTACCACAGGTGGATAACTCCACCTGTGTTGGTGTTACGGTGTCAGACACGGTGTATATTCAAATGCATTTCTCCAAGGAGAAAGCACATTGATTGATTTGAGTAAGGGACTGTGTAGGGACTCAGATTTCAATTCACAAATAAATTAAAAGCAATGGCTCTTGCCACACAATACACGTAACAGTGATTTGCAAGGTGTGTTCCCACTCTTGCTGGTGCCCCAGGAAACAGTAGATGCTTGCCTTTAAGCTCACACATCAGGAACTCCTTCATTTCTGTCATCACTAGGCTAAAATAAGTTGTTTACATCACCAAACTGAAGCTCAGTATATCTGCATGCAAAATATTATTTCCTGCTCAAAACACTGCTCTCATACCCTTTGTAAATTGAAAAGACAGCTCCTTCTTAAACTGTGGGTTCAATTTCAACATGAATTAAATAAAAGCAGCAACATTTTCAAGTTAAGCTTATAAATTTAATGCTAGCTACTTCACCTTTCATTTCTTGTTGCTTGTGACACCTAAACTTTTGTAACATTAGCAGTTGTTCATAATGTTAAAGCTGGTAAATAAAAACAAAAATAATAGGGCTGATAAGAAAATACCTGAAGAAATTATTGGAAATGCCTTGACAGTTACAGAATCCAAACTAAGACGCTTCATAAAACATTAGTAATCGTTCAGTGCTTTTGATCTGCACCTTCATGTGACAAAGGAGTAAAAAGCCAAGCTAATGTCAAGCAGCCTTTGGCAAACATAAATGAATGTATAGACGCCACACAATTCAAATTGACAGTTTCTGCAAACAAAGGCAGTTCTACACTGTTCAATAATTGAAAAATCCCTGTGGCATGAACATACATAATGATGGGCAGCAAAAATACTTCATCTTCCCTGCAGTGGTTGTTGTGGGTTTCATGACTGGAGCTTGTTGAATTATTCATTGGAAATGGTTAACAGTTCTTGTTGTGGATGTGGCTCTTTCATGCATTCAGAAGTCATGAGATGCTGTGGTGCAGTTAGAAGAGGCTGTGATGAGACACTTGCTGGGTCATTTCCCATGGCCGGATCCATAACACTGAATGAGAGAATCAAAATGTCCTTTTGCAGAATCACAGCTGTAGCTTTTAAAAAAATCATTTTTCTCCCTACTTGTATTTAGTCAGTAGTTTATCACACAATTAGGTGCAATACAACTTTCTTTTCATCCTGTATGCTGCACAGCTTCCTATGTGGACTTACTAATAACCTGAAAGACGGACAGATGTTTCTTTTAACTGTATGTGAAACTTGATTTCAAGTAACAAGTCACTCCCATGCCTGTTCAAATTAGTCATTGAGAGTTTTGTTTTAGCAGGCCACAAACACTTTTGCTCAGATCACCAGCTTCAGAATCATAACATCACTAAAGTTAGAAAAGAGCTCTAGGAACTTCTATTCCAACCAGTAACCCAGCACCATGTTTTCTACTAAACCATATCCCTTTGTGCAACATCTAGACAGTTTTTGAACACTATCAGGGACAGAGAATCCATCACATCCCTGAGCAGCCTATTCTGATGCCTGACCACAATTTCAGTGATGAAATTTTTCCCAATATCCAATCTAAACCCCCCCTTGATGCAACTCAAGGCCATCTACCCTTGTCCTGTCACTTGTTGCCTGGTAGAAGAGACCAACCCACCAACCCTCACCTGGCTACAACCTGCATTCAGGTAGCTGTAGAGAGGTCTCCCCTGAGCCTCCTTTTCTCTGGGCTAAACAACCCCAGCTCTCTCATCTGCTCCTCATAAAACTCTTGCTCCAGACCTTTCACCAGCCTTGTTCCTTGTGGCTCTCATCATCTTTGGTGGAACACAACCACGTTGTGCTCATCTCACATATGGACAGCACGTTCAGTCAGTCAGCACTGTTGCAGGGAAGGGGAGGAGGTCTTGTACATTTGGTTGTGATGCCAGTAAAGAGCTTAAATATGTTCATCTCCTCCACTTTAATTTGTAAATAAATGGCCTACGAAGGCCAGATTCTTGCTTTGAGAGGGGTCTTGTAAAACACAAGCAAACCACTGATTTGAGAGAGGGCTTACCCACTGTTTTAATAGTTCTTGTGTGTAACTACTTTTTTTTCCCTAGAAAAACATTTCTAAGAGGCCATAAAAGCTTCTGTCTTTAAACTTCTGCAATCCCTCTCTGCAGCATGTCTTTTTTAAATTGAAAACGCTTTTCTATTTTCCCACAACATTGAAAGCAGGATATTTCTTTTAGTACATGCTAGGGTGTCTTGAGAACTACATGCCGGAGAATTACATCAATCTGCAATGTACCTGGATTTTCAGAAGAGTTTTTATGTTATTCTCATGCAGAGTCAATGATTCTTTTCAATTTTTTTGGAGATGAAAAGGGAGAATTCTCTATTTTTCTCAGTATTTTTTTTAGAATTTGGTAATCCTTTTGAGGATTATTTTGTATTACAAGCCTCAAAATTTCATAGCTAAGAAGGGGTCAACATTAATAAATCATAAATCTACAAGCTATAAATTTGAATGGCAATTATGAAACGCTTTGTATTCTCTAGGGGTGGAGAAGAGCAAGTGCCAACCAAAAACCCCAGCAACCTAAGGTATCTCTTTTTACGCTCTAAACATTCAAATATATTCCTTTTAGGTTGTTTATTAGTCACTGGTTGTCCTATAATTTTCTGTGCTCAGTTTTGCAGTGCCCTAAGTATGCTGTGTTGCATTAGATTCCTTGAGCCAAAAATCACAGATATCTGCTCGTGGACACATTTGTCAATGAAGCTGGCATGTACAATGTGTAAGGATTAAAAAGAGAGAATCAAATAAAGGATAGAAAAGAAAAAGAGACTTCCAGCACTTGGAAAGTAAAAGAACTTCTTTTTATTTTTCCAATGTCATTAAATGTTAGCAAAAGATTCACGTGGAGTTTCAAATAAATGTTTGAATAGCCCAAGTAATTTAAAGATGACCAAAGTAATTGAGAAATCCAGCTTTTAGTTTAATCTGAGGAAGAAAAAATATTTGTACAACTGAATGTTACTTTTCAATATGTGAAAAAGGAAATTAGCTACAATTAAAAGAGCAAAACTAGTAAAGTCCATTTGAAATAGCATGGTGTGCCAATACCAACGACCCTATATGTGTCAGGAATGGCATTTGAACACCATAAATCAATCCTCTGGATTGCTAGAAGGAGAGGAGGTTTGGGTAGAAGATGTTAAAGATACCAGGCTGCAATAACTCACAGAGATACCTGCCTCAAATTCATAGGTGAAACACCTCCAGAGATAAATATTGGGATAACAGAGTTGCTATCTTGGCTTTCTTGTGAAGAGGAAATCTTCAGGGACTGCTTTTGGTTGGTTAGTAGGTTGGTTGGGCTTTTTTGGAGGGAGGTATTTTGTTTGTTTGGTTGGTTGGTTGCTTGCTTGCTTTTTTGTGTTTGTTTGTTTGTTTGTTTTGTTTGGGGTTTTTTTACTTAGTTGTTGGGGTTTTTTTGTCCCCAGAGCAATAAAAGAAGAAGTAGTAAAAGAGATATGCTGCCACAGCCTGCTGTAAAGGCAAATGTTTGTGTTCAGTGCTTCAGTCAATGCTTTGAACAGCGAGTTTAGTTGCTATGGAAAGGGGAGCCTTCTCTCCCTTCACCACTGCCTCTCTTTTCCCCAAGAAATGAGGATGAACAGGGAACAACAAGACTTTCTTCGACCTACCCTTGCAGTATGTCTCAGCACTGTTTTTAGGCACAAAAGGCATCAGTTCTCATTTTTGTCATTTGTCAAAATGACACTGGAAGATGTGGATGCAGATTCCAAGGTGAGGACATAGCTCAGGAGATGGCCAAGTCTAAATGTGGGCCTGAGACTCCTCTGTAAGAGCTCCAGTAGAAGCCAAGGAACAAAATGCAATAAATTAGTTGACTTTTCCACCACAGAGCAAAACCTACGGAAATCTCCGTGTGGTAAATCGAAGTTCTGGTGCAGGAAAATGCCACATTTTTGAAAACAGGACTTCAAACATATTCAGTACAACCCAGAGCTAAATTAAAGTGATGACCTTTCCACAACTTAGATTTGGCTGGTATGCAATAAGCTTTTTTGGGGACAGGCACATCCCTTACAGAAAGGGACTTGTTATTGAATTCTCATTGTACAGGAAATTCTATTGATCCTCCCAAGCACTCCCAGGGAGGTGTCATGAACTGCAGCAGACCCTCAAGACTGTATTTACTCTGAGCAGTCTTCAGAAGTGGTTCATTCAGGGTTAGGATAAAGGCATGTTATTGCTTGTCTCCTGGTTTCTTGTAGGGAAAATGAAAATTTTTGTACTTCAGAGCTGCCAGTCTAATGACCCTCATCAGAATTAATACAGCTTTTATGGAAAATATGATTTTGTTTAACTACACCATAAGGAAAAGGGGACAATTAAGAGGAAAACAGGATATAAAATGATGCCTTCAGAGATATAAACATAGCACATATCATTTCTAAAAAAAAAAAAACAAAAAAAAAGGGGGGTGGGGGAGGGAGAAGTGTATGCAATTTTTCCTGACTGTAGGACTAAGCCACCTGGTTAAATCTGTGCAAGAGACAGTTGTGATTTTTTTGAGTGAGGCTTCAGTGTTTTCTTTAAACAAATGTTATTTAAAGAAAAAAATCTTACAGCAAATGTCTCAGAAAAATGACATTTTGATTGTTTTTCCCCTAATTAGGGGAAAATTGAATTTCAGGAAAATGGTTGGAGCTGCAGCTTTCCTGCTGTGGGACAACACTACTCATTACTCAGGTTTTTTATATCTAGATCAGTATTAATTCAAGTCTTAAAAGTCTGACTTTTTGCCAGAGCCTGGTTTGTTTTGGTTTTTTTTAATAATGGTGCTTTATAAGGAGATATCAACCTATTTTAGGCTTTGAAACAGAGGGTGATTGGAACAAACAGGTTTTACATAGCTCTACAAATTTCACACATGTAAAGCGTACACGGAACAAGAAAATTAAGGCAGCACATTTCTTTTCTCAGCACTGCTGCAAATAAAATGACTGCTTATCAATAAATACATAATGCACTTTATGACTGCATTATAAACAGTGGGAGATGAATGAATTTCATTTATGCAGACCAATGATGTTGTGCCAGTCATTATATAAATCAAACCTAGGCAGAGGCCTGCAAGCTTTTGCTGCTTCACTGATTTTTATTGTCGTACAAAATGATAACTGGAAACCATATAGAACAAGGCAAATTAAGAATCTATTGGGGGGAAAATGCGATTTGGAAATGAACATCCTCCTGGAAGCTACATTTGTGAGCCAAACGCCGCTCGAGATTTTATCTTCCGTGCACAACGTGATGATATCCCTGTGCATACATGGTTAAATTAATTTTGCCTTAACAGCATAAAAGTGTGGCTGGCCAAAATAGATTAGAACTGAATCATGTGTTGGATCACATTTTATTTAGATGAGGAAGAGGAAAATATTTAATTTCTGCCTGGAAAGATATTGAGCAGAATAAATGATTGAGTTCAAACAAAGAGATTGTGCTTCCTGGAGTAGTTTTTTTTTTCTTTTGTTGCATGAATGAAATGATCTGTAAATTCATGACAAGATGACGATTTTCTCAGTTGCAGAGCAGTGACAAGAAAACCAAATTATTTCTCTGTGGTCAAACAGGTACTTCTTCATACTGTTGGAGTCCAGTCTCACTCTTCGAAGGATTATTCCGTTTCTTGGGGTTCAGCCAGTCAGTTTGTGCTGTTTGAGGCTAAGGTGGGGTGAAGTAGTTTGTGTCCTGCAAGATTTTTCTTTGAACAAACTCATCTTCTAAACAACTGCAAAATGCTGCTGCCTGTTAGTAAAACCCACAGCAGGTAAGTGGTTGGCTTCAAATTAGCCCAGCCAAGTTGCACTGTTAACCTGCCATTTGCTGGTAGGATTACACCTGCCCTTTTCAGCAGTGTTTTCAGTTCACCTGTAACTACTCTGAGCAAGTGGAGTCAGGATTGTTCCTCTGCTAAACATATGCAGCAGATCCTGGAGCCCTGAGGATGCCCTTCCCTGCGTGCAACCCCACATGAACTCGTGGAATGGAAGTTAGATATTTGTTAGAATGTTGCAAATTAGATAAAACGGTAAGAGAAGGGTGGTAGTTTTGGAGTTTGGGTTTTTTGTTTTCTTTTCTTTTTTTTTTTTCTTTTTTTTTTTTCCTAGTTCTACTCTTTGACTTCTCCTTGCCTTGTAAGTATTTCTTGAGTTTTGGTTGGTTTTTACTTTTATTTTTTTATCATTTTTTTCCCCAACCACAATGCTGTGGAGAATTATTCAGCCTTCAGCTATTTTTTATAAAAACTTTTGAAGAAGATACCTAGTGCGTGTCTTGGCTTAATGTTTCAATGACAAAAACCCCTTCAAACACAGCAGGTAAATATATGCAGTAGAAGATTTATTTGGATGGTTACTCCTAGTTTCAGCCTTAGAGATATATTTTAATCCAATATTCAGACATTATTGAATTGAACTGGTAATCATTTAACCGTAAGCTGAGATTTAAATGCTTTTTAAAATGCAATTGCTGATTTTTGATGTTGGGTATTTCACTGCGCCTCTTCAGTATACCAGATTCCATTTGTACCTGTTTCTGCTGACCTTGTTGGTGTGCGGGGAGATGGATGTTAAATGGCTTAACAAAGGGAAATGATTCCTTCAGAATGTGGGATTTTGCTGAAATCATAGAGGGAATAAATACCACTTCACTAGAAATCG
>JAWWES010000001.1:19491534-19514883 GCA_035583135.1 Lophotriccus pileatus
TGTGTGCCTGTTTGTTTGTAGTTTTTACTGTTTTATCAACTGGTTTTGTGAAAAATATCCTCTTTCCTTGCAAATCTCACTTATATCTATGGACCAGTATGGTTCTAAGAAACAGTGGCAAATTATTAATTCAGACACATCCTATTTGGGCAACCAGATGAAATAAAAGGCAATTTTGAAAAAAAAAAACAGTAAATGGTGATAATTTGCTAGGTGTCTATCATCTGATTTTACCAGTAATAGCAATGTCTTTGGGTAAATTCAGTGAGTTCAATCTGGTTGAAATAATTGTCAAAAGAAATTTTTTCCATTTGAGTTCTTTGTGACACAAATCAGATTTTTTTTAAACAGTCAACACTTACAGAATTTTAAATTAGCAGAATTTTAAATGTCAGTTTAAAATGAATTAAACCCTTTATTTTATGGAGGAGAAATAAGGAATAAAACTCTTCAAGGCAGTGATGATCCAGTATAAAAAAGTAGAGTTGATTTTAAAAATTAATTCATGGAAAAAATCCCCACTGTTTCCCCTCCATCCCCTGGCCTACCCCCAAGTGGAAAATGGAAGTGGCAGCTACATGGTAAAACATTCCTTGGTCTGTCTATGTTGGAGAAAATGAAAAACCATTAAATGGATAATAGAATAAAAGTGCAATGAGATGTTCAGAGAATCCATCAATAAAAGGATGGCAAGCAATTGCTAAAGACAGCCCTTTCTAAATGTAGCTTTATTGCCAGAGGATGGAAAATTGAGAGAGAATGTGCAAACAATTGAATTTATGGTAATGGCATATAAGCGCGTTGTACCACCAAAGCAAAGCTCAGAGCAGACATAAAGGACAAAATCCACCAACGTCCCATGGAAACCCTGTGTTTCACCCATTATCTCTTGGTACTGGAAACTCTAATATTCTGATATTAAACTCTAATTCATTACAAAGTGCATTAGGAGGCAGTGAGGGTGATGTTCTGCACCGCGCCTGCTTTAAGGTGAATTGTTGGACTAAAAGCGATCCCAGGCATGAGCAATGAGCATCTTGCTCGAGATAGCTTTGTTTCTTAGCTTCAGTGATAGCTGGACTCTGATGCTCTTACCTCGGCAGTTTATGGGTAAATTACCTTGAGATAATTAGAGTCAACCTGAATTGTGCACCTGTTTGAAAATGCACTGTCACTAGGTGTGTTGAACCAGCAGAAGTGACGGCTAAATGACAGGCAGGAAGAAAACAATGAGCCAGTGGGCTCAGAGATGGAGCCTCCCAATAACCAGGTAAACTGGAAAGGGGAAAACCCACCTCTGCTGCAGGTTACAGATACCTTTTATGGACAAAACCACAGCCAAAGCTTTGACAAAGCTACAGCTGAAAAACCACAGGCAACAGCAAACTCGAGCTGTGAGACAGACTGCACTCAGCGGTCAGGCCAGGGAGGGGTGGGGAGGGCTTTCCTGTAAGGCATGTTTTGATTTTAATGTGTAATTTTTAAATTACTGGTGATTTCTTTTCAGAGAGGTTGTTTCTGTGTGGGTTTGCTCTTTTATTTTTTTTTTACTCCATGTCCCCACCTCGTGGTGTCAGCAGCCTGTTTCAAGAGCTGTCCCCAATGGCCACGTGTCCCTGCTTCTGCCCCATCTGTGTTGCTGCTCACATATAACCAGCCCTGGTACAGTGCTGCTGGCTGGACCAGGGAAGGGCCCCAGCACTAAAGGAAGGCTGGGTTTTAATGTTTTTAATGTGTAGAGAACAAGCATGATATGTTTGGGTGTACTGTGGATAGAGCAGTGGGCATTGATGGCATCACCTGACTGTGTTGCTAACACTTGGTATGTTGAGAGTCTAAAAGTAATTACCTGCTAGATTTGTCTGATGTGGATTTGTTGTTGAGGATGATGCTTAGAAACAGAACAAATGGGAATAAAATATCCCAGGTCAGTACAGGTCTTTCAGGACACAAGCTGTCTCTGAGATGGGCATAGACATTGCTGAGCCTAAGTTCAGCTAAGCTGTTTTTTCTCTAAGTCCTCTGCAAAGACTGAACCTTCAAACAAGCTTCCCATACTGAAAAGTTCTAGGTTGGAGGAACAAATTAAAAATCTAGTTCTAGGAATTACTCCCCAGGAGTTACTTCAACAGCAAACACTAAGAATGGAAGATGGAGAGTTTTCAAAGCGATAGAAGGTTCCTATGAGGTACCTAGCAGTGAGATACCTGCTGGCTTTTAAAGAAGTATGGGGACAAGAAGAGCCTAAAGATATTAACTGGAGAAATGCAAATAAATGGCAGCAGCCTGTCTTAGCCTGGCCCCATGGAGAGCAGAGCCTGGAGAATGCTACTGAGTGTGAGCAAAAATCTGAGTGTCCAGCTGATGGCCCTGCTGACAGGGTGGGACAAGCTTATCACCAGGAAAATATCTGTTAACCAAGACTCTGTTTTAGAGATAAAACCTTGACTATTAATGGCTTGGGCTGTGGCACAGCTTGTGTCTGTCTCCCTGAGAACATTTACTAAAAATGTAATTAGCATGTGTTATAGTGTTGCTACTATTAATGACTCTACTTTCCCGAAGTAAAATATTTCTCCTTTATGAGGTGGGTTAGGGTTTTTTGTTGTTGTTTTACGCAGTTTTTGCCTGAAGCATAACAATTGCTGTATCTCTAAAAAGCCCATAAATGACAGAAGCATGGCAATGTGAGTTCTGTTGAAAGATTTAGGCTACCCTTCCAAGAAGTGTAGTTGTCTTGGCAGCAAACAAGGATTTAAGTACCTTTGAGACATTTGCATTTAATTGTGGAGGAATGGCATCACCAGCTGCAAAAATGTTTAACCTTCAGAAATGCTTGTCTTACTCATTAGCCTCTCGTTGGGGCACTGATTACAAATATGAGGGCGGGGAGAGGTATCTGGAGCGTGGCTTGGGGAGCCTCTCCCACGAGTCACCACCAGTGCTCAGCTTTCATTCTGGGTCTGTTCACCATCAGCCCCATCTTCAATTTATTCCACACAAATTGAGATGCTGTAATTGAACTTCTCCAAGTCTGCACAGCCTCCTCTTAAAGTACGCCAAGTGTCTTATCCAGGCTTTGATTACTTCTCTGATGGACTACAGACATCCTGCTTGTTTGTTTATCAGGCACCTTCTTTTCTTGGTTGTAGACTTGGAAACTCCATCATTTCAGTTGCACAGGTCCAGTAATTAGGCTTCCTGCTTTTCTGGTCTGACTGGTGCTACCTTAGCCTGTATAAAGGGAGCAAAAGAAAGAGGTGTAGGAAAGAGAACATTACCAGGGGTCAACAGCATAAGGAGAACCCTGGTCACACACATCTTATGCTGAATCCTGTAAAGCTGTAAAGCTGAGTTGTTGAGCGGTACCTAAAGATAATAAGACAAGGCCAGAGACCAAAAAGATGAATGGCAGGGATTACCATTTCACCAAAAAAAAAAAGCAGATAAATTGGAATAAAAGAATTTTTTCCATAAATTTTTGCCTAGCAGGACAGGTTGAAGCAGTAGCAGAATGCCCCATCCCTGGGAAGTGGTCAGAGTCTGGTTAGATGAGGCTTTGAACAGCCTGGCTTAGTAAAAAATGTCCCTCCTCACAGCAAGAAGTTGGTGATTTTTGAAAGTCCTTTTCAACCCAAACCAGTTCTGTTGTTCTATAAAAACTGATTATTACCTTTTTCCACTGTCAACCCATACCAGTTAAATATTCATTGGAAGATGAGCTTGTCTTGGGGTTGATAATTTACGTCTGAATCTTCATCAAATGTCAACAAGCACCTAAAAGGCTGCTAAAGTACGAATATTCTGATTTTTCACCTGCAATGAGACCTGAACTTAGAAAAATATTGTGGATTTATAAATGCCATTTATCCCCTGGAGAAGGGAGCCTGACTTGAATACATCTGAAGGTGCTGCAAATTAGAAATGTTTGAATCGTGTGTTCCCACTGGTAAGCACACATAACCAAAAGGTTAAATCAGACACTTGCCTGGCACAGTTTTAATTGCTCAATAGGACAGTGCAAGATACTGCCTGCCAGTGCTGCTGCTCATTTAGCTGCCCTTAAGTGTTGTTCAGGCAGGAAGGGGTTCTAATAAATTACTGCTGAGCAAGGAGCATGGATGTAGTGCTGTGTCATAGAACAGGACATATCTAAACTAATCTCAGCCTTTCTGGGTCACAGTTCAGCTTCTTTCCTTTGAACTGCTGAAGGGGAGTTTCAGTCTATGCTCAGTGTTAAGGTGGGGTTTCTGTGCCCTTTTGGCAGAGCCATGAATGCCTTAGTTTTTCACATAGAGAGCCTGATGCTGTAACTCAAATGAGGAAGACACCTCTAAGGTACAAATCAGCAGGGCAAATTGGCCTTTATGTGCAAGGTCTGAGACCCAAAAAGATTGACTTCCACATGTGGCTTCCACCCTCCTGAAAGTATCTGCTTTCTGTAGTAAGATAGACTGTAGCAGACATAATTTTAAGGCTAAATCCTGATAAAGTCTGGAAGAAGGCAGATGAAGTTCTATTGTTAAAAATGCAATGGGATGTTACAGAAGGGCATTCTGAGGATGATGATCATACTGGCAGCAAAACTGCATCAGGGCTAAGTTGTCAGAGCAAGTTCAGCACAAGTTTTTGGTGCCTGCTTTGAGCAGCCCTGCTTCTTAGCCTTGCTCTGGGTTTGCTGTTTTGCACATGAAATTAATAAGACTTGTCATAAAAAAAATAGGCACGTTGACCATCCGTGTTAATAATTGACTTAACGAGGATCTAACCGCCTCTAACCCATCCCAGAGAAGTTAATTGAGGGGATTGTGTTTATAATCTGCCTTGAGAGTCCTAATCTCCTGTTCTGACGCTGCCAAGTCACAGATTGATTGATTGATTGATTTTCGCCTCTTTGGAGCAAAATAACAGCCTCTTGAGACCGACTTTGGCAGTTTCCCAAAGGCAAAGTACACAGCATGGGGAACCAGGAAAAGAAATATAGGCTTTTCTGCGGTGTTTAAAAGTGGATTGCTGAAGCCTGCTTCCTAGAAAATGTGAACAGGTAAATGTCAAGCCCTTAGGTTAGCTTCGGGTCCTACGAAAAAGTTTATTGTTAGCAGGGAACTTGTGTTGTTTTGTGCAGACACACTGGATGGTGGAGTTTTTTTCTGAGAATTGGTGCAAGGGGTTTAAATAATTAAACAGAACTGGTCATCCCTGCGTTTTCAGGGGAGATGGGTGAGGTCTTGCAGAGGTAACCCTCCCCTAGGTCTGGGGACCTCCTCTCCAGAGGACCCGCCTGGCTGCTTGAACTGTTCTATAACGGAGCAGGTCAGGGGGTGGAAAAACATGATTCTGGTGAGAGAAGGAAAGGTCACCCATAGAGAAAGACTGCTGAAAACTGCAACTGAAAAATCTCCTGTCAGGAGATCTAATTCTCCATTTTTTACCAAAGTCAGACTACCTGAACCTTATGTATTTTTTGGTTAATATTTTTTATTAATAATAATTCTAATAATGATAGATAATATGCTTTCTCGGTTCAATATTTTATCCATTTTGAAACAGCTGATTATTTCCCTGAAAAAAATCCTAGTTTTATCCTGCAGGCAGCCAGCATGTGATGTAGGTGCCATTTCCATAAGGCTGTAATTTTTGTGTTCAGGAAAAGTGAGCCACCTTCCCTAGGATTCCAAGGAATACACTTGTTGCACCCACTATTTTCAAACCTGGGCAGCTTTTGTTTTATATGTGGGTTGTTAATGGCTTCTACTGTTCAAACCACTGAACTATATATGAATTTTCTTTGAACTTACATTTCTTTCATTATCCAATTTGCTCTCTTCAGCTTCTTGGGAATGAGAGCCAGTGCAAAGCAGTAAGCCTTACAGAGAAGTCCAATATCCGAGGGTGTTATGAGATTACAGCCCCAATCTAATAAGGATAGATCAGTTTTATTTCCAATTTGGCCACGAGCGTTGCTGGTTGAACCAGATATTAAATCAGACTTCTAAAATTGTACCTGTACTCTGAGCAGCTGGTCAGCTGTGCTGATCCCCAGGCTCAGTACTTTCTCTTGCCTCCTGAAAAACCACAGCCAAGACTTGGCAGAAGCACCACAAGCCAAATGTGTCTCTGGTGTATTCAGCTAAATCACTAAAATGAGCCTGAAGTGATTTTGACCCAGCCTCCTGCAAACAGATCCACGGTGCTTCTGAACTTATGATTTTTCTGCAATTCTGTAGTGGGCTTTTTCTTTTTTTTTTTCACTCCTTGACAAGCTCTTTGCTGCCCAGTAGCCCCTGTTAGAGAAATACACCATGTGAGTTGGTGCCACTCTAAAGGCAGAAAGGATGACCAGTGGTGACCACGGCTGCTGTGGTTTGCATGATGTTTGGTGCTTCAGTGGCCATGCAGCTGAGCAAGGGGTAGGGAGGGAAGGGTCCTCTGGAGAGTCTGATTCACATCAAGCTGATTTTGTTCAGTTCTGCAATGAGAGATTTTTTTTTCTTATTTTCAATTAAAGTGTCAAATAAACTCTTTGATTTGGGTTCAGTCACAGTGCAGTTCTCAAGCTTACCGACTTTCCGAAGTCTTGCAATATGCTTATTTTTTAAAAAAATCCAATTACACTACCAGATTGAAATTAATTTACCGAATCATTGATTTTCCAAGGGGCAGAAGGTGGCTTCAGTCTTTTGGGGAAACAAGACTTGGGTAACATGAGTGCTTCCCTCGCCTACAAAGTGGTGCTCTTTTTGGGACACGGTCTGGAAGCATCCAGGACCCACCCATCGACTTGGGCAGTTAAACCCACCCAGCCAATGTATATTCATTTTGAAAATAGAGGCAATCATGCAAAATAGAAGTTAACTGCTCTGCTAGAGGTCTCAAATGATTTCATTGCCATTAGCAGCATTGCTAAGCTTAATCAGCTGTGGAGAAGTTAAAGCATAACCTCATTTCAGGCTGAGGAAGGGCGGTGTTCAGTCGAGTGGTGCCTGTGTGTCAGTGGGTCACAAGCAGGCTCCTGGGAAGGGCTGGGTGACACTTCAGTGGCTGGGAGGGAAATAGTGTTGAGGACAAAGGGTCAGACTGGGAGGAGGGCTAAAGGAGATGACTACTAACCTACTTTTTGTTCACAACCGAAACTCCAGTCCAGGTAACACTCAGGAATGTTCTTTATAACTTGACTGTCCCTCCTCCACTTTAAACAAAAAAAAGTGTGTGAATGGTGACTCTTTTAAATCCTCACTAGCTGGGATATGAAGTTTCACTGAAGCAGGAAGCAGCAGTGTAGGGTTTTCCTGTTTGTTCTAGGATGTGACAGACTCATCTAGAAAATGAACATCTATTCCGCACGGGCAGTGACCCTTACAAACCAACCAAAAACTGGAAGTCTTTCTAATTTTGGTGGTGCTGAAACTTTAGGAAGTCATACTGAATGTTGAAAGAGGTGTTTTCTGTTAAAAACTATCTTAATTCCCCATCCTTTTCTTCAGCTGCTTGGCCAGGAGCGCTCTGGAAGGAGATGTGTTTTCAGTGCACATTGCAGCACTGAAATCTCCTCGCAGGCTCCCTAGGGCAGGTTCACATCGTGCCTTCAAGCACAGAGTGAACCAAAAGGTTTCACATCTGAAGTAGCTACATGTTACTCTGCTTATGGAGTGGAAAATAACATTATGCAGAAATATCCAAAAAGTTTTCTACTCTCTGTTTTACCTCCTAGCTACTCCTGTGCTGTATTTATCCCTCCTAACTGCAGGCTGTTAACTCTGTTGAGATACCCAGATCTAGGAATGCACTTGTCCTGTTCTGTGCTCATCTGAGGCACACTCAGCTTTGTGAAGAAAATATCCAAATTATGGTTCTCAATGTCACTGTAACGTGGCCTTCTGTTGTTGTAAATGATTTTATTTTATTTTTTTTTGTAATGAAAAGCCAACTGCTGCCCTTAAATTGTCACTGGTACTGTATCTGAAGTTAACTTTCACACATTTAATCCTTTCTATTTGATTTATTTCTTCAGTGGTGAATTCTAATCAGTGTGCTGTGTTGAGCTCTGGCCAGACATCTGTGTCTTTGAGAAGGTACTTGCACACAATAGTATAGAGGAATTTAAATTAATTGGGGAACCAAATCCACTGGAGATAGTTTTCACAGTAAAATGAGCTGGACAACCCATCTAGGTTTATACCACTTTGGAAGTGACCGGGGGGATGACATGGCCCTTCTGGGAAGCTTCAGTGGAAACCTTACCCTTGTAGTGTTGCACAGTTATTAACCTACATCAAAACATTTTATTACAGAGCATGGAAGATGAGTTTTGCAAGTGAAAAGCCTTTTAGCTGATGTTGTGCAAAATAGGGGGGGAAACACAGCTTGTGCTGTATCTGGACAAGAGAAAGAGACCAAAGAAAGCAGGGCTGGTCTCACATGAACATTCCAGTTAATTTTGAAAATAATGGCTCTGCAGTCTTTCATTTTGTTGGAAATGGCTGGCTGGCTTTCACACAGTGCTTTTGCATTGGTGTGTAGTTGCTTAAGGAGCTTTATATTTCTTTCATTTTATTCATTGGTTTCATTTTTTATACTCTGCTTTTTCAGTAACTTGCACTTTGCACCATGAAATGCTCAACAGCTTTCATACAGTTCCTGATGGACAGTCATTGATCAGAAATGGCATTAAATGGGAGCAGAGGACCACAGGGACCTGTGGCTGGAATGGCAGAAAAAGTGAGAGAGCTCGTTCTCCTCCATTTATACCCAAACGAACACTCGCTGTCTCCGAAACATGGCCTGTCAGTTAGGCCTTCTAATTAGAAAAACTACCCACCCACCCAGCCCATGCCACCCACTCTCCCAGCCCATTGCACCCACTCATCCATCTCCCCTGCGAGGTGCTGTGGTCAAAGGTGCCTGCCAGCTACAGAGTCATTAGCGCGAGTTTCAAAACCCAAACCGACAGTGATGAAGTGGGAGTTTCTGTGCCAAGTGCCAGGCGAACCTGAAAGGTTAGTTTACTCTTTAATGAAATTCCTGCTTCAAAAGTCTCCATCTCTTTTTCACCAGGGACCAGCGCTTTCTTTAAGCAATGTTTAGAGGACACCAGTCTGCAAGGGTAATCATCCTCGCCTCTGGCAGCAAGAGCTCGTGCACCAGCATCTCTGAAAAGGCTCTCTTTGTGAATAATTGAATTTGTCTCTGGAGTTCAAGATTTCTTTTTCTGTGGGACTGACTGCGGCTTTGCTTCTTCCTGAGGTGCAGCTTACTGTAATTGAGGCAGAAAAATCGTGTTGCAGTGGAGGGTTTTGTGGGCACGATGCATAATACGGTGATTGCCACGGAAAGAGTCATTTGTGGCGTTCCAAATGCCTCCTCCAGCGGTGAACAGGTCTGCAGAAAATAATTAGAGGATCCCCCACTGCCACCCCCTGCTCCCACACAAGGTGGGGGGAAATTAATGCTGCATGAAGTGTCCCTGTGCAGTGAGCAGAGCCCCGTGCTGCAGTGCACCTCTGGGGACCCATCCTGGGTGATATTCAGAGCGCATCGGTTCCTGCCACCTCCTGGGACACAGGGAACTGACATCCAGGTCAACTGCTTGTCCAGCCCAAAAGGAAATGCTGTGGTTCACATATCCACTGACTTGCTTGGGCACAGCTTCTTTTCCTCTAAAACCTCCCAGCCTTGCAGTGATTTCTGGGGTGTCTCTGGAACAGCAGGAAAAATCTGCACATCCCAACGCTGAGACAATCATCCCTGTAGCTGCCTCACCAAAGAAAAGCCAAATACAGAGATACACTCCCTCCAGCTACCAACAAGGTCTGCTGTCCCTGGGCATGTTTCAGTGCCACCTCTCATCCCTGCCATCCATAACCTGGTGTGTGACATCCAGCTGTGGCATCTACAAAGCTACCTGTGAGTAACTTTTCAGGAAGGGGGTAGCGGGGGAAGAAGCTCTCATAATAATTTGCCCTGCTGTGAGCAGGACCTCAAGTCTTGCTGCAGGGAAGAGATGTCTCCCTGCCAGCAGGCTGAGGTAAGTGGTGTGCCTCAGAAGTGGTTTTCAGCCAACACAATGTAACGTGGCAGCAGTGTATTTTTAGAATATTATTTTGGGGAGGGGTAGGGTACAAATTCCAAGGGCAACATAAAGTGATATAGTAACTCGAAAAGGCTGCTCAGGGATTTCTGTTTCTATTGAATATGCCACACAGAACTTGGGCTGCCTTGTCAAATTGCGATGTATATTTCAGATCAATAAAAAGGCTCATTTAAGACTGTTTTTCTCTGTGTTACACAAAATACGTTCTCTCATGGTTCAAAGCTTACATGACCTGATCAGCAGGAGAGGTAAAGGTAACTGCAATCATGAATGAAAGCCCAAATTTTAGATTAAAGCCCAGTTTTCTTGGACTCTAGTATCTGCAGGTAATCTCTGGATTCTTTGTGGTCTCTGCTCTGAACTGGAAACCAGAACATATCTCTTTAATATTTTTACTCCCTTCTGTGGCTGTCAATTACAATGGCTTGACTATTCTGTTCATCTTCGACTTCAGGACTTGTTGATCCTCTGGGACAGATCTTTCTCTCTCTATCAGGTTTCTAAATGACAAGCAGAGATTTCTTCCCCAGGGTCAATTCCTTTAGCAGTAACCAGGGCACCCAGTGCATTGCCTCAGGTAGAGGAAGCAAAACTGTGCAGAAGCATTTATCCTCCAAGAAGTGTGGAACCCTGACTGCAGCCTCTCCAGCACTTTTAGCTGTCCCAGCTGGAGCCTTTATCCCTTCTGAACATGCTACCAAAAGATTGTGTGTGCACAAATTAGGGAAGTGTGCTGTTTATATCTGGTAGTGCACAAAACAGGAAAATTACTGGTGAGGACTTTCTTTTTCACTTTGTACCTTGCATCCTGGAGCAATGGGGAGCTCCACTGTAGAGAGAATAGCCTGTTTAAGGGACTGTGACACTTGCCTTCTCTGCCCTGGTGGGGGGACTGTGATCGTCTCTCTCCCAAAATCCAAAGGGTGGGTTGTCCTTGGCTCCCCGAGAATGGAGCCAAACACGCATCCCACCTCGGGAGAACCCAGCAAAAACACATGCCCACGCTGTGTGTATGAGGTATCCTGCCCTGCTCTTTTCAGTTTTGAGGAAGCACCACCAGAATCATCCCTAAATCATATCTCAAAAAAATTATACATCCAACCTTAGACACCTGACATATTTTTGAGAGCATGTAAACCAGTAAACTGCTTGTTCTGAGTTTATCTGCAAAGGCAAAAGGAAAAAATTGGTCTACAAGATGGGCTTGCAATGTAGACAATGTTTTCAGCTTGAAGGTTTCACAAGATGTACTAATTTTATCACTCTGGCAGGAAACTGAGGCTTTCACATTTAATGAAGCATTTCTTTGAAGTCATGCTAGGTGACTGTGTTGCACATCTGCACGGGGCAGAACATCTCAACTTCCTTTGCTGAGAGCCTGATGGGAGCACAGAGAGCTACATATTTACCAGAACTTCATCGAGTGAAGATGGAAAAAAGGTGGCTCTTCTCTCTCTTTTGTTTCCTCTGGGTGCCCAGCATCACAGGTAGGAGTGTCCGTGGGATACCTTGATTCAGTTTATGATGGAGGGTGGGGAGGGGCAGGCTGGGATTAGTGTGTCTCACTCATCAGCTCATGTGTACTTAGGGCAAGGTGTGCTCATCTCAAATGGGCCAAAAGGAAAACTGCTTTCACTGAGAGAAGAAAAAACAACACCTCTCTCTCTCTCTCTCAGACATATCTGTGTATGCAGAGAGAGGAAGAATTGAAACACTGCAAGGTGAGGGAAAATTGTACAGCTGCAACCCTTTAAATAGATTCTTCCCTTCTCCTTCCTCTCCCAGCTCTGTGTGCTGTGTTAAAGGCTTCAGAAACAAGTTTGTCATCAGAGTAAAACTTTCAGAAAAGTAGAGTAAGGAGAGCTGCATGCCTGTCAGAGGGAGTTTAAACCAAAAACAGTACAAGGAAAACCAAGAAAAAGCCTGATATTCTCAACACCCTTCACCTACCACCCCCAAAAGGCTGATCACCTTCCATGCAGGAACGCTTATTATCAGTTAGGAAGAATAATTTTGTAGGATACATGTTTTTCCAGTTCAGGAAGGAAAAACTGCATGTATCTGGCTGGCAGGGTAAGATGCATCTCAGAATCTGGCATAGCCTGTTCCTGTTTTCTTCATCACTGAGGCAAACTGGATTTTAAAAGAAAGCAAAATTAATTCATGTGTGTATTCATAGAAAATAGAAGTTCTCTAATGCAAAGAAATAAACAGAAGCCTCAAGACATGCACAGGAGAGCAATATTAATTAGAGAAAAATAGGATTTGGGATGTTTTTCCCGAGGATGAAATCCTCACTGAAGTCACTCAAAAGTGAAAGTGGACACCACCCTGCCCCTTGTAGAGGTCAAACAATTAAATGTCTGTGAGTTAGTCAAAGAAATTTCATTTGGGGTACAAGTATGAGCTAGTGGACAGTATTTGATTTGGAAAAACAAAGTTGACATAAAATGAGAATGCTTATATTTGAGATGCTAACAAAAAGTTAAGAATACTTTTGCACGAAAGGGTTTGAGTTAAAGTAACCTCACGTGCTACACTAATAACAAAGAACACAAATTAAAATGTTGTTTCTACATGTATAACTTTTTCATCTTAATATAAACTACTGAAGTGATTATTCATAGGCATTTTTTACATGATTCTTTGACCTCATACAGCACCAGCATGAATATTGTTCTCCCCACACCTGGTATCTATGGATCCATGTCACACTTCAGTGGATAGGTACCAAGGGCATCCCCTGGCTTAGGTGCCCCACGTGGTGCACTGCATGGCAGAGCAAACGTCAAAGCAAAGAAATGGGTACCTGCTTTTTTCAGGTAAAGAAGGTGAGCAGTGGGCACTTGCTGCTGTGGGGAGCCAGCAGTGTGCCTGGTGGGACTGCAGAGCAAATGCCCAAGGCAAATATACACTGATATTATGACACATAGGGAGGACAAAATCCAATGTAGAAGGGGGGATGACAAGTTTGTGTCTAAGAGCAACTGCACAGCTCATTTTTTCTGTGGACCTGCATGCCCTTTTGGAAAAGGGACTTTTTGTATATGGCTCTGTGTGTGTGATTGATTACTTGTCTCACTGCAACTCCCCCATCCATAAATTCTTCATCTCCTTGAGTTTGTCAGTCCCCTGCATACAGGGGTTTGGGGACTGCAAGACTCTTACTCATAGGAGGGAGAAAGGGAGATAAATCAATTTTACTACAGCAGCAGCTAAACCAAGTAGTACAGCCTCCCGCTGAAAGCCCCTTCATTTCATCGATCCATTACTCCTTTATATGGCACACTAAGGACTGCCACCTGCTTTATGAAATTAATTGAGGAAGAAACCATACATACCAGGGCAACTCTCTCTGACACTGAGACAGGCACTTGTTTTAGGCCATGCAGGAGATGTTTAATAACGTGGAGGTAAAGGAACAGCTTTCTCTGCCAAAGCGGCAATGACAATGGGCGGGAGAGCCGCTGTGGGGTGGAATTAGCCAGCAGGGATAACTCATTTGTTCTTGCAGAAAGAGCTGGGGAATAACTGGGCCCAGGTTCTGCTTTATTTATATTACTTGAAAGATTTCTATTTTCACAGAGGCCCTCAGAGCTCCCGTTTCTCTCCCACAAGCGTGACAAGAGCTCTCTGCGCTCTTGTAGACACACATGCATTTGCTTTCCCAGTTCTCTCTCTGCAGTCTGTACTGGTGGAGATTTGCTGTAAAACTCCTCCCTGGAAAGCCTGTGGTTACAGTTTTAGGGTCTTCATAGTTGTCTGTGTCTAAGGCACCAAATCATGTCAAAGGTGGTTTAAAGCTTTGTTTAAACATTCCTTGCACTGAAAATGATCCTGTTTGTTTTTAAGGCCAGTCTAGAGACGTCCTTCCTCAAACAGAAGTGGTCAACGCTCTGCCAGGTACTGACGTGACCCTGGTGTGCCTCTTGCCAAAATCACACACCACCCACATAACGCAGTGGTCCAAGACTGAAGGCAGCCAGTCTACCAAAATAGCTGTTCATCATCCCACTTATGGCACTCATTACTTCCAATTTTCCGAGGCTTCTTACAATTTTTCGGTGTCCTTCACCACAAGGAAGTGCTGCAGCCAGGATGTCACAGAATCTTCG
The DNA here is from genome assembly GCA_035583135.1 of Lophotriccus pileatus. NCBI lineage: Eukaryota > Metazoa > Chordata > Aves > Passeriformes > Tyrannidae > Lophotriccus > Lophotriccus pileatus. Next base: position 19,505,740 of record JAWWES010000001.1, read on the forward strand.
TGCTCCACCGATCCAAACACCCCGTCTGAGTGCAATCAGTGGGCTCTGCATCTGAAAAACGTCACCATCGCCCTTAGCGGGCAGTACGAGTGCAGTGTTGCTACTTACCCATATGGGACACAGGCTGCAAAAATTCAGCTTATTGTCAAGGCAGAAGGTAAGTGATGATGAGTGAGATGGTGCTTTATCCTAGCAGGGGTGGGGGAGGGTATCAGGATAGATGAACATTTCTTCGTTGGTGATGGTGAACTGTTTGGACACTGAATGTCGCTGCTACAGTTTCCTGTTTACCAGGCCCCCTCTAGTTGTTGCTATCCAGCTCGTGATTAGGAAACCTTATTTCTTTGGAGGAATGAGAAGTAAGGCCAAAAATATGTTGAGATGGGAAGTTTCTGCATTTTTATTTTGGAGAAACACTGCGGAGGACACTGGATGAGCAGCTCAGGATATGACGGGACCGAGGATGGTGGATCTCCAAACCATGCTGTGCTGCTGCTATAGGTGTGCAGCATTGGGCACCAGAAAAGAAAACATCATTATCTGGTTGAGGCTGAGGGCTGGCACCTGCAGGGCATGCTGGGTGTTAGCTCAGTGTCCCCACTGTCAAAAACACACTGGAGCAAAACAGGGGATTGCAATCACAGGAACAGAGACTTGGCTGCTGCTGTCAGCCAAAAGCAGCATGACTGTTCTGGGTAAGCAAGCCTCAGGGGAGAGTGTGAACTCTAGGGGGGATATTTAAATTATCCCAGCAAAGGAGCAAATTGATTTAAATAGGTGGTAATGGATTTGACTACAAATTAAACAACAGTGGTAATTGTTAGTGCAGCAACACTGGGAACAGCTATTTAGTGTCAGCAGTGAGGGTAAAAGTCCAAACTGCTGTGAAGATGGAACTGGGCAGGGACATTAAGCAAGCTTGCTGTTGTGCACATGGGGGACTGGATTTGATGACCCCAGAAACCTCTCCCTGACCCAGGTTTCTGCAAACAACCCAAGCAGGATTGAAGTAAATGCAACAAACCTGATGCAGTTTCAGTCCAGCTCTCAGAGCCTTACGGCTGCCCTGCTCACTCCTTTTGCCCAGGGCTGTAGGCAGAGCAGACATTCAAGGGTTAGGAGCTGGGTGGGTGCAAGTTATTTCAGGAGTAGCAAAGGGCAGCTGTGCTCCCACTGCCCTTTTACCTTCATGATGAGGCCAGACTGGTGGCAGGAGGGACACTGGTTTCCATGCTGGATCACACTGGTCCTGCAGCAGCAGGAGGTTCTGTGCAAGATTGATATGCAGGAATGTCTAACCCTCACTCCCTGGTGGCCCCTGCATGGCAGTGGCTCCAAGCATTTTGGTGCTGTTATGTTGGAGACACACCTTGGGCAACCCCGCAGAACCTTCCTGCCCTGATGAACTCACAGGGGCAAAATGAGAGCCAGCACCTCTGTGCAAGTCACAGAGGATGGGTGTTTAAACAGTACATGCTGGATAACTGTGCCAAAGACAAAACTGCTGCTCTACCTGCTGTACAGAGGGGTGTTATGGTAGGTTCCCCTTGGGGAATTTTCCTGTGCTTCACAGGGCAGAGCAGCTGGATCAAGGGCAGTGCAGCGAGGTACAAACAGTGCTGGTAACCTTGTAAAACCCTCCCCTGCTTCTGTTCCTCATACCATGTTTCTCTGTCTCTTCCTTAACACAGTAACAGTGCTAATCAGGCATTGCTCCTTTTCTCTTGCTGGTGCCCTTGGTTGGTACAGGCATGTTCAACACTGTTACTGCTGTCTGTGTGTTAAGCGTGGGCAGCTCTTGTTCCTATCAGCATCATTGTGGCTTTTTTTGGTAGCTGCATGAGCTAGCAAGCTGTGATACTGATAGCTGCTTGCTAGAGAGAACCAAAAAATTCAGTTTGCTACCTCTTGCAGGTTTGTATTTTAAGGTAACCAGATGTTTTGCAATGAACCACTTCCACACAAAAGAAGGCAAACCCCCCTTAATCCAGCCTATGAGTAGACCAGATAAGGGTGGTTGTCATTGATGAAGGAGTTTCCAACTACTGAAGTGAATCCAGATGGATTCACCTTGTAGATACTGCTAAAAGCCTGCAGGGCAGCAGGCCTGCTTAGGACAGACAAACATAGAGGATGGGAATCAGAGACAGGGAGTGGGAAACAAGCAGAGACTGTTTGCAGGCTGAATTCCCAGGGTGACTGCTCATCTCCCGTACTTGCACAAATATGGGTGCACAAAATTGATGGGAAGGTTTATTGCTGCAGAAAAAAAGAAAATGTTAGAGGAAAAATTGAAGCTTCAAATTATTCTCAGTTCCAAAAGGAGACATCTTGATCTGGCAGTTAAGAAAAGCTTTCATAAGAATTGCCCAAAAAATTCAGGTAAAGCTGTGAATTGAGTCATGACACTACATCTAGAATCAGATGTAGGGCTTTCATTTAACAAATGTGTCTATGGGTAATGGTTGAAAATTACAGTTCCATTCTAATCAAAAAAGTGTCTGTTCATTGAACAGAAGACTAGTCAGCACTGGTTTTCAAAGCACAATGAACATCATGTTTCTGATTTTCCTTCTTGGGCTTTTTGTTGTTACAATGATAAAAGAGGAGCAGCACTACCTGAAGGAAGTGTGGTTAAACCAGACTTTAGAAATTCCATGCCTTGAGGACACGACCTCAGAAGATTTGTCCACTTATCCTTTGAAATGGCTAGTGGTAAGTATTTTTCATCATAAAGTTCAGAAAGGACTACAGGGTATTTTTGCAGACTGAAATAGGAATGTTCTACTCTAGTGTGTACAACCTGCTAAACAAAACATACCAGTCACGTTGGACTGTAATAAAGAAAGGCAAAAAGCATAAACATGGGTTTGCAACATACACACCATAATAGCTGTTAAAGAAACAAAGAGATAAAATTCCACTTATTTTATTTTATTTTAAAATTTTCAGGACCACACACAGAGCAGGGCCATGGAAAGTGGCAAATATAACAGAAATAAAATATTTCTTGTGTTGGATTTCTCAGGGATTTTTTTCTGTACTGAGGCTTCAGTATCTGAAAGATACATGGTTACTGTGTAGGGTAGTGAGATATCAGGCTGCTTTGAGATTAAAAAAAAAAGGTACTGACTAATGTTTTTGGGTTTGTTAATCTCTGTGTCACGGATGCCCACTGAAGACATGCAAACCTAGTTATCAAGCTAACCACATGAAAAACTGTTTTGAGGCAATTTGCTGTGAGATGTAAAGCTTGCTATATTTTTGTACTTTATCTCACTCTCTGGATAAATATTTATAAGCATGTTTTAATGTAACCTTTTAACATTCATTGCAGCATATAAAGATAAGTATCAGCGAGCAGTTCCTTGAGCTTTGCCTGTTCATTTATATCACTGAGGAGCTGTAACTGTTGAGGGTTTTCTTAAAGGTGATTTTCAAATATTTTAGGTTTTTTAACCTTTTGTCCTGGTTCATTATCCATTTAGATCTCCCCTATGCAGGCCATTCTTAATATTAAATTTTTAAGGGAACATCCTTGTCCTTACTAACTTCTAGTTTTGCCAGTTCACTCTAAGAAAGGGGAAAAAAAACCCCAAGGGTCAGCACAATGACCTCTGTGGACTGTCATATGTCATATAGAGTAAAGCTTGCAAATATGTACTGGCACAGATGTCCAGGGTATATCTATATCTATATATATATCTATAGGCTGTACCTATATCTAAGGGAGACTGCCACACAGACAGCAAGAAGACATGACTTTTGGATAGTATTATCAGATTCTAGCTATTTAAAATTCCAAAAGAGCAACGTTTTTCTTGAAATTTCAGTCGTATTTAGTATGTATGGGATGTTCAGCATAACTGAAAGACTGGTGCGGTGAGAAAGCAGCTCTGTTGCCCTCCCTGCAGGATACAGAGGTCAGGATTCATCAGACACAGCTATTTCCTCTATATTTTTATTGGTAAGAAGATGAGCACTCTTGATGTTGAAATTCTGGGAGAGAATGTATTCAGGAAAAAAAAATTCCAAATGTCTTACTACTACACAACACTGAGGGTGAGAGGAAAGATTTTCACAGTGGGAATAAAGTTGGCCTACAAAAATATTTTCCTCTCTGTGTGCCCAGTCTGCCTTCACAATACAGCGGGGTTTATTTTTCACAGGGTGACAATGGCAGGAAAGAGGAACTCGTGACCAAGGAGCCCTCCTGTCCGGCCGTGTACAGGAACAGCAGCGCGGTGTACGGGCAAAGAGTCCGCCTGGGTTTGAACAACACCCTAAAGATTTTCCCCACCAAAATCACTGATGATGGCAGAGTCTTCTCCTGCCACGTGCTGTATCATCCTGAGAGAGTCCACAAGAGCAGCACCACCGTGAGAGTATTTGGTAAGGGGCTTATGCCAAGTGCCTGCTTCCTTACACTTGGACGGGTAATGCTCCTGGCTGGTTCTGCAGCCAACAACTTGAAACACACTGTTGGATTTTTTTTAATATAAACACATTTACATTGTAATTTTATTTCAGCTGTAATGAGGCAAAATGTTAGAAAATAACCCTGTAGTTCTTAGAGGAATTTGGGGCCATTCCTTCAATTTCTGGCACGAAAAAATAGTAGATTCGTTGCCCCCAGCGGCATGCACACGGCCAGTATCTTCCCCTGATGTGTAGGATTATATTTGCAGGTTGCAGGTCATCAAGACCTCTGTGCCCCAAATGACCATGCTGGCTGTGGTTAGGAAATCATGGCCAGAAGTTAGTAAGCAGTTTGGAACTGCTGCTGTTGCAAAGTCCCATCCTCAAAGGTACGTGATATTCAGCTGCTGCCAAACGCTCTGGCTCTGAAAATGAGGGTCCTGGCTGCAGAGTCTCCAACTGGTCAGGAGTGATGGAGCCTGTGCACTGCAAACGTGTGGGCTGGCATTTCATGCTGGAAGCTTTCCCTGTCTTTAGTTACTTGCTTTATTCCCTTTCTAGTGGCTTAGAAACTACTCTGCAATTGCCGAGGTACAGCTGAATCAGAAAAACGCTGCCCACTTGAAAACCAGGCTTTGTTTTCTGTTTATAGACCAGTTGGTCTGGAAAACATATTTCCAAAGCCGCTAAAATGAATGGGTGTTAAACAGTGGGTCTGTCAACAGTCCCTTGATTGCAGATGATTGCCCAAGGAAGCCCAAACCTTGAGGGTGGCACGGGCAGTGAGGCTGATGCTCTGAATTCAACAGGGAGCAGCAAAAGAAAAAAAGAAAAACGTGTCTGGGGGCTGTTGGTCACTGATGTAAAAGAAATAAAAATAGAAGATAAAGATCTGAAATCTCCTCCTGCGTTTGCATGATTCAGACACGGGTCTTATTTTAAAAAACCAACGTGTGTCAAATAGCGACAGTGTTACATGGGTAATTGTTCAAGTGTACTAACACACTTGAACTCTCCCTCCCCTCCATCACTGCTGATGCTCTCACCTTGATGTCTGTGTCTGTTAGCCTAAGAGGTTGCTTTATTTGGTTTTTCCCAGAATTACTGTGAGGTGTGTGCTTGTCTGCGTCAGCACATGAGTGAGCAGGTAGAGAGGCAAACAAGAAGGCAACTGTGGCCCTTGGTGGTGAATAGTCTGTGTATTTCCCAGTAAGAGCTGGCTGGCTTTGAGGGTGTTGTGATGTCAGCCTCTCCCACGGGGGTCCTGAGGGCAGGATTAGATGTAGGGGCTCCCTGAGAGCCCTGAGGTTTGTGGTGGGTGCTGAGGAAAGTCTCTCAGACTTCAGGCAAATGGAGTCCACATCTTGGAGGAAGTGTGCTTTTGTGCTCCCAGCCTTTCCACATCTGATATTTTGCAGGTAAAATAACTATTTTGCATCCAGTGTCACTCTTTTCTCTTACTGCTCCCTGAAGTCATGCTGCTTATGATTGCATCACACCAGCCTTTCTCCATTTTCCTCTCCTGTCCTGCAGCAGCATGTGAGGCCAAGAGCAGAGGGTTTAGAGCCTCCCAGCACACACACCTCTGCACCACTGGCAGGGCAGAATAGGCAGAGACAGTGGCCAGAATAATCCAGCACTCTCCTGGTGACATTTGGGTGCAAAGATAACTGCACCTCTCTTGTTCCTTGTGCTTCCCAGGCAATGAAGAAATGAACTTTTATGTCCTAGCAGTCAGATCCAGCCTCAAATGGCTGGAATCTAGAGATAGTCTGTGTATACAATGTCAACAGCACATTATATTGGTTCTATCTGTTGTCTTGGCCATTAGCAAGGACACAGCTAGAGAGCAAAGCCCAGCTGAAAACTGGGGAGATTTTCCCATCTTGGCAATCCCCCGTCACCCAAACACTCCTGCAACTGAACCCCACGGGCTGGGTGCTATGAAACAGGGGAGAGGGCAGGGGATGTTGCCTGCAGAAAGCTCCCTGTGCAGGATCACTCTGACAAATGCTTCAGGCAGGGCTAAACACAGCAGAGACAGACCAAGTCTGAGGGGCGATGAAGTGGCACTTCCTCAGAGTTGAGAGATGGGCAGGAGAGGAGGGAGAAGGCCTGAAAAAGTCTCTCAATGAAGTTGAGAGTAAAGACAGATGTTTGAACAAGAGAGCTTTAAAATAATTCTTTCCTAGAACAGAGTTCTTTCAGATACAAGTTTCTCAGAAAACGTACGGCCTTTTCAAGTCTAAATTCGCCAAATATTGATTTTCCCTTTTTGTAACAGTAAAAGCTCAGCAGCAGAAACTACTGAACTAAATATTGAATTTTCACTAGATCCAAAACACTGGTAAATATCCTAGCAAGACAAGTGGATGTCAAAATGTTAACAGAGGCTGAGATGTTAATTGGAAAAGATCTATTAGATTATTCAGAGCTATGCATGAGAGCTGTACATGACAGTTACCCAGCAAACTTGTCTTCTGAAAAAGCAGAAGACAGCATCCAATACAGATGTGGAAAAGGGTGCCTGTTCTCATCAAAAAACAAAAGGAAGAGCATGAACTAGACTAGACGTCATTTAGTCTCCCAGGCAACTTTTTGTTGAGATTAGAAGACCCAGTTTATCAGACTTTTTCTTACAGCTGAAAAAGTATGCTTGTCATCTGCCAGTTCCACTACCATCTGTACAGTTTTGGCAAGGCAGAAACAAGAAGGAAATCTTAATACATTCATTTTCTGATAGGAAGAATCTATCAATCTACCCCCCAAAACAAAACAAAACAAGCAAATGAGTAAAAGTACCCGGAGTCCAGAAAACCATAAGGCCATGATAATTAAATACAGGTCATGACCAGATATAATCCATCAGTCACATTAATCAGGAAAGTGGAAATTAAAAAAGAAAAAAAAAAGAAGCCAGGAGAGTCCTTAGAGGATTAACTATATCATACAACAGGGAAACTTGAGCAGTTCAGCTCAGAGGGGAATGGAAGGGAATGTAACAGGGTAAGAAAAAATAGAAAACTGTCTTAATGGTAGAGAATAAAGTGAGATTTAAGTCGGAAAGAGAAAGAATTACAGATCTCCTAACTAATCCAGGGGCAGCACTTGTTTCCAGCCCAGTTTCAAGGCTCAGAAAAGGCCAGAAGTACAATTTATCTGAGGCTCTTGAGATTTTTTTATATATTAACACAGTTTCAACTTGTTACTTAACAAGTTAATATTACTCCAAAGCAGGGATCCCAGTGGCTGCTTTAGAAAGGCCAACTTAGAAAGGCTTACAGTGCCTGATAGCTTTAATTTATATAGTCAACTGCAGCCAGAACCAAAATGCTACAAGCACAAAACAAAGCACTTTTTCTGTTTCGTGTGGATGTGGCCGTCCATAACCTCCTGTCTGATGTGACGGTGACCTCTGGGCTTCCTGGCAACATCTGTGGTGTGACACTGTCACACGTCTGTCCGGGTGACAGCATGTGGGTGGCTGGCACCCCAAACCAATCAACATTTTGGGGGATGGCTAAAGCCTTTGGAGATGGTTTTGACTGAGGAACCAACAGCTGGGGTGTGTTTCGTTTCATCAGGCCCAGGAAGGGTGGCTCTGCTGCCAGAGCTGTGACTGCAGGACCGTTTCATCTTGTTTCCCCAGCAAAGCCACCCCAGAGTAGTTTAGATAGGCAGTGAAATACATCGTGAATCCTGCGGCAGTAGCTGCTGATATGTGCTTATAAACCACTTCCTTGACCTCAAATCGCAGCTGTGCAAGTTTTTATCTTGCTACACCTGTGGATGGAGTTAGGATTTAATTTCCACCCTTTTTATGAGACAAGGCTGCTGTGTCTTATTAGAAGCTGTGATCCTCAGTGTCCATTTCACTAATACATATATGTTTGCTTTCCAGCTTACCCCGAAATCTCTGTTATCCTGCAGGAGGGCTCGGCTGGCACCTCACAGAAGGTGAGCAATTTTGGAGCAAAGAGTAAGGTCTGTGACTGCCATCATGCCACCTCAGCCAGGCAAGCTGAGCAGAATAAGACATGGGTGGGACATCCAAACTGACCAACCACACAGGGCAATGGCTGCTTTGCTTCCTGTTCCATCTCTCCAGGTGGAAGCTTTTGATCTGTGAGCATCCCAAATTAAGGTTTTCCTTGGAAACGGAGCTTATGGGCACGCAGAACCTTGTACTAGCCATACCCACCTGCTTCAGACAAGCCATGAGTCAGTTGGTTCTGCAAAACAGATTGGTATCATTTTCCTGATGATCTATTTCCATGTGTGGTGTTGGACATTGCAGGTTTTTGTCTGCACTGTCCTGTTGAACAGAGCAAGGGTGCTGCCATCATGGACAGTAGAAACTCCTGTCATTTCTTCATCTCCAAAAAAACACCAACTCCTTTACTTCTCTTTTCTTCTTTTTCTCGTAGGGGTTAAATCTAGTGAGGATATTGGATTTGTATTTCTTCATAGGAAGCATTTATAAGAATATTATGGCCTGAAAGTCCCTGAAAAATAAGGGAATAATGAAGAGAAAATAGGGGAAAGCAATTACACCACGAGTTCAGATGCCATTTACCATGGCAGGGAAAGAGTTTCAGCTGGGTAGTTCCAGTCTTTGTACTGAATGATTGACTTCTGCTGGCTGCAACACATCAAGCTTGCTTTCAACTAAATGTGGGAGCCACTTTCTTTGAAAGTGGGAGCAAGTGGGCCTTGTGCTGTATG
>JAWWES010000001.1:19523498-19555077 GCA_035583135.1 Lophotriccus pileatus
CTTTCTTTTTCTTTTTCTTCCTTTTTTCCTTCCTTCCTTCCTGCCTTCCTTTTCCTTCTCTTTCCTCTTCCTTCCTTCCTTTTCTTCTAATATCTATAATTTCATAGATGCACAATTTTATCTAACAGCAGGCTTTAGGCCAAAAATGTAGGCACCTTGCCAAGAGAATTTTGACACCCTGATCCTGGAATTTGATTTCCAGTTTTCAGCAGGGTGAAGAACAGTGGATTCAAAAGACAGTCTTCGTTCCAAAAAACCCAAAAGAGTTACTAAAAATGTTCTCTGCCCGTATCTTTTTAGGTAATCTGCCCTACAGCATCACAGAGCAGACAATTTTAGTTACCAGAGGGAAAGATTTCTTTACTGCCAGCAGCCTGCTCAACAGTACTGGTGAGACATTATCCTACAAATCCTCTTCTTTCAGCATGCCATTGCAGAAGCACAAAACCTGGAGCATCACATCCATTTGACCAGGGGGGTTTAAAAAAGGGAAAAGAGATGAAGAGGAGTCATAGTGTGTCTTCACACTGCAGCCTGTCACAGGCAGAAGGTGGCAGGGGGGGATCCAAGCCGTGTGGTGGGGAGAGGCTGGAATGGGACAGGGATGCTGCATCACCAACCAGAGCTCTTCCCAAAACACAGGTGAGCCCTTGGCCAGACATTTTGGCAGGGTTTGGTGTCAGTGGTATGAAAAATAACCCCCTGGGAAGCACAGCTGAGGTGAGTAGCTGTGCCCAGCTGTGAATTGCTTCCTCTTCACAGAGAAGCTCACAGGGGAACAGAGCAAGCCAGTGGGTTCTGGATTAAACACTTGCTGGACTGTGCCTGAATAATCTCATCATGTGAACTGATGGGTGGCTGAAACCAGCTCACAAACCCAGTCAGAACAAAAGTGGGTTAAGTCCATAAATCAGAGCCAGAATTTGGGATCCTGAGCCGGGAATGTGACAGTGTGGTGGTGATTTGGGGCTGTTCTGACACCAGCACTGTGCTGGGGGGGAGCAAGCCCAGATTTCCCTCCCCTCTGAGGACGTTGGGATGAGCTCTGATTGGTGTGTCCCCTACAGGTGAGAGGAACTCAAACACCAGTCGCTTCCCCTGGCCAACATTGGTAGCTGTCCTGCTCCTCTTCTGCAGCTCTCTCATAGCTGTGGGCATCAAGAAATGGTGTCAGTACCAGAAAGAGATGTAAGTACAAGTGAGGGGAGCCACAGGGGTGGGAGCACAATGGTCAGCACAAACTCTAACCCAGCTGTTTGGATTTGCACCTTTTCATTCGAGAGGACTCACAGCACACGAGGCCTTTAAGTACATGGGTTGGTAATGCTATTTTTTTTTCCATACAGCAATATGAAAAGTGGAGTGTTTTCAGTCCTTTCATCTGTTTTGTGGGTTATCTTTAAAATAAACTTTAAGAAAAGAGCTGCAGTGCAGCTTCAGGGTGTAAGGAAAGAATAACAGTCAATTTTTGTCCCCAGAGCCCCCTACTTCTATTAGCCTCCCTGCCAGCTGCTTTTGCTCTCTCATTTTCCATGGTGACTTGAGGACATGTTTTAATGAAATTGTACTTCTAGGGCAGCTCTATTTGAGTTGTGAATAATATATGTGAAAGTAGGCTACCTGAAACTTAATCCCAGTCAAAGAAGCATTGAGTTTGTAATTATTACCAAAGTTTAATTCCCTACTAACACACTCAGAGATCTACTGGTAAAAGTAGTATCTAGGAGACAATTATTTTCAATCTGACTAACGTTACTAAAATGTTGGAAAATTCATGGAGAAAATGAATCATTTATCATTCTAGAAAACCCTTTTGAAACACAACTACAAATCCTTTATAGAGCAGGGAAAAACAGGATTGATTTTTTTTTTTAATGATTTGGTATGAGACTTTTATTTATCTTGGCCTATAAACTGACCAAAAAAAGAAAAAGTTTCAAGTCATTAAATATACTTTCAGAGGGTAGTGTTAGCAAAAGACCTCTGGTTTTGAATGGTTCATCAGAATCATGTTCTTTTAAAACATGAATAAAATAAAATTGTGAGGTGTGAGCTGAGAAAGCCCAAAGAATACCAGGAGGTGTGCTGGGGTTATAAAACAGAGTCGGGGAAGTTGCAGTAGGTAAGAGCTAATGTCAGGTGCTCTTAGTGTCGACCTACCCCCTCCTGTGATCATTTTACAGCAGTCTTTTATGCAGGTTTTGTGTGATAGTGCATTTTTTCTCTTCTATTTCAGTATGAACAGACCTCCACCTTTCAAGCCACCACCCCCCCCAGTACAGTACAGCCCCATGGTGGAGTCTGATGGGACTGCCCCGTCCTGCCACGAACTAGAAAACCTGTGACATCACCTACACCCCTTGTGGAGCTTGCAGAAGACTGACAGAGTTAAAGGCTCTGTCTTTAGAACAGTGACTGCAGGAGCTGGGTGTTAATGACCCATGTTAGAATTCAGAGTGCCTACATGACATTACTGTGGAAGCTGAGCATTCCTTAGGACACTCCATCCTGTCTATCTCCATGTATGCATTACACCGTTGTGAGTGTCTCCATGAGATTACACTGTGCTTAATTTGAATTAGGTGATCAACTGGGAATTTCCTGTCTTTTTAATGGGAGCAGATTAACACATCACTCCTCCAGCCTGACTGAAGAGTGTTGAAGCTTCTCTTTTACTGAGTGCACAGAGATGACAGCTCTGCCTTATGGACACCACAGTTACAGTGGCTTAACACAAGCTCTTTGATACCTACATGAGTCGTTCTTACAATTATTTTTTTTAACTGTGGACTAACAGGACCAACTTATAATTTTCTGTCACCGTGAAACCAATCAAAAAATAATCAGTGCCTTGTACAGAAAGAAAATATCTGCTTCTCTCAGCACGGGGTTGCAGCATGGGATCATGTGGAAGGGTTGGTGAGATGAAAAGTCATGGTGCAGGCCTGGTGCAAGTGTTTGTGAAGAAGATTCAGTTGTCATTGGTGAAGTCACAGAAAACAGTCAGCTTTGGGCTCATGCACAAGCCACCTGTGGGGCAGAGACTTAAGGACTGAAGTGAACAAGGAGCCTAAAGATAATGGAAGATTCTAGTCCTTTTAGAAGTGCTGTGCTTTTGAAACAGTGCTTATACTTGAGTCTGCTTTTGTGGAATTATATTTTTGATACCCTTTAAGGGGAAAAAAAAAAAAAGGAATATAATAATTTTCTTCTTTGGTCTTAATGAGTTTCTGTCATTTGCTGTCTTTCAAGACCCCAGGGGAAGTTTCCCAGGTGGCTTAAGCCTGTGAAAGAGGTGATCCAGTCTTACTCCTGTCCTGCCTGGGCTACATATTTCCTTGCATTGACACTAATGAATAAATGATGGTGCAGAGGGTGGGATTGGCTCAGCTCCCGCTCTACACTTCTCAGCCAGGTCAGCAGCTGTGTGATCACTAAGGCAAGGTACCAGATCTGCAGCAGGAGCACTGCTTTTGGCAGCAGTGTGGCCCTACATTACCCTCAGGCAGCCAAGAAAAAGGCCCTCTCAGCTTGTTTGAAAATGTATTGTTACCAGAGTGGTATTTCTGTAATTAATGCAAATGAGCTAAAATTCAATCACGTCAGGCTCAAAATTGATATTCTGATTTAGGAATGGGATTTGCTTTATTTACTGCTAAATGCTGGTCGATGAGTGTCAGGGTTCAGAGCACTGTATTTCCCAGGAATTTAGATTAAATGAATTACTTACTGGAAAGAATGACCTAACAGACCTTATTGAGTATTTTGTTGTATTATTTACCTTATAGTACAATCAGTCCTAAATCTGTCATCTGTGCTGAACCGAAAATATTTTCTGTCCTACAAAACTACCCTGACCTTGCTTGCATGAAAGGCTCAATGTTAATTTGAGTGTTTCTTGCCTGTGTGGGGTAGTAGAAGCAAAGCAGTTTTACTTCTATCAAACTATCCCTCACTGCAAAAGAAGGCATCTTTTTGTCCTTAAAAAAAAATAAATTGGAAAAAACAAGCAAACAAACAAAAAAACCACCCCAAAACAAACAAATAGACAAAACCCAGAAGGATAACAATATTCCAAGGCGTGTGGAGAGCCAGGACTTTCCTCCTTGCCTTTAGATGAGGATGACTGCCTGTAGAATAGCTGTCAAAGGAGGTTATTTTATTATCTCGGGTATTTTAATTCCCACGGTTGCTTCTGGCCGAGGGTGTTCCCTCTGCCCCTTAACAGTGCTCGGGGGGTGCCACCGCTGCCTGCGGAGGGCGCCGCTCCCCGACCCGCCCATCCCCGAAGGATGCTCCTGATGCCGCTGCTGCCTCCGCAAATGGGGATGAGCAGGATGACGATCCCCGCGGGACTCCGCCTGGTTGAGGAACTCTTCCAGCCTGTCCGGGAGGTTTTCCAGGGAGTCCCTCGCGATCCCGCTGCTGAACAGCAGGCGGAGCCGCAGCGCCGCGGCCGCCGGGGAGAGGGACCCGTTCGGCACCGTCCCGTCCCGTTCCATCCCGTCCCGTCCCATCCCACCCCGTCCCGTCGCGAACCGTCCCGTCCTGTCCCATCTCATCCCATCCCATCCCGTCCCGTCCTGTCCCGTCCCGTCCCGTCCCATCCCATCCCATCCCGTCCCATCCCATCCCGTCCCATCCCATCCCGTCCCGTCCCATCCCGAGCCGTCCCGCCGGGATCAGCGCGCGGCTGCGGAGACGGCCCCTGGTTTTCTGCAGATAAATTTGTTGTAGGAGAGTTTATATCTCTGTTTGACTCCACCTGCTCTGCACCAGGATAAGCATGTAACATACAGTTTACTCAAGAATTGCGATTAGGTTCAAAATTAACCCCTGCTTTAACGAGGAAAAACAAAACCAACCAACCAACCAAACTCCAAAAATTAAGCACTTGACTGCAGCAACCTTGGCTGTCTCTTTCCTTTCAAGGCTGGGCTGGATGGGGCTTTGAGCAACCTGGTCTAGTGGAAGGTGTCCCTGTCCATAGAAGAGGGGTTGACACTATAAGATAACTTAGGGATCCCTTCCAACCCAAACCTCTTTCTAATTCTGTGATTATTTTTGGCAGCAGCTGCCACTGTATGTATGCTGGAATCATTCAGCTTGGACTTGGGTTCTGCCAACTGGAATAATTTGGCCCAGATCAAGTTACCAGGCGCTTGAAGAGGGCTATGGGAGTGTTAGATAAAAGCTTTTCTGTAAGAGTAAAATTTTCCAAGCTTGCTGTGTGGGTACAGAAAAGATTTTTTTAAGAGAGTCTTGAATGTTTGTTGTGGTTTAACCCCAGCTGGCAACTCGCTTCAACCAGTGGGATGGGGAGAGAACTGGGAGAGTAAAAGTGAGAAAACTCGTGGGCTGAGGTGAAGATAGTTTAATAGGGAAAGCAAAAGCTGCACACGAGCAAGTCAAAACAAGGAATTCATTCACCACTTCCCATGGGCAGTCATCTCCAGGAAAGCCAGGCTCCATCATGTGTCATGGTGAATTGGGAAGGCAAAACACCGTCGCTTTTAATGTTTCCCTCATCCTTCTTCTTTCCCAGTTTGACACACCAAACATGACACCATATGGTGTAGGATATCCCTGTGGTCAGTTGGGGTCAGCTGTCCCAACTGTGTCCCCTCCCAGGTTCTTGTGCCCCCCCCAGCCCACCCACTGATGTGTGGGGTGAGAGGCAGAAAGGCCTTGACACTGTGTAAGCACCGAAACATCTCTGTGTTATCAACACCGTTTCTGTCATAAATCCCAAACACAGCCTCACACCAGCTACTATGAAGAGAATGAACTGAACCCCAGCCAAAACCACAGTGTCAACGTTGCTAAATGCAAATCCTTGACACGGTGCAATCTGTAGAGCAGACCTGAGTCAGAGTCTGAGGTCATGTACAACATGTAATGTAATACTGTGAAATTAGCTGGGTCTGCTCTATGTGGTCTTTAATACGTGCATTACAAAGCTGTAAAAGCAACAGCTGTGCCAGAGGATGCCCTGCTCCTGGCACACTTTCCAGCTGCCCCACAAAGCCTTAAGCCTCCTGCATTACCTTTTGCCTCATCCTGAATCACGTGTCCTTTTCAAACAGCGTTCCAACGGCTCCTCTTACAGGCGCCTTTTGGCCCCGGAAATTAATTAAGCTTGGCTTGTTTATTTAAGAAGCACCCCTATAGTTTGCACGGTGTGTTCCAGTCTTTGGAATGCAGGTGGAGGTGTGGCAGTGCCGGGGAGCAGGCTGTGGGAAGGAACAGGCTGCCTGGCCATCCCACAGCCAGACTCATTAGATAGCAATTGCTGATAATAGGCTTTGCCATCTGGGATTTCCTGGGAAAACAGCCCACCTTAATAGGACCCACAGAGTTTTCTCTTTTAGAGAGGTGGTTCTCTCATTGCAGCTGTGTTGAAAGCTGCTGAAAACCTCTGAGTTGGTTTTAATGTATGTGTTTGTTTTACAAAGCTGTGCACAGAAATTATACCTGTTAACCTGCACAGGGTATGAGTTACCTTATGCAGCCTTTGCTGGATTTAAAGCCATCACTTATCAGAGCTGGCAAACAGTAGAAAGCACACTTCAACTCCAGAATAAGCAGTATACCAAAGGGAATTTTTTTAAAAATGTATTGTTTATGTTTCTAAGTAAGTTTCCTGACTTGGCAATTAACTTTGAGCAATAAGCCAATGGAAAGCTCCTAAAAAGCTCTGCAGGGGGATAATGATTACTTAATCCTGCCTAAGGAGATTTTAATGGAAATAATATCAATTCATATTCTATTTAAAATTATTCCTTAAACACAAGACAAAGCTCAGGGAAGTCCACGGTAAAGATTATTTGATTTCAGGGAACATCCGATTATGCCTTTAAAACTACTCTTCCAGCTGTTTTCTAGCCTGCGACGTTTCATCTCTTTTCTTTCAGTCTCCTGTATCAGGTTGCCCTCGTAAGGGTTTTAATCAGTGGAAAAATAACGTATCTGTTTGCCCCTTGGTTCTTTTCCAAAGGAGAGGATTTCCAGATTGACTCTGGCATCGTACACAGCTTGGAACACCCTCATGTGGTGTAAACGAAGCATTGAATAGCTCGCTATTGTCAAACACACGACTCAACAGATGCCAGGGCTTGGCTTACAGAAAACAGCAAACAAAGGTGAGAGAGAGAGAGAGAGAAGCAGGTAATATATTGATACAAACTGACACCGAGGCTATGAGTGATGGACAGAAAAAGGGGGGGGAGAGGGGAAGTCAACATTACAAAGGCTATATTATATGACAGACATCTGTTTGCCACGGACTTAGGAGGTGCAAAAAAAGTGCTGCAGTAGTGGTTTCCTGACTTGATGTAAAATGGAAAATGAGCACCACTATTTGGTCTATTGCACTTGAAGAAGTGGT
The DNA here is from genome assembly GCA_035583135.1 of Lophotriccus pileatus. NCBI lineage: Eukaryota > Metazoa > Chordata > Aves > Passeriformes > Tyrannidae > Lophotriccus > Lophotriccus pileatus. Next base: position 19,530,886 of record JAWWES010000001.1, read on the forward strand.
GTTTTAAATGCAGTGATGTCTGCAGAGCTTTGTGGTTGAGTGTGTCTGACGGTTTTAAATGCTAAATAATTCCATTACAGTCAGGGTAAAAATGGTAATGAACAGCTTGGAAGAGTCTGAGTATACTTACATGAAATGTTAAGCAATTAGCTCCTCTCTGTGAGAGTGAATCCTGCAGTTTTCTTCTCATCAGTGGCAAAATGACCTTTAAGATACGCAGATGACACAGAAGCCGTTTCGATAACTTATTTGATCTATTGCCTGCTGATAAATTGCATGTAAGGATTTGGAATTTACGTGGCACAGTAGATTTTGGGCTGAAATGGAGGGTTTTGAAAACATTAACAGAAAGCTTTCTAACAATGGCAAAGCATCCTGTTTAAGAATGAGACCTGTTACCAGGGTACTCGATGTGGTAAGGAGAAGGAGGCAAAGCTCCCTGTAGCACTTGATATCATCAACTTCTTTTTAGTTGCTTTAAAGCTTTTTTAAAAGTTCATTGTTCTGGATTTATATTCTGTATATGACAACCCAAGAACTGCGTGTTAAATTCGAAATAAACCACATTTGTGTATTTGGAATTGGCTAACAGTGAAAACCATATGCCTCTTGGTGTTTAAATAGCATCAGCCTGGTCTGCACAGCTAATCTTTTTACTATGCATTTGAAAACAGGAGGGTTAGGAGTGTGGGAATGGGATTTCAGCTGCTAAATTGTCCAAGCTGCCTCTGACACTGGCTTGTGCTCTGCACCCAGGCGAAAGGGAACAGCTAGCTGAGCTCTCAGTAAATCCACGTAAGGCAGAAATATGGCTACATAAATATGGCTATATAATCTGTGAGGAAAAATGGACAGTAAAGTTTTATCAGGCCAGCCTCACTACTGACTGTGATTCATATGTGAATGCACAAGCATCATGGAAAAATACAACAGCCTACTGACCTTGATCTAGGATTAAAAAATGTCAATAATATGATGTTTGTCCTGCCTGCTTAGGCATTCATTTTTGCAGCCACTTAAACACATGCTTGAAGTGGAGCATTTGAATGGTCTCAAGTGACAAGACCCTACACAATTTGTGGGTTTAGTTTGTGGAAAATAAAATTGTATTATTAATGCATGTTTGTTCCCTCTGGCCACTGAAATTAATGATCATAATTGTGGGGTTTGGTACTTATTACAGAAGAAAATTATAGAGTTTTATGGAGACAGAAAGAGGTTGAGGTTTTGGTGGAGGGAACAGGTAATTTAATGCCCCTCTTTCCTAGAAAAGCACACAGAGGATTGTTTGGACCACAGAAAGTTTTACTAGTGGTTACTGGTGTCCAATATCTGTGCATCGCATGTGATGCTCACAGCTGAAATCCCTGTCCTGAATGAATGCATCTTCTCCTTCCCTTATCATTCTGGTTTTGAGTTGATGGTGTCCCGCACAGTCTAAATGTTGTTTGCAGCTTGGAGATCTAGATGGCATCTTAACCACAAGCCAGGGTGTACTCATGCTGCACATGATAGCCTGAGGATGCTGAAACTACCCGTGAACAAGGGAGAAAGTTGCTGTGCTGTGGTAGCACTGAAGTACCCCAGTGCTGTCACATCCTTTGGTACTATTAAAAAGTGATGGCAAAGGGCCAGAGGTTTTTGGGAGGCACTATTTTTAAGATTCTTCAGTATCAAAGCTCTAAAAGCAAAATGTCTTTGTTCACTTCCCTGATAAGGAAAATGCAGACTCATGGAAGGAGATGGATTCTGGTTGTATTAGGTGAAAACTCATAGTTAACCAGAGTATTTACAGACACATTAATTTTATATATACTTCAAATATCTAATTCAATCAGCAGTTTTACTAGATATCAATGAAATCATTCTGCGAATAATGTGCAAACTGTTTGTACATATTTGTAAGGAGTTTTTAAGAGAACTTGCTCACAAAGCATTATCCTTCAAAGGCACATAATAATGCAAGGGAGAAAAAGCATATTTTAGCCGATCCGTCTTGTGTGTCACAGCAAATCCAGACATTGTTTTGGAGAATGCTTTAGCCGACAGTTATATGCAGTAAAAGGCCCAGTGTGAGACTGTCAATAAAAGAGAATAGCTGGAAGAGCAGGGGATTGAGCCTGCCCTCTCTTGCTCCTTAAATCTTCTGCTGCCACGTTGGCTCTTGCCCGGCGCAGTGCGTAAATCACGCCAGCTGATCCACTGGCATTGTAAAGCCAAGACGCTGGCCCTCTGCACTGGGAGAAGATTCTCTCATAGTACAGTAGCAGGAACTAATGAATTTTAGGGACTGGTGTATCTCTCTCATGAGGGAAGGCTGAGGGAGCCTGGAGAGGACATCATCAGTGTGCAGAAGCGTCTGAAGGGAGGGTGCCAGGAGGCTGGAGCCGGGCTCTGCTTGGTGGAGCCGAGCAAGAGGACAGGAGGACACGGGCAGAAACTGATGCGCAGGGAGTTCCACCTGAACACGAGGAAGAACATCTTTACTGTGCAGCGACCAAACACTGTCACAGATTGTGGGGTCTCCCTCACTGGAGACACTCAGGAACGGTCTGGACATAACCCCGGGATCCAAGCCCGGCCCTGCCGGGCGCGGGGGGCGGAGCTCGGGGGGGGCGGGGCGCGGCGCGCGCGGAGGCTCAGCCAATGGCGTGCCGGCCCTGCGCCGTGACGTCACTGCCCGGTTACATAAGGGCGGGCCCCGCGCGCGCCGCGACGGTGGCGGCCGGGCCGCGCTGCCCCGGCCGGGCATGAGGAGGGAGCGCCGGGCATGAGGGACCGGGAATGAGGGGGCGGCGCGGCGGGGCCGTGGGGGCCATGGCCGACAGCAACGCCGACTGGATGGGCTCCCTGCCCGCCGCGCTGCGCGCCCTGCCGCTCTCCAACCTCGCCATCCCGGGTAGGACGGTGGGGCAGGTGGCGCTGGAGGGGTGGGGGAGGCGCCTGCCGGCCGCGGCGTCGCGTCCCTGGGGATGGAGCGCTGGGGCGGAGAGGATCCCTGTCCGCTGCGGCAGGGCTTAACCTTCCTTAAGTACAGCCGGCATGCTGTTTTCATTGGCCTCAAAAAACTCTAGATGTCCTGCTTAAGGGTTTTCAGGTTTTTTAAGCAAGGTTGGGTTGTGTTGACCTGAACGACTGGAGGTGCAGCACGACTGGACAAGGTGTGCTGGGACGGGCCTTTGAGCCACCAGGTCTAGCGGAAGGTGTCTCTGCCCGTGGCTTGGAACTAGATGATCTTTAAGGTCCCCTCCAACCCAGGCCGTTCTATGATATCTCTTCTATAGCAGAATCTAAGCATGGGTTGTTAGGGGGGAAAAATAGAGTAGGGCATGGTGATGAAATATCCTGATGTATGGTCTTACATGAGAGACACTAAGGTACTGTAACGACTTTTTAAAATATTCCCCTAAAGTTTTCTATATGAACTTAAAATAGCTAGCACCTGGCTCCTGTGCAGAGCTTCCAGTTTAATTTATTTAAATTGGTGAGAGTAAGCATCATCACTTGTGGTTTACAGATAGGTAAAGTGATAAAGGAGGACAACAACAGATGACCTGAGGCTTACGTAGGAAGAGGCTGACTCTCCATCTGTAAAGGGCAAAAAATACTGTTACTTGTAGATGTCAATAGGGAAGATTTTAGGGGTGGCTACAGTGGCAGCTCATTCTGATACTTGAAACCAACAGGCTTGGTTTTCATCTTAGTGCTTTAACTTGTCAAAACACCTTGGATATGTTATAGATAGTCTCAAGCTGTGGCTTGGACATTAAGAGGCATTCCTTCACAGAAAGGGTGATTAAACATTGGAAGGGGCTGCACAGGGAGGTGATGGAGTGCCCATCCCTGGAGGTGGTCAAGAAATGACTGGATGTGGCACTGAGTGCCATGATCTAGTTGACAAGGTGGTGTTTGGTCAAAATTGGGACTGGATGATCTCAGAGGTCTTTTCCAACCTAACTGATTCTATATAGCAGACATTGAATAACCTGTAATGCCATGATGCTTTTAAAGTGAGCAGTGGGGTTTTTTGAAAATGCTTACAGTATATGTTTATTTATGGTCAAGGTTGGTGTATCTTCCCACCCTGTTCCTGTATATACCTCATGTAACCTGTAAGCAGGCAAAAGACATTTTGGGTAGATGTTTTGGGATTTTTTTTTTAATATGATTTTAGTCCAAGGATTATTTTGCTGAGGTGGATTTTTGGTGTGGTGCTGGACAAGGCAACCCTTTTGAGAGCCAGGGTGGTATTCCTAGCAGTGTGCAAGGAAAGGTTTGCATAATACAGGTTGCAGTTGAGGCATCTATTTACAGATGCTGAATAACAATGGAGACGATTTGTTTTTCTCCCCTGGAATGATGGACTCAACTGGTTTTGGTTTGGGGATTTTGTTTGTTTTCTCCTCCCTACTCCCAGTCGCTCTTGGTACGCAGCAGCAGAGGTGGAGCTCCAGGAGTGGAAACCTTAAAACTTGTTTTAACTAAAAATAAACTCAGCATTAAAAATCGTGGCACTGTTTTATACTTTTTGCACTTTGAAGAATTGCAGCATTCAAAGAATAATAATCTACCTTTCTTTTTTTTTTTTTTTTTAGAAAAGGACAAAATTATGGTATAATGGGGCTATTTCAAGTGAAACAATTTACAGTATACACAGTAAAGTAACTGCTTAGATTTAATTTATGGTGTGGTATTGTAAGTGGGGAAAGTCTTAAGTCTCTTGTATGGTGCTCAGGAGGTCTTCATAGACTTCTGCTGTTTATTTGTTACGAAGCTTTTGCTTTTGGAGCTGCTTATTTTCACTGGCTTTAGAAAAGATAGTTGTGACTCCTGGAGGTCCTTTTCAAGCTATGTTATTCTGGGATTCCATGAGATATTAAATATGGTGTGAAATATGTTACCTGAGAGCAGAGAAGGTCATTCTTTGCTCAGCCCTTAGAACCAACTGGTAGCAAATGATGTTGAAGATGGGGACTTTGTGATGTACACAGAGTGTTTACATGCTTATTTAACTCTGTGCTCAAAATGGAGAGAGAATTTGAATAATTCAAGGTCATTCTCTAAAGTTCGTGTGATCTATTCCCAAATTTGTGCTTTGCTGTTGTGGGTTTTGGGGTTTTTTTTAGAAAAAACCTCTAGACAAAATGTTACACTGGTATAGTCTCATCCAAGGAACATGTGATGTCATGGGGGGGGATCTTTTGAAATAAGAAATTGCCAAATATCAAGTAACTAAAGTGTCATCAACTTAGAACTATACAATATAGTCAACAAAAATAACCACCCTCAACAAGTGATGACCTTGTGTGAAAGTCTAGAGGGTTTTCTCTTAATTATATTCCACTAATCCTCTTTGAATGTGGGTTTAAAAATGAACTCTGAAACATTTTGATTGTGGATGTGACCTTTGGCAGGGTATTGTATGGTATTTGTTTAATCTCAAGCTGGTTTACTTTAAAGAATTTTATGAAATCATGTACAACTCTGATACTTATTACTTTCCTTGATCATCTGTTGATCTGCATCAGCTATTCTTCTTATTTATTCCCTGAGAAATAGAATACAAGAAGAATCTGGAGCATTCTCACTGATCTGCTTTTGAAGTAAATCAGCTATCCTTGCTTGTAGTGGCATGCTGATAGTTCATTGTACCGTGGTGTACAGTTTGTTCTGTTTCATTTTAACTACTGCTGACGTTCTTACACAAGTCTCTTGATTAACTGGGTGCTACAGCCTGAAGTCTCTCTGGGTCTGAAGGTGCAGCACCACTTTCTGTTTCATCAGGCTTTTACAGGTGAAACACTCTGTGCCAAGGTCCACTTTGTGAGGTCATGATAAGCCTGTACCTGTTGGTTTGAGACAACAAGGCAGTCTAGTGGATGTTCACTGCCAGCTATCAGTGTTTGCTTATTGAGTGTTTCATCAGTCCAGCCTCCAAGGTGCTGGATGAATGCAGTGAGCAGAAGAGCAGGCAGTTTGGTTTTCCTTTGGGTGTTGGTAATAATGCATTTACTTAATTCTTACTCCAGCTTTGAATATTTAAGAGCTGTGATGTAGCAGACAGGTACACAATTCTGTACCATCCTGTATCCCCTGACTGGTTCCCAGCTCTGGTCGGGATGGTTAGCTGTGAAATTCCCCCGTGTTGATTTTCTTTGTCCTCCAGAGAAAGCTTATGATGACTTAGGTAGGGATCCACTGCTCCCAGAATAGTTATGGGTGCCCTTTTGTAAATACAAGTAAGGTAACCAAAAGTCTGTTCTGTTCCCTGCCTTCCTTTCTCTCCACCTTCAAGTATGAATAAGTGTGTTCAGCATCCTAACCTGACGGCTGTGGTTTCTGTGGTGATAATGATTTAGAGGGTTTGGGGGTTTGTGTTGTTTGGTTTTTGTTTGTTTGTTTTTTGAGAGGTGGTTGCTGCCAGGAAAGCTTCTTGCAACAGCTGCTCATGGAATTGGGCAAGCCCCAGGGTGGGTGCTGGAGCATGTGGGTGTCCCAAGGGAACATGAAGGTTAACCTGTTGTGTCATGGTGCTGCTGATGTAAAGAGGAAAGAACAACAGGTTGAATGGCTGTATGCAGAATATATGGGCAATTAGGTTTTCTTTCACATAGTTTGGGTGGAACACATGCTATTAGTAAAAACTAAGCTTAGTCGGGAAACAATTTGAATCTGAACTTTTTGATTGGTTTGGTTGGTGTCACTGGAGGAGAGAGCTGAAAAATGGAAAATTTAATTTTTAAAACTTTGAAATATAAATGTTTGTAAGTCAAACTTTGTACAGCCTTTGTAAGCCTGATTTGAAACAGTAAGGAAGTTTTTGCCACCAGAAGCCAGTTTTTCAGATGCTGGTACACCGAGAGCTGAGCATCACAGCCAGCAGAGTGCTCTGCTGGTGTGGAATGTTCAGGCTGGGCAAGCTGCCTCTCCAGGGAGAGGGAGGGCAGCTCTCCACCTGTGGCACAGAGCCTCTTCTGTCATCTTCTAGTGATCCCAGCTGGTGTGTTCTTGCTTTCCCAGAAGCCATGTGGAAGGCTGGCCAGGATCTCATTTCTAAGTCATGCAGAGCAGTTGGAATGTGGAGCTATTCCTGTCACCATCAGGTTGGATGATGGGTGAGGAGTTTCCTGTGGGATGCTGGGTGGCAGCTGGAGCTGATGGAAAAGATGAGTTTTACAGTTCCAGAAGCACTTTTTTTAACAGAAAAAATCATATTGGCTTGAATGTGGCTAAAACAAGACCATGTCTGAGACTTGAAATACTTGTAAAAGTGTCTTTAACTTGACTGTTCACTGATCTTTGAGGAGAGGTGGCTCTTCTAAAACAATAAGTCTTTGCCTGCTGCTCCAAATTACAGCATTAGTCAAGCTGCCTAATTCCCCACTATGACACGTGCACTCTTAACTTTCTGACCAACTTTTAGTATAACTTCCTATAGCTTGTTCATGGTAGTGTCAGTATGACTGTGGCCAAAACTTTTACTATAACATGCCACTGTTTCTGCCCTTCTCTGGGAAGCTCATCCCAAAAACCTGAGTAAGAAGCCTCCAGGTTTTCATCTGAACGACAAAAGTAGTATGAAATGATCATCCCTGGAAAACAAAGCTTTCCACATGACCTAGTAGGCAGTCCTAATGAGGAGCAGCCCATAGTTAAGTTAAAGGGGTGGATACGAGGCATGGAGGGGCGTTTCCCGTGGTGACAAGCGTCTGCTTAAGTATGGTGATGTTGGGTATGATTTGTAACTGCAGAATTTTCAGGATGAACTTTTTCTGAAAGGAAAATTACTTTATTACCTTGGTAGTCTACTTGATTGTAATAGCAAATCTCAAATGTTTTTAGAGGGCCTATTAAATTATCAGGAATGTTCCACTGATGAGAATATCTGGTGGAAGATGTTGCACTATTCCTAAGTAACCAAGTATTCTTTTTGTGTGTCCCTATATGAGGAACTGGTGTGGCAGTCCCTGGGTCTACATAGCCTGAAAAAGCCAGTCTTAGGGTTTCTATTTTTAAGGACTTCTGTCATCTGTTTAGCCAAAAACAGCTGTTCTTGAAATGCCACAAAATTTTCTTCAGACACTATATGAAGGTCTTAGTTTTTCCTGATCAAAAAAATAAAATAAAATTTCTTTTCCCTATTAAGATCTGTTCCCTAGAGAGTGACTTAAGTGTGTGTGGTAAATGAGTGCAGAACACGCCAAAGTTTTACTTCAAATGGAGAAAACCAGTCATAATGTTGACATAAATGGTTGTTGCTCTCTTTCCATGTTGTGTGAAAGCTCCAGTTTGCCTGCTCTTCCAGAAAAGACGTTAAAAGAGGGAGAAGTACCACATAATGAAAACAAGAAAGAATTTTACTAGAGCCTTCTCAGAAGAGAATGAGCCCTTGGTCCACATATTTCTGAGTGGTCAGAAATCAGGAGTTTAGGATTCTAAACTGAAGATTTTATTTTTTTTTCCCTTTTTGGAGCAGCTGGATCCATTCAGGATTTGAAATGACAGAGATGCACTGCTGCTTTCTTGCTTTCCCAATGCAGACATAAGAGGTTGATGATAAATGGGGAACTATTGCTAAATGACCTTAAACTTCAATGGCGATAACTCCAACCAGTGCCAAGAGGACTTCCCCTGGCTGGAAAGAAAAGCAGACTACCTTGTGACATTGTGTCTGAGACAGTTTTAAGCTGTCTTTAAGCTCTCTTTATGCCCCTTTTGTTGTACCCTGCTTCACCTCCCACCCTGAAAGAAGCAGTGGGAAATCAGGGTAGTTCTTCCTCTATGAGAAGAAGTTTTCCTAAGAGGATTTGATCTGTACTAGGATTTGTGTTTCCTAATGAGACTGCATTAAGAATACCAAAGGATTCTTTTAAGATTGTTGAAATATAAACACTCATCTCTATAGTTTTAGATAATTAATTATCAATATGATGTTTGTTACTTCTGCCTTGCCTCCTTTTCCTGGGCAAGTTAATATGAACTATTTGATTTGCTTTTCATTAGTGATGAACTTTTAAGATGTTAATCTTCTGATTAGAAAATCTGGATTGTTAATGACCTGAATCCTGTGGACTTCTAGGCTTTGAGAGACACTTTTCTTTATGTCGTTTTTCTCTCAGTTTTGGCACACAGGACATGTGTTTTAGAGGAACATCTGTGGGATAGCCTTAGCTTGCTAGCAATTACATCCTTGCAACTTGATTACTGTGCTTCTGGCTGTCTTGGCTGTGTAATGCTTGCTGTGCTGTGGTTTGTGATGTGTGGGGAATGTACTTTGTCTAGTGAGAAAAGCTTGTGCTAAGAACTTTGGCGTCACTACAGCTGGGGGGGTTCTGTGTCCATAAATGACCCTTTAATGCTTTTAGGGGGTTGGTATGTTGCCTTGACCTCGGTTCTTCCACACATTTATCGTACACAAGAGGTTTTCTTGCATTTTTCATCCCAGTGATATTCTTTTAATGCATGCCATAGAGTCATATTTTTCAAGTCCCATGAAGGTAAATTTACAAGCTTCCAAAAGGACATGAGTTGGTGAAATGATGCTCATCCCCATCCCTCTGCTGCTACTGAACATGCAGAAAGTACTATGTGGAAACAAAAGATAATACTAAATGATACAGCTAATAAGTGTTGAAATTTGATGGTTAATAACATTCTGTTGATGAGTATCACTTGTTCAAGCTACGCCATGGGTTAATTTGACTATGTGTGACTAAGTAGCAGGACAAATAGACACACTGGAAAGGTAGATTTTGCTGCAGATGTGATGATAAAAGGCTGCTTTCTAACAATTAGCAGGAAGGCTTCGACAAAAAAGTCATCCTGAACAGTGAAATACAATCTATTTAACATACAAATTGAATTGAGAAGTGATCTGTTTAACATACAATTAACTTGAGAAATTAGTATAAGGAGAATAAAAAGATGTTTACAGATACAGATAAAAATTAATCCACGGTTGCAATTACTGGGATAAAATTAAGAGGGCTACCCATAATTTTAAGTCTGGTGTCTAGAAGATACCTCTTTATTCTAACTATATCATAGCCTTTGATAGTTAAATATCTGGGCACTTGACGGAATGTGACTGCTTTCCTTGAAACTTCCAGTCTTTGTCAGATGAAAGAAATGAACCCAAAATAGAGCAGCTGTTGTCTGTAAGAGCTGCCAGCTGATTAGCAGTCCCCTAATTTTTGTCTTTGAATGTGCAGTCTCTTTCAGGATTAAATTTAGTGCCTGCTGGTTCATGCTGTGCATCTTCAACCAGTTGGAAGCAAATGGCAAATTACCATCACTTTGTTGTATTTTCTGTGGCTGGCTTGGTTTCGGGAAGGGCTGAGCACCAGAGTGATGCCATGTCACCGCAGCAGCTCAGTGAGGTTTGCAATCTGAATGCTAGTCCAGTCTCATCTACAGTAACTCAAAGATGAGTGCTGCACGTGCAGGAACGTGCCTTGGAGGCAGTTCACACTGGGGTTCTGGCCTCTGTTCACCTAAAGGACAGTGGAAGATCACGTTTCTTGACTTTTCTCTGCCTTTTGACTTGTGTAAGGTGAGGTTATAAATACCTAGTTTTGTTGCTTTGTTCGCAGTCAAGAGGTTTAAGGAATAGCTTTATTGAATCAGTATAGGGTGTTATTTATATTTGAGGTAGATATCATCTGAAATGTCTTGCTTCAAGAATTCTTGAGGTTGTTTTTACCTGAGAGAAGTACTCAGAATAATTTGAGGGGACACACACTGTTTATATGATGGGGAACACAGATCGTGAAGGATTTTTTACATGTGAAAAGACTTTCCTATGTATGTGTGGCTGTGTATGTTTTGTGGCACTTGCTCTGTCCAGGAACTGCCAGCCCTGTTGCTGTCACTGTGCAGCATCTGAGTATCTTCACACATCCTTGTGTTAGACACAGAAGGGCTACACTTTTCATGGAGTTTAGGAGTAGAGTGAAGGAGAGCAAGGGTTATTTTGACCTCATGATACAATCGGCTTAGCATGTACTTAACATTACAGCTAAGCTATATTAAAAGGCAGTGGCTGAGCTGGTAACATATCACAGTGATCTTAAATTAAAGAAGGGCCTGGTGGATGATGTGAATCGCCACACTGCTCTTACCCCACAGCCCAGTGAGTGTCCAGTGATGTTGCTTCAGTTTGTTTTTCTCTTCCTGGAGTATAAAACCTGTGGGTCCAGGTTTGGCCTCGATATTTCTCACAGTGGTGGCTGTCCTTAAGTGACCACTGAAAGCCAATTGAAGTTGTGCTGTCTTTCCAGCCTCAGTATTGATCATAGAATGATCAGTAGAATTGATGATGTTCCCCTGTCCTCCTTAGCAGGTGGTCTGCTACCAACTGTGAAAACAAGGGTGTGTTTTTGAGATGCTCTAGCTCATGTTCTGCTTAGTTTTTTTCTAGGTATGCATGTTGACTTCATTGTAAGTGAAAGTTCAATTTCCTAGCCTTTTAGCAGAGCCACGGGGAGGGAGTTAAAAGGATCTTCTCTAACTATAGAAGCATGTCACACATAGTTCAGATTGCTGTTAAGTAGTGCAGTTCTTAAACTATGTGTTGAAAAAGTTGCAATGTGCTTCTGGCTCGTTTTCTTTCATGCTGCTCTCTAGTGCTATAAATAGAATGTGGTTTGTGATACTGTAGAGAGAATTTGCTCTCTGTGTCCTTAAATGTACCTTGTATGTGGCAATCTGCAAAGGAAAGGCTTTTGTAGCTGTGGAGTCTGTGATAAAACAAGCTGTTTCTTGATTCAGATTTGCTTAGACAACTCCAAGTTGGCAGCAGTATATTTGTGGCCAGATAAAATTGTCATTCCTTTGTAAGTCAGATTTATCAGTCTAAGGGAGCTTAATGTTGTGAGTGACTCCTACAGACAGGTCTCTAGACTGCTGCGTTGTCTTAGGTAAAATAAAAATATTTCTTATGTCATTATTCTACGAAGTAAAACTGAAATGCCTTCATTGGATGTTTGATCCTGTATTGTGTTTGGGGTTGAATGTTTGGAGGTGGGAAAGAAAATCCTGTCACTCCAAAACTGACAGCTACTCTCTGATGTAGTTTACTGTGACAGGTAGTAAATAGCTTCTTAATTTGGCATCTTTTAAAGCCAGCTCTTTTGGTACTTGTCACTTGTTTCTAGAGAACTGAATGGACAACCATAAGAGGCACACTTGTACAAAGGCTGTGAAGAACTCATAAAGAGTTGGTCAGAACTAGTTTTAGTGCTTATCTGTAAAGCCTGAAAACTAACTTTCATGGTACCTTTTCACTGCTTTTGAACTAGTTGGAATTCATAGAGACAGAGGGCATTTAAGGTTGTTGGCAACTGATGTTTGGTTTATGCACAGTCTGTTCTTCCATCTGGATTAAAAAATGCCGACAGGATAATCCAATTGAGATCATAATCTTGTTTGTAGCTCTGACCTTGCCTCACAGGGAATGCATCAGTCTTCAAGTGAGCCCTGGTACACAAAAGTTTTGGGTAAAGGAGGCTGTGGATGCCTAAAATGTTACTTAAAATTGGGTAGGACAAGTAAGGACTTTTAAGAGTTGCAAACTGAGGTAGAGGAGGAAATTCTAGAAAAGCATAGTCTCAGAAGCAGGGACAAGAACCTGGGGCATGCAGGATTGGAAAATGCGGATGCCAGCAACATGAATTTTGTTATTTAGGTTTGTTTCCATTTACTATTGAATTTTCAGTTGGAAGTTTTCTCTAGTAAGCAAAAATGTTATACTGGAGATGCAGATTTTCTGCCAAGGTACAAACAGTGTTACAGGAGCTTTGTTGGACACTCGTTATTTTGGCATGGACCGGTGATTTTGATTGCTGTCATCTTTTTGAGGAGTTTTCACCATATGTTTGGTCACTCAAAGGCACTACCAGGTGAAAGATGTGTTCATGTGCTCATTTAACATGAGCTTGGTATCTACAGACACAGTAACTGTGGAGTACTCAATGGTTCCACCTCGAAGTTCAGCCAGTCACTGCCCACTGTTCAAACTGCTAATCATTTATTTACCATCTTGAGGCTTGTGCAGGTACAGATCCCTCTGTCCATCACACACATAAAGATACCTCTTTGAAGAACCCTGCTGTATAACTGGATTTACCAGGCGGAATTAAACTGAAGTCTCAGATTTTTACAGTGAAGCTGGAAGTCTCACCTTAGATCAGTGATCTACCAGTCTGTGGGAAAGCTTTGAAGGTTGATTGGTAATTTATAAATTGAAGGAAGGTTAGAAGGAAGTTTTCCTTTACCCACTTAGGTTTGTCTTGTGGTTTTCAGAGTGCATTGAAATGGGAACTATTTTCTTGTGTAAGCTCCCAGCTGAGAACCTTATTCATAGCTCTTGTTGTAGGGTCAGATAAAACTAAGATAGATGTAAAGGATAGCCTTGAGCATAACTCTTCAGTGATCCTGCCATACATGTAGGACTTTGTTCAGTTTACAGAGCACATGGATATATGTGTTTTGGCAGAGTCCATTTTTCTAAAATTAATTGTTGGCTTTTTTTCCTAGGATCACATGATTCTTTCAGCTACTGGGTCGATGAGAAATCTCCTGCGGGACCAGACCAAGCCACAGCCATCAAACGTTTGGCCAGAATTTCCTTGGTTAGAAAGATCATAAAGAAGTGGTCAGTGACTCAGAATCTGACTTTCAAAGAGCAGTTGGAAGGTGGGATCCGCTACTTTGATCTTCGTGTATCTTCCAAACCTGGGGAAACAGGACAAGAGATTTACTTCCTACATGGCTTGTTTGGCATCACAGTATGGGATGGGCTGAAGGAAATTAATACCTTCCTTGAGCAGCACCCCAAGGAAGTAATCTTCTTGGATTTCAATCACTTCTATGCCATGGATGACAGCCATCACCACTTCTTGATCAACAGGATCCACTCAACGTTTGAATCCAAACTTTGTGCCGACGAATGCGTGGAGCACGTGACGTTACAGTACATGTGGAAGAAGAAACACCAGGTAGGGAAAGGATGTGTAATGTCTTTCAAACCCAAAAGGTTAAGTGCCTCTTTTCTCTGCTCCCATGTGTACACACAAACCAAGAATAGGGTTTCAACAGTGGCTAAATTTCAGCAGCAGCTGTAATTCTTAAGCTGTAAAATACATGAGGCTTTGAGGAATTGCTCTGAACTGATGTTTTGTCAGTGTTAGGGCTCGAAATGAATGTTTTGTAAACGTGGGTGTTAATAAGAAGTGTTGCATCTCTGTGCTATCCTCGTATAGAGAACCACCTTACAAGGCATAAAATATGGACTTTTGATTTGGAGAAGGTTTTGCTGAAATCAGGAAAGCTTTGGCATCTCATGCTGCAAGCGTGAGCAGGATGCCTTTATGCCACTCAGCCCAGTACACTTTAGCCACCTAGTAGGAGTTACTCAGAACATGGCAAGACTGCTAAAATCCTTAACTAAAAGTACAGATGTGGTATTCTCTGATGGTAAGAATCTGAAATTCTCTTAAAAAATGCATTTTAAGCTGAATTCTTCAAATGATAGTTCACTATATTCCTGGCAACTCGGTCATTTTAAACTGATGACCCTTAAAGCATAAAGCTGTTCTCATAGCTAACCAAAATGATCTCCATCTCCTTTGGCAATAGTGCAAAAAATGTACTGACAGTCTTGACTCAGGAGCACCTTCTTTTTGCTTAGTCCTCTTCTCACTGCTATGCTAGCTGCAACAGGACTGTATGAGCATAAGCCAGTGCAGCATCCTGCTCAAATAAAAATATAATAATTGTGATTTTTTTCTCCTCCTTTTTTTTTTGTTCTGTTAGGTTCTCATATTTTACCACCACCCTCTGTATCAGGAATACCCCTTCCTATGGCCAGGTAACAAAATGCCAGCACCGTGGGCTAACACGACCAACGTGCACAAACTGTTGCAGTTCCTGGAGACCACGCTGGGGGAGCGAAGCCGTTACGGGACTTTTCACGTTTCCCAAGCCATCCTCACACCTCGAGTGAAAACCATTGCACGGCACCTCGTTCGTGGTCTGAAGAACACACTTGTTCACAGGTGAGGACTCGTCTTCATTTCTCAGTTCTTTACTTAGCGATGTTTTGTGTTGAAAGAAGCACCAGGAGGTGTCAGCTTAGGCTTGATGCTGTCTTGCTCAGTACTATTGCTCATGAGAGATATTTGCAATCCTTAAAAATAAAGAATCAATGAAAATAATACAGGGTGTGTATATATATAACTATAAGTGTGTGTGGGAAGCTTGTGCCACGGAAGAAAATTGACTATTTCTGGGTTCAGTTTTGCATTTGTCTGTACAAATCCGTCCCAGTAATATCAGTAATGGACAGGTATATGACCTGGGGCAGTATTTTATCTTGGTTGTTTTTTCTTTTTTTTTTTTACCAAAAATTAGATTAACCATTTGACTTTAATACCACTGCCTGTTGTACAATTATTTTATCTACGAGTAAGATCATTGTAAGAGGGTTTTACTTGCAGTAGTGCAGGGTGCCAGTGACTTTTAATAGTGTTAACAGCATGACCAGAATATTTCCATATGACTGTATTTCATTGAATTATCACCTTGTAGCCTGTTTGCTAAAAATGAGCAAAACTGTCCTGGTAGGATCTGATCTCCTGGCTCACTGTTTAATATTCCATGTTTTGATGTCACTAATAGTTTATCCTGCCATAATGACATATTAAGTTTTAAGTTACTCTGGTATAGGTGATCAAACCTGGTCTAATTCAGTGAGGAACTGAGCTTAATTCTAAGCAGTGAGATAAACTTACATCTTCAGCAGCCAGTTCATGTTCCTTGTTCATTGGTCACCACCTGGAGTACTGTGTCCAGCTCTGGGGTCCCCAGCACAGGAAGGACATCAACCTGTTGGAGTGAGTCCAGAGGGGAGGCCATGAAGATCATTAAAGGGATGGAACACCTGTGTTGTGAGGAAAGTCTAGGAGAATTGGGATTGTTCAGCCTGGAGAAGAGAATGCTCTGGGGTAACCTAATTGTGGCCTTCTGGTGCCTGAAGGGATCCTGCAAGAAAGATGGAGAGAGACTTCATACAAGTGACAGAACAAGGGGGAATGGCTTTAAACTGCAAGAGAGTAGGTTTAGATTAGGTATTAGGAAGAAATTTTTTACTGTGAGGGTGATGAAGCCAGAGCACTTGTGGATGCCCCATCCCTGGGAGTGTTCATAGCCAAGCTGATCTGTCAAAACGTGAGACAATGCAGCTGGCGTTGCGGGTTTGTGCGGGTGCTGGGCACTGGGCGGCGCTCGGGGCCCGGGCTGCAAGCCTGCCTTCACTCCATCCTTCTCCCTCAGCCCCGTCCTCACCCCTTGTTTGTAAGGAAATGGGAAATTGAATAGATGCTGCTGTTTGCTTAAAGAATGATTGCTCGTGTACGTTTACACAAGCTGGCTGATATGCAAATCAGCCTTTGCATTTTGTGTAGATGTCTGCCTTCTCATATGGAAATTTCGCCCTGAATATGAATATGTAAGTGATCTTGAGCTCTTGTTAAAGGAGAAATGTGAAACAGTCACACTTAGCCAGCAGAAGTCTCGTGTGTCCCTTGAAAGGGGCAGTAATTATGCCTTCACTCAAGTTCTCTTTTTGTCTTGGTTCTTCATAAAATTTTTAAAATTTTCCTGAAGCAGGTGTCATAGGGTGTTTTTAGATTTTTGTGGGTATGTTTTTTTCTTTATCATCCTGTTAGCTAATCTGCTTGTCTACCATCTTCCCAATTAATTATGGGTGCTATGGCACTAATTTGAATAATGCTAATATATTTATCCATTTTTCTAACTGCTGAAATACCTGGTGTTTGCATGTTAGAGTGCAAAAAAGCTGGTGTAGACTCCTGGCTTGCACTGTGTCCAAGAAATTACTTGAAATTTTTCCCCATGGTGAAATTTCTAACTCCATTTAATTCAGTTCCTGACACACCTCACCTTTCTCTGGTTACAGTGATGTATAGGAGGATGTTCAACCTTGATAGAGCTGACAGCCTGATTCTGGGTTTGTTTCCCTGATCCTGTTGCTTTGGGTGGGTCTGGAAGCTGAAAAGAGTCTTGTAGAAATGCTGCCTCTGGATTTTTTTTCCTGCCCACCCTGAGGCAGAAATGGGAAGAGGGACATCTTGGCCAGATATATCTTTGCTTTGTGCTACACTGCAGCCTGCTGTGAAATTGAGCTTTTGACTTAACACGTGCTTGGATAAAAACAAACCAGGTTGGAGAAAGTTGTAGTGAATTATTAAACACTGAAGCACAGTCTGCTCAGTGAATGCAGAGTTCACAAATGTTTTGTATGCCTGCTAATTTGGACTGGTGACTGACCAGTGTTTGATAGCTAATGACCATGTGCTATGTTAGGCACTCATCTCATCAGCTGGTGGCAGTCAGGACCCGATTACAGATACGAGAATATATTTTGTAAACGGCATGTTGTGCTTGAAGTAAGTAGAGTAAGTATAGAGAAGTGTCTCCTTTTTAAAAGTGTCTGATTTTCTTTATTTCAATTTCTGTAGGAACCTGCCCATGATTTTGAACTGGGTGAAAGAACAGAAGCCCGGTGTTATGGGTGTCAACATAATTACATCGGACTTTGTGGAGCTGGTTGACTTTGCTGCTACAGTTATTGCACTGAACAACCTCCTTTTAGAAGAGGATGAATCTACATCTAAATCCTGATTGCTGCATCCTGCCTGTGCTCCTCACTGGACATCTTCGAACTATGCTCAGTGTTTTACTTCTGAAGTGAAACCCATTGTAGTCTCCATTTATTTAAAACAACAAGTGTCCTAGAGGAAACGTGGTTAGACATCACGTGCAGCCGGGTCCCTGCTCCCGGTGATGTGTGGACCTGAGTGGAACAAAGTGCTGTCTGAGTGCTGCTGCGTGTCTGTCTGTGCTGTTTGACTAAGTTATGCACACATCTGCTGCAGGCTCTGCCTGCCAACAGGAGGCTGGCCTCTGGAGCAGATGTACCCGACTGTGGGGCGCATCTCCCTGGTGACTGGGCTCACCGTGCCCTTGTGTGTGCATCCCGCTTGTTTCCCATCACCAGGGCTCGCTCCAAGGATTGCTGCTGATCCCACAGCAGTGTGGCCAGGCTGGATGAGATGGGATTGTTCTTGGGCCAGCTCAGGCATAGCTGCTGCTGTGCTCATTATGCTGTTTTAGACACTACCTCCGACTTACTTGAAGGGACAATATTGCCATTGTTCAGGGGGAAGCTATTAACACTGTTAAATATCCAACTGTCCTTTGGGCCTGAGAGGTGAAGGCTTGTCCCACTCTTCCTCTTGGGAGTCCAAATGCTTCTTCTGGACCTCTTTATTTTACTTTAATACTTCAATACATTTATTGCAATCATGTCTAAGTTGTTTCTTTTTTGTTTGTGTTTCTTTTGTCATTAATTTGGAGAATGTTTCTATCTTCAGATTCTGAAGATTATCACTCACAAGTCTGAATTCCTGTTGGGACATTTGAGAAAGTACAGCACAACCTTTCTCTTCTGCTTGTTGGGTACTCAGATTCTTTCCTCCATCAGTTTTTCTTTGGGGAAAGTTTCTCACCCAGACAACCTTTCTCTGGAAGAAGGAGGGCTAAATGGGGGATTACTTGGTATTCAAAGAACTGGAGTTAACAGGGACTGCTCAAAGCCCAAATATTGAATCACTGTGACTTGTGATGTGACAATGAATTTTGAAATAGCACCTGCAAGTTGTGCTTGTAGACAGAGCCACAGCTCTGGGGGAGAAGTTTCTCCAGCCTTCACGTGCTTGTGACAAAGTCAGCAATAGTCAAACAAGCACAGGCAGGTGTCAGTGCTGCTTCTTTCTGTAGTCATGCTTATTTTTGTTGGTTCACAACAAGATGTGACTGTGTGTGTGTTTGAGCCAATGCAATTGCATGTTGGTACTTATCAGCACTTAATTCATAAGCTGATAGCAGTCCTGCAGTCTGGTTTATCTTTTTTTTTTAAAAAGACTAAGCATAAAAGTGACTGATTAGCAGATGCTTCTCTGCTCAATCATCTTTCTAAAGCAACTGTTGGTGCACTAATTATTCACTGAATATGAATTTGTATTAATCTCTAATCTTGTTTATAATAGAATGGATCATTTTTATAGATTTTTTTTTCAAAAGAAAAGTGAATCTCCAGATTTATTATTTTTGTTATCATATCCTGTGTCTGCAGTCCTGGTCTGACAGCTGTAAAAAATCCCAAACCTCTTGGCTTGCTTGTCACAAACTCTAAACTTGGGACAAGTTTATATTAAGGTTTGCAAACCTTCCATGTGAACCTTGGCTGAATTCTGAGCAGACTGTAATCTGAGTTATCTGTTGTTTGCATGGTTTTCATTAGAGTTCTTTGAATTTTTTAACTGAATCCTTTTTCTAAGGGAGTTGGGGGTAGGGGGCAGCCTGTCACTCAAGCTGTCTTTCTCCTTTCCTCTGTGTTGTAGTGGCAAGGGACAAGCCATAAAAATCAGGTTTTTGGAACTAAGCTCAAATTTCTAGTTTAATACTTCCTTTGAAAACCCCAGTAGAAGGTTTTTATTATATTTTTTTTCTTGGTGATGAAACTGTTGGAACCTTTTTTTTTTTGAACAGCACTGTTTAGTCTGCAGAATTATTTAAAATACCTGAATTTTTCTTAGCTGTATTTTGTGTTAACCTCCCTAACTGAAACTCCATGATAGTGTTATGTGTATGGATTTGGTTTCAGTGGTGGTGTAGCTGCAAGTTGTCTTAGAGCTCAGAACTCAGAGAAACCTGGCTTGAGTACTGATTAGGCAGAAATAATACGTTTGCAAGGTTTCCTGCAAAACTGGAAGACCAGGCAGGAAGATGAAGTGAACATGATGTTTGCATTTGACCCTTAGTATATTTTGTACTGTATATATCTACCTCAAAAGAGATTTACTGGGCTTAACCAACATTGTATTGTTCATGCACGGTAATGTCTGTGTCGTTGGTCCTTCTGCTGTATTTATTTGGACAGAAATGGGATGGTTGCAACTCAGGGCTTTGGTTAGACACTTATAAGTGCAAACCCAGCAGTTTCTCTAACATACTTGCTGTCAGCTCTTGCCTCTTGAGATAGATAATGGCATGTTAGGTGTTAAGAGTGTTAGCAGAGGGAGAAGAAATGAAAAACAGCTTTAGGATTAATGGTTAAGTATGTGTGTGAGGAGAACAAGGTTTCTGTAAGTTTGGCCTGTCTGAAGAGTCTCATGTGTCATTTCAGAGCAGTGCTTGGTGTTGTGCTTCTCACGTGAGGAACCTGACAGTCTCCAGTAGTGAGTTGGGCTCTTGGCAGATAACACTTGTCTGTGACGGGATATCTCCCGTGGATTTGCTGGGCAACGTTAATGCTGGTGTTTCAGATGGTCCTGGGGTAGCCCTAAACCATCCTAAGTGGTATGAACTACTTTTTCTTCTGTTCTGTTACAAAGCCACCCATATAACAGGCTTATCGCTCTGACACAGCACCGAAACATATTCAGACTTCCTCATGCTTTGCAAAACGGAGCTCATCGAGGCTTGGACTTTGGGCTGTGGACTCTATTTTGCAGCATTACAAAATTAAAAGGTGAGCTGGGCAGGAAGGGAGGGTCAAGGAAGTAGGGCAGTAGTTTGCATCCAGTGCCCACATGGAAGGTGTGGCAGCGTTTGGCCCAGTTTCAGGCAGCAGAGTGGAGCAGGTCTGGCAGGTGAGTGACAGTGGCTGCAGCTCATGCTGAAACACTCAGGCAAAAGTCTGGCTCTGAGTAGTCTGTTCCTGAGGTCAGTGTGAGCAACTCACTGTGAGATCAGGGATGTGTGAGCTTGAGGAAAATAAAGATTGACACGAAGACAGGAGAAGGCTGGGGGTTTTTTGCTGTTGATGTAGACATACATCTGGTGAATACAGTGTTTTAGTCTTGCTCGTATATCCCCAAAGCAGTAGGGTTTAGTTTTAAACAGTCTAAGTAGAAAACTCCCCCAGAAGAATTGTTCTGACTTCTTGACTATTTGGTAGGTACAGGTAGAGGAGGAAAAGCCAGGAAAGTGGCAGCTGCTTGAGGCAAAGTGCTTACTTGAATTGCATGTTCTTGAATACTCATATGGTTTGTTATTCTAGATTCAGGTTACTTATACATTGTTTTGAGACTGTTCTTTCTCTTCCTAATCTGCAATACTGAATGCCAAGCACACTGGTGGCATTCCTGTTCTGCTTGCACTGATTGCTGCACGTGCAATTCAAGGGCATGTTTGAGGCACAGTAGATCTGTGTGTATCCCTGATGGGAAGTACTAAGGAGACAGTTGTTACATGTATGACTGCTTAGTTTCTTACTGTGTCCTTGTAGGTGAAAATAGAAAAGCAGCTACTACTTGATTTTGCAGGCTGACAACCTCTTGGCTTCTTATTTGGGAACTACTGGTCCTAATATATATTGAACTGTGAAGCTGGGAGTTAGTGTTGATTTTTTTTTTTAATTTATTTATTTTTTTAGTAACAAAAGAAAAATTCCTGCTGTTGAGTTTTATCTCAAGAACTGAAGGGATACCCACGTCCATGTGCTCTGCTGGGATGGGGATGCTGGCAAGACATGTTTCAGGGGTATTGAGAGGTATGAGATTGGGAATCTTCTAGGCTTGCTTAGCCTGGAGAAAAAGAGGCTCAGGGGAGACCTTATTGCTCTCTCTGGAAGAGTTCAAAAAATGCATGGATATGGCCCTTGAGAAAATGGCTTAGTACTGAACACAGCAGTGCTGCATTGCTGGTTGGACTCGATCTTGGAGATCTTTTCCAACCTTAGTAATTCTGTGATTCAGAGCAGAAATTCTGACTGCAAAAAGGCCTGTGTTCTGCTAAACAGACTCTTTGGAGAAGAGAGGAACAATGAGAAAATGCTCTCTTTGCTCCCAACTGATGCTGTTTTCTGCTGTGTTTGCGTTGAGCTAGCATGTTGGAGTTCACAAAGTACCTGTGCTGTAAGGGTGAAGAAGCAATTTTGAGCAGGAATTTTGGCTCAAACAGAAGTAGGGCTTCTGCCAAGATGCTTATCTTGTTCTCATCTGGCTAAGCCTTTAGAAATATTTTCTTTGCATACCTGTCTCGGGTGTCAGAGTTCACTGCTGTTCAGTCTGGCAGTTCAGGGTTTAGGACATCAGGAGATAGAGGATGTGGCCATTTTGATTTAAAATTGGGTTACCCATGGAAGTCTACAGACCATGTGTGACTTGAGGTTTACTTGACTTTGCACTGTTTCATATCATGTCCATGTGAAGTCTTAGTAAGGCTTCCATTTTGATTTCAACATATTGTTACCGATCCCTAATAAGCAAATTTTTTTGGTCAGAGGACCACTGTTGGGGACAAAACTTCATTCAAAGTTCAGAGCAGTTCAAAATGCAGTTCCTTTTGTCAGTGGAAAATAAGATACTATTTTTTTTGCTTTTCTCTCTGACAAATTCTTGTTCCAGCCTTGTTTTTTGACTCAACAGATGGATAAAGGAGCCAGAGCATATGGTGAAGAGCAAATAAATTTTATGCTAAGGACCTGTATGTAGGACTAACTGTGGCAAGAGTATAGTGATTTACTTAATCACACTTTTAATGGTAATTCTATTAGCTCTTTGTTTTAGGTTGTTAAATCAGTCTCTATTTTGTATTAAAAATAATCAGTCCTACTAATTCAATATGTCTGTCCTGTTAAAGTGTTTACTTTCATAAGCATATTTATTTCTCTGCAAGGCTTATCAAGTCAAATTTAATTGCAGCGACTGGAATAGGAATGTCAGCTTTAGAACCATATGCTGAATCTGATTACATAAATATTGAAGAATATAAAACACGTTGTGTTGTCCATTGAAACAGTACTTCTCTTACCCTTTGATAGACCTGTGATATCTCACCTACCTTGAACTGCTGTGTATTCTTAATTTTGCAAAAAGTATTGCTCAGTACGTCCTCTGTAAAAATAATTTTGATGGTTCTTGGATTTTTTTTCTTAATGTTAAATGTATTTTGCAGATTAATTTATTTATACTGTGGAAGGGGGCAGAGGGGCCAGGTAAGGAAGAGGAGTAACCAGTTCTCAGTTTTTATTTTGTGCAGGTTTCTCTTCTCTTTTGTGGTAGTTTGTGCTTGATCCGTCTGTCCAATATAGTTTTGTGATACCAGGATGCCTCATCTGAACTGCAGATAAACTTGGGGTTCACATCTGTTCCTTCCTGCTTTATACTGTCGGGGTTTTAAATCCTGAAAATAAAAAGTGCAACATGAGCTAATCATCTTTACTGTGTGTTCTGTGCTGCTGACTGTTTTGATACATGATGATTCCACTGTGAGTCAACCAACATCACCTGAGCTCAGTCACTTCTCTGATGCAGAATTGTGACAATGAATGTTGGTTTGGGGGGTTTTTTTGAGGTGTCACATCTTGATGCTCCCTTGTCTCCTGGGTAGTTGGACCTGGCCAACATGCTTATTTTTAGGATGTGCCAAAACAACTTGTCAGTGGAAGTAGCAGTGCAAAGTGATTAGAAATCTCTGCTGGCACTTGTGTGCATGTACAGTTATATCCCTGTGGCTGCACTGGGATAAAAGCATGCTAATCCATGGATCCAGGTCTGTCTTGGAAGGCAAATATAACTCCTGTGCAGCCTCTACTGCTTTAATACAGGTGATGATGCACCATGGTAACATTTGATCAGGAAACAAAAACATTGGTAATGATTCCTGGAGCCTTGGCTAATGTGGGATGCTTGTAACCCAGTGAGATCAGAGAGACCCTGCTTTTGAGTTACTTTCAGCTTGCCTGTCTTGAGAGTGTGGGAGTACTGGGGGTGGGGAGAAGGGGAGAATGGATGTTTTCAGACAGGGGTGACTGAGCAGGGTGTGTCTGTAGATATTTTCATTTTTTTTAATCCTAAAGGTAGAACTGGGAATTCAGAACTTAATCACTGTTCCTACCTGTTGTCTCAGACCTCGAGGTGAGTGTTTACAAGCCAGGCTGCATTAGCAGTGACACACAAGGGTTTAGTAATCTGTCTGCAATGTGCTGTAGGCAGGGAGTGTGCCACTAGGGTTTGCACAATATATACCTGTGCCACACGAGTCTAATGTGTCTGGCATAAGCTGCCAGTGTGTAAAGAGTTGATGGTTAAATTGCTTGCAGTA
>JAWWES010000001.1:19555177-19588243 GCA_035583135.1 Lophotriccus pileatus
TCTGGAAAAGGTCACACATGTATGTATGTGCACTTATATGCATGTAGTTGGTACTTTTTTGAAGCATATGAGGCTTCCAAAACTAGATGCACGTTCTATGACAAATTTATGCACACCCTTTGTAGAGAGTTTCACTGTTGCCACAAACCTGTGATTAGCTGTTCCATTGCTGAATTACATGTGGCTTAGTATTTGCCTCTTAAGGGATACTGTTGAACCTTCATATTTTTTTTAGCTGTGGAGGATCAACTCTTCCATGCTGTCTGAAGGAAAGCCAGTTTGAAATCTGCTGTGTGCTGCCACTGCTCTCGTTTCACGTGTAGCTGGAAGGTGAGCAAAATGCTGTCAGGCTCTGGAGCTGAGTAATGGGAATGTCACTGATTCTTCTGATCAGATGGGTGGCACACCAGGCACTTGCATTAGACTGTACAAGCATTGGATCAACAAGCCCATCTCCAATTTAAATGTACTGAGCAGGGTCAGTTTGTCGAGATCTCAGGTGAGTAAATGCTGGAAAAAGAAACCAAATGAATTTTCAGCTACTGCTGGTTGGTGAGCCCAATGCTCTTCTTGGGGATCAGAGTTTAATGCTTGTGTCTGCTCTGCTCAGCTGATAGCAGTGCCACTGCCTGAAGTCAAGACCAAATGGATTCTCCTGGAAAAGATGGTGAGTGTGACCAGGATTATTAAACAGGTATCCTGCAGTATGGATGAGCTGTTAAGGAAATCATGCTTTCAAACTCACTGATTATCTGTTAAGGAATCAGCTTTCCCTCCATGTAGAGATTTGCTTTGAATTAAAACTGAGGGTTGTTTGGAGTAGAAAACGGTTTGTTTCTTGTTTGTCTCTTATCTGCAGCAGAAGTAAATATACCTTGGGGGAAGAAGTTTGGGATGATGCAGAGCCTGCTCAAGGGAGAAGCTACTGTCACACACGTAGCTGTATAGGTTTATATCTGCAGGTTGAACAAAAAATTTGGCCTCAGTGAGTTGGTACCAGTCCTTTCAGCACATGGAAGTTTTGGTACTGTTTGTGGCAGATGCTGTTTGGGTGGCTCAGCAGAGGGGCAGACAAAGGGCTGGCCCAGCCATGCCCCCCCAGGCCCTCACTCTGTTCTGTGGGGGCAGACCTTGGCACTTCAGTGGTGTTTGTAACTAACATGAATTCCTCTTGGATTGAACACTTCTGAGTGTAACATACAGAAGAAATGGATAGCTGAGTTGTTTTCTATCATGTTACTTCTTGCAAATATTTCACTTTAAGACAAGGAAAATAAGACTGCTTAGGGGGGTGTTCCTCCCTTCATCAAAGTCATCCTCTGGCAGATCAGGCAGAGAAAAACACAGTGTTTATTTGGTAAGGTCTGTGTAAAGGAGAATTAAAGATGGTAAAAATATTTTTCTTGAACATTCTATTACTGAGCAATTCACTTTTCCTTTTGTTCATAGCAACTGAGCAAAGGGTTGGGTTTTGGTATTCCTAGGTTTTCTTCCAGCTTGAAATTGCCAAACCTAAAATCACGAGTGCAAGAAAGAAACAAAAACCATCCTCAGAAAGAGAGGCTGGAGCAGTGGAAAGGGAGGAGGAGGAAAGGTATGCAGCAGTGATGGTGCTGTAACTTGCCCTTTGGAACAGAAAATAAAGCTGTCTATTCGGGATGCTTTTTTGAAACAGAACAAATTATTGCACAAAGTTGAATCTTTGAATCGCATCCAGTACAAAGTTCATCTGGTATGTTAAGTGCAGTTCCACGTTTGTAAAAGTGCAGGATTTGATTTGATTGCATCCTTTGAAAGAATACACTGGCAGCAAATAAAATACCATGTGCCAGGTGTTTCTCCTGAGAAAAATAACAATGCTAAATCTGGAAAAAGGTTTCTGGTGCCCATCTTGTGAGGAAACACAGAGAATTGAGAGCCTGGAGAAGAAAAGGCTTTGGGGTGATGGAATTGCAGCCTTCCAGTACCTGAAGGGAATCTACAAGAAAGCTGGAGAGAGACTTTTTAGAAGAGCATATAAGGACAGGACAAGGAGGAATTACTTCAAAGTGAGCGTAGATTTAGATTAGATACTAGGAAGAATTTCTTACTGTGGGGGTGGTGAAGCACTGGAACAGGTTGGGGATGCTCCATCCCTGGAAGTGTTCAAAGCCAGGTTGGATGGGACTTTGAACACCCTGATCTGATGGAAGAGGGGTTGGGACTAGATGTGCTTTGAGTTCCCCTTCCAACCTTCATATCACCTGGATTTTGTGCACAAGGGGGATTGTGTTCTCAAATGGCTATTTGGCTGCCACGTCCTGGAAAGATTTACTAAAAACTAGGCTACTAAAAAATTACTTCTTTATGGCAATAAACTAGATAATTACAGTCTTGTCTTCTTGCATTTATTACCAAGAACTTTTAAGTGGTATAATTTGCCCTCCACATGTTCCTTCCTCCTGTCTTGGGGCTAGGTTTGTCCTCTTTCCAGGCTGAAGGATAATGCAGGCAGTGTTAACAAATGCACCAGAGGACCGGCTTCTCAAGATCAGGATTAAAGTGAAATGAAAGGATTGGCCAGTGATTTTATTTTCTGCTCTGTTACTCTGTCTCTACCACGTGTTTTGTTAGAGATGTGCAGCTGCCTCATTCTTTTCCTGGGGCCTTGCTTTGTTTGGACTCACATAGCTTTAATGGTCTTCACACCCTTTGTGCCTGCGGAACCAATAGGTGGGGTTTTCTTCGTGGGTCTCAACCCTTGCCAAAACTACAAAGTTCTGAAGGTGGCAAGCTGAAAAACCTGCATTATGTTTCAGAAGAAAGCCATGACTCCCTTCTCCTATGCTGAATATTACCATGGTGATCATCACACCTGCCCAGGTGACAGAGGTGTTGCACTGCATTCATTTAAGGTTGAGAAACACTCCTGCTCTACTGCTGAGGGCTGCAACTATGTAGTCTGACACAGGTACTAGTCCAAGCAGACTGAAACCAAACTCCCACATGCAGACCCAAGAATGCCCTCTGTGAAGTGCTGGGGTGCTGCCCCACCTGGCTTTTCCTGTGACACACCTCCCTGGGGAATGTGGACCCCCAGGGTCAAAGTTAGGCTCAAGTACCTGCTTCCAGATACCATCTCTTAACATCTTAGGGCACCACACCTCCTTCTTCTCTTGAAGACTCCTGTATGTGGTAGGACAGGAGAAGGAAGGCCAGCAGGTAGTGTCTTCTCAGTCTCAAATCCATGCTTAGACCTCTGTCTCATTTCTGTCTTGCAGCATTCCCGACAAGAGTCCATCTGCTCTGTCCAGAGAATCTCATCACTAATGCTGGTGCTGTTCTTTTCCTAACTCAAGGTAGCTGGCACGTGTAGCCACGTCCCCCAAGAGAGCCTAATTAGGTATGGCTTTCTGGCTTCAAGCTGAGACAGTGTTCAGACTGATGGGGATTTTCCAGATCTGATTGGTCTAGGAACAGTGTTGAAAGCTGCATTTTAGTTTCAAAAGCACTTAACCATCCTACTAAACTATTAGCATTGGCAAGATGCCACCAAGTGGAACAGATTCCAGTTTTGGGAGGTGGTAGAGCTGCTCTCTTACTTTGTTGGTTGTTACTCAATAACAGACACAAAAGACCACCTAACACTCAATGAAGTTTTTCTCCCTGATCTGATGGGAGCAGGATGTATTAATAGCATTGAGTCTGAGGGAAATGTGGGCTCTTGTCTCCTGTGCTTTTTGTCTTTCGTGTGTGCCAAGTAAAGGAAGAGGAGAACTCAGAAAATGCAAGGAATTCTTGTGTCACTTTTCTCCCTGCTTGCTTTTAAGCACCAGAGTGAGAAGCTGGTACTTTAGCAGGCTTTCCAGACTTCTGTTCAGAATATAATTATCCCATGAAGCATTTCACCCTGGTTTTGATACCTTAGGAGGGGGCCTCCTCCCCCAGGAGTGTTTTGGACTCCTGTTATCCTGCTGAATGCCTGTATTTGCTGGTGTTTGTAAAACTCCATTGCTGTCCTGTCTGTTAGTTGTTCTGTTTCAACACACCTTTAGCTGACCTGTGCTCTAGAGCACTGTTAAATATTGCAGGCATGCTTAGGGAAGGAAAAGAATCTTTTTTTGTTTTTTTAACTTGTAGTGCAGCACTTAAACTTACTGGTGTGGCAGAAGGAGCAGTAGATGTGCTGTGGGTGGTGCTAAACCGGTTTGGAGAGAACTCAGAACGGCATGAAGTGTGGAACTAAAAACTTTATGGTGGGATGGATAAGTTAGCATCTGTGTGCTGGCAGAACTCATTTTTTTTTTCTTTTGGTGGGGGTGTTAGAGCTTTAAAAGCATGTGGGTTATAGAAGGAGCACTTTGGAAAGTCTTGGAGCCCTTGGAGAAGGCAAAGGAGAAGGTCACCAGAGATGGTTAATAAAGCTTTAGCTGCTGAGCTCACTAAACATTCTTCCAGTTCAATGGCCTATGCAGAATGGTGTGTTTAGTCAATGTTTAATTCCTAAGCAACAAATGGTGATTGTCATACTAGAAGGCACTTGTGGTGTTGACTGAAGCAATGGAGGCCAAGGATTAAAAAGGTCATGCGAGGAAATCTCTTCTGCAGCCTCAAAGCTCTCACCTTTGGGTCATGTTCCCTTCTCAGTAGGAGAAAACAGGGAGAAGTTCATGCTGCCTTAAGGCCAAAAAAAGGCTTTCCAGTAAGAAAACAAATCAGCTATTTAAAAAAAAAAAAAAAAAATTGGCTGTAGAAAACAAAAGGAAATGGTAAGTGTGGATGGTTGAGGGAAAGCAGGAAAGTAGGAGACATTTACCCTTGCCCTGGTGAAAGCAGAGCAGGAATGGAGCATGGAGCTGATCAGCAAAGGCAGGCTGTGACTGACAGCAGGAGAGGAAAGGGGCAGCAGCTGAAGTGCAAACCGAAGTGGAGTAGGTTGAGGGCTGCCTGTATGGTTTGGATCTGGAGAAGAGATGCAGAGAGAGCTGCAAACAGTTCCCTCGTGGTGCAGAAGAAGACCTGGATGGGATGTCAGGCAGAAAACTCAAGAAACCTGCTTGTTAGATGAGTCAGAAATGAGAAGAGCCCTCTCAGGTGAGAGACTCTAACCCTGTCTCAGCTTCGCCCTCCTCCAAGATCTGCCGACTCCCAGATGGATATCCTACCTGCCCTTTTAGCAAATACCAGGCTCTTTAAAAAGCCACAGCCCTTGTGTCTGCACAAAGCACAAACTTCAGTGTCTTTTATTGTCCTTTATTTTCCATGTTCTATACATCAACATGCATACTAGCAATTTTCTAGCTCTGCTGAGTAAGGTACACTGGGATTTTGTGATGCAGAGAGACCAAGTGCCATTCAAACCACTCCACCTTCCAGGCTGTGACTGAGTATTTGGGATTGCTTTGTCTTAAAGACAGAGCTATTACCAATTTGATTTTTGGTAGGCTGTTACTGAGCCGGGGCATGTGTAATGCAGACCAGAGTTCTGCTTCAGTTTTAGAAGATTAAGGCAAGATTGAGCAGATTTTCTTTGATCTGCCAAGACCTTCAGTGCTTAACTACTCAGGGAGGGTGAGACTGCAAGCTAATAGTAGGGCTTTATTGTGGCCAGGAAACACCACTTCTTCCATCCTATGTATTGACTCCAGCACTGCTTTAGTGGGCAGCAGGAATAAGTTTTCACCCACACAATCTCCAGCTGCAAGATGGGTTTAGTTCTAAATTACTGATCTGTGAGGATTTCAGTCATGGCAGTGATTAATGTTGCTGATGAGTTGATGCTCTTGGAAACATGTGGGGCAACTCTGCAAAAGTCATTGTTTATGAGGTATTTGCTGCTTTTTCTTTTCAAATTTCATGCTGTTTACCTTCAGAAAGAAGAATGAATGCTGTATGGAAGTGGCATGTCCTATGAGCCAGTCTTACTTTGCTCAGTGTATCAGCAGGAGTGAGCTGTTCCAGCCAGGGTGCACATTCCAAAGCAATTAGAACAGTTTCATAAGTAAATACTGCTCAGCAGCTGATAAAATGCCTTTCAGATGTCTTTGTAAAACAGATTCAAGTGACCAGCAGAGATCTCCTTTCTTTAATCCTCGCAGTCGAATGTTAAAATCCTTATTTTGATTTTAACACCTTTTTCATTTTAAAATTGTTTTGAATTGAAAGCAGTTCATTTGTCCTGTTGGAATAGCCTGCAACTGAGTCACTGGGAAAAGAAAAGGTGACAGTCATGGATTTCCCCACCCTGTCTGCTTCCCCTCTGATTTCCCCCCTCTGTCTGCTCTGCCCTCTCTGAGCACAACCACACATTGAAATCATTTGATGCTTGGCTTACTGTGGGGGTAAAAATTTCTAGGGAGGAGGAGGAAAAAGTGGGAGGGTGGAAACCGAAAAAGGAGGATTTCCTCTGCCTGTAAACTGATGTACAAAATTACAGTTCATCTGGGGAGCTCTGCAAACTGAAGCATGCCTGTTTGGTGCTCAGAACAAGCGTGGCTTCAAGCTGTACCACTGATCCCCAGATTTCTTGGATCAGCTCTTCCCCATGTCATTCCTTGTCACAGAGCTTTGAATTCCCAACCTCAGAGCAGTGGTGTGCTCTCCAGGCCCCCCTCACAGGCCCACCAGCTCCCTGTATTCCCCAGCTATGAGAAACCCTAACCTGGAGTACCCTTTGGATCGAAATATAGGACACTGGCCATTTTGTACTCCAAGCCCAAAGCTAAAAATCTTTTTTCCAGAAGCATTCTTTTAGAAACTAAACAAAATAGTCTCTTAGATGTGGGTTTGCTTTTTTCTTTTTGTCTCCTGTTTCCCTGATTTCCTTTCTTTCCTATCCTTTGTCCATCTTGGCCAGTGTTACCTTCTCTGGATTGGATCCTTTTGCTGAATTATAAAAGAGTTTGAGTTGGAAGGGACCTTTAAAGGCTGTTGAGTCCAACTGCTCTGACTAAAGCAGACAGAGCAGAGACATCTTCAACCAGACCAGGCTGCTCAGAGCCCTGTCCAGCCTGACTTGGAATGTTTCCAGGGATGGGGCATCCACCGCCTCTCCAGGCAGCCTGCTCCAGTGTTTTCCACCCTCATTATAAAAACCCTTTTTCTTTAATCTAAGTCAATTCTCTTCTAGTTTAAAACATCATCTGATCACAACAGGCCCTGCTGAAAAGTTTGTGCTCATCTTTCTTATAACCATAGTCATTAAAGCTGGAAAAGACCTCTGAGGTCACGTCCAACCATTAACCCAGCACAGCCAAGACCCCTTCAAGAAGTGAAAAGCCACAATAAGGTCTTCCCAGGGAGAACAACCACAACTCTCTCTAATTGTCTTTGTAGGAGAGGTGCTTCAGCCCTTGGCTCATCAGGGGAAGGCAGGACTCTCACTGGAAACTCCAATTGCAAGGATGAAGGAGGCCAAGCGTGTGATGGAGGTGGTTCTCAAGCAAAGCCAGCTGAAATTCAGCCTGGACGCTGCTTGAAGCCAAACCCCAGATCTGTTTGCTTTGACTGGGTAACTTCAGACTTGCACTTGGATGCTCTGGACAAGCACACAGAGCGTTAGCCTGTTTGAGTATGAGGAAGAAATAATCAGCTTTGTCAGTCTAAGTCTCAAGCCTGCCATATAAACACCCTGAACTTTAAACCTATGTTTCCAGTAAAGCATTTGAAAATGTGTCCTCGCTCCAATCCTTCACTCTGATGAGTAAAACAGGATTTATGGGGAAGATTTTAAGCATAAAGTTGCCTTTTGTTCTGTGCTGCACTGAAGCACACAGATAGTAAACATACAGAAAGATCTATTTTGTTTTGTTCACTCCAGCTAGCAGAAGTAGAACAGGCACTGATTTGGGGGTTTTTGTTTTGTTGGGGATTTTTTTGTGTGTGTATCTTGTTCTGTTTTGATGAGTTTTCTCCAGGGATGGCTGTATGTGATGTGGTAGCAGGAGAAGTGTCAGGCAAAGAACTGGGCTTGGCAGTGTCCTGTGGACATCCAGGGGGTTGCTGGGGGTGTGTGCCTGGTGAGGTTCCACATGTGCCCAACCATCAGATGATACCCCTCCTGCCTCTTGCCCCAGTGCTTTCCACCCCCTAATTCCCTTTCAAGATCACATCCAGAACAGCAACTCAAGGTTGTACTTAGTGGAGTCCAGTTCTGTTGGAAGCCTTGGCCAGCTCTGTCAAGGACTTAAAGCCTGATGTGATATCCAGGTAAGTCCAATCCACTTTTTCCTCTTCCCATCTCCCAAGTCTAAATGTAGAATCCATGGTGTTCTTGATTTTTTTTTTAAATTATTATTTTTTTTAAATCCTAAGTTAGACTAAATAGAGAATCCTGTTGACTGTGCACTGAAATATTTTTTTTATGACATGGTTGTCTTCTTAAGCTTGAATCAGTTAAAAATAAAAACAAACAAACCAAAAACCCCAAACAAGCAGAAAAAAACCCCACAAATATTTCCAGAATGTGAAATGTGGCTAAAGCTTTTCAATACCTCTGGGCCCTTCAGTTCAGAAGTGTTCTGGTCTTGTTTTACCATCAGTCAAAACCTGAACAAAATCATAAA
Source organism: Lophotriccus pileatus (assembly GCA_035583135.1). Lineage (NCBI taxonomy): Eukaryota > Metazoa > Chordata > Aves > Passeriformes > Tyrannidae > Lophotriccus > Lophotriccus pileatus. The sequence goes on from JAWWES010000001.1 coordinate 19,563,721, forward strand.
TTCAACCTTATTTCCACCCCTGAGCTCTACTACATTAAAGGCAAAGATGCAAATTTTACAGGGATAATTTCAGGAGCTTCACAGGACCTTGCTCAGTTTTAAAACCTTGTGGAAAAAGCAAGAGGAAGCTTCTATAATTTTGTGTTTAGTTTCAAGCTGGAGTCAGAGCCCTCATAGCATTTTCTGGCTTTGGTTTGGAAGGAGAGCTGCTTTGGCCACTGGCCAGCTGGCACAGGGGTAGCCTTTGGGTCTCGCCACAGAGCCCTGCTCTCCTCAGGTCAGCAGCTGAGCCACAGTCTGGCCACAAGCAGGAGAGTTGGGTCCTGGCCAACTTGGCATGCTACAGCCCTCCTGGGTAAGGATGCACCAGTCCAAGACCTTAAGCTGCCAGAATCAGGGAGAGGGTCTGTGAGGAGCCTGCCTTCAGCTCTCTTGAGACCTGGTGCTTCCTACCAGCATCAGCATGGAAAGGGGTCTTCATTATGCAGGACTGGGTGGGAGGATTTTTATGTTATTTCCTAATCCCACACTGAGTGGAAATCTGCTGCAAAATCAGCTCTGAGTCCTACAGCTCTGAATGATATTTGGATTTGTACCCTTATTAAAATCATGTAATGTCTTCACCTTGAGAGCATTACAGTCTTCAAACTGAGAACTGTGTTCTGGCTGAGGAAGACCAGTCTGTGTTCAGATCACAGCCTTTCTCTGTAGTTACAATTTTGACTGTTTAAGAGAAAAATATTTAAAAGTCCTGTCATGCTTCTTAAAATCCATGTGCCCCTACTATTCCAAAGCTCTTGTGTTTGCACACAGTCCCACGTGATGAGCAATGTAATTTGCCCACGGAGGAGGAACCTCTAAATTCTTCTTACTCTGTAGAAATATAATCATAGACTGGTTCAGGTTGGAAGGGACTTTAAAGATAATCTACTTCTAACACCTCTGCCATAAGCAGGGATGCCACCCACTAGACCAGGTTGCTCAGGACCCCATCCAACCTGGCCTTGAACACTTCCAGGGATGGGGCACCCACAACTTCTTTAGGCAGCCTCTTCCAGTGCCTCACCGCACTCACAATAAATAATTTCTTCCCAACATCTAATCTAAACCTTCCCTCTTTCATTTTAGAACCATTGCCCCTTGACCTGTTGCTATCTGCCCTAATAAAAACTCCCTCTCTCCCCTTTTAATAAGCCCCCTTAAGGTATGGGAAGGCTGCAACGGGGTCTCCCTTGAAGCCTTCTCTTTCTAAGCTGAACAACCAGAGTTCTCTCAGCCTGTCTTTGTAGGAGAGGTGTCCCATCCCTCTGATCATCTTCATGGCCCTCCTCTGGATCTGCTCCAACAGGCCCATGTCTTTCCTGTGCTGGGGACACCAGCTGGACACAGTATTCCAGATGGAATCTCACGAAGGCTCTGTAGAGGCAGAATGCCCTCCCTTGAGTTGCTGGAAACTCAAAGGGTATAATACTTCCAAAAAAACTGGTAGCCAGCTGAGGTGCTGAGTCAGCATTAAAAGCACCCCCATGGAAGCCTATGCTGGTGATAATCAAAAAGAGAAAACGCATCATGGCATGACAACGTCTTCACTTCTTAGGGAAGCCAGGAGCGACTGGATTCCTTCTTGTGTGCATTTCAGGAGAGTGCTTGCCTGTAATCTGGAGAATGTCCTTTCAGTTGGTGAATGGCACCTTTTTCATTTTGGGTGAAGCTTTAATTCTATTTTCTTCAGTATTGCTTCCTGTTGCTGGTTTCAGCCCTGGTCTCCTACCACTTCATCTCCTTAAAGCTCACTTGTGTTCCAGACTACTGTTCTGGAACTTAAGTATTCCAGAGGGAAAAAGTAATAAAATGAAGGCCTTGCAGCACCCTCTGATTTTTTAAGAAAAGGTTAACAAATCCAAAAATAGCTCCTCAAAGCTATGGGCGATTTCAGGCCAGGTTTGCATTTTTCAGATTCTTGCTTTACCTTATTTGGCCATGCAAAATGGGATCCAGCAGTCCCCGGGGACTCGGCTATGCAGAGACCAGGCTTTGTTAAGAAGAAAGTATGTGCTTTTTCCTTGGGAGACACATGGCTAAATATGGGCTGTGTTAATAACAAATGAGCCTGTTTTCTGGCAGAGTTACAGATTCCCAACCTCCCCCAAGTTAAAAAGGCAGGCATGCAGCAGCCCTTCAGCATCGAGCTCTGAGTCTGACAGCGGCTGTATCGAAAGGTGGGGGAGTGGAGGGATGTGCCAACACCCGGCACTCATTAAGCCTGTCTTGATTTTAGTGAGAAGTGGTTTGGTTACAAGATAGCTACAGTGGTCTAAAACAACTTGGAATGAAACTGAAGAGGCCAGAGAATGAGAGTCGAATTCTTTTTGTGAGCTTGATTTTTTTTTTCTTTTTTTTTTTGCTGTGTTTTTCTTCTATTTTTTTTTTTAATTGCTTTTTCCTGTGCACAACCATTCTCCACCTGAAAAATACAAGAAGACAAAACAAAAGGTGGCCAAATACTACTCATAGCTTTAGGGAATAAATATTGACTTAGGATCTGATATTGGTCAAGTGATACGACTGAGGTGTGCCCTATAAAATGTAGCTCTTGGGACAGGAGCAGTATCAGATTAAAAAATCTCTGCTGACTGCATGCTTTATTTACTTCTTGAAAAGGATTCTGACTGAAATGTTGTACCTCAGTGCTTTTTTAGGCATGAAACCTGTTGATGCTTGGGCTGAGGTGGAGACTGTAAGGCACACAGCAATGGAGAAGCATAGATGTATTAAAGATGTGTTGTATAAAACATTAACTGTATAACCACTTTTTTTTTTTTAAATCTAATAACAAGGCTGAGGAATTCTTGCAGGACCAAGCCAGAGGCTGTGTCAGGGAGTTATCAGGACCAGAGCAGATGTTAAGGAAAAGGTGCAGGTAGTGAAAGAGCTCCTGCTGCTTGCTTGGGCACTGCTGATGGGACAGTATGAGCTAGGTCCTCATGCTAGTTGAACAGTTTTAGCTCTTCAGAAATGGCTACAGGCCAAAATCCTTACAGATGATTCTCTACTGATAAAAAAATAAAGCAAACCAACTTAGAAAAAAGACACAAAAGTTTAACTTTACTATTCAGTGGGACTTGAGGTGAATCATGAAGGAAAGGCTGAGAGGGTACGTCCCAATGAGATTTTGAATGGGAAGACATTACATCTCAAGCTCAGTTGTTTCATGAACTTACTATGCAGGTGGCAAAAACATGAACTATCTAAAGTGCTTCTTGAAGATGTTGAGGACAGGACAGCCACAAAAGCTTGCAGGCATGTTAATGACATGGTGTGTGTCAGTGTGGCTGCATCATGAAGAGAAGCAGATGGGGGGCAGTTGCACCACAGTTGCAGCCCTGTCTTGGTATCTGTTCCTGAGAAAGTAATTTTAAACTTGCCACAGTCCCCTTGTGTGTTTATATATTACCACCTGGATTGTACAAATGTTTTGACTGGAGCTGGTTGAAATTTTCTCATAAGGAAGAGTCTTGCAGAAAAGGATTTTACTGAAAAATAAAAATTTTCCATGTGAAAAAGGAAAACTTTTCCTGGGACATTGCTTTGGTGTGTTCTTGCTCTCTCTGTTCCAGATATTTTCCATGAGAAGAGAAGGATTTTAAAGATAAGGATTCTTGCTTTCAGATTTCCTTTGAATATGTGTACTTTGTGGTGGAATGTAGGGCAATATTGGTTCCCATAAGTATTGTGTGGATTCAAGACTTGGCAGACCTCTGAACGTGTGAAGTGTTACAAAACCCTTTCTATTTTTTATGTGAATGACATTCTCAGTCATCTTGTAAATGGTTTGGAAAGCCAGAGAGCAAAGATCTCCAGAAAAGCAAGTGCATTTCCATGTCCAAGAGCAACTATTGACCACTGGGTTTTTAGTTTGTTTGGGGTTTTTTTATTGTTTGTTTGTTTTTGTTCATGTTTAATGCTGTTTGTTTGTTTTTGTTCATGTTTATTGTTGGTTGTTTGTCTGGTTTTGGTGCTCAGGTTTGTACCTGAATATTTTACTTTGGTGGGAGCTGAAGGTGGTTCAGGACTATCTCAAGTTATGCTGCAACTTTTCTGTACAGCTGGTGCTGGTTTTTGTACCCCACTGTTTCATGATGGTAGGCTGGTATCACAAGAAGGTAACTGTGACTGCTGAGGGCTGATTTCACTTGGATGCTTGCCCTAATTTGGAAATGTGTGACTAGTTCAGGAGTCTGCTGTGAACTGAAGTCCTGAGGTTGGAGGGTGAAGGACTGAGAGCTGAATACAGTTAAAGTCCCCTTAAAATGGTGGCTTGTCTTACTCCCTACAGCCTGTACCCAAGGCCAGTGAATTTGACTATTCCTTCTGCATCCTATCTATGGACAACTAACAGGATTTTGATAAGCTGTATCTTCTCACCCACTTAGAGACTGTCAAGACACTAAGTACCTGTGCAAACCTGGGGATGCAGCCAGGCTTGTGGCTTTTCACGGGGGCAAGATCTGAGCAGGAGGCAATCTATTCCTCAGGCTTGGGCAAGACATGCTGCAGAAATGAAGCCACTCCTGGAGCCCCTGTGGGCTTTTTAGTCAGATTCAGTAATGCAGTTATCAGATTTCTGTCATGCTGATGTTATCTCTGCTCATGCTGCCCGTGTTTTGGATCTGAGCACCGCCCACGTTCTCAGAGCGCGGTTTGTGAGGCTTTCACCGCCGGCTGGCTGTGTCCACGTACTGGGGGATGCTGGGACAAGGCTGGGATTCGTGCCTGAAATGCCTGGTGCATACCAACAAACCCACTCCCACTGCCTGTGTCTGTCTGGAGGAGGCACTGGCGGACCAAAGGACACTCGTGGCCTCGGATAAGTTAATTACTGGTGGCTTAAATGTTTACAGTGTGGAATGTGCCTCCCATTCAGCATCTGACCTGCGCTAAGAAGCTGCCTTGGATGTGTTGTTTCACGGGTGAATGGTTTAAAGTGTCTGTGCAAAGTAGGAAGTTGTTTGAATGACGTGTTATCAGCGCTCTTTTATAACACTGAAGCTTCTTCACTGTCTGTTTCAAACCAGGAATGAGCTGGGGGTGTCAGCTCACCCCGCACGAGGGCTCCTCTGAAGCAACCCTGTAGCCCCTTCCAACCCTGTACTTTTTGTGGCTGCTAATTACAAGGTAGTCATTGTTTATAACCTCATCTACCCTTCTGGCTTCCTCTGGGAAGAGCGGGCTCGGCTCCAGCTGCCTCGGAGGCAACGTGCTGGGGATGGCGGTGGTTGGAGGCATCAGCCAGAGCGTGACACTGGAGAGGGGAATGTCTGAGCTGGGACCCAACACTCGCCCTTCAGATGGTCCCTAACCAAGGGCAGAACAGGAAGGAACATCCTGTCATGTGGAAGGGGAGGTTTGCAGGATGAGCAAGTAGCCTTAGGGAATGGGAGCTTGCGCAATGCACAAAACCCCCTTTATTCTGTGGTAAAGTAGAATATGAACTCCAAGCAGAATGTCTGATTTGAAACAACTCCACAAGTGTTGGATTCTTGAATCAGGGAATAGTTTTCATTTTAGTTTTCCTGAAAAAAAAAAAAAAAAGACTTATTTTTTTCAGGAAATGAAAAGAAAGAAGGGAAGCATGCTTTTTCCTTTGGAAACAACAATGAGGGATTTGGATTATCAGATAGCAGCTGTATTGATGCAGACACAATAGCTGTCTGTCAAGAGCATGCAGACAGCTTAAGGACGAAATTGCACTGCTCCCAGCAAACACTGGCATCTACTGTGGGAGGAACTGATGATGGCTATGGATGAGGCACCTCCTGAATGGAAGGTTTCTGTGGCTTTGCAGCTCAACACGCTTGGAAAAGTCGTGATGAAAACGCTTTCCGTAGAATAGAAAATGCAATTTTATCAAAACTAAAACACCTCCTATGAAATTGTGGATCTTGAAAAAGAATTACTTGGCAAAAAAATGGAGTGATTGCTTTCCTCTGTTTGGAGGAAATGAAATGTCTATACCTCATCAATCATGTTTTGGGAAAGTTTCATTTGGGTTGTTGAAGAGTATACTCAGCCCCAACTGCATTTGGTATTTTAAGATGCATTTGAAAGTGAAAAAAGAATGTTTGAGACAAGGTTTCCCTTGACTGAAATTGGAAATGTGAATCTAAAAAAGACTTTTAGTGGTCTTACTTAGAATTTAGAGTTTCACAGCCTTTCATGCCTGTAAAGACTGAATTATTCCTAAATATTATGATGTTTTTCAAGAACAGAAACTGATTCTTGACTGGCTTATCCACAATAAATCATTACATCCATATAGCTACAGAGCTGCTAAAGAGCCTTCAGGACACTAGTCTTTTGTTTCATTTAGGCTGCTAACCTCTAAACTTGAAATAGCATCCCCCTCTCCAGTCACAGGGTTTTGGCAGGACCTTATCCTACCACAGGGGAAGAAGGAACAGGCAGAGGAGACACAACCAGCCTGACACCACATCTGAGCTTGATTTGCTTTAGACTCCCAGGAAATAAAAGCACAAATGGTGCAGCCCTGGTGAGCTGTATGAGATCAAACCCCCCGTACTTAAAAATGATCACGTTTGTGGGCACTTCTTTGACTACTTGATGTGCTCACTGCTCCTCAGTGGTGGAGGGTCTTCTGTTGTGCTGAAGTGGTCCTGGAGGATACCATGGTCAGGTGGAAAAACTGTGAGATTCAAAGTATGTTATTGATGGGGAAATGAAGTATGAGAGACAAAGCAGGAGTGGGAAGGAGAAACCCCTGACGGGCATACATTGCTTTAGAAGGAGTCAGTGAAGGTTCCCTGGCAGCAGGGCCACTGGCCTCCAGCAGATTGGAAAATTATTATGGACTGAGCAATAAGCAAAACACAGGGCCTGGGAAAGGGCATGTTGTTCTTCAGTAGGGTTTGAGAGTTATTTCCCTCTGTCTATTCCTGTCTTGCATAAATACTTTACACTGGCACCAGCCAGTTGCATATTTTTCATCCATCAGCTTTTTTGAAAATGTGACTCAGAACTGCTTAGATCTGAAATTTAAGTTTAATTTTGAAATTGGGAGGCGTGGCTTTGGTGTATAAGGAAAATACACACACACACAAAAAAGCCTTTGTGTGAAAGGAATTGTTTTAGTACACTTATTTTTAAACACGTTATGGCATTGTAAAGTGGTGCAAATCAGGTGTTGATTCTCACGTGGTACCCAGAAATAGGAAAGGCTGTATGGAAGAGTCAAATAACACTGAGATTTAGAAGGTTAAATGAGCAGCAAAAAGAGGGTTAATGCAAGTAAAACATTAACGTGACTTCTAGGGATGCAGAGCTGTTTGATCAGACCTGCTACTGTATCTGCATGTCTTTTTTTTAATGGTGGCCAAGTTATGAAATTGGCATAAAGCCTATTCTCTAGCAAGCAGAGCTTGCATATTCCTGAGGATGGCCAAAATAGGAATATTTTGCTGTGGCAGGAAATCCTCTTAAAGCAGTGGTACAGTGTAAATGGTGGTTTTGCTGCTGACAATTTTAACTGTGGGAAAGCTGTGCTGTCTTTAAAGATTCTCAAAGAGGCCAAGTTACTATTTTATAGTTAATTTCCTATACTGTGGAAGTGATGTGCTAGCCATTTTATTTTATGGAGTAATATGGAATGGTGTTAAACATTTAACGTCAGCAAAATAGTAAGAATTATGGAACGTCGAAGTTTACAAGTGAAGGAAAAAATCACAGGGAATTGCAGTAGGCAATGTTTAAATCTCCTTGAAACTGTAATGCTCTAAAAGTTTTTGTTATGACAAGATGCCACAGCAATCAGTTTTATGTGGTCCTCTTGAAGAATGATGGCCATGATGAGGGTGTTGAAGCTCAGGAATAGGTTGCCCCGAGGTGTTGTGGATGCCTCATGAATGACAGTGTTCAAGGCCAGGTTGGATGGGGCTTTGGACAACCTGGTCTGCTGGAAGGTGTCCCTGCCCACAGCAGGGGGGTTGGAATGGGATGGTCTTCAAAGGTTCTTCTCAATTCAAACCATTTATAACCCTATAAAGAGCATTCTGGGGCCTGTCCTTCAAGGGGGTAGTAGAAATAGACAGGCAATGGCTAACCTGATTTGCTTCAGAGAGGGCTTGGGAGGAGATATTATGAGATCAGGTTTTGGAAGAGAGGGTAAAATGTGTCTCTGTCTTCTGAGAGAGAACATGGGATACTTGTCACTCTTCTGCTTGGTAAATCCATGCTTGCTGCAGATGTTTTAATCTGCAAGTTTTCAAACAGTCCTCTGCAGAGGGAAGCAATTTGATCATCCCTTTTCAACACCACCGTAGTTTACATCAGTCTTTAAAAGATGATACAGCTAATGTGAATGTGTCCTTTATTAATCAAACCTAACTAAGTGTTGGTATTGTCTTGCTTGATAAGTCTAGGGAAATATGATATAATCAAACAGTGGATCAGAAAAGTGCTCTTCAAGTGCTAGTCAGGATCATTATCCAAATGAAGGAATTCATCACAGAGACTTCACGTCAGCTGGTATTTTTCTTGATGACTTGGATGATGGAACAGTGATTCATGATTAAATATATTTGAGAATGGAAAACCTGGGATGGGAGTGGAGCTCAGGAGTTCCAGGCAACAAGTTCCTGGTTCAAAATAGCTGAAAGAAACTGAAAAAAATAATTTGAAAATAGATTATAGTCCAGGGAAGACAAAAGTGAATTTCTGTATTGTAACAAGCCATAAGTTTTTCGGTTGGTTACAAGGTGGGAAACAAATGGATAAACTGCAATTCTGTAAATTAAGATCTAAAAATGACTGTAACTGAGATTAATATATATATAATCAATAATATATATTACTAGTTATTCCACAAGGTTAAAAAGACAGAGGTGATAGGACATGCAAAGGGATACTTCTCCCTGTAGAGGTAATAGTGGTGAGACCAACTGGAGAGGCTTGAAAGGACTAAGAAAGACCAGGGCCCTATACCATGAAGAGGAAGGTCTTGTGGTTTGGTCTTGTGCTTCTGTGATCAAATAGGAGGTGGGGGGGAGGGAAGAACCCTTAACCTGTGGTGATCTAACATTTTGGCCAGTTCTTTCTTCTGCCTTTCTTCATCCTTGTGCTTCTAATTCCTGAACTCGGGCTCTTTGCTCTGCCTGTGTGTTTTGACATAAATTATGCAGCAAGTCCTTCTAGGCAGGGGCTTTGTTTACCTGCCTGTTTGTCTGGCATCAGTGGGGCTCCAGTGTTGACTGACGCTCCAAGCATAAACAATAACCATTGTCGGAGCAGATTATTCAGAGCCGAGCAATCATGAAGTCATTTGGTTATGAAAAGCTCCCCAGAGCATGAGTGCTTGCTGTGACCCAGAAATGCTGGCATGAAAATCGATTACATGGTAGGATTTATGGGGCAAACTTGTGGTTCTTCCTTGTGCAGGCAGTGTGTGGTGTGATGGAGATGGTGCCTGTTGTGTGAAATGCATGTGCAGCCTTTCTGAATGGAACACAAACTCCAGCCACGGGAAGGAGGGCTGAAGGAACCTCTTTGTCGGGAAAGGCGGTGATGAAAAGTCTTTGGAGTTTTTGAAGTGAGATGATATGAGCAATAATTGTTGGGGAGGGAGTGAGATATAAGGGCCAAAGATGTGTGAAGCCGAGTGACTCCCGTTGGACACGTTCTCTGAAGTAACGGCAGCACCGTTGCTTGAGAGCTGATTAGAGAAAGCACTGGAGAATACAGAACTCTTTTTGAAATGGGCCCAAAGCCCTTTCCTTCTTCCATTTCTCTACCCTGCTCCTTTCTGCCTCTGATGAACATTCCTGCCAGATCCTGCTTGCTTTTTGGTTGGTGAGGAGAAACTGGGCGTAATTATTTACATCATCTGCCCTGTTTCCACATCTTTGCTGCTGTTACTGCTGCAGCTTGGAAGAAGCTTGAAGGTACAGCATCTCCTGAATTGGGGATTCAGGCCCTGGAAACTGCAGTTGTGTTCCTCACCACAACTTTGGAAACTGTTGAGAAGGTCCCCAGGTAGCAGGTTTTTCAGAGCTGTTAAGGACAGTCACCTGGGCAGACACACTGTCAGTGCATCACACACACACACAAAATCTTTATGAAAACATGGACTTCTTTAAAAATAGCTTTAAAATGCAAAATTTGTGCTTAACAAAAAGCAAAAAAACCCAAAACAAAAACAAACACCCCCACCTCCCAAAAAAACCCCTAAACAATCAAACAAAGCTAAATAAAACCCTCAGAATGGCTAAAGGTCCTAATGGGAACTATGTCAAATCTTACTCTGAAATGAAAAATCAGCCCCGAAGACTGAATGCATCTAAAGATGATCAAAGCCATTCTTCCAGTGCATTCTAACTAGCACGGCAAGGGAATTTCCTAGCAAGTCATTGTTGGTATGTGAAAGTGCAATGTGTTAAATCTCAACAAGGTATGCTCAGCTCAGAGCGACGAAACTTGTCTTGATTTCTGCTCTGGGCAAGTTTCAAACACACAGAGCTGGAAAAATAAAGCAGCAAGGAGAAGATATGCATATCCAGCATCCATACCTCCAGCTGTGGAAAGTACTTTAATCCTTGAGCCTACAGCAAAGAAACCACTAACAGAGCTGTGAACTGCTGCGATAGTTTCATACGCGGTGAGACACAGTTTCTTCCCTAATCCACACGGTGATCAGTTTAAACCATGAAGTGTGAAATGTGATTACCCTTGTCCAGTGTTTGAATTAGGGGGCTGCAAGTAAAGGCTTTATCGCTCTGACTTGCATGAAGGAGGGGAAAACAGGCACAAGGACTAAGAGCTGCTTCTGTGTGTCTCTGTGAGGCAGGGCAGAAATAATCCTCTTCCATTTATTCCCTGAGATTTAAGTATGATGAAACAGATAAAATTCTCTCAGGAGGGCTTTAATACAGGTCTTTGGTAGGGGCAACAGCTGCTGTGGAGGACAAAAGAATGACATTTCATGTTAGTCTTTCTCCATAAATTGGAAATCAATTCTTGGGAAAAACAAGACACTTTGAAATGAACATTCAGCTAGTGCCAGGCTTTTGGCAGCTCATAACCACTTATAGGTAGGCTCACAACAAATTTCAGGCTTTACCTGAACACGTTAGTGGAAAGAGTACCACTTGTGTCTGCTGTGCAACAGAGTTGGGGATGCCTTATGGTAATGCTTTGAACCGACAAACAGGTGTCAGTTTTACCCAAAAATGTGTTCCTCACCGTGTCTAAATGAAAGAAATACAAGTGTGTCTACAGAAGTACAGAGAAGACTATTGGTGGTGGGCTGCAAAGCATGACCTGGAGCCCCTACCCTGCCCCAAAGGTTTTCTGATTAATAGAAAGGCTTCTGTGTTTTGCTGTTGGTGTAACACTGGTACTTTTCACACTAAAGGGCTGAGAAATTCAGTTTGGGGTTAGATAAGCTTTTTTTTTTGGTTTGGTTTGGTTTTTTTTTTAAATCTCTGCTGCCATTTGGGCTGTCACCTTCATAGAGAAACCACAGCATTCACTAAACTGTATGTCAGGCTAGAATGTGTAAATGAAAACAGCTGAAAGTCAGTGGTGGGTGTCATTGAAATTCCCAGTGTAATTTTCTTTTGCTTCTTCACTTGTTTAGCTTCTACACACCAAATTTCCATTATCTAACCATTTCTGGTAGCTTTCTAGAGTCAGAAGGACTGCTGCCCTGCTCTGGAAGCATCTGTATGAAATGATTTGATTTTAACAGTGTGGCTTCATCTTAGTGCATTGGCATTCTTTGATTGCCTTTTGAGAGACAAATCCCATCATAGCTCTGTGTGCTGGAATCAACTGCTTGCAAGCACTTGACTCTGCAGTTGCTTGGACTTGGACATGTTATAATATTCATGAGATATTGATGGTCTGTGTCAAAGGAAAAGAATTCATTATGCTAGCCAAGTCTGGAAGATAGACTTGAAGAAATGTACACGGCACAAAAATCTCAGCTTCAGTTTTAGTTTTCAGTTGGGCTCCTGATATGTGGTTGGTCTATTGAATTCTAGCAGAATGATGTTCTTTGCCTGCCTGTAAAGTGCTACACAGCAAATACATTAGAGTGGTAAAGATCATTAGTCTTTACTCTTATTCTTAAAGGCTTTCCACTGGAATTTGGAAACAAACTTATTTTCAGTATTTCAGTATTCACTCCATGCAATATGCACTCCTCTGTGTAGACTATTGGCAAGCTACCTACAAAGAAATTCCATTCTGTTTGCCTATTGCCCTTTTCTGTCACACTATTGAGGTATTAATGTCTTTCTAAGCATAAGTCTGTGGCACTGGGATATTTTTTTTTTTCATGGCATTTTTTTTCCACTCTGCTGTGTCCTTGAGGAAATTCTGGAGGGGTGCTGGAGAGCTGTTGTCATACTGGGTGTGTCTCACTGCTGAGCACAGGGATTTTCACTCATGAGCTGAAGCCTCCTTGACCCAATCCTGTGACTTTGCTGCTCAGTTAGAAAAGACAGTGAAGGAAACAGAGTTGTTTCAGGCTGGGAGCCAGGAAAAGTGGGGGATTTGGCTGGGGTTTTGGGGTGCCTTTTAATGAGCCCCCCTATTCAGCAGCAGCAGGGTTTTTTCATGCATGCCCTGTCCTGGGCTTGAACTGCCAGCCTGTGAGTGCAAGGCTGTGGATCTCGTGCGGGTTAGTATTTAAAAGGCCCATTTTTTATTATAAAATAAGCAAGTACAGATAGGAATGACATAGCTTGAGCTATGAATCACATCTGACTCACATTAAAGGTTACAAGTCCAAATCTACTTTCATCTGGATCGAGTGCTGCTCTGCCATTGGTGCTAATACATGCAAAAACAGGTGTTAGTACAAGAAAGCATTTAATAGGAGGGATTCATCTTATCTTGTTTCAGACTAGGTATTTCAACTGTGTCATCACTTGTATTTAACAGTTGTCAAAACAGTTGAATAAGGCAGAGGGGTTGTTTCTCATCAGCAAACTTTGCAGCCTGCCTGACTTTTATTCACATAATAAATCCCTTCATAGCACAAGATATTTTCCTACGGAGAAACCAGTTATTAACTTTTGCCTTCCTCAACATTTTAATAATAGGCTGCATAGAGGAGATATCTGTGGTTTGGATGGGAGGGAGATGAGAAGAAATATAGCAATTTATTTTTACATATTAAGCAATATGTCTGGATGATGCGGGATGTGATAGAATTATTTATGTAGAGCTGCAGTGACAACTAAAAAATGGAGCATACAAATATGGATGAATCTCCTGACTGTTGCTAGTGCTGGCCACCACAAATAACAGACTATGAAGTTGGGCCTGCCTGGTTAGTTCATTATTTCCAATTAACTCTAATTTCCTCCAGATGTATGTGGCATTAGTCATTTTTGTATGGTGTATATATAGTTTGCTTAATATTTTTGGATTATTTGCTCTTCTTACTCTGGGCTTGGTCTGGTTATACCGATTGTTCTATCTCTATTCCCTCACTACATGACTGAAATACACAGAAGAGCATTAGAGGAAGAAAGGAAATGTACTTGGACATTTTAGATTTCTTAATCTCGTTAATATTGATCAGTGCTTTAGGAGCCACAAACACTTTTACAACTACTTAGTAATCTTCAAGTATTTGCAAGCAATTAATATTCTGGTTTGGTAAATGAATGCAATAGTAAATGAATGCAAATTAAACTTGGGTTTCATTATTTTTAAAGCTGTATATTAATTTAAGCTTTCTTTTCTGTTCTCACGCTACTGGATTTGATGAAATCGTTGCTAGCCACAGGGGTTTGTGTTTGTCACAGGGTATCATTTCCCACAGGGAGTTAGAAGAAGTCAGAGAGTGGCTTTGATGGGCACCTCGTGTCTAGCCAGGATCAACCCACAGCACCAGCTTAGTGGAGATAATATATTTTTATTGTCACTGGCAGTCACTCTGTGCCTCCTGGCTGGTGCACAAGGTACAGTGAGCTCCTGAGCTGTGCCTCGTGACTGGTATCAGCAAGTACCACCTTCCCACATGAATCCTTATCTTCTTCTGCCCATCTCCTAATTGTTCATTATTGATCCATCTTCACTTGGAAGTGTGGTTCCCAAAATTAGTTTACATCAGTACTGACACTGCAGCAGCTCTGGACTCTGTGCTTTGTGCACAGGCAGTAAGAGATGGTTGCTGGTTCAGGCAGTTTCTGTAATATGAGAAATACCTGGCATGCAACTTGTCTGGGAAACCCTAATTAAGACCACTCAGGTCCTGCAGCACTGTTCATCTGTGGCTGGATGTAGAGCTGAGGAGATGTCATGGACCCAGCTGGAGCCTCAGCTGTGAGCCTCTCCCTCTTGGTGCCAGGCTTCTCATTTCTGCTTTTCTCGAATCCTTGAAAGAAAGTTAGGAAACAAGTGACATCTGTCTTGCACATCTCTTCTTCACACTCTAGTAAAGGATCTAATAATTATCAAAGGAGACTTTGAGTGGAACAAGCAACAGAGAGGCACAGGCTCAAAACTTAGCAAGGATTTTAACTGTGTAGCTCCTTGGGATGTTCACTTCATTTGTGTGGCTCCTACATTTTCAGGTTAATTACTTGAAAACCAAGCTAAGCAGGACATATAATTGTGTAGCCTGAGTAGCCTTTGGAAATAAAAAATTGTTTTGCTGTTAGGTCCCTCTAACCTTGTCAGGAAAATCCAGCTTCATAATATCAGGTAAAAAAAATTTAAACTTTACCCTAGCTGAGAGCTCTTTGGATATTTGTACAACTTTGCACGGTGTTTTGGAAATGTCTGATGTAGATGAGCATAATAAACCTCCTGCAGTGTCTCAGCTGTAGGCAAATGGCTTTGTCTCTGAATGATCCATGCAAGTGCTTGCTATCCTTGAGGGGCAAATTGTATGATTAGGCAATTAATAGTAAAAACTGCATTTTTCCCACTGGAGAGAAACAATGTTCAGCTGAATGCGTTGCTCATTTGTTCCTTGTAGTTCTTTTCTGCTTCTTAAACAGTCAGCACTGGTTGAGTAATCACTTGTTCATATAAGATAAACAGCTCTGATTGCAGAGTCACTGCTTTCTGGAGCCCCATACTGAATGCATCTCAGACTCATGTCCCCTTTTGGACCTACATGTAGAAGAGTCATCAGTGCAAGATACTTTGCAATTACCTCTGCTTGTTCAGAGAAGGCAATTAAGCACGTGGTTCTTCATCTTGTAAAGTGATGTTTTGTCTCAATGGACCATTTTGCAAACAAATTCTGAGGATCCACTGAGCACATGGGTTGAAGTGCTGCAGCCATAGGTGGTAAATAAAACAAAGGGATATATAGGCAGCAGTAGCCTTTTCATGAGGGTATATGATGTGGTTAAGGGAGAAAATATTAGCACTGGGGAAAAAAAGCAATCTTCCATTCCTCACAGAGCCACTGATATCCAGAAGTAAATACATCACTGTCTCAGTCTTTCCAGCATCATCAGTTTTGATAATATGGGCCTGTCTGTAAAAAGCAGTAGAACTTGCCTAAAACAGAATATGCCTTTGACAAGCCATTACTTCTCCTTAGAAAGGATTATGTGTATTTGCTGACTCATTTGGCATAGGTATGTGATGATTTTACTTTGTTTGATAGTATTAAAAGATTTTTTTTTTGAGAATATTTGGTTGGTGAGTTTAAACATCCCCATGACTTGCGCAGGGAATAAACAGTCTGGAGGAAGATGTTTAATCTGTCATCATTCTTCATTAATAAAGCAAAATCTAAAGAAAAGTGTGAAGATGGACCCTAGTACAGCTGGCCTTCAGACTGTCTAGCTTGGGCTTCTCTGGTACCAAGCAAAAGCTGAGATCCCCAGCATATCCCTGCCCAGTGCCTCCCATCCTCTAGGTATGGCTGCTTCTGGACAATTAAAAATATATTTAATTATGATTCTCAGTCAGAAAAACAGTCTCTTCAATTTTATAAGAACTAAAGATACCCCTGCATAAGGACTGCAGCCAACTTAGAGTTTGAATCTATAGGAAATATTCTTTAGTCTGTTACTGCTGACAGATGATTTTCGTATAGGAACAGTTCTTAGCTTATAGAAGATTGATTTTCAGCTTTGAATATAATTTTTTTTCAGCTTTAAATATCGACACTTCTAACACATTTATCTCCTTAATGTGAATCTTCTCACCCCACCTCCTTTTCTTTGCACCTCCAGATGTTCCAGCACGTCTGACCATATTATTTGGGCTGCTGGTCGATGGCTGATGGAGGGAACAGAAAGGGAGGTGGTTGAACACCTGATGCAGGCAGCTTGGAGCAGGAGCATTTCTGCAGTGCAGTACTTGGCCATTCCTTACATCCTGAACATCAGGGGCTGTCAGTAGCTGCTGGAGAGCAGGAAAGGGGTTAGTTTGCCCACAGCAGCCAGCAGCCCCTTGGGGTTCATATGTAGGGTTCAGGCCACGGCTGTCCTAAGCAATCTGTATCATGAATATGCTGCAGAAGCAGCAACTTCAGGCTGTCTCTTTCCCCAGGGAATTAAAATCCCCCTTAGACCAAAGCTGTCCTTATTCCGTGGCATGGAATGTCAGGGTGGGTGTCTGGCAGCTCACAAAGGAAGCAAAAAAAGGATTCTCATGGCACAGCTCCCAGAGACTGAGTTCCCCCTTCTTCAAAGGTGTATTGGTGTCACCAGCTGCTTATACATCCCTGACAGAAAGATCAAAGAGGGTGCATGAGGAGACTGATCCTGCAATGTAACCTCCTGAGGTAGGTCCCTCAATTAGACAGTGAAGCTATCCCATCTTTCCCTTGGCAATGAAAACAGCTATTTAAAATTTACTGTGAGAATTGGGACCAAAAACTGCATGGTGATCCATACTGAAGTCCCTGCTGAAGCACAGGCTTAATTTTCTACAGTGACTATTGGTGTTGTCTTCCCAGTGGTGTCTTCTTAAAATACACCAGGTAGGATCTGGGTTTTCAGAGGGAAAGTCTTCAATACTGTCTGGAAAACCAATGCCATCTAAGCTGCTCTGTGTGTTGCATATGCAGAATCAGAGATTCAAACACACAGTTAGCTTAGAAAATACAGACTAGGATATTTAAAAATGAATTCTTCGTATTTTTATTTGGAGGACTAATTCTCTTGACTTCACCACTGAAGAGATGTTGTTAGTCTTTCAATTTTATTACTATTGCTGTGGGTACTTAAGCAATGGGAGCTTTATAATACTTGCAGTTCTTATACTGCAAAGAAAATCCCAGCCTTTTTTAAGAAATTTGTTTGCTCTGACTGAATTCAGAGAAAAATCCTAGCCTTTGGCTTGGGTATCATAATTGGAATTTTGGTTAACTGGTGACATGTTGAAGCCTTTTTCACAGAATCACAGGATCAATTATGTTGGAAAAGACCTCTGAGACTGAGTCCAGCTTTTGACTGAACACTACCATGTCACCTAGACCATGGCACTAAGATTTTTCTACATGTCTGTGCAAATCTAAATTTTTATGGTATATCACAAATCAAAAACTAAGTGAAGTGGAGCGAGACTTAAAAGTATTGGTTTCTCCACATGTGACAATTGAGCCCAAGATGTTCAAAGAAAAAAGCTTTTGGCTTTCTACCAAGATGTCAATGACATTTGTGATGAATTAAAATAAATTTTGTTAATTGCCAAAAGGATTTTGTGCAGATATAGAATAGTATTCTGACTCCTTCCCATTACACTGGGTGGTAAGATCTAAATTCCTTACTCAGGCTGGGGCAGATCCACAATTATTCTTCCAAAATCAATACCTAATTCATATTTACAGGCAAGTAAACTCAATATTGCTCAGGTATTTTCTGGAACTTGGATAAACATTCCAGTTTTTGAAGAATAATCACTTCAGATTAAACTTTTAAAAGGTTTACATAAGTCTTAAAATGTATATTTATTTTTCCAATATTTCAAATTGAAAGTACAGAGCAGTCTGTTTGTGGAAAATAAAGCCATGTTTTAATTGATACTGGCTACACCTTGCTAAAATATTTTCTGAAATTTAACAATAGGTGGAACTTTATAGTTTAGAAAAAGAAAAGCTGCTTATTTAGAGATACAGGGAGTTAAATTTAACAGCCTAGTTGCAGGCACGAAGCATTAGAAGTAGTAACCAGTAGTAGAAAGGCCTTAAATTAAAACAGTAATAGTGAAATTTCATTTGGGGCCAGTCCTTTGTGGCAGAACCCCTGCTTGGTCCCCTGTCCCTTTTTGATGCTGTTTTTC
Source organism: Lophotriccus pileatus (assembly GCA_035583135.1). Lineage (NCBI taxonomy): Eukaryota > Metazoa > Chordata > Aves > Passeriformes > Tyrannidae > Lophotriccus > Lophotriccus pileatus. Next base: position 19,581,997 of record JAWWES010000001.1, read on the forward strand.
TGAATAGTTCCTGCTTAAGGATAACAAAAATCAGAGGATTGCTGTTGGAGATACTGATACAGAACTGCACCCTTCTGAAACGTGGCTCTGGTAGACCCTGAATGAGTCAGGCAGTATTAAAATGTCATTAGTTTGCCTCCTAGAAAGTGGATCTAAAAAATTTCCATGGTTTGCTCTTCTTCTTTGCATGCATTAAAAGTCCATGAAGAGGAGCACACAAACATTTTGTTGGTTCTTGTGCTTATTTGTGTTTGGCCTGAAATGGTTCAGCCAATTTGATCTGAATCTGTACTTTTAGTTCAAATAATTTTGTCACTGTATTACGTTAATACTTATTTCTCTTGCTAATACTGAGTAAGAAACGAATTTTTTTGTGCATCAAACTTCATGAAGCAGGAGTATAGAGGATGCTTTGGGATTAAATCATTAAAGTTAGTGTATAATACAAGTGACAATTAGCAGAGTAAAGCAGCTTATATATAGTATTTACTGTATATTAAACAAGATAAATACTTCAGTCATTATTAATACAGCAGAGAATAAAATCATGAATCAGAGAAAAAAGGGACACAAGACTAGTTTTTTAAATATTAGCTTAAGTTAATGATTAAAAAAACTCCAAATATCTGTGGAATAGATCATGGTGGGAGAAAAAATGAAGTAATGACAAGTCAGTGGCTGGTGTACTCTTGATATGACCTATGGCTCCTTGGGCCCCAAAACTCATCTTTGGAAGGAACTAGGAAGGCTTTCCAGTGAATTTGTGCTGGTTTGACAGGGTCCTACTGGCTCGAGAGCTTCTGGAAATGTTTCCTGTCTTGGTGCCATTTGGGTGCCTGTTAGTCATGATTAGGTTTCCAGACCACTTTCGTGCTTTGGAGAAATCTGAGAATAAAAAACAACTATCTCATCTTCTGGGGTTGTTTTTTTTCACTTGAATTGTTATTCTAGAAACCAAAAGAGCCTGCTTTTCAGTTTTAGCTACGGAAGAAGCTGGACTTTTCTGAGGGACAAAATAGGATGGCGTGGGAAATGGCATGTTTTAGTACTTGTGTGTTTTAAACTAGATGAAGATGGCAGATATCACTTTTTTCATTTAGAAGCCTCCTTCAGTGAGAGCTACCCATCTTTCAGCGTGGCCTTTACCTGTTTGCAGCAAGTCACTGTGTGAAATTAATTAATTAAAAACATGCTGTTTGTATTAAGGCCACACAGAACAGGTTTTAATCTAAATCTTCAAAAAGTCTTTGACCTGAACAATCAATCTCTTTCTTGTTGTTTATATTCAATCCAGTTTTCATTCCATTCACCTCTCTGCCTCATGCAGATACTAAACACATACTATTCTTGTTTACCTTTGGCTGCAGTTTCTGTATCTCTGTGGGATTTTTCCCCCCCACCCAGCCAGGAAACAAAAATCAGGGTGTGCTTTTAAAGGCAGGAAAGTAGCTTTAAATATCCTGTTGGAAGAACTGGGAGATAATTTTTTTTTTGCTTTAAAAAAGGCATCATTTTCTTGAAGACTCTCAAAATTTGTGGCTTTGTGAAATATTTATTTTAGAATCTCTGAGTCTAGCAGTGAAGCTTCTTGTAACAACATAAGCAGGACTTCCTTTTCTCCTCTCATCTCCCTGCCTTCCTGGGGCCTTACAAACAGCATTTTTCCTGCAGAATAAATAAGTTCACCGAAATAGACATATAAACCCACGGTAAAACTCAGTCTGTTTATAGCTGAAACCCAACTGTTACTCTGCAGCTGGCCCCTGTAGTTCATGTTTATGTTCACAGAAGGTTGTTAACTTCTCTGAGATCTTTGTTTTACACATCAGTTCCTTTTGAAGGAGAAATCGACCTTGTTCCTGACAAGTTCAGGAGAGAGCTTCATTTTGTAATAAACTGGAACTTCTAAGCCATAGAGGTCATGGTCATAAAAGGTTCATGATCCTGGGGGTGATGTTATGTGCCCAGAAGCATGAATAAGAAATGTGTTTACAAAGCAAAAATTTTGGGAAGCAGCCCTCTCTTTTTGTCAGAGCTACTTTTAGGTTCTGACCACAAGAAAGCAAAGTGTGGAGACAACTGGAAAATTATGTTGCTGTTCCAGTTCAGGTGGTGGTGTCAGAATATGCAAGACCTAACAAGATTAGAGCAGTTTTGCCCTTTAATTTGAACAGATGCAAGTTGAAGTCACTAGTAGATTTACATCACAACTCTGGTTCAACCCTGAGTCATGGGTTTATTTCATTCTGCTATACTCATTCTCGATGAACCACTTCGCTCCTTGTTGGTTTTTTTTGTAAGGGTGGGTTAAACAAATGCTAATTCCTCAGAGAAAAATTTCTCCCTTGTTGAAACTTGAATGGGGATATTTTAGAGAGTGCAAGATCAGAAACCACCCTTCGTGCAATAGCTGTGCCAGAAATGGCTTACCAGGAAAGCAGATTGCCGAGGGGTGGGTAACCCCAGTGAAATGGACAGGGGGGGGGCTTTTTAAGGAGTACTTTTATTTTGATGTTTTTCTTGTCTCGTGACATTAATCTAATTTTTTTCTTTTTTTACTGAAGCAAGTTGGATGTCGCATATTTCTTTTTATCCGAGTTGTTAAAATTCCCAGCTCTTGCTCAAGCAGACTGTCATTTCTGCTTCTCATTAAGGTTGTTTGACTCTTTCGTGCCACAGAAAAAGAGGTTATTCAGATCACAGCTTTGCTAGTTGTGAGCACCAGATGGGACCACATCTACCTGACTGCTACAGCCAGTCCAGGACCAGGTAGTGACTCTGGATTTTGACAAGGGGAAAGGGGCAGGAGTGCAGAACCACACCACCTACCTCACCCCAGCTGAGGAGGAGGCCCAGGCCATTTGCAAAGTGTGGGTCATCTCTGCAGCTCCAAATTGCAGCTGCTATAGCATCAAAAAAAGCTTTAAACTGGATTTTAAAAAGAATGGGAAAGGACAAACTCGGTGTAGAAAGAAACTGCAGGCTAGCTGAAGGATGCAGAGAGGATTTTAAGAGAGACCTATAGTATTTTGTTGTAATTCTTACCCTATAATGAATAGAAGCATTTGTCCCAGGATGGAGAATAAGATACAGCTATGTACATAGTCAGACTGGGCTTGACTTAGGATTTTATTTTCAAGGCACTCTATTTACACCAGAGTTTAAAGTATTAAGAAAAAAGACCATTCATGCCCAACACTGGTTTTTCCCTGTACATTTTACCTATGTTTAAATCTGTCACGCTTTCTCTCCTAGAAATTAAGTCCTCCCCAAAGCAGACTATGTAGCTATAGGAGCAAGACTGCACTGCTCTTGGAAAAATCTGCATGCCTTTGTGCTTACATTTCCTTGCTTTTGCATCTGAGCTGAGCCCCTGACAACTGAAAATATTTGAAGAAGAAAAACTAAAACCTAATGAATGTGAAAGGCATCTGCACAAAAACACAAGCCTTCTCTCCTCTGTCTCCACTGAAATGCCCTAAAAGGCTTGTATAGGCTATACAAATAAACACAGCTACTCATTCCCTCTGTGCTCTTGTGCGCCAGTTTCTCTGTCCTCATTCTTCACCCTAATAAAGATCCCCAAGTAAAATTCCTGCCTGTGTAAAAGCTCAGCAGCTACGTGGTCACATCTTCTCCGTATCGTTTTTTCCTGTGAAAACTTTCCGTTCCTCCTTCTTTCCTTGGAATAAAATCAAGCACTCCGTTAACGGCCAGAAGCCTGCAACGGGAGGGCCACAGCACAGCTCATCTGGGCCTGTGGATGCAGTAGGTGAAATGCTATCAGTCTACTGGAATGGTGATCAGTATATTCAAAGTTATTTTCCTATAATGGGAACTTAGTTTAAGAGCAGAAAAAGCACGGGGCTGCTCCACGACCTCTCAAGACCCGCTTTCGCCACGTGAAGTCAATTGGCTGTGAGCTGTGGCCCCAGCTTGGCTTCCCAGTGCTCCTGGCTCTTCATTCACAAACTAAATGCTCTAGAGAGCTGCCAAATTGGGGAGATTATTCCGTCTCGCTTTCTGGCAAGCTGCGACTGCGTGTACCGCTTAATTTATATGCTAATTGAGGCCAAGCCTCCAAATGCACTCCATACAATATCAGTGTGACTTGGCTTTGACTCTATGGTTATTCTGCCTTCCAGCAGCCTCGGTGTGTGTGCTCTCTGAACCCGACAGGGTTTAGCATTTCTTCATCAATGAAGCCCCGTGTCCTGATTCCGGCTTTTGGGAAGAGACAACTAAACTCGAGGAGTGCGGGTCACTCGCGCTGAGGATCTATCCCGTCGCTGTGAAGGTGAGAGCTCGTGCCATTTCTTGACTGGGGCTCTCAGACATTTCAGGTCTGAGGAAATGTTGGTGTTTCTTAGGTCTGCTGGCCTAATAAAAGGTTGCAGAGGGCACAGCTAATTATGGGGACGGCGTGTTGCCAAGCCAGCTGAGTCGAACGGCTGGTTTTGTTACCTCTTCTCCTCTGCCAGCCTGTGCTCGACTGAACGGCAAAAGCCATTCCTTGAGGAGCACTGCATTGTTGCAGAAAGAGCAGATACAAATATATGCACTCAGGACTACTTTAAAAATATTACACATTAAGGGTTTTATTTGACAGTTTAGGATGTTGTGAATTCCAAAAGTCAAGGATGAACTATTCAGTAAATGGACACGTGCCTCGTGCTGAATATAGGATGTTTCACTGAAGGCTTCTTGAACTTAGGTTGGGAAATGTACATACCTTTTCAGAGAGGTGTATTAGTACCTCATGCTTTATGGCAGATATGTGACATTGGCTCTCACATGTACTTTACCATTAACTCCACAGATCAGAGTTTCTATGTGATATTATTACCACGCTTTTTAAAACTTTCTTTTAGAAACAAGGTATGTTTTTAAATCTTGTTAAAAGAGCACTGATTGCTTGAAGGTAGAAAACTCCCAGCTGTCAGTCACCTTGTGAATCTTTTGTGGGTCTATATGGCAGTAGCACACGTCATTTTGGACAACAGCAGCATGGGAACATGGATTTGCAACATGCCTAACTTTTAAAAAGCAAGGGCTCATACTGCAATTCCAAGTCCTGGTCCAAGTGTTCAAAATGGGGCTTACTAGCCATTGCATACTGGAGTGAGAGCAAAAAGTCATGGAAAGGGTTTTGACAGGAACAAAAATGTGCTAAAAAAATTCCTGTGCTCTCCCAAGCTGAATGTACGCTTACAGGTTTGAAACCTGGATTCATGGCTTGAGCTCAGACACCTGTATTGTGTCTTTATATATGAGGGATTTGCTGTTCTCTTCTGAGCTGTGTCAGTGCCCATCTCTCAGCCAGGAAGCAGGGCTGTCAGTTCAGCATGAGTCCTTTCCTGAGGTAGCATGAATTTACCCCTCCTGTGCAGGATAATTGGCTTATCCAGTGAAAGAATTGACACAGGGAGGCTCTCCACCTCACATGTGGGTGTGAAGTCATGAAGTGGTCAGAAAAGGAAGGAAAGACTCATCAAGCAAGAGGTAGCATGACTGCTCTGCCTAGTGATGAGGCAATTTCCTGGGATGGAGCAGTTATGGGATCTGGTGCTTCCCAGAAGTGTTTAAGCATTATTGCGATCTGCTCGTCATTCAACAGGTAAAAATTCCGCGGGATTTCCCAAGCCTGCCCGTACATTCAGTTTCCTTTGTTCCTGTGAAGAGCTTGTGCCTGTTCTCAGCAGTGTGTTGCCTCTGGGTAATGACCTGTTGGTTGGCAAAAGCCGGTGCCAGGTGAGGTACCTGCCAGGGCACGACCGCCAGGCTGAAGAATCCCAAGGAAGCGGCTCATTTATTTCCATGACACTGTGCTCCTTTGTGGGCTTTGTGCAGCAGGTCTTGGCAAGTGGCACTGAGGCAAGTCTCTCTGTTTAAAGTGGAAAAGCTCCAAAGCTGATAAATTTCCTCTGTCAAGTGGGTCAGAGAAAGGACATCCCTGTTCCAGGCAAGGCTGGTGTCATTGGTTAAACAGGGATTGTTCCTCGGCCTCGGAGCTGGCCCAGCCTAGAGCTGAGCATTCAGAAGCTGTGCTAAAGGAGGTGATTGCAAAGAGCAGGATGAGGGTGGGGGATCAGTTGCACCACAGGGAGGAGAACTTGCTGCTGTGCTCAGAGCACCGTCCTGTGCTTTGTGAAGCTCTGCAAGGGGCAGTAGTCCTTGTTCCATCACACATCAGCTTTTGCCCAGGAAGCAAAGGAAGTAAAAAAAATGAACAAGCTGTGGAGTACCA
>JAWWES010000001.1:19588343-19601105 GCA_035583135.1 Lophotriccus pileatus
GTCCTTGTTCCATCACACATCAGCTTTTGCCCAGGAAGCAAAGGAAGTAAAAAAAATGAACAAGCTGTGGAGTACCAGGTGGGCTCCTAGGAGACTCGTATCTGAAGAACCACCCAAAAGTCTGAAAATACCCTGTGAACAGTGGGACCTTAAAGATTTCTGCCCAAACTCCACTGCTGCTAGTGCTGTGGTTCTGTTACTGCTGGCATAAGATGTTTGGTCCTTAGGAGTGTCAGAGGCTTGAAGTTTATTTAATCCCTGATGGAGTGAAAGGAGAACTGTTTGAATTGTGCCTCCTTTTTACACATATATTTTTCCTGCTAACTCAATTATGTTAATGTTTGCTTTTAGATGCTAATGGGTGCTTTAATGCATGAACCTCTTTTTTGTGGCATCAGCCACTGACCTGACACAGGATCCCACTTAGAAGTTCTGCCCAAGTTGGAGCAGAGGTTTTTACTCCACACCTGCTCAGATGAATTAAGCAGGATGTGGGTGTCTCACTGTCAAGAGCTTTTCAGAGTATGAAACCAGCTCATAGCCAAAAATGTCAGCACTGACTGAAAGGCAAAAATGTCTTTATTCCCCAAGATTCTCTGGCTACTCTGTCTTACCACATTAAGGCTAGCTGACAATATGGGTTAATTTTGAAATGTGTGGAGTTGTGTTTCACAAAGGTATGAATCTATGGTTAAGGCAAAATCCAGACTTTTCAGCAAATAGAACAGCCTGTTGGCATATTTAACTGGAAAACTGAACTTGTTGGGGAGAGGAGAATGATTTAAAGAGCAGGATGAAGAGCAGAACAGGCCATTTTCCCGTAGTGCTCAGATTCTACCTTTGTCAAGGAAAAGGGAGCTGCTGCATTTAAATACAGAGCTTCTTTAACGTAGGAATAGAGAAGAGGGTGGTCTGCAGCTCTAGAAGTTTCATGGGAAGCGATCTGTGTGTCTGAGAAAACTTGCCAGTCAGTGATTAGTGTCCTGTCGAGTTGTTCTGAGGCAAATAAACAGAGTGCCTGGCCTGGGTACTAAAAATGCACACTTTGTGATGCTGGCAGTTGCTGAGGGTAGTGGGTGTAACAACCACCTTTCATTTAAGTCAACTGCAAAGTGCAATTAGGCCTTAGGGAATAGAGAGCTGAAACAATAGGAGCCACCACCCCAAAAATGAGGGTATGTACAAAGCTGTTTAAGAACGTGTTGTGTAGGTGGAGGGTTTGATAACAGGCTGAGTTAACGTGCAGGTGGCTGAATATTGTTCATGAAGACACCAGGGCAGCAGAGAAGGCATCAGGACAGTCACAGCCAAATAAACACTTTCTGCCTGACTGAATAAAAGCTGGGTTTTCAGAAGTCACCCGGAGCTCTAAGCAAGCAAGGTGTTATCTGAATTGTTACTGATATGTGAGAACTTGTGTTCAAGGAGTTGCTCTGAAATCAGAAGGCTTTGTAGCAGAAAAATGCAGTACCAGGTTCCAACATCTGTCTGTCTGCAAGAGAGCAATGATACAAAAGTACTGACCAGCCAGAACGTGGCAATGCTCAAATGGATCTCCTCATTATTGCAGTGGCAAAGAAACAGGTACCTCTGCTTCTAACTGTAGTTAAGTTTATCTTTTATATGGAATGAAACTTCTGATCTCAGCGTGGAAAATATAAATGAACATCAACTAGAATGGAAAGGCCAGGTCAGAATAAAACTCAGCTAGGCCCACCTGGCCTAAGTTAATTCTACTGGAGCTTTGTACATAGGAATATTTCCGTGCTGCAGAGTTGAACTTGGCAAAGTGAGACTTACACTTGGCTTTGGAGGTTTGCTTTTTCTCTCTATTATACAGTCAGTTTGCTCACAGTTCACCTTTATTTTTTGTTTAGTACAGTGTCCTACATGCTCTCTCCACTGAATGAGCTTTACTTGATTATTCACCTATCTTATTGTTTAGAAGACTTTTTGCACAATATTTGCTTTGCTGACTACATTTAGCATGTGAATAGATTGTCTGGCTATGGCAGAAATGTTGTCCCTTATGCCTTTATTTAAAAAAAACAACCAAACAAACTTTCCACAGTCTGTTTATAAGCCTGACCTTAAGAGATTTCCAACATTATAAGTTTGGGCTAGAACTTAGACAAAGTTCAAGACCATCCAAACTGTCCCTTCCACAGATATTTCCCCTGGTTTGAAAGTGTCTGCAGGCTCCACATAATTACCCATGCAACTGAGTCTGACTTTTATTAAAGCACTGTCTGCATCTGACTTCCATTAGCTCCATGAATGATCACTAAGTGTAGATTTAGATTCTTCTTATACTTACACTGCAGAAAATGAAAAGCAAATGGGTTCAAGGCAAAACTGAAGCAAGGCTGTACGTAATTCTGCTGCATTCCTCTGAACCCCAGCTAGCTCTCTGGTGATGCACTGGCCAGACTACAGGCTTTTCTGAGCTTTCCAAAGTGCATTACCTAGAGTTCAACCTCCAGATATTCTTTCATATGTATTAAAGAAGTTTTTTGTCAACTTTCAAAGTGAGTATATAATCAATGCAATAATTTATTTCCCGTAAAATAGGGAGCAGTGTGAGATATCACACAGTCTACATGGAATAAGCCACCAGGGTCATCCAATCCAATGCCTCACAAGTGTAGGGGTAATAGTTGGTTAGACCCAAAAGGTCTACAAATCACCCATTCTGCGTTTACCACAGGCCACAAAACACTCCCCAATGTTCTGTAACAGCTTTAAGAGGTACAGCACAACCCATTCAAAGCCACAGACTGTTGTTTGCCACAGCCAGGCTGTTGCAATCATGGCATTCTAGCATCTCTTATCACATACCACAAGAGGATAGCAAAGAAATCCAAGGCATTTTCAACATCCTAAGCACTGGTCACTGGGAAAAGACAAAAAGCTCTGCTCTGTGCTTGAGGTGAAGCAAGTTTTGGGTCCCAACCATCTGAGCAGACACATATCCTGGGACTTTCACTGCTCAGACACAGAGCTTTTTTTCCTCCCATATGCTGCTGGTGACTTTTATTTCCATGAATAATTAGGTGTGAATTGCCAGGGATATTTCTCCTCTCATGCAAAACCACCTTCTGTAATTTCAGAAACAGCTGTGTGTGTTAAATATCACCATATCTGGATGCTTCTAGCAGAGTTGCTGTGCCCTGATGTCTGTACATGTGCAGAAGAGATATAGAGTATTTTCATTTGCCTTTCTCCCTGTCTGAGAGCTAAACATCAAATACAGTACCCCAAAAGATATATGCTATGCAGGATCGAATAGAAAGTAGGTGTGCTTTCAAAAAGATGCTTGGTTTTAATTTTGAGATTTAGTCCAGTTTAGGTCTTCACTTACCCAAAACAGCTGAGTCCATCTTAATTTAATAAATGGAAATAGCAGTTCTACTAGGGGCATAAAGCTAGTTCCAAATGAAATCTGGAGAAAAAAAAAGAAGAAAATCTGAGAGAGTACCTTCTGATAGAAGGTAGATAAGAGCTTTGTTTCAGATGGAAGATAGGCTTGGACTATTGGCATCCAGACAGAGCAGCAATGTGACATTTTTTTCTCACAGGAAAATCCTTTCCCTAGGGTAGAGACAGGAAATCCAAAATGAGAGGAGGTAAATACCAAAGGACCACTGAGGAAAGGGGAGGAGAGAGAGCAGAAAGCACCGTGTTCACTTGTGTCCACTAAGGAAAGGCTCAGGAAAGAAAACTGCATGAGAAATAAGTGTTATTTTGATATTATATGAAGTGCTGTGATTACAGGATGAACCACTTCCATGCTGTGAAGCTGTAGTGCAGATTGCTGTGCCACTCAGTGAAGTCTTCATTTACTGTGTCCTTTATTTCCCTAAAAATCACTGAATTTCTTTGGGGGTGAAAAAAACAAAATCACTTTATTCAAGTAACCTTTGGTTTGTTCACAGCAGTTGTTTTTCTGACTGCTGACCACTGTTAAGCACTTAGCTTCTGCGAAGTCCTTGGCTCTTTTGGTGTTTTGGTGCAAACCCAGTGCAAGTGAGGATTACAGCAGCACATTGAGGTGTTCTGTGACAGGGAGGCTGCGAAACAGGGACTCTGAAAAGGACATTCTTCACATTGGATTTGCTGACTCGAGGTTTTTGTCAGCTGGATCTTTGGGCTTCTTGCCAGCCCAGAAAAAGCTAACAAAGGCCGTTCCTACTGTTGCATCTGATCAGGGAAGAAGTAAAGGAGGAAGAAAAGAAATGAGGGACTGTAATGCTTTTAAAAGAGAAACGTTTTTTCCAGAGAAGTACAAATGTCTTCTTTATATAGATACTCAGCCTTTGGTTACTGTGAGCCCCAGCATAACTCTTAAACCTTTACATGTTACATTCTTCATATGCCATTTGGTACCACATGGAAAGTTAGGACAGCCTGGAAACTGGAGCTACAATCCTACTGGGGTCAAAAATTAGAAAAGATACAACATTAAGACTCAGAAGGAATTGTTTGAACTGCATTTGTTAATCAAAGGCAAATTTATTTAAAGTGTTATTTTCACTTCTTACTCAACACTTTTTTTTTTTCACTCAGTTTCGTGTGTTCTTTGGAGTGTTTGTGCTGCCTTAAGACAATGTTTATCATGGTGGTGTGATTTCTGTGCTTTCCAATAAAAAATTAGATAGGATACTCACACACCCCTGTTTTTCAAAGCTCTCATTTCAGTTTTTCAGCCATTTAAAAGCTGTCCAACTGAGCTCAGTGATTTCATGGTGCTCACAGCCCCTGGCCATGGCATATTTGATGAAAGTTGAGCTCTTAGATAGCATTTCCCGGACAAATTCCAGTACAGCTATATTTTGACATTCTCTTCCTGAGCTGTGACCAGATACAAGTGGCACCATTTCATTGCCAAATTCTATCCAACTTCTCTATTAAAAAAAAAAAAGAAAAGAAAGAGAAAAAAGAGAGGTGAAAACAACATTTTTAATAGTGAAGTATAACAAACTGTTGCTGTCCCTTCTCTGTATAAACTGTTATCAAGACTTTGAAGTTCTGCCAGCTTGTTTCCATTACAAGGAAAACCTGATACCAGCTGGAATTTTTGGAGTACAGAGGGTGCAGTGGCAATGGTCCTGCTGACTTAAAAACTGTGCGTCGTGTCCTGAGGTTTAGGAACACAGACTAAAGAAATTGGAAACAGTTTTCTTTTTAGAGGTCTTTGCTTTTATAAGACCCCTAAGAAGCTTCATCTGTTAAAACTTCTTCCTAATGTGCTATCCACAGGAACTCTTCTCATTCTCTCACTTGTTTTCCAGGCTCTCATTTCTTGTCTCTCCTGCCCACAAGTACTTCAGGCTATCAAATATTCCAGCCCTGTGCTTATCTGCCCCACGAGAAGCTTCCCGGCCCACACAGTGTAACTTCTACTTCATGTAGATACTGGGATTTTTCAGACATCACTACCCCTGTGTGTCTTCCAGTTTGCTTAATGCAAGCCTGGGACCGATGAAAAGGGTGATTAACACTTTCAGCCTAACAGCTGGCTGCAGCTAGTGACATAAAAGCCAGCTGCCGCGTTCTGTTGATCGCACGCATCAGCGGGCAGGTAAAGCTTTATAATCAAGATAATCTGCGGTAAAGGGTCCCTCCTTGGATACTCAGTATGCACAAACAAGCTACAGCCCCGCTACATCTCCAAAACAGCGCTCAGTTTCAGCATGTGTACCGAATTAAGCTTTCTTTGCATCAATGTAAGAAAAAATCTTCTGCAATATGTCGTGATTTGAGCCATATGGCGCGTGAGAAACAGGTGGAGCAAAGGCTGAGCAACAAGCACGGAAAGGAAAAAAACAACTATTATTTTACTAGTCAAGATAAAGGACTGTATTTGTGGCCATCACCCTCCAAACAATTATTATCAGAATAAATAGTCAGGGCCTTCCTAATAAAGAGCTTATCTAGAGAATGGAGGCTGAATATAAGAAGTTATCCACTGGTGTGCTGCATGCCTGAGAGAGGTGCTGCTAACAGTTCTGTGGTGTACGTTATCTGTGGCCCTAAACTGCTACAGGACTGCTGTCTCTGACTTATATATTTTGAGCCTTCACAGTCTGCTCCTTTTGTTACGAATTTTTTTCACCTCCATCGAGGAGATTTATTTCAACGTCCCGATTGTGTGATTCTCAAACCCACTAAGACTCTTTTCAAAGTGGTCACTGGAGCACTTCCCAAGTAAATATTTGTTGAACTGCTTATTAGCAAGACGATTTCCTTGGATATTTTCTGTTTCCATAAACATTCTTATTAGAAATGCTAACAGAAATGAGAGGTAATTTGCCAAAGTTGTTGATGTTTCTAGCATAGTTTAATAGGATGGTTTAATCAGGGTATTTACAATTGCAAGCCTCCTTATTATTTTGCCTTTTGCTTGACATCTGTTTTCTTTTTATGACAAAAAAATAGTATGCAGTTATATGTTCCTATGGCAAGTAAAAGCCAAAGCAGCCATCCAGCTGTTAAAATTAGTGTTAAATCTGAATTTTCTATGGATTTCCCACTGCACGGCAGGAAATCAGCTTTCATTGCTCCTTCCCCCTCCTCCCCATCCAGCCTCCTATTAGATTAATACCAGAAGCATGAAGTAACGTTTAACAGAAAGCTGTTGCTTTTAGCTCTGGGAAAACTTGGCAGCCTCTCCAGAAATGAAGGGGGAGGGGGAACCTGAAACCTCCGTTAGCTAAAGAGGAGATCCGAGGCAGAAAGAAACATTTATCTTCCGCTAAAATTCTGAGGTTTTAAAAAAAAAAACATGCTAATGACAAACTGTTCCTAAGTCTAACGAGGATCTGCTGTCAGCCCTTCTCTCTCTTCATGCACTAATCGCCTGGCTCCTACGGGCTACTTTTGTGTCCCCATTTCATGTTGCTCGGTAATTTATGTTCTGTTAGCAAAGAGTATCACTGAGATGGTGCATTTCTCTTCTTGGTTAGAATGGGCTTCTAGTTTACAGGATGGTTTGGGGAGCCTGCAACCAAGATGAAGGTTGTTGCTCACCAGCACTGGGACGCCTCCCCCTGAGTGCTGTAAGGTTTCAGTAGTACAAAGAAAAAAAAAAAAAAAGCAACGTGCAAACAAGGCATTATTAAAAAAAAAAGCCAGACTACCCCCAGCTTCCTATCTCAGATTTCACAGTGGTCTTTAAACCACGGTACCAAATTATAATTTATTAAAACAATGTGTTAAATATTGTCATATGTTAATTTCCTGTGATACTGTGGGATCAGCAAACATATTTTATTGCTTCCTGTGGGCCTAATCCTACATCAGTCAGTGGAAATTTCACGGGAAGCGTGTGGTGTCATGGCCACATCAGTGCAGGCCCTGAGTGAAGAGCACATATAGGGCTTTGTGGCAAACAGGCTACCCAGGCTGCCAGGAGGAGCACTGCGGGGTGGGGATGGATGCTCTCCAGCGAGCGGCGTAGACAAGGATATGTGCATAAGTCAGCAGGCTTCTCATGGTCCTGCTCCCGTAAAACAGCATTTCCAAACTACTCATTTTCCCAAAATCTCTCTGTTTATTTGCTTCTCAGTTTACCTTGTACTGTTAGCCCTGTAAATCTTTAGCTTCTGGTTAAAGTGCAGGGTTCCCGGCCGCCACGGGCTGGGCGGGTGGAGAGGTGCGGAGCTTTGAGTCTGAAGTACCCAAGTGCTTTACTTTCTTTACGCAAAGATCTTGGTGCCAAAAGCTCTTCCAGCAGTTTGCAGCCTGCACAGGGGCTGAGGTCATCTGGAGCACTCCCAGTTTCATCCCCTGCCCTGCCTGCCAGAGCCCAGTCCTGTTCCTAGCATGACGACAGACTCTGTGAGGAAGGCGGCACATCCAAGAGCGGGCAGAGGGAAACAGCATTACCAGTAGGATGGTGGGACATGGTCCCCCATTATTCCCCAGGGTAACCCAAAATGGGGCTGACATAAGCAGGAAAGGGAAGGACAGGATAGGGATTAATCTAGCACGGGGCATATATGAAGGGTATGTGCCATATCCCGTCTTACAGGGCCTTGCACACCAACAAGTTCTCTGGTGCAGAAGCTGTCCTGGAGACAGATTTCTACATCACCCATCAGTTAAAAACCTGTGGGGAGATGCTGGACTACCTTCCCCTGCATATTCTGATGGGAGATTTGCTCTTCCTTTGTGCTGACTGCCCAGCCCAGAGCATGAGTTTATTCCATTCTGTGACATTCTCCACTACCCTGTTAACGCTTTTAGGATTTTGTTGAAGGGGGTGCAAATGCAGTGGGGAAGCTAGATGGTTGGTTGTCACTCCATTTCTATTTTGGTTTAGGTTGATTTTGCCCTATGTATTAGCGCATCTTCAGGATGTCTATCTTTGGGTTTAGTATATTTTGTCTAAGCATTTAAGGCAATTTTAAGTAGAGGCTTCATAGGGAGAGAATGGTTATAATTTGCATTTTTCAGATGCTTTTAATCCTTTCTCTGTTAGGAAGAAAAAGAAATAGAAATCTGAGGCTAAAATATATCTCTGAATCTTACTCTGCCTGCCCCTACTAGTGTGAGAAAGTAGTAGTGATACTGTGTCATCCTTTATGCTGTTAATGGGACATAATTCCACATTTGGGGGCCATCTGCTGAGAAGAAAATCTCTACAACCCTTCTCAATGCACATATAAAAACTTGCCAGCAAAGGCAGCTTCATGAATCAGTTGAGAGAATATATTTTATCTCAACTTTGTTAGGCAAAGCTTTTTACTTTACAAAAGACCAAATGACTCTTACCAGAATGACGTAAGTTTTGACAACCATCTTTCCTTTCAGTACAAATACACTGGTTTGCCTCTTTTGACTGTACTAACTAATTTAATTCCACTTTAAGGGGAAGAATACTTTTTGTAGGAGGAAGAAACCAAATGAGAATTTATTTCAACACAGAGATCTATCTTTACGAAGATTAATTGTGAAATTAAAGTAGTAACGTTGGTCCTTTTGTTCCACACTTCGCCCCCACTGGGATTTCTCGTGTAACCTTGGGCAAGCAGCTTAAATTCTTTTAGATTTCTTCTCACTTCCTACTGAAGAAAGTACTATCTCACTGACATGACCCACAATATTGTTATATGTGCATGCAGATTTGATAAATAGGGACCAAAGGAGAACAGAAAATATCCTCGGTTTGGCATCAGAAGCAAATCATAAGGCCCCAAAATAAGTTACACGTAGGAACTTTTGTCCTGTGTAGGGTTAAGATTTGGACTCAATGACCCTTGTGAGTCCCTTCCAACTCAGGATATTCTAGGAGTAACTTTACTGCTTGCTGGGAAAAACACAAGACTAGAAGGGGCAACTGTAAAGTGAAGGTACCCACGTACCAAACCACTCAGTCCAAAACGATTAGCTGCCCTAATCTGTGACTATAATTGTAAACCAGTGTAGCTGCAGAATTTGCACCATGTCTTCTGCCAACTGTTTTCCTACTGTTTTGGCACCTATGAGGAGCACTGACCAAGGTTTTGCCTGTAGACCTGGTGCTTGCAGTTTTCAGCATGTTTTCTCACAGATCATACATCACAAATGTGCTTGTGTACAGGAAAAAAAAACACTTTAGTACCACTGTAGAGAGCCCAGCTGCTGCAGCAGCTAATGAAGCCCTAAGCCACCCCCACTCACCAACACACCCTGATTCTAGGAAAGGGAAGCAATTAATCAGCTGTGAAGACAGAGAGCCATACACAAGCTAACAGGGGAATGCCCTTGTGAGTCGAAGCAACGTGGGTCCTGTGTTAGCAAAAATTCTTTTGATGGCTAAAATGCTCTATTTAAAGAAGAAACAGCGTGGTCTTTTATTGCACTAAATGGTCTAGTTGCTTAATAAAAATGGTTACCTCTCCAACAAATCTTGTCTTGTTTATATCTTTAGGCCATTATGGCTACAACACTGCTGCTACTTAAATGAGTCATTATGAGTTGTGCAACTATTGACAGAGAGATTTTTTAAGGTAACTACTTGTTATTAACAGAAAATTAACTGCCTAAATTAGTCTCGCTTTAATAGTAGTTCTGCAACACAGTCATACTCTGGGCTGGGCAGTCAGCACAAAGGAAGAGCAAATCTCACAACTGCACTGCAACTCTAGGCAAAGCCTCACAGAACTGCAACAAAACCCACCTACCAGACCTGCCTCCTGAGCTCTGAATTCAGCTGCAAAAGCAGCCAGTGCCCGATGATTCAGAGGAATGCAAGACCAAACTGCTTTCTTGCCTTGCAATTACAATCTAGTTAATTGTGTACAACTGTGCAAAGGAAGAGAGTGAGGAAATTCCTTTCTTGACCCTTCCAGCAATTGACTTGCGCCCTGGAGCATGAGATTTGATTACTCATGTAACTTATTTTCCCCAGGCAGTTTCTTCTTGATAACTCTTGTGTGACAACTTAGGTTTCAGGCCGAGTCATAAGAACACTCCACTGGTTGAACACCAACTTACATTATTATATTGTTGTTTGATATACATCCCCTACTGTGTGCTGCATTTACAGATTTTTAGATTTTTATCTAGGATGACCAGTGTAACTGTTGGATGTGTTTTTTTTTTCACTGGAGTGGTACTGATGAAGGCAGTCATGCTTCATGTTGCCTTTTCATTTTGCAGAGATCCCCAACGAGCCATAAAAATCAAGTTTCTTTCAATACTTAGCACCCAGTCTTCTACACTGCCTCAAAATGCCTTTGAGGAAGTTACAGTGGAAAAATCACTGCTTGCTTTGAAGTTTCACCAGAAGTTCTGATTGTGACAATTGTTATTATTTCCAAGCTATAAACGCTTGTGTAGTTTTAATCTGCAATGGCAAACAACAGCTGGGTTTTCTCACAGTGGTTCAAAACGCTCTGGTTAAACGATGGAAAGCACTGAACCTTATGATTTCATTTGTTGTGACAGGTTTGCTCAAAAAGGGTGCGATTTAATAATCCATTAGTGTGTTGGTGATGCCAGTTCAAGAAACAGAGGTTTCGTCTCAAGCACAGTGGCTTAGACCTATTTGTTTCTCTTCTCATCAATCACCCTAACGCAAGTACTATTTGGAAATTTGTCAGAAGGGGTAAAGGTGCAGGGAAGGAAGAGGTTTCCCCTGGATTATTTTCTTGGCCTGGTTTTCGCAAATAGCTGCATCAACCCTCCAAAGAAGGTCACAAACCATAATTCAGGAACCCCAAATTAATAGTTAAGGCAGGAAAGGGAAGAAACCAGACCAGTTTTGCCACCAAAAAAAAAGACTGGGTGTAACAGCAGCCAGTCATCAATGGGTAGGTTTATCTCAACCGATTTTGTCAGGCTCTCCTCCTGTAGGTAACATAAAGCCTGAACCAACTCCCAGCTGTGGGCTCTGGCTCATTTGGCAGAAATGCAGTCATGTCCACACCTGATGTGGATAAAATCTGCAAAGGTAAGGGACCAGGTTGTAATTGTGGATGCCTGCTCAGAGGTGACTTCAGCTCTGAAGCAGCTGATCTCTCCTTCCCTCTTACAGGAACATGGCACTGAAATATGGTAATAAAATGGTATTTTATCACCATTTTCAATGCTCTTGATTAAAGCATGATTTTTGCAAACATTCCAACATTTGATTTCTACTTATATGAATTACCATGGAAACTAAACTTTTATTGGGCATGCTTGCATGCTGAGGGGTGGAGAATTTTAAAAGCTCTATAACATGCAGTACAGTTGTTGTAGCTGCGCAATTGCCATGAAAACAGTTTATACTAGCTAGGTGGATTGTTGAATCTATCTATGGCTTTTAGCTCTTGTGCCAGTTTCCAAACACTTTGTCCTGACTTTCTTTAATAGTTTCACTTGTTTGCTAATTTTTAAGTATTTCCCACTCGTAAAAATTCCAAGACAGGTTTTTTTGTTGTTGTTTTAAATTGCCAGAGTCTGTTAGACATTACAACCTACCAAGTTATTTTAGGGTCTCAGCTACGACTGGTTTTAAGTACCTCTTATTATTTAGAGATAAGTCCTGTTCCTTGCTTTTATTTCCTTTGCTGCCAAGAAACAGATGACACTTATTGAGATAGAATTGTCCCATCATACAGGTATCAGGGGAAACACATGGTCTGCTTTATCCAGGTGTGCTTCCACCTCATGTGTTGAGTAGGAACTAAATGAAGGTATATTTCAGCTGGCATATGGAAAGTCCTTCAGAGTAACAGTTTAATGGCAAGAGCAAAGTTACAGCTTTTATTAAGCTTCATTTTCTCTAGGGAGATTTTTTCAGACTGTTGTCCAGAGTTTTCCCACTTAAAAGGAAAAGGAAGATCATGTGGGATGATGGGATCATGTGGGAAGATGAAAGGAAGGCTGGCTGCTTTTGGTTCTGGCTGTGGCAGGGTTAAGATTCATTCTCACCTCTACCAGCTGTGAGCATGTCCTTAACTCTGCATTAATTACATGCATCTGCCTTTTATTATTTTTAACTCTGTGTACTCCTCCTTTCTTGTTCAGTGAACAAAACAGAAAAGCCAGGTTCAGTGCTAGTGATAAATGAAGCATTGGGATGTTTGTGGAGGCATCACAGAAGAGCCCAGCTAGGTTCTGGCCTATTCGAGTAAGTGGGTTTTTATATATAAACTACAGGAGACACCAGGATAGCCAAGGGTGGTGGGTTTTTTTTTTTTTGGGGGGGGGGGGTTGTTTATTTGGTTTTTTTGTTTTTGGTTTTTTTTTTTTTAAAAATTATATGGTATTTTTGGCATTAATAAAAAAATT
>JAWWES010000001.1:19628748-19662405 GCA_035583135.1 Lophotriccus pileatus
TTAGTCTGTTAGAAAGAACATTTTATGGGGAAACACACTGGCAGGCTTAGAAGGCTTGATTCAACACTCCTTCCTCCCGCCAGAGGAAATTTTAAAGCCATGCCTGCTTTTGACATACCTTTTTTTTCTTCCCCTCTGCTGCATTCAGCATCACAAATGACTTGTTTGGTATTTCTTGTAAAATTGTTGACTGGATTTTCCATGGGCTACTCCTTTTGCACTTTTCTTTGCAGGGGTACTTTCCTAGCTTGCTGCTTCGCTGAGAAATTTATGCTGGAAACAGTTAAATGCAGGTGTTCTGGAGCTGGAATGAGTTGGCTGAGATGAAATGATGAGAATAGAGTGTATAAAATAACCACAGAGCTTCCTGTCCGTAAGCTTCTCAGCACATGTCAAAATAGAAGTGAGAGATATCAGTATTTCTGTAATGTGTCTGAAAGCCCATCAGGAATTTTCTGAAGACCGGCAGAGGTTTTCCTGCAACTTTTAAGCTTTTTCCGAGCGTCTGAGACTTGGGGGGGAGGAAAAAAGGAATCCCTTTTTTCCAAGACTGCTCAGCAAAGGTCAGGTTTGCAAGTGAGAGCCCCTCACCTGAGCACCTCAGCTGGGACGAGCAGTGGCCCTGCTTTGAAATTTGCCGTTTCCTATTATTTATTGCCAAGGGGACGGAGGCTTAACGTGGGGTAACCTGATACAGCCTGTTGTTGCAGGGAAGGATGGGACCTCGTGTCCTGATGCCATGTTTCCTGTCTCTAGCCATTATGAGAGGCCTGATGCCGTCACAACAGGCAGAGCTGCAGAATTACTGGCAGTCCCAGCCAGCACTTGCTCAGCGCTTTAGGAATTGGGTTGCTTGGCCAAACGACTTAGTAAGAGGGAGGATAGCGGTGTTGGAGGGGTAAGGAGAAGAGTCTTAGGGTCTGGCAGTAGTTGCCTGGAGGGAAGAAGGCTTTTGAGAGTTATAATTATGTCAGTCATTTGGGGTTGAAGGATGTCTGCAGAATCTGCTGGACCATTTTGTGGAAAATAGAAGCTTGCAGTCGCTGCCCCAGGCTCCGTTATTTCAGCGGCTCGTCTCTGCCGGTGCTTCAGGAGGCTTCAGAGGAAACCTGCAGTGGGAACCTGGGAATAAGCTACCCCAAAGGCAAAATTTCTGTCTCACAGCACTCTCTTGTTTGGGTAGTGCCTGGAAAGGGGTGGGTTCAGATGGGTTCTCCAGCTCAGAAACAGAGCTCTTAACTGAGGGTGACATGGGGTGATGTGTGGTGCATAAAGTAGTCTCTTGGTAGCTGTGTAAAAAGCTGGCTGCTTGTAAACCAGTGTTAAATTTTCATGCAGTCCAGTGGCCTGCTGTGGGGAAAGGGCAGGGAATGCCCCAACTGCTTTGCTTGATCCTTGTAATCACTTGCTGTTGGGCATAGGAAGTGTTAGGGCTGTCAGAAGTAGCTGCTTTGCAAACCCTGTTTGCAAATCTAATGCCAGGTAGAGGCTGGAAAACAGACATGCCTGTAGTGATTTCCGGGGAAGGAGGCTTTCTTTTTAAATACTACCAAAAGTAAGAAGGATTTCCTAGAAATCAGAAATGAGATCATTAGTGCAGGTATTAATGCCAAGCTTGGAACTCTCACAGTGGTCTTTTTTCCAGCAAAATTTTCAATAGGCTTATGGTAAGCAACTTTTTATTTGCTTTTTGTTTAGCAAAGGTAACATGAAATGACATTACCTCTTAAAAATGAAAAGGTAAAAAAAATTCATCTAAAACAGAAGTTATAGGAAAGTATGCATACAGTGACATAAATATAGCTTTCTGATAGTTTATAAACAGTATCATAGAGATCTAGAAATCCCATAGGAATTAAATGTTTATGGCAACTTGAAGCACGTCAAGTTAAACTGGCACAGCTATTCAGAGTCTCATGTTTGAAATGTTGGTATGAATCCATAGGGAATTTGAATAAACTGTTAAAGAAAGATTTCCTTCGTTCTGTGCATTTGACAGCTGTTGTATTATAGACGTGATGCCTGATTTTTCTCTTAATGCTCCTAAAACTGTGTGTTTCAAAATGTGGACTAATTCTCTCAAAAAAAGGGAACCACAGTTAAAAAAATGGAAAAAAAAAATCCAAAAAAGTCAGGAATGAGTGAGTTCATGGAAAAATCTGTGCTAGATTTTGCAGCTTGGTAGGAATATAACGTAAGTGTGAAGTGGAACCCTTAGTGATTTACGCAGTGAGATCACTGGACATGTTGTATGTACAAGTGGGGTGTGGAGACAGCAATCTGAATAAAAAGTTTAAAAGTACATTTCACAGAAATTAATAGCTACTTAAATATGTCCTAACCCTTATTTATCTTTCCAATGCAGGACATTTTAACATTTTTTAATTATTCTTCCCTGTTAACTTTGATTTGTCATTTGCACTGTAATTTGTTTATGTATCTGTGTTTATTAGCTCCAAGTGGTATAAATTGACTTTACCGTGGACTTCAATCCTTCACTCTAAAAAAAACCCCAACCCCAAACAAACAAACAAACAAACAAAACCCCAACAAACTTCTTTTTCACTTCATCTTTAGCTCACATGTGACACTCAGTCCTGTTATCTCTTTTTAAACCAGGAACGACAGCGGCTCGAGACAATCCTCAATCTGTGCGCAGAATACTCCAAATCTGACAGCAACCCCGCTGCAGCCACCACAGTTGCTGATGTTCAAAAAATTAACAAAGAACTTGAAAAACTTCAGCTTTCTGATGAGGATTCGGTGTTCGAAGACTCCCAGATGAATCTGGAAACGAGGTTCAGGAGCCACTTGAAATCATCCGCAAGCGACTCAGACTTCTCGGAGCTGAGCAGCCACAGCCGCAGCACCGCTGCCTACCTATCCTCCAGAGGGCTGAGAGCTGATGAGCACTTCAGTGAAAGTGGGAAGCCTCCACCTTTTCCTGCTCCCAGCTTCCTGAAGGATGCCACTGAGTCGTCCTACCTAAGCATCACACCAAAGGTAACGCTCCGTAGAAGCAGAGAGTAGGAAGGTTTCGGGAGCCCTGCTTATAGCATCGTCCTGGGATGTAGGAGGGA
Organism: Lophotriccus pileatus; assembly: GCA_035583135.1. Taxonomy (NCBI): domain Eukaryota; kingdom Metazoa; phylum Chordata; class Aves; order Passeriformes; family Tyrannidae; genus Lophotriccus; species Lophotriccus pileatus. The sequence goes on from JAWWES010000001.1 coordinate 19,631,829, forward strand.
AGGGAAGCTCTGCTGTTTTCTTCCAACCTGACGCTCCTGTCTTCTGTAAGAGGATCATGTTTTCTCATTGTCAAACCAGAACAGTCACATGGAAAGCTGTTGCCTGAGCTGAATTTACTGTCCCGTCTCCTTTCCCGGGGTTGGACTTGAGCCATTTGTTGGATCAGCTATTGTCTCTTGGGGCACATGGCAGCAGCCAGCCTCCTGCCCCTCTAACCCAGCTCCTGCATTTAATAAGCTGCACCTCCTTTTCTGTACACTTCACACTGCTGTTTTCATTACTGAAGAGAAATTGTCCTTTAAAAAATGAGCTAACAACATTCCTAACTATTTGCTTGCTTGAGCAGCAGGAGCCTTCTCTAGGCTGGGATAAGAGCCTTTTCCTCTCCTTGGGTCAGTTCCTAGGCTCTGCTGTGCCAGAGCAGCAGCACAGCAAGTCCCAGAGACATTATTATGTTAAATAACTGTATTCAAGAGTTAGAATCAAGAGCATAATAAGCCGGAGCAAAGCCATAAAAGCAAGTTTGTGTTTAACAAATTCACGCCTTCAAAATACTTTGTTTCTCCTCTCTTTGCTGTTATTTACACACTGTGTGATCTTCAGCATGCTTACATGTGAATTGCATTCAACCCCTGCTTAAATTAGAACTTAATAGAAGTATGTGTATGTAGGAGAAGAAAGAGGTGTGTTAGAGAAGCATTTTCTATTCTAAAAGGTTATCTCTCCGGAAATCTGAGTCTTCTGGTGTGAAATTGTGTTGACCAGAAATGTTCAACACAATATTGAAATAGAATAGAAATAGAATAGAAAGCTAATATGGCTTTACATGGTCTTTTCGTGTTGAAAAGGTAGTAGAACGTTTCAAGTTGTTGTGATCTTGCATTTCTTTCCCATTTGTTGCTTTCTTCATGCAAGTCAGAGATCCTATTTTAAATCCTTATTAGGAAGTAGAAATCAAAGATGTTTTGTCAGCATTATCCACCCGAACAGGAGACCGGACAAAAAGAGGCTTTCCTGCTAGGATTACTATTGCTAAATCAAGGAATACCATTCATTCATTCATTGTTCTGAAGGGTGTTCTGCTAAGCCCTTTAGAAAAGCAGTAGCAAGCAAGAACTGTGTTAATGAAACACAGTTCATTGTTTTAAAATATCGAGCTCAGATTTGTTCGGGGTAAAACGGCTGCTCCCAGAATAGCCATTCAGTGGCTGAGCTGAGCCTCTTTTGAGCAAGGTTGTGTGGTCCAGGGGTTACTGTGAACCCTGCACTCAGCCCACCTCTAATTCCCATGGGGACAACGAGCAAGCAGCCTTACCAGAGTAATTGGATCACAAACCCCTGGGGTCAGGCGAACAGGAAGATCTGCTTGATCTCGCATTTGCTACTGTAAGATCGCAGGTATTTTCTTCATAAAGTTGTTTAATTCTTGGCACAGTTACTGGCAAGTAAATGGCAATGAAAGGAACATTGAGGGTACTACTTCCTCTGTGTGATGTGGGGGGACAGAACCGACTTTTGTCCTTATTTTATGTAACCTGCCCATCTTAATGGCTGGTTACAAAAATGTCCTGTCCTACCTCCTAGCCTCTGTTATATGAACAGCTGATATAAAAAGCCTTTTCATCTACCTGTGTTATTTTTATAAGGAAAAAATTGGATTTTTACAACCTAAATAGCACAGCATGCAAAATATTTTCAAAGGTTAAGTTTTAGTAATTCCTTCAGAATGAACAGTATTTACTGTTAAGTATAGTATTTAATTCCAATGCCTGGAAGTAAAGTATCATGTTTGTTTCTCTTGTGCACCCCCTAAATATAGAAATAGCAATACAGTGGATGGGAAATATGCAATGGGTTCAAAACCAGCAGTGCTGTACTTGTCTGAAATGAAAACTGTATGAAAAGACAGTGTTTTAAGTCTTTTTCTAATGAACCTCTGCAGATACCAGAATGCACCAGTGATGAGCAAAGAAGGCAGGAGCTTGGTCGGCTGGAGGAGGAGCGCATAGTAATACTGAACAACTTGGAAGAACTTGAGCAGAAGATCAAAGATTTAAATGACCAGATGGATGAATCCTCAAGGGAGGTATGGAACATGTTTTGGTTTTAACTGTCTTGCTTGTTACGTATGTCTACATAGCACAGGCCTGATGGGTTCAGTAAGTACACGGGGAACTCACTGATGTATGAAGCCTTCATATTCTGTGATTTTCATCAGGATCAGGCACAGAATCACAGACCTGGCTGTCTCCTGTTATGAAGGTTATTTTCCCCCAGCTGGGAGATGGATATGATGCTCGGGTTAGCATTTCCCAGCTGTAACCATTACACTCCTAAGTGGAATTGGAACAATCTTGCTTGTTTAATGGCCACTCAGTTGATCCAAATGCCTCGTGTCACTCGGGAGTTTTATGGTGGTATCTCCTGTGACTGTTTAAAGAGAAAGGAAGTGAGACAACTTCCTTTCAAACCTCCTTGGCTTTACGGTGGCAAGGGTGTGTTGACACCCCCTTGACTTCTGGAATCTCTCAGTTGCAAACTAAGCTGGCCAGGCATTTGGGTTTTGCTTGCTCCAATTATCAGCGACAGGAAAGGAACAGCTGTTCCAGAAGGGTTTCCTGACTGAGCTGGGCACAGAGACAGTGCAGGATCATAACAGGAGAGAGCACAGAGAAGAGATAGAAAAGAGGTAGTTTGGGAAAAAAAAGGATCTTCAAGCTAAAGTTGGTGTGGACTTTATTTTGCAGTATTTTGAGTTGCAGTTTTACTTCTTCTGAGATTTGTGATCTCTTTTTAACTTCTGTGGCAGTAAAACATTTTTTCCCCCTCCCCTCTTTTTAAAATACTTCTCTTGTGAATAATCACCAACTCACTCCCCTTCCCCCAGAAAATAATGTGTATCAAGATTTCTTCTGAATCTGGACTGCTTCTGAAAGATGTTTTGTGTTCCTAGTTGGATATGGAATGTGCCCTTTTGGATGGGGAACAGAAATCTGAAACAACAGAGCTGCTGAAAGAGAAGGAAATATTGGATCATCTAAACAGAAAAATAGCTGAACTGGAGAGAAATGTTATTGGTGAAAAGACAAAGGTAATTCAGTTATCTTAGCTGTGTGCTCTGTTCCCCTTGATCTTCAAAATATATTTATATGATTAACATTGATGGTGGTTATTTTATAAAGTACTGTCTATAAGTAAATTTACTTGATAAATATGGAAGAAAAAATAGTTGATTCACCATCATTTCCCTTTAACAGTGTGTTAATGTGTTCCAAGGTATGCTTGACAAGAAAAATATAGTATGCTTAAGTAAAAAGACTTGATCTACCATAAAGAAATTTTTATTAATAAAAAAAAATATATATGGGGCTTGTACTTGGGTTATCTGTTGTTTAAAAGAACAGTACTAACTCCAGTTCCACTGCCTTCCATTGTAGGTTATATAATTTGGAGTTAAAAAAAAAAAAAAGAAAAAGAATCCTTTCTCAGAAAAGAAACAGAATGAAAGAAGGCTGCAGGTCTTTTCTATTATTGTATAGAATGATGTATAAGACATCTGTCAATTGCATAATTTTAAAGCAATTATTTTTTTTATTTTGTTTGCTGACTGACAGTTTTAGTACTGTAGAATATTCTGTCTGTGATTAAGTCCCAGGAATTAATTAGTTTTCCTATACAGTCAGATATTTAATTGCTCTCAACTATATGGAAAAACATGTTCCAAAACAGGATAGCACTATCATAAGATTTTAAGTGCAGAAATGGAAAGGGCCTGCAAGATGAAGTTGTCCCCCTCAAGCCATGGGGTGCCAGTTCCCTCCACCAGGCTCTTCCCTGGCCTCTCCAGGCATGCGGTTCCCTTCTCCGCAGGGGATGTGCCAGGGGCAATAATACTTCAAGGTCAGGAAGTTTTTCCAGGAATTTCAGCCAGTGTTTCCTTTTTAAATTTCATCTCTACCTCATAATTTAGACCTGTCACTTGTGGAAATGCTCTAGCTGGCCTCTCCTCTTTTTTAAGTTTTCCAGAAATCTCTGGAAGTGTTCTGCGTTTCTCTCAGACAAGCTGCACGTTTTTAGCACTTTTTAATTCACACCTTACAGCTTGCATTCTTTTATTCTGAGCTTTTTGTCTTTGATTTCTGCTTGCCCTGTCATGAGCCTGACTGCTATTTTGTGGCTGTGCTCATCAAGCCTGCATTTGAGAAGAATGGTGTTCCCATTTCTCTGCTCTATGGGGGGACAATGCACATCCAGTTTAAGTTTGAACTTCCCTGGACTTCCCTGCTTCTCCTTTTCCTTGCTCTCGTGTGCTTCCTCACAGATCCTTCAGCTTTCAGTGTTACCTGTTTTAAGTTGCCTATGGGACATGTTTCCTTCTTGCTTTTTAGTATAAAGATGAGTTTAAAGTGGGCAGATAGGGTCGTGCGAGCAGGTGCCCTCCAAAAGGATGCCACTACAAGTTTTGGTTGGTAAGTGGTAACAAAGAACATGTCCAGAAATTCAAGGGATCTTTTGCCTTTTAATATTGGTTCTCTACTAGCCTCAAAGTTCAATTAAGCTAACAGAAATTACTGTAAAATCTGGGGGTCATTTCAATTTCTTTGCAGTCATATGATGGAACATGAGTGTGTAGCAGTCAGAAAATAAAAATGCTGGGTCTAGTTTAGCTTTTCAGTTGAACTGAAACATGGAAAGCAGCCTAGAAAAAGCAAGTTGTTATTTAAAAGGCAAGTTCACTCAGAACTTTTTTTTCAGTATGAAGCATGGTGCTAGTCAGATCAGTTATTACAAAATGTTAGTTGTCTTTTCTTTTGTGTTCCTTTTTGTTTTAAACAAACAAACAAACAGAAAAGCCACCCCAGCTGTGAGTGTGTCCTCTAAACTTAAAGCCACGGCTCAGTTAATACTGAAATACCCTTTGTATGAATAAAGCACTGCATAAAAGTGAAAGTTTAAAATAGAAATGGGATATGAGCGTCTGTGAACAGGCAAAATATAAAGTGACAGCTGAAGGGTTTTGGAGAAAGTAGTGTCAGCCAGCAAAACAGATGGCAGTGATCATGTCAACAAATAAAAGTCTGGGCTGGCTTGAAACAGTGGCATTTTTTTTAAGCTTGATTTGTGTGTCTGTGTTCAGGTTGCAGCCCTGCAGGCCTGATGCAGGACAGGCAACATCTTGGCTCTGTAGTAGCACAGGATCAACCCTCCAACCCCCAAAAGGGGCTCAGGTGGAGCCAGTAAGTGGTCGTTTTTGCTGAAATAAATCAAAACTTTGGACCTCCTCAACAGGATTAAGGCTCAGGTTTTGGCCAAGTGTTGCCCCTCTGCTGATGGTACTTTTTGTGTTGTTTCTTGCAAGAACAAGTGTTCCAGTGTCAACCAGATGGTCATAATTTCTCTTAGTTGTCTGAGTATTTCACCCCTACTAATACCTGGGGTCTTGGTTTTGGTGGGACTTTAAGGCAAAAAGCTGTTGAGGTCCCATATTTCAAACAGTGGTTACGTTTCTGTCAGGGCAAGGGAGTGACACCCTCATACACCACATGGTGTTGGTTGTCTGGAGGTGAGAGGGAGACTTCACTTGACTTGCAAAACAATGATGGGGCATTAGTTTCGTACATGATGGCACTTGTCCCTGGAGAGACTTGGGTATCTCATGGAATTTGCCACTGATCTTGGCACATGTTTGACAGGAAACCCCTTCCTGGTTGTGTCTCATCCTTACCCATGCATCTTTTTGAAAAACTTGTGAAAGTCTTGAAAAGAGGGATCACAAACTACAGCCTAATTATTGGGGCAGGTTATGTACCTGAAATGGGCTGCAGGTGGAAGCTCTTGTACTGCCTTCTACCTGATTATTTGATTTTTTTTTTCTTTTTAATGCCTCATGCACAATTCATTTTGGTGAGGACACAAAGTTTTGCCAACTTCTGCACGATTTTTAAAGCCTCAGTTTCTAGTCCTCGTGAGGTAAAAGAATTGACTGGAAAACAGACTTGAAGGCAGATGGCAGGAGAGCTGTGAGTTCAGTTTTGGGCTGTGTCAGCGTGCTCTTTGCTCTGGTACAATATCTCTGTGTTCCAGCACCTCTCTTGTACATCAGGAATGTATTCTCTGGGCGGGTTTGTACATTATATGTTAAATTGCATCCTGATCTCATTCAAGTCCCGTGCTCAACCCTACTGAACACGTGGCAGGACTAAAGGTGAGGAAGAACGAATGAACTGGTGAATACATGTTTGGTTTTATCCAAAGAAGAAGGTGACCAACTACATATGCTGAGTTGGAAGGGACCCACAAGGACCATCGAGTCCAACTCTTAGCCCTGCACAGGACATCCCCAAGAGTCACACCACATGCCTGAGAGCATTGTCCAAACACCTCCTCAACCCTGTCAGGCTTGGTGCTTTGACCACTTCCCTGGGGTGCCTGTTCCAATACCCAGTGTGGATATATGGGAATATCAACACTTAAGCTATTAATCACAAGCTCCACTTATGCAGGGACAGCCCTGATAAGTCACTACTAACACAATTTGACAGGTACAGCTTGAAGTTCTGAGGGAAGAAGCTGTGCTCCAGATATTGAGAAAACTACCTTGAGTGCAGCCTGTTCTGGAGAGAGCTGAGCTGGACAGGCTCAGAAATAAGAAATCAGGTGAACAAAGCTCCCTTTTTCCCTGCCATCCAGGCCCAGCTCCCTGTAGTTACACAGCAGACATTCATGTTGCTGTACTGTCAGTGTACAATAATGATGGTATTGTTTGCAGTGGAACAGCATCCCAGGCCCATGGTGGGATTTACATTTACAGCTTCCTCCCAGTGAATCTTCGCTCATGAAACTTATCTCAGGATTGACATTTGTCTGTAAGGGAGCTGGAGAAAATTGCATTTGTCTGCTCGAATGTTATCCAGTTCTGCCATGTATTTTCTTTTCATACAGTGCTTCCTTAATCTGTGACATTTTAAAAAATGAAGTCCAGCATATGTGGAGAAGGATGCCTAATGATTCCCCATGCCTGATGGCTCTAAATTAAACCATGAGGTTGAAAGTAACAGTATAGCCAGGGAAAGAAACAAAAGATCAGTGAGGATGAATATACTGGAATAACTGGAAGTTAGTAATGAATTCAGCACAAGTGCTGTGGGAGGCAATCACAGCTAAATGGGAGTTTTGGCATAGAGTTTCAAAACAATCATTTATGCTGAATTAGTACTGCAAGGACTTTGAAGAACAGAGTCAAGGAAAGAACATGTTAAATATACTGGTGGTCTCTCCTCAGTCCTTTCTCTTCTTCATGCAGAATTCCTGCTGCTGTTATCCTGATGAGTCTGACAAATTTATGTCTCATAGCATAGCCTTTTAAATATATCCTGATCAGTTTCCAGTTCAGCAATATATAAGCAAGTGTTTCATATGGATGAGTTATCATGTCCATAACATTATCCACCTCCTTAAGACATAATACAGAAGATTAAGGGTTTGGAGGCATACTTGCATCCACTGGATGTAACCACATAAGGATATCCTGTAGAACACTGATGAAGAAAAAGATGATTACAAAGACCAAAGGAGAAAAATCTGAATTTGCAAACTTTCTTTTAAAACAGTCATGAGAGAAATAGCAGAATGGGTTATACTGCTAATGGGAATCCCCCAATTGTCATCTAGATCTTAAAGACTATACAGAATTTGAATTTTCTAACTTGATTTTTTTTTTATTTCTGGTTAGATGATTATTTTTTCTTCTACACTCATGAAGGAACAGTGCACTAGAATCAGGGTTTTTCTTTTGCCTCTCCATCTGTTCAGTAGGATAAGACATTGCAGTGGTCAGAGAATGAGCTTAGAAATTGCAAAAAACTTGAGTTGTCTTAGTAGCAAGTTAATGTGTGCACCTAATGTGATTTTTTTTTGATGCATGCATCCAAAACAAAAATATGAAGATCTCTTGTAAAGATGCCATCACTGATTACAGTCAGTTATATATAGTAAATTAGTTACCTCTCATACAGAAAAAAAGAACTATCGTGAAATACCTTCTTCTGTTTTATTATGCTCCTCTTATTATGCCTGACATACTCTTTCTTTTTCCTCTTAATGGCTTCTGTCATGAAACCCACAGGGATTTAATGACAAACAGTTAAATTGTTACAAGTTTTATGCTTCTGTCCTGAAGGAGACCAAGGAATACAAGAAAGAGTAGTCTGAAAATATAGAAGATGAGCACTTTCAGTTTGCACTGGAGGCTCTCTTTTATTTCAACAGTATTTTTTTTATCAGTTATATGTGGTCAAGTCAAATTTTCTTGACCTGTACAAGAAACAAGCCCTGTAGCACCACACCATTTCCAAGTAGAAGGGGGTAATTTCTAGAGTCTCCTCTTTCTCCTACCTTTAGCTTTTGCAGTAGGTTATTCTGGAGAAAGAATAAGGTTTGGCTAGAGGTGAAAGCATGAAGATGAGGTGGAGAAGCTTTTTGAAGAACTGCATATGCTTCTTATTTCTCAGAAACCTGTGAGTGTTTCGAGACTGATTTTGTGATGAGAGACAGAGCATGCATATCTGAAGGTTAGCGTGGATTACAAATGTTGTTACCTTAAAAGATGATTTATAGGTGGGTTGGACTGAGGAAGATTGTGGAGTACTTCAGACTGCAGGATTGAAAGTTAAGAGCCTATTAGATGGGAATACATTCAGGTTTGGTTTGGTTTTTTGATTCTGTTTGTCTTGTAGGTTTATTTGCCCTTTCTGTCTGAAAATGACACATATCTTGATTTGATAATTTCTACGAGATCTAAAGGTTGATTTCCTTTTGTGACCCATATTATCAGTTATGGTCTGTGTTTGTACCACATGTGCTCTGCTGACATCCCACGTCTGTGCTCTTGGGGGACAGTATCACATGTCTGCTCTTTCTATCCTCCACAATTTTCAGAAATCCTCCAGAAGTGATCCAAGCTGTGCCCCAGTATCACCAAACCCCAAGTCAATCCCGCTCTGTATCCTGGCTGACCCCAAGTTCGTTTGACACGCATCTAGAGGCAGACCATAGGGCAAGTTGGGCAGTAGGCTAAGACCAGATGTTGTACTTCTTTTCCCTGGAAATAGGACTCAGCCAGACTGTAGTTAATGTGCTTCTGGCGTCAGTGCTGGGGCTGGGAAGCGGTTGTATTAAGTATTTCTGCAGAGACATACTTAACAAGTACAAGCTTATGCGGTTAAATGAGGATGAGCAGCAGGAGCACGTGGATTCTGTTCACAGCTCTGCTGCTGGCTGCTCTTGGGCAAACAGCTCGTGGAGTCAGCCACAGACCTGCCTCAGCTGCATCTTACACTTGGCTTGCAAACTTATGAATCCTTTCCCTTCTAGAAGAACTCGCCTGGATTCATTTGTAGAAAAGACCGTATGAAAAAATTATAGTTATTGATTTATTTATTAGATTATTTTGTGAATTAAATGGCCTTTACCAATGCACAGCCTGAGACATCAGCAAACTTAACTCCACAGCTGCAAAACATATAATGCATCTCGTTGCTGAAAGTGATATTTCCTGTTAAGACTGCACATTTTGAAGGGAGCCAGTTTGGTGGGATGTTAGCACTTCCTACACTATAAATAGACCAGATGAGTATCGCTTTCAATCTCAAAGGGAATACATTTCTAATTTCTTGAGGGATGTAACAGTATCTCTGGCAGGATTCTCAGGGAGTTTAATACTTGCTGATGAGGTCTCCTCACACTGGAGATTTGACTTGCTCGTTAATGAATGAGCACACTTGTTGCAGAGCACAGACATTTAGAGAGCTATTAATGGCTTCAGAGGCTATTCAGATACTGCAGCTAAGGCCAGAGAAGTCCTTGCTGCTTTGGATGCTAAGGTGGGTAGAAAAAGAAAGTGTGAAATGATGTGGCAGACTGTAGGTTGCATGTTAAATGGACAACAATGAACTACCAGTTTATCCATAGATTTCCTTCTGTGTTCATAAGCTTAAAAAATATATATATTTGTGTTCAGCATTTTGTTTATCTGCTTATATGAACTGAGAAGCTGCATGTGTAAGGGAACATAGTGGGGCTGTGAATCTGGTTGATATTGGACTTGAATAAAATGCTTCCTGCTGTTGTTTTTAAATACTGGGAAAATTAAATCCCAGCCTCTCATCCCACTCAGATTTAGAGATAAAATCATAAAGACAGCAGGCAGCTAATACATGTTACTATGCCTCTGCCATGCATAAGGGTCTGAGAACCTTGTCAGGCATAGCAGAGAGTGGGTTTGGGGAAATGCCTTCCCACAGTTTGAAATGACAGTAAAAGATGTTCCTTCTCTATGGCATGTGCCTTAAGAGTGATGCAGAGCGTCTAATCACACAGCACCTGTTATGCCACACATTTGATTTTAAACATCAGTTGGGACTGGAAAGAGGAGAAATGAGTAGATGCTGTGACAGAATTCAACTGTTCTTGGAGTAGCCAGAAGATGCTGAAATTTTGGGGCTGATACTGTCAATTTTTGAGCGTTAAGGAGAATTAGAGACCATCTGAGAGGAGATGCATTACTACAGAACAACCAGTAGAAAAAGAGAACTATACCAGTGTTATTCTACAAGGTATCAGAGAGCCAGGCTTCAGGGATTTAGTGGATTATTTATGCCTGGCATATCAGGCATATTGTTCTTTCCAGTTACTAATTGCTCATTTGCAGAAAATGCATCTGCTGTGTTGGCCAGTGCAGATGCAAGTGAAAGGTGCTAAAAGAATTCTCTGTGCTCTGATTTATTGTTTCCCAAACTTTGGTCCCCAGATAAATAACAGTCTGCAGGGTGGCTTTGAGTGATCTGCAGCCAGTCTGCACAGTAAATCATGTAGTATTTGGTTACAAAGATTAAAAGGCCAAAGGCTTTGGAGGGTGAGAAGTGGTGTGCTGAGCACTGCTGCTTGAGAGGAAAGCTGGGGAGGTGAAGCTGGATCACTCAGTGTTTCTGCTGCAACAGGACTTCCTGGCCCAGAGTTATTTCTTTATAAAGCTCTGTCTCATTCTGGTTTTTCACTGCTTGCTTAAATGTACTTGTCTGTACAGAGCCACACAGACATGTAATTCATTCTCCTGGGAAGATCCACTTCTCCCTCACTGCCAGACTACAGTCATATTCCATCCATTTTGCTTTCTAAAAGCTACCCTTTCTCTCTCTGCTTCACCAGTTACCTCACTAACATGGCTACCATTTCCTTATTTTATTATTTTTTATTCATTAGGTGAGACAGGTGTTTGGGCAGTGGGCTTTAAAAGCATCATCCAGGCACGGGTACAAAACACAGTGACAAAGGAGAGAATTAATCACCCCACTAATATGATTTCTGTTTTGTTTTGATCATTTTGCATCCCACCGCTGCATTTCAACTAACAAGAGGTTTCTGCCTTTGACCAGCGTGCTTCAACTGTTTTGCCACACACTGTCATAATCACTAACAACTGCTTGGGTTTGAAGGTAATTGTGTTTATTTTCTGGTTCATGCTTCAGGAAAAATTAAAACTTGATGCTGAGAGGGAAAAACTAGAGAGGCTTCAGGAGCTTTACTCCGAGCAGAAGACGCAGCTTGATAATTGCCCTGAGTCCATGAGGGAACAGTTACAGCAGCAGCTGAAGAGGGTTAGTAGCAAGTTTCAAGATTGCACTTTTTTATTTTGTTGATTTTTAATTTTTTTTTTTTCTAGTTAAGTGTAACATATTCTCTTTCAAGTGTCCAGTGTCTGAACATATTTGCAACTTAGAATATTTAATAGTCACGAGGGTGAGTTTTTTTTTGTGGAATGGTTGTAATAGATGATGTGAATGATGGCAGACAAGGAGAGTGCAAATGGCTGGATTAGAAACCATTCTGTGTTGAATGCTTTTAAAGTTTAGGGCTACTTGCTTATAATTAACCCCTGAGGCCAGCTGAGTGATTTGGAAGCTGTTGTGATGTGTCGATGAGTGGTGGAGCATCATTCTTCACCTGTGTGAGCAAAGACAGGAACTGGCCAGTAAATGTCTGTCTCAGTGAAGCCATGGGTAACCTTTATTCTTAGTATATAAGTTAGATGTTAGCCTGAACTGTGTTAAAAAAATTAATTCTGAAGATTTGCCACTTAGTAAAGTAGCTTCTTTTTGTCCTACATTTTCATTTTCAACAGTTAATCTTTGGTATAAATAAGCTATTCATACTAATTGCAATTTGATTTTAGTTTGTATAGTTTGTAATCAAAAAGAAAGCTGCAGTACTGTCTATGGAGGTACCATTGGTTTCTGTGGAAAAATCTTAGTATTCATTAACATGAAGTGGGTTATACAGCACATGTAATTAGCTTTAGTGGGGGAAGAAATAATTTTCAGAGCATCAGTATGGCAAGCTCATATGAGGCCATATGAAAGTCAAATATTTTCTTCTGTCTTGATTGTATCAGGAGTAAGGCTGTAATAGCATTGATGGAAAAAAAAAAGGCTTTTCAGCTTTAATGGAAATACTCTTTACATGTTGTTTTATTTGCAGAATTCGTTGTTGGTTGGTTTGTGTTTTTTTATTGGTCTTTTCTTTTTTGTTTGTTTGGGTTTTTTTTTAATTCCAGAGAACTAAAAGTGAAAAAGTCCAGTTTTGGAAATAACAATGTCAAATTCTCAGTTAGTACAGAAGGAGTTTGCTGGTTTTGAGGCACTCAAAGATTTTTGTGTGTTACCTTTAAAAAAAAAAAAGGCAGTGTTATGTAATGTCTCATAAATATTAAAAGGAAAGCAAGCCTTTCTTCTGCAGTCACATACTTGAAGGTATTAATTCATGAGAAGTTGCAGTCTTGTTGCTATGGGAGGGTAGTAAATCCTTTTTCACTATTGATCATCAAGAGGCTTCTAGAAATCTGTTTGGTTAAAATTTGTTTTTGTTTGTTTCTTCCAACTTGTTTTAGTAACAATTTTGGATTCGAAAGTGGGACAAAACCCTAAATAGAGAATCCCTTGTAGCAGCTGGGCTACAAGAGAGCTGGAGAGGGATCTTTTGGTAATAACACAAGGGGTAATGGCTTTTAACTGAAAGAGGGCAGGTTTATATTAGATATTAGGAAGAAATTCTTTGCTCAGAGGGTGGTGAGGCACTGGAACGGGTGGCCCAGAGAAGCTGTGGACTCCCCATGCCTGGATGTGTTCAAGGCCAGGTTGGATGGAACTTTGAGCAAGTTGGCCTGGTGGAAGGTGTCGCTGCCCACGGCAGGAGGGTTGGAACTGGATGATCTTTAAGGTCACTTTCAACCCAAACCATCCTATGAAACACCTGAGTCTGCAGCAGCTTATGTTGTGCTTCTTACTGCCAGCAAGGAAGGTGTGGAGATGAATTCCCTTATTGCTTCATCTCTGGGGCTTCAGTAACTTAACAATTTGTGCTTGGGAGAGTGGGCAGCCAATTTCACTGTAGCAGCTGGCTGCAGGGTGGGTCTGGAGTTTGGATTGGGGTGGGCAGCTGGCAAACTCTTGGCTTCCCTGTGTCTGAAATGCATATATACTCTCCCTGTTGGGCAGGAAGTGTATTTTAAATGCTCTCAATTGTCTTTGGCTATCGGTTGCCTTCCCTGAAGTCTGTTGTTCTGCCTCAGTAGCAATTAATGAGGTATTCAATAGGTTAAATTTATTCACTTTCATGACCCAAGCAAAGCCCTTGTTTGTTTTAGATACTGAAAATGTCTGACCAGTTTGAACAAAGCATTTCTGTGTTGTACATAACTGCTTTTCTGTAATTTTTAGCCCATGTCTTTGCTTTTGATCACTGTCTCCTGCAAGTGAAGGGCATATCTTTGGAGAGTAATGGGAGAATGCTGGTATTTCATATAGTAACTTGGATTCTTCAGTTTCTGCATCCTTCTTCATCCATTGGAAGCTGGTTTTGAATGACTTTTATAGGGACCTATCTGCTTATCTCAGTCACTAACCTTTGCCCTAGGTTGAAATTCGAAAGTAACTTTGCATTCCTCTAAATTGATAAATTGCTTCCAGGCTGCAGGTTTTCTTGTGTAACAAGTTAGGCACAACATGCTTATTTTAGAGAGCCTCAGCACTTACTAATGCTGTGATTATTAAAAAAAAACCCTTTTTCTTCAGAACTCTGGAACTTGTAAGCAGGAATTTATATCATGAATGCACAGATGTTTCAGGAGAAAGATTAGCATTCAGTTCTTGTGCTGAAAAGCACCATGAGTTTTATCTCATCATCCCTAAGTGGTGTGTTCTTATTTCATAGAATCACAGAACCAACTGGGTTGGAAAAGACCTCCGAGATCATCAAGTCCAACCCTTGATCCAACACCGCCGTGGTTACCAGACCATGGCACTGAGAGTCACATCCAGTCTCATCTTAAAAACCTCCAGGGATGGTGAATCCACCACCTCCTTGGGCAGCCCATTCCAGTGATTACTCTCTCTGTAAAAAATTTCTTCCTAATATCCAACCTAAACCTCCCCTGGCAGAGCTCAAGCCCGTGCCCTCTTGTCTTACTGCTGATTGCCTGGGAGAAGAGACCAACCCCCACCTGGCTACAACCTCCTGTCAGGGAGTTGTAGAGAGTGATGAGGTCTCCCCTGAGCCTTCTCTTCTCCAGGCTGAACAACCCCAGCTCCCTCAGCCTCTCCTTACAGGACTTGTTCTCAAGGCCCTTCACCAGCCTTGTTGCTCTTCTTGGACTCTTTTCTTGGGTCTTTTTTGCTGCAATCGACTTCCAATAGCTCTCTCACTCTGAAGGTGCTTCTTAGCAAAAGGCGCAGTAGGAGTGATGGAGAGAGCAACATCAAAATAATAAATAGCCCTATTTTCTCTCTTATTATGACAGTAGGTCACTAAAAGCATTGAGCTCCTGGTGGAACATGTTGTATGAGATAGGTAAATATCATTTTACGTTGATTTTTGTGTTTGTTTGGTGTCAGTGAAAGCACAATTACTTTTTTATATATATTACCTTTTGTTTGTTTGTTTGTTTTTTCCCCCCTTAAGGATGCTGATCTTCTGGACATAGAAAGCAAACACTTTGAAGATTTGGAATTTCAGCAGCTTGAACATGAAAGCAGGTTAGATGAAGAGAAAGAAAATCTGACCCAACAGCTCCTGCATGAAGTAGCTGAATATCAGCGCAGCATTGTCAGTAGAAAGGTAAAATCTCTAACAGTCGATTAATTTGTTCTTTGTTGTTGAGTATAAAGGTAATGAAATGGCTCTACAACCTGCCTGTCTGTGGGAAACAATGCAAAATGTTCCTCTTTGAAAAAGTTTTTGAAGCAGAGCAAAGACAATAGCCTAGTGGCATCCCACACAGACCAAATCATTCACTTTTCCAAAAGGAAATAAATCGACAACATTTCCTGCCCTGTTTGTATATTTGCATATAAAAACCAAATCCTTTATTTTGCTACAAGAAAGGAGCCAAAGCATATCTTTTTTCTTCTTTCAGAAAGGAGATTTCTACACTCTGGACAAAACTACAGTTATTTTAGGCTTGTTATTAATGTTGATGTTAAATGATTTGTTAAAATAATAATAGAACACCAATGGTGAACTCTCATGAATAGGATCCTTGATACAGGTTGTTTTGTACTTCGAAAATGAAACATAAACTGTGATTATTTTCTTTCTACATTAGGAAAAGATTTCTGCTCTCAAAAAACAAGCCAATCATATTGTCCAACAAGCACAAAGAGAACAAGACCATTTTGTAAAAGAGAAAAACAACTTAATAATGATGCTGCAAAGGGTAAGTATTTATTGTCTTTCAGACATTTTTAGGAGGTAATAAAAGAACATTTAACATAAAATGTCTGGTTTTTAACAGGAAAAAGAAAATCTCTGTAATCTGGAAAAGAAATATTCCACGCTTTCCGGAGGAAAGGGATTTCCTGTCAGTCCCAACAGTCTAAAAGAGGTAAAGAGTTTCACTGCCTTTGACTTTACCATAAGTAACTTTTAATAACACTTCATACAAAGCACTTTAGTATTTAGTCAAGTCCTAGTCATCACATCTTTCCAAAGTAATTTCATACAATTTCAGGTTTTTTAAGTTATTGATGGAAGTTCAGATGCATGAGTGAGCAAAAATAGCTTCCCTTGACAGTCTTCCAGATACGACTGGTATCGCCTCAATCTATTTCTTTGGAAAACTGATTGGTTTTATGTGTGTGGAGTGTGTGTATGTCTAATTTTCTCAAAATAGACAATTAAACCTCATTGAAATGAAGAAGAATGAGTCCAGGAATAACTCTGTTCAAGTACAAATACAGTTCAGTCTTATTTTTGCACTGTAGATTTATCATTGCATCCCCTCCCTTATTCTAAGGCTCTGCATTAAAGCACGACAAGTGCACATTCTGTTCTTTTCAAAAAGCACTAAATTGAAGGCTTCAAGCTGTTGTTGTTGTTGTAAGATACCTATTGAGCTATTTATTTATATCTTCTTAATAGCTAGAGTAACTGGAAAATTTAGCATTTAAAATACACTGACAGGTATTTATGGCTGGTATTTATTTATTTATTACTTCTGCTAAAGAGGACTGACAAGACTTGCTGGATGTGCTTGTATGAAAGCCCTGAACAAGGTCTGCCACATCTAATGACGTAGGTGTCGCTGTGGGAAGTTGGGCTCTTGAAGTCTAAAGCAAACCATGTGTCCTTTCAGCACCTGGGAATTGGGATCTTGCTTATGTGGTCTCCAAGTTCCTGGCGTGCAGTTTCACGTGCCAGTGGGGTTGAACATTCTTCCCTGCTGCAAGCCATGTTGCAGATGCTTAGACTTTCAGTGCCCTGGGGTTTATTCTGACCTGGACATCTGACCTCCCACCAGGACATCTGGCAAGTCTAAGCTGCTTTTTTTTTTTTTCTTTTAGAGGTGGATCTGTTCATTTTCTCACTAGAGTTCTTCTCCAGTTCTCGCTAGAGTTTTCACTAGAGTTCTCAACAGTGTTCTCACTAGTTCTTCATATCCCCATAACAGCTTGTTTAATCACATATTTCAAAATGCAACTACATTAAGTGAGCCTACACTCTTTAATGAAACGGATTATTCAGTGGTGTCATTTTGTTCACTGCAGTGAAGTCAGTTAGAACTTGCTCCTAGACAAATAAAAGACTCGACAGCACGAGTTATCTGTTTCATCCTCAATGTTCCCATAGGTTCTGTGTTATGAAAGGAATGCCTTTCTTTGCCAGATGTTGTGTTTATCGCAGTCCAGTTTAACTCTTCTCTGACTGTTCTGGCACCTTTAAAGATCAGGCACCAAGTGGCACTCAGGCTTGAACAGGCTGCTGGCACACAGCAGTTAATCTCACCATGCAGTTGCTCACGCATCAGTCGAGCCTGTGGTCCCACTTTTTTTCCCAGCCCTCTTCACCAAAGCACACATTTGTAACTCTCCTCCATCCATTGTAAAGTTTACTCCCTTCCTGCAAAGCAAGAAAGTAACATGCCCTCACATAAGTAGGCAGGATGCTTATCCCAGTACTTAAATAAGCACGGAAAATCAATGCTGCCTGAAAGTTCAGCATTGACAAAATTACTTGGATGACTAATCTGACCTGAAACCATTTATTTAATCTAATGTAATAGGGGCCTGAGCTAATGAACAGCACAGTCATTTGTTCTTTACTTTGTTTTTTGTGCTCATGATGAGTCCTCATTGGTGTTGTGACTCAGAAGTGAATGTTTGTCATACAATGGTGACAGTGCTGTTATCTTTAAAAATGAACACAATATTGTATCCATAGACTCGCTGAGTTTTAGTTACTGATAAACTGCTACTATAAGATGATTAAGGAAGTTTTCTGTTAATTCATACTGGACTCTATTTTGCTGTAGTCACATGTTTTGAGAGATAAACTTTAGTATCTTATCCAGTTTCCTCATTTAATAGATGGTGAAATAATATCAGAGTTAAGATTTGTACAGTGCTGTGTTCACTGTATGATACCTTATCTTCCAGAACTGTCTTATCTGCTTGAGATAACTGATAACATACATTGAAAATTATGCCAATAGATAGTAATGCTGGTATTTTTTCCAACTTGCCTTCTATGATCATTGCTAAATTCAGGCATTTTCAAAAAGAAGAAATACTATAGGAGTCTGTGGGTTCTCTTACTGAATTTCTGAAGCAGACGTATTGGTGTGTCGCTGTGTTGGCACAGTAATAGAAACATCCTGATTTAAAAACTAAGCATATTTCTATCTCATCTTTATGACATTGCTTCAACAGTGATTTATCCTTCCTTTTGCATAGCCTTGTTGGATAAGAAATCAGGACATTTGATTTTGTTCAGCCTGCAATCCTACACGCAACGCATTAGAATCCATATTCTATTTTCTAAATAACATTTGTTCAGTTAACACCAAAACACACCCATTAATTGTGTGTTGCCAAAATCTGCCTGCATAAATCTTCTCTGCAAGCAGCAGTGCACTCTGATGTCCCTGCCATCCCTCAGTCCATCACATCCTATGTGACTGTTCAATTAAATTAAATAAAAAAAAAAAAAGGAAGCAAATTATAATGGCTATGGGGATGACACTAACAGTGTCTTAACTGAGTCTTCTGGTAAGATATAAAAGTCAGAAACATCTTCCAGACAATGCAACTCAAAGATGATGTGTAAGCATAATTTAAGGGACGGCTCGTCCTTATATAAGTTCCTCCCGCTTTTGGTAATCATTTGATTTACTCAAATTAGTTTAGTAGGTAAGCAAGAAACAAATCAGGCTATTTTATTTAAACATGGACAAAAAAATTAGGATATAAAAATAAGAGTTGTTTTTCCTTTTCCCCCAATTTGCTTTCCTGAGAAAGAGCGACATAATTTCTAAAGGGTATTTACATTTTAGTAAAATATTTGGACACTTGAAGTACATTTGGGTTTTAATTACACAAATGTTTTTGAAAATAAATTAAAAGCAATTTTCAGACTCCATGTATTTAACACTTTAAAAGCTTGATGCTAATTTTATTTGTGATTAAGTATTTAATTGATAACAAACATTTGGCTGTATCACTCTAAACTAACTTTCATTGTACTGGATACATTAATACTCTTGCACGTCTTTTGGCTTTTGCTCCTTTTAACTTCTGAATTCCTCCTTTTAGGGCTATATCAGTGTAAGTGAAATTAGTGAGCTGTATGGCAATTCCACGAATATATCCCCTTCCACTCAGACCCCCACAGATGCTGAAGCAGTTGCCACTGAGCCTTCCACGGCTGTGCTGACGAGCCAGCCACAAAATAAAGAGGTTTGTTTGAGAGACATTTCCCTTTGTTTGCATTGTTCTTTCACGGGTGCCTTTTTATTTTCTTTATTTTTCATTTTTTTTGGTTATTTCAACATGTAACAAACTGACCCAAAGGCAAACTGTTACTGTCAGGTAACAGGTTTAATAGTAAAGCTGAAGGACTGTTCCAGTTGTAAAGTGTCTTTGATGAGCTAGATGGGACTGAAGGTCAGAAACCTGAATCTTTGTGACCCAAGCAGCACTAAATGGCAGTGTTTGCCTATCAAACACAATAATGGGACCTTTGGGAATCCATTTTTGGACAAGCTTAATGATGACTGGATCAGTGATGCTCAGGTGTTCATTTGGTATGTTTTGTAGGTTCTATTTTTGTTTTGTTCTGGGGTTTTTTTCCCTGTGAGGTGGTAGAAGTATGTCTCGAATATCTGTGGGAGATGGGTAGCTTCTACCTATCTTAGCTATTCCATGGAGTCTGTCCAGTCTGTCTTCTAGCTTACTCTCTTTTCCTCAGTCTTTGTGATGACCATAGCAAATTTTTAATCAATCTCCTTTTAAAGGAATGGAATAATCTTATAATTAAATGAGAATGGAATGGAGTAATCTTATAATGTAAAGCCACCTACCTTTATGTTGCAATAAGGCAGCAACTGGTTTAGAATTTGGCATTTCTGTGCTGCTTCTCCTAGCTCAGTATGCCTTGAGAGTTGCAATACAACACATGTCCTTTCCTGCTAAACACTGCAACAAACACAGTGCTAGAACTGCAGCTTGTATGTGCCGTACCTTTTGAGAAATTCCAAAAAGAAAACTCTGTGTGTAATTTCTCTTTTTTCTATAAAGCTAAGATCACCTCTCTGTTCTGGATTTGTGTTTCCTCACTCTCTTTCTCCTCGCTCTATTGCTCAACTTCCATCAGTCCATTGGCCTGAGGTCATGGCTACTCATGTAGATCCTATTCCTTTATCTGATACACCTCCACCTCTGCCAGCTAAGAAACACCGCAGGCAACAACAGGTAACAGATTCAAAGCTGGTAACTTGGGATTCTTTTGTTTTGTTTGCATCTCTTATGGTGGCCATGAAGTTGATTTACATGTGAGGTTTTCAGAGTCATATGATAGATCATGAGTTGATCATGCTTGCAGAGTGTTGCACTTAAAAGCACTCGTTTAAAAATCAACACACTGTATTATAGAATATTGCTGAACAATATTTCTCCTTATATTAACAATGCAGGGGCCAGTACTAATACTTCAGAGCCACTGTTACTGTCAGAGGACTCGTAACAATAAAGTTCATGGGCCTATATTTGAAATCCTAAATTAATTTTTCATATACATTTGGACAATGCCTTTCGAAAGCTGTATTGGTTTTAAGCCGCCAATTTATTAGAATAACTTGTAAATAAAACTTTGTAATTGAGTTCTGCTTGTATACTAGACTTGAATTTTTAAAACAAAAGGTACAGGGACATGTAAACAAAATGTGCAAGTGAATTTAATGCATTTTTTTAAATCAGCATGCTTTTAATGTGATATTTGTAACACTCCTGGAAAGTACTGTGAAGCAGGATGTACTCTGTATTTTAGATTTTGGTTCTTTCCAGACTAATGCCTTCAGTATTTTCCACGTAGAGCATGACTGAGCAAGCCCGCCAATTCCCTTTGTCAAAACTGTAACAAATTGCATTTTGAAGCATTTCAGAAGCCTGGAGGAGCGCAAGAAGCAGCACAGGGAATGCACGTACCTGAGCGACACTTTACCTCGCAAGAAAACCGCTCCGTCCGTATCGCCGCACTTCGGCAGCGCCACGCTCGGGCGGAGCTCCGCACCCAAAGTACGTGCCCGCTGTCCTTAGCCCTCCAGCATCCCTGGGAAACCTCTGTCCTGGCACAGGTTAGGTGGGGGCGCAGTGGAAGCATTAGGTAGTCCCCCGAATTCGCATCTGAAACGGTCCTTGAAAGGACTTCAGGCTTATTAACGTACGGGAATATGAAGGCACAAATTCCGTGCTGGAGTACATCCATCACAAATGCATGATGTCTACCTCAAGGATTTTTGTATTTTCAGGCTAGTTCAAACTGATTCTAGGGACACAGCATGTTGTTTTCTTTCCTATCTAAGGCCCCTAAATGGTAAAGATAAGGGTATGTCTAAAGGGAAAATACTCTTCATTTGTGCCACAGTAAATGAACAAACAGCTGGAAGGTGGAGATCCTACTTTGAAACCATGTTAATACCCATGCCAAAGCAAGTTGCTGATACAAAAAAAAAAAACAACCTTGTAATGTATTTTTAAGCATGCATTTACAATATTTCCTGCAGGGACACTTACCATTAGGACAAAGCAACAGCTGTGGCAGCGTACTTCCTCACTGCCTGGCAACCATGACCAAAGAGTCAGAGTCAAGAAGGATGCACAAAGGTAAGACCTTTTTGTTTGATTCATTTCTGTTTAAAGTCAGTGTTCAATTGTTCAGGTGTAGGTGCACGTTTAGTTTAGAAGTACATGGTAACCAAATATAATCCAGTAAAGAAGAAAAGTATATTGAAAAATACACGTTGTGTTAATTGGGTATTTTCTGTAAATGATTTTGAGGCAATTTGTTACATGTTGCTTCCTTTTTTTTCCCCCTTTTTTTCCCCATTTTTCCTTCCCCTTTTTTTCTTTCCCCTTTTTTTTCCTTTTTTTTTTTCTTTATAATGTTGTGATCTTAAAAATTGTTTTTCACGGGCATATATTTTTGCCTACATAAATTCCTCAGACAGGGAATTGAGAAGCTGTGACTGTGGTACTATAAGTGATCTTAAATATTTGGGCCACAAAATAGGAAGGGAGAGATATGTTCCACTGTGGATAGATGGCTGAGATAGGATCCAGCCCGTTGTTATAGGACTTGTCAGAGCTAGCAGCTCTTAAAGGTCAAAGCAGATGACTGATGTTGGTCATAAGCACCAAGATGACTCGATACAGGGATGGAACAACATGCTGAGAAAGGGTCATGACTTAATACATCCCCTTTAAAGAGTTGATACAGTTGTGGTTTTTTTTGGTTTTGAGCTTTAGCAGGCCTTCTGTGTAGCAGGCCTTCTACAAACCTACCCTGTGTTGTAGCTAACTTACCTTGAGGTATTTCAGGTGCAATACGAAAAGAGCTTCATGCTCAGCTTGGAAAGCTTCTTCAAAGTAATCTGTGTGCAAGGGTGGAATATCTTGCAAGTACATTCAGACTCAACGTTGGGATGTTTTTTCAGTTTGAAAAGCAATAAGGAAATACTTCTGTAAAGCAGTTGCAAAAAGCACATTACGGTGTGACCTAAAACATAATTACAAAGTGTTACCAAACCTAACACAGGCAAAGAGTTTTAAAAATAAATCAGTTTCAATATTTAAATTTTTGTCACTGTGCAACTAAGACAATCTAAGAGTAGGGCCAGGTTTCTTGTCACAAGAGTGAGAAAGAGAGAAACCTCATGAATCAAAATTGAATAAGATCTGACATAGAAGAGAAGCAGGGGAGAATGAGAGAGATGGGTTCATTAAGGCACTTGGCACAGCGCTTTTCATATGCCACTGAGGAATCATGTGCTATATTCTCATACTGGGTGACTGTTATTTTTTGAAAGATCCAACAGTTTGAATGGAAGTAGTAAATTATGAAGAGAGCCTTAAGGGATTAATTTGTTACTGGGGAAGAGGACGGTTTGAGATGTCCTTTTCTGAAACATCAGCTTTACCAAAGGGAAATAATGCTGCTGACAGGTGCTTTATTTGAACTGTCACAAGATTTGCAAAGTAAGAGAGTTGTAACAGGAAGGATATAGGAACACAAGGATTGTTTGTGTCCTCTCTTAGTAGTTAGTGAAGGGTTTATTTTCTTTATGTTCAACACAGAGCTGAATTTATTGCTGTTGGAGGAACTTGAAGAGTGTAACTGCTTTTGCACTGAAGTGCTGTGTTTGTAGGTTGGGGAAAGCTCCTTTCATGGGGTAACACACCACGGAAGTGTTTGCAGGGCTCTGCAAGGACAGAGATGTCCAAGTCAGGTGGCTGGAGTCGGATTTCTATCCAGGATTTCTCTCCAGCTATACAGAAGGGACAGACAAACAGTCTTCAGGCACTTCAGATTTGCCTTTTCAGACTGCGTGAATATTTTTGAGGAATGAGATTTGCTAACAAATCAGTGGAACTCTGCAAATGTATAGAAACTGATTATACTGATAATTATGAGCTCGCTTCTCTTCCTGCTCCAGAAATTAGTTGTTCACCTAAAAAAGATGATGAATAGATAAAGTGTCCTCTACCTGTCATGTACTGAACCAGTGCTTGCTTTCCTTGGGTCTCTTTTCCCACCTGACAGGTTTTTCACTCCGTCAGTTTTCTGTGTTCAAGGGTCTGTCTCCTCTAATATGCTCCTCTAATATGCTTTCTTATTTCAGTCTGAGAAAGTAAATGTAAAACTCTGAGATGAAAAAATGAAAATTAAAAGTAAAGTCAGGAAACGAAGAACAGCCCCTTGAGTTTGAACATAAATTTCAATCTCATTTTCTTTATGCAGGAATAAGTAATATCTATGAAAAAATTTAGGCTGAATTCAGTAGGAAATAATTTCATAGATTTTTTAAGTACTAAATAGTCTTTATTCCAGGACTACCAAAACTGTGTTTAGTCAGTCATGTGAGCTCAAGAATTGTTATTAAAAGAAAAGGTCACTGTCAGTAATCATAGCCTGCGTTAAGAGCAACTTGTAAAATGTTTCAGAGAATGCATGTTGGTTATAAATCTTTAGTGGAAAAGCTGTTTCTTAGAGCCAGGGGATATTTGTACAAAGTAAGTATAAGCTTTTCAAAGCAGTTTTCCTTTTTTGTTGTTGTTGTTGTTTGTCTGTTTTTCACTCTTTTTCTCATCAAACTCAGGAAAAGCCAGAAAAGGTATGAAACAACCCCTTACCTGGCTTTATCTACTGTGTGGTGTTTTTGCAAAAGTACCAATTGCCTCAGCACTGTCAAGTAGCTCCCAAAACATTGCAAAACTTTTAAGTAAATGTTAAATAATGATAGCACTTCAAAAATTCTTTTCTTTGCGCTGTCAAATACCCTGTCACAACAAAACTTCTGATTTATGCTAATATCTGCAGAGCTGTGGCTTTGCACAGGCCTAATTTTTTTGCTTCTTTGCTCATAGCCACACAAGTAGAGCAGAAAATTTAGAAATCTTTGCAGCTCTATGGGTGACAGTGACAAGGTAGACAGAGTTGGGCTTCCTACTTTGGCATGTTTCCACACAACAAATGTATCTTGACATGTTAATGTCAATCTTTTTTTTTTTTAAAAAAAAAAAAAAGGAAGAAGAAATGGGAAAGAAGGAAGAATAGGAATAAAAGAAAATGTAATGGAATCTTTTTTATGAAGTGCTGGGGTTTTTTTTACATACTTGACAGTGCCACTTTCAGTAATAGCTTTCACCTTTAGTTCTACCTTCACAAGAATTTTGTGGTGGTATACCTGGTTTTTGTGATTCTGCAATAACTCCTTTGGAATATTCTTCATTAATGATATGGCTTTATGGATATTTGCAATATTTTGCTCAACAGTGTGGCTGTTAACACAGTTAAGTTTACTGTTTTACTACAGAGCAATTCATCTCTGCAGTAAAGCTAAAGCAGCAAGAAACATTTTAGCTTCTGTACCAGGTTAGACTTCACTGGTACAAATCTTGTCTTACAGCATGAAGATAAAAGGAGAAGACTGAGTTATGCCTTTTTTTTCCTGTGAATGAGTCTCATTTTTTGCAGCCTACCAAATGTGTGTTTCTTGCAGTGTTCAGTTACATTTGCATGATTACATAAATGTAAGTGATAAATGCTTGACTTAAAAATGGGTTCTTTATCTTAATGGAAAGTTGACTCCTTTAGCAGAGTGTTTGTAGAACTGGCGTGCTTCTCTACGCCTCTGAGATGGATTTATTTTGCAGTGAAATATAAGATGTGGAATTAAGATTTCTGAATAGGCAAGGTTTTGCACAGAGCTCAATAGAAAAAAAACTGCATTTGAATAAAGTTCTTTCAGTAATTTATTTTTTTTCTCTTTCCCTAATGAATAATTGTTAACCATGTCACAGGAGCAATTAGTCATTCCAAAGGTTTGCGTGTGAAAGGTAATTGCTCATCTGCAATAACAGCAGCATCTGCCAAAATAATGGGGGGGAAAAACCAAACTGCACATGTGAATCAGTAACACCTGTGTTGTGTGATGCTGTTATTTATGGCTGCTGAGGTGTATCTGTGTCCTCTTTGTCTCTTTTACTAATCGATGCAACTGAACTTTTTGTTGAAATTTAGTGTTCTTTTAAATGACAAATTTAAAAGCTCCTTAGAAACCAACTTTAACTGTTTGCCAGAAACCTTTGTACCGTACAAAGGGAAGTGGGGAGGAAACAATCTGCCTTGAAAATGCTTGTAGGGCACAATTTCTTTAATAACATGCTTTAATAATTCAGCTGCAGACACACTTTCCAGATACCTGCAGCTGTTGTCTCCCTGAACTGGGACTCTCCCCAGCGTGGCATGGCAAAAAATACCAGGGAGAAACCTTGTATGTACAGATAGAGAGAAAAAAGGCAGGAAAATATTCCCACTTTAAGCATGTTTTCCTAACATCAGTGTCTCAGTGGTGTCTAGCAAACATTTTTATCTGGACCTCGCTGCATTTGTACATTTGTCTGCATTTTTCCTATGTCTGGTTTATCTTAAATATGTGGAATGTCAGGGGCTGCCTTCCTGTACAAATGGGAGATTTTCATGTAGTCTGTCAGTCCTTTCTAATCTCCAGCTCTGCCAGCAGCTCAGAATTTGGGTCAGGAATGTGCAGAGAATATGACAAACCTGACTGAGTATCAGAACTGTGAGAAAGTCTCACTTGCATTCACTGAAGGAAAAGAGGAGCAGTACAGTTGCATTTGTAATCACATAGATTAAACAGCCCTTAAAAGGGCACTGTAAAATACTTCAGCAGTTAAATTGATAACTGTCATTATACTCTCCTCTTCATCAGGCAAGCTCAACAACCTCTCTGTGAGCCTGTATAAATCCTGCTGCAATATATTCAAAAAGCAATGGAGAGAGAGATAAAAATAAATCTGAAGAAACGTCTTAAAACGACACACAGCCAAATAAAATTCCCTGTGTTCAAGAAGGATGGCTTTTCAGAAAAAAAAAAAACAATTTTGTGGCAAAAATGATTTTTTTGGATAAGGAATGTTGCATAAACTATATTTTTCTTTGCAGTCATTGTGTTATAAGGATCTGCTTCAGTCATGTAGGGTGAGCTGCAGTTTCAAAACTCCAGGAAAGTACCTCTGCACTAGTAACTACAATGATGTGACAAGCAGCCTGTATTAGCCTGAAACTAAAACTTCAATTTGCAGTTACCAGAAGGCAAAGTTTCCCAAAGAGACAAAAGATAACCCACATTCAGTAAAATCAATCAGACTAGTACTCAAGACCATAGAATAACAGGGCTTTTTTTTTTTTCCTAATTTAATCATTGTCAGCTCTCCTAGATCCCTGAATTTAACTGCATTACTTTCCAGATTAGGCCTAATTTTCATTTTAAAATGAAAATTTCACTAATTCAAATTGGGTTTTCATAATACACATACAAGAATATTTATTGAAAAGGCAGTTATATACTAATCTGCGTATATTTGCATATATCATAGATTAAAACAGTTATTTAAAGCTTTTATTTCAGGTATGAATAACTTGTGAAATTAACTGTAATACTGTAGCACCTTGGTTGCAGTGCAGTTAAGACTGAGGTGATGTTCAACATGCTTGTGCTGCTAACAAGTTACGTTCCAGTCACAAAATTGTCGTGTAAAACCAAGGTTTTCTCTGTCCTTTACAGGGTATAACCATCAGCGCATCTGCGAAAACCAAAGGCAGAAGTCCCCTGAATTCTACAGCAGAACAGCATCCGAGTCCAACGTGTATTTGAACAGTTTCCACTACCCAGATCGCAGCTACAAGGACCATGCCTTCGACACGCTGAGCTTAGACAGCTCCGACAGTATGGAGACAAGCATATCAGCGTGCTCACCAGATAACATTTCCAGGTAATTCCTCTTCCTTTCTGAGCTTCTAATGTCACAGAGTCATAATGAAAAAAGAGAATGTGCACGTGTTGATACTAGGGTAGTGTGGATGTTGCTAACTGGTTAAGGAAACGGAAGATAATTAGGCAGCTCATAATCAGGTTAAACTACCTCTCACCTGTTTATTTGAAGATGGAAAAATAAAAATGTGGAAAGGTTAAGGGATAATGTTGAAGCTTACAGAGATATCAGTGGTTCCTCCCCTGGTCACTGTAGGGAAGGAATTTCCTCTGATAGGAAGTTTCTCAAAGACATATGCCGTCAATGTTCCCTTGTTCTGTAAGTCCAGCATGTTAATTTACTAGATGCTTAAGCTGAAACACTTAGGGCTCCTCCAGCAGTCTTTTTTTGCCCTTTCCTTTGCCTTTGCTGGGTCAGTAAAAACAAAGAGATGACACTGAAAGGTTTAGAGCCCTTGGCTGCTTCTCTTGTCCTCAGATCAAAGGAACATCCACGATCTGTGTTAAAAGTCCAGCCAAGTCCCAAAATTGTGTGCAAACAATCTTCTGACAGTCTGGTTTTTGTTTCTGACAGTATGGTGGTGCTTTCAATTCTTCCTCACAGTCCTGCCCCAGCAGTTTCACAAGCATAAGTGGAGGCTGATAATTAAGTACAGCCTTGTCGCAGCGTTATGAATCTCTTGTGAACACGAGGACAAGTTTTTTTTGGCTAGCGTGTTGTGTTTTGTACAGCATCTGTTTCCTGTGACAGGGAAGCCTCCTGATTTCCTCTTGTAATCTTTATCACTGCAATGTTAAGTGCTTCAGAAAATACCCGTGGCATTCATGCTGCTGGCTTGTTTCTTTGGGCTTTTTTGGGTTGGTTGGTGTTGGGTTTGGTTTCTTTAAAGAGGATGGGGTGTGTCTGAGCTACGTCAGGGCCATCTTGTACGTGCAATCTGCAGCCCAGGATGGGGAAGCCCCACTGGCTGTTGAGTTTCACTGATTCTGTTTGTCCCTCTGCCTCACTCTGGTTCTTCCTAAGCTCCCAGCCAATGCTGGAAGAAACCAAACCGATAAACAAAACCAATTGAAAAACCAGAAAAGGACCCACTACAACAGATCTTTCAGTTTCTCACAAGGCAGACCTTGGTGAGGGAAGAAAAGATTGTGGGGCAGTTTTGTTGATAAAATCTGGAAGATAGGCAGATAATTTTCCTTGACCAAACTTCCCTTAAAAAAATTACTTCAGATTGTTTTAGGTGGTGGTTGACAGTATTTTGTAGCCACATCAGACTGAAAGAAAAGACAATTTATTATGCTTTGTTCTGATATATGTAAAATACTTAAGTTGTATTTTACCATGTTTAGGCTGAGAGATATATTTTTTTTCCTGGAAACATGTAAATCACTGCTCAAGGTACAGAAGCAGCAGAACTGCTGTAGTCGTTCATCAACGTGCCAAACAGTAGTACATCTTTTTTTGTTGTTGTTGTTAGTGGCTATTGCACTGAATTGGACCAGAAACTATCAACTCCATTCTTAAACTGTCTGATGTTGGACTGAAAAATATTTCTTTAAATACCAAGTATTCCTTTAAATAACTCTGGGCTTCTTTTCTGTTTGTTTGTTTGGGTTTTTTTTTTTTGTGCAGTGCTAGCACTTCAAACGTTGCAAGAATAGAAGAGATGGAGAGACTTCTGAAACAAGCACATGCTGAGAAAACTAGGCTGCTCGAGACCAGGGTAAGCACACCTTTGAGTAAAACTAAGAGTAGTTAGTTTAGATAATATCCTCTTAAATGCAACACCGAACCCTGAATAGTTTACACCTAATAAACACTTAAAAATTACCTCTCCCTTCGTGGTTTCACCCTCACACTATACCTTTGAGCCCATATGCAATATCTGCTGTCTCAGTGGGTGAGTTGATGGCAAAATCCCACGAGGAGCTAGGTCAGCGTTGTTCCAGCACCTTCTAGGAGAGCTGCTTGAGAAGAATCTTCATTTCTGTTTGCAGTTCTTATTCCAAATTTCAGTCCACTGTGCTGGATATATATTTCTGCCTACTTAAGAGGCAAAAAGGGATTTAGCCCTAGCTTAGAAATTGCATTACCAACTCTAAGTTTCACATGTAACTGGAGTTCTGTGTGTGCCGTGGCATTTAGGAACGGGAGATGGAAGCTAAAAAACGAGCTCTGGAAGAAGAAAAACGCCGCAGAGAGCAACTGGAGAAAAGACTGGAGGAAGAAACTAGCCAGAGGCAAAAATTAATTGAAAAGGAAGTCAAAATACGTGAGAAACAAAGAGCACAGGTGAGATACGTTGAGGTGAAATAGTTTTGAAGTGCAAGACTTCCCCTTCATAGACAGAAGGGACTAAGTGTATTTCTGCTAATGGTAAACAGAACAGCTTTCAGCTGAACAGATGGATTTAGTATTTGAGGTGCAATTGTTTTGCTAAAATATGTTTGGACTCTTGGAGCCTTAGATGCCCAAGTATTCCTTTAAAGTTAAATGATAGCATAGATATCTATTTAGCATCTTACATATAAAGTATAAATATTAATCCTATAAGGTTTGTTACTGAATATTGGCAGAGCAGATTTTTTTTTAGCCAAAACAACGGCAATTTATGAGTTTGTCAATTTTGTAAACCATTTGTGTGGGGTTTGTGGGGTTTGGTTTGGTTTGGTTTGTTTTTTCTTTTAATACATGAAATACCTCATAATGTGAATCATTGCTTCCAAATAATTAACAAAAACCCAAACCAGTATAATACCAAACAACCAACAAACCAAACTAAAAAACAAACAAAAAAAAAGAAACAAACAAAAACCAAGAAAAACATAAAGAATCTTTTCCATCTCCATATCTACTGTAGAGAGGAAACAGTATTTTTTCTGAAGTTACTGGAACTGTACAACATGAAAAACACTACTGAATTTAAAGTGTTACATCCTATACATTTTTGCTTCTCTTTAGGATTTAGAGGCATCTTGAGCTTTCTTTAGGCTTAGAGGTCTTACCTATTTGTTTATTCTGCCAAAACTAATAATATCTATAAGATACAGCAAATAGAATAGTCAGTGTTAGTATACTAGAGCCAGAAAATGTCTCCACCATAATAGATGTATTTGAATGCAGAAGAAGATTCCATATCATATTTGAACATCTTTCTGGTTTTATCTGTCCTACCTTT
>JAWWES010000001.1:19672467-19695925 GCA_035583135.1 Lophotriccus pileatus
TTGTTTGAAATTAACTTAGGGGGTGGTTGGTTGATGGTTATGAATGTGAATGACAAGAGTCCAACCTAGTGTTTGTTTTCTAAATGTGTCTCATTTGTTATTTTGAAGTAAACCAGAACAAAACAATTTTAAGTTTATGCTGATGGGAAAGCTTCTCACTCTTGTAATTTGTTGCAGATTTCTTTGACAGAATTTTGCACAAAATCATTTTTCATTTTTTAAATATTTGCAAACTGCTTAAGGTTGCAAAGTGCTTTTTTTTTCATCCTGGATAAATAGAACAGAATCCAAGTCCTGGAATAACATAACCTTTCCAGCAAGAAATTATACTTTTTTGAAAAGTTTCCGGTCTGGAAAAAAAACCAAAAAGGTGAAATAAAATGTGAAAAGAAGCAGATAAAAAAAATCTTACCATTTCATGTGAAATAAGTAAATGCATTCATGTATAAAACATGAGGACAGATGAAGCCTAGGAAATCGTAGCATTTGTCTTCAGTCAACCACTGTGCTAATGGCTGAGTGAACTCCATATATGGTTGGCATTTAATAAGTGGAGAATGGATCACAGGCAGCTTTTCCTCTCAGGTTCATCAATACTTGTCAGTCATTAAAGAATATAGGAGATGCTTTTTCTTCTTGAGCCAAAATATTGTTTTCACATAATGTGCCCGTATTTCCTGAACCCTGGATTTGTAAAATCCTAATATTTCTGCCGAGGTTATCATGATGATTGTACTAAATAGCTCTTTTTATTAGTTTGCAGGCTGAAGTCATCAGTCAGCTTTCTTGCTCGACCTGATCGACCAAATCTTGCTTATCATAAACTAAAAGGCAGGAGTCCAGGGGTTATTTTCCTTCCAGGCTTTAATTCAAATATGAATGGTGAGAAAGCAACTGCCCTTGAAGACTTCTGCAAATCACTGGGTCATTCCTTCATCAGGTACATGTGAAGTATTGTTCTTGAGAAATATAAACTCTGGCATTTGGACTGGAATGCATCTTGTGCTGTAGATAATCTGAGAAGTCTTTCTTCTGCTTCCAAACTTAGGATTTCTGTTTGTCTGGAGACTGAGGTGAATCAAGAGAATGTATTCTGAAAGTAATTCAGAAAACTCTCTAATAAATTTCTGTAGTCTAGCCAGTTCTCCATGTTACAATCAGGATATAGGCACAGCAATGAAAAAGGAAGGACCTGGAGTTGTCTTTTTTAAAAAATACCTCTAAAATTGAAGTATTTGGATTTTTTTTTGCCTGTAGGAGAAATTGTCTATTCCTATTGTAAGTTAAGGTGTTATTAAATTATAAAAGAACACTGCATCACTTAGTTGTGTTTGCTGTATTTAAACCTCTTTCTGTGTGATTTCTCTTGCAAGTAATAAGCAAGACCAAGTAAGAAAATATTTAATGTGGTATCTTTTCCCCTGTTCAATTTGATTAAACAATAGTATTTAGCTAGTGTCTGTGTTGCTGTATACAAACAGTACTATGACTTTCATTTTGATGGTTGCTTTTTCAGATTTGATTATACAGGATGTGGAAGTTCAGCTGGTAACTTTGAGGAGTGTACAGTTGGGAAGTGGAGAAAAGATGTTCTGTCTATCCTGGATGAGCTTACAGATGGACCACAGGTAATATTTTATTTGAAATCCTTTTTTTTTTCCCCTCGAGGTAGAACATTTATCAAAGATATGCCATAATAGCTCTGGTCAACAGTAGCTTCTGCTGAACAGCTGACACTTGCTCACTTTCGAGCTGCATCCTTTGAGAGGTCGTATTTGTAGAACCTTTTTTGCAAGCAGGTAGATTGTAAAATCACAGAAGCAGGGCTGTCATCCCAGAGAGTCTGAGAAAAGCCTCATGGTGGAGGTGCCACCTGACAGGGGACTGGGAACTGTTCCAGCTCAGTGCAGCCCTCTTAAGAAAAAGTGTGTCGCTGTCCCGTGCTGACACGTTAATTAAAGGATTTGCAGGAAGGTTACAAGCTAAGATACTCCACATGATTAAATAGCTTTAAAAAAAATGTCAAGCAGAAGCAGTATTTGACTTCTTCACTTACTTCAGAAATTACTGTGAGAAACTTGGAATCTCCTTCAGTTTGGAAATACCTAGTATTTTGTTTAAAACAATTTTGTATAACAAATTTCGTTGGTTTACTTCTTTCGCTGCGCTGAGCCTTTCCCACGTGCATTTGTTTTAAGAAGGAAACATGAAGTATGCATGTGATACTGAATTGTTTCAACTCTCGTTTTGTTTTCAGTGTTTCAGTCCCAGACAGCAATAACCAGCCATGCCAAACAGAATAATAAATACCAGATCTTGTGGTGCTTACTCAGGCAAAATTTCCACTGGAGGTGACAGCAGTTCTGCCTGGGTAAGGACAGCAGGATTATGCCCAAGGTTTCAGTAGTTAAACAAATTGAAAACTGATACTTTGTCAAAGAAAAAAAAAAAAACTTATCAGCCCTTTTCTCTGTAAAATACTATATTTTCTTCTCTTTTTTTTTTTTTTTTTATTTTTTTTTCATATTGTGGTGGGCTCCAGTATGGGTGGGTGGCTGATGCTCCACGCTGCAATAGCACGCCCAGATAAAGTAGCCGCTCTGGTTGGAGTAGCTGTGGCAGCAGACCACCTTGTAACAAGTTTCAAGAGGCTTCCCATTGAGGTAAGTGTTGATGGTTGGCTTTTGTGCAGTCTAAAAATCCATCAGCTGTTCAAGAAACCCTGTTGTTCAAACTGTACCTTTCCTGCAGCTTTGCAGTTCAGTTTTCTGTGTTTGTGGTGGAAGTAAGCTAAAAATTTACATTAATCTAAAAGTCTGCAAAATACTGTGCATTGTAGCATGAGGCTGGTGTGAGCACTACCCAGAATGTGTTTATATCTCTGTGCCATATGGGGCATGAAGTCAGATCCCTGCTGTTAGCAATCCATTAGGTTTCACTGTTGAATATCTTATATTTGCATTGAAATTGAATCCTTGTGCTTTCAAGGATGGAGAAGTAGCTACTAATGTATTTGACATGACACTGGATGAGATGAGTATGACATAGGTTGTGTATGTAGGAAGGAAATTCTTCACATCAGTGTGTTTGTAAAGACTGTAAGGTTTAGGAAGTGGGAACTGCCTTTCTGTGTTTCTTTTCTGATGATAATAATGTCCAATCTTTAGGAAATTAAATCAGGTGTTGTATGGCAATAAATAACTTGGGCTTTAGAATAATTAAAATATTTTCCTGATTTTTTTGGGTTTTTTTCTAAGGCACTTTGTAGTGTCAGCATTACTACTTAGGACTAAGGTTAAAAATCTGTAAGTACAATATTTAGATACAGCAATTGTGCCAAATACTGAAAAGACTGATGAATGGAAAATTCCTTTTGCTCCTTGGTTGAGGTTCTGTGGACTGATTGAATCCAAGGAGACTTACTGTTCACAGTGTCCGTGCATCCTTTTTTTATTATTATTATTATGATAGATTCTGGCTGAGAAACTTAACTTCATTGATGAATTTTAACTAGGAGAGTTAAAATTTGCAGGAGAGGTGTGCAGAGCAGCTTTTGTGACATGGTAGGGGGTCTGTCTTCTCAGATGCTGTGAGGAGAACAGTAATACACCTTTGCTAATGAAAACAAACAAGGTGAAATCTAATGTTTCAAAGACTTACTGCTTTTAGGACAGAAATAAGTTGAGGCACTCTAAAATACTCATAGCATCTGTCTTGCTCTTCTTTGCTCTCTTTTTTTTTATAGGCACAAAAGGAAATAGAAGAAAAAGGTGAATGGAAGTTTCCAACGAAGCATAACGAGGAAGGATTTTACTCCTTGACATACGACTTTATCAAAGAAGCAGAAAATCACTGTGTGCTGAACAGTCCCATTCCTATAACGTGTCCCTTACGACTCATCCATGGCATGAAGGATGGTGATGTCCCTTGGCAGATCTCTATGCAGGTTGCTGATCGTGTGCTGAGCAAAGATGTGGATGTTATCCTGCGCAAAATCGGCCAGCATCGGATGAGCGAGAAGGAGGACACGAAACTCCTTGTGAACACTGTTGATGATTTAATTGACAAGCTCTCAACACTTGCATAAGATGCAGAATAGCATTAGTGCATGAACTCTACACCTGACTCTTTTCCTCGAGTAGCAGAAGCCCTGCTCTTAGCCAGATGATGGCAGGGCTGTGACTATCGCAGTAGGAACTGAGCTTTATCTGCTGTTTTCTTACCTCTGTAATGTAAATACAGGTATTGTATTATTGCTGCATTTGCACACAGTCCAAAATGTAAAGAAGTGCTGCTGCTCCTGTGTTCAGAACCTCTCCTTCAGCACTTAAACCCCTTTTTTTTCCCACAAATTTCCTACAATTTTGTACTGAAAAGTTGATTAATTTTTGTTACTGTTGGCTTGTACAGTAAAACTTTATTTTCACAGCTTTGACACCTTTTAATATTGTTATTTTGCTGTAACAGTATTGTATCTTATGTCTGAAACCATCTGTGCAAGGCAAAATACAACTTGTTTACTGAGGTTAATTATTAGAAATAGCGAATACCATGAAGCACAATAAACAGATTTCAGATAAATGATTATTTTGTTCTTAAGTACTCTTAAAATTAAAAAGTGGAAGGCACACTCTTTAAGAAAGAATTTAACTTCTAAGAATGCAGGGCCTCAAAATTTTAAGACTTGTCTGTGGTTATCAGGAGGGTTTATGTTGTCTTCTCCAGGCTGCCTGTTTATAACAGTTAACTGTGGGCCTTGAGAGAGAGGAACTTAGGTGAGAGGATGAATTTAGTTCAGGCTGGCCCTAATGTGAAGCATCAGTCAAAATCATATAGTTGTTTTTCTGGTTTTATTATTTTAAGTAGTAAATGGCATCACTATTCTTACTTTAAAAGACTAAATCTCCTGGGGGTATGGTATTTCTAGAGGGTTTGTTTTTTTCTGTTTTAGTTGTGTCACTATTAATGTGCTGTATGGGCTCTGTTGAGGCAGTGGGTTTTAATTTAAAAACCACAAATAACTAAAGCAGAAAAAAAGTCCACAGGAACAACAAAAAAACCCCTACATTTCAGATGAGTTTCTTTGAAGTACAGTTTTATTTAGGCTTCAATACTGCAAAAAATAAGAAGCTGTCATGTAAAAAAATTTGAATTTTGGTAGGAGAGTAAAAAAAGATGGCTCTTCCTTAGATGCAGATTTTTTATTTCAAGCGTACCAATTCCCTAATCAGTCATAGAATCAGAGAATGGTTGGGGTTGGGAAGGACCTTAAAGATTATCTACTTCCATCCCCACTGCCATGGTTTAATGCCCGTGGCATTGTTTTTGTCTTTGCCAGTAGATGCCTACACAGTAAGTTATTTTCAGTATTAGTCATGTTTAAAAAGTATTTCTTTCCTCTGTGGAAATACTATATTAAACTAGGGTGTTGCACATTTGGGAAGCTCTGCATGGTGCAAACTTTTTAAATTCTTTGTAATGAATTCTTACGTTCTGTTTTGGTTTTGTTTTTTTTTTATTAACGCCTGATTTGTTGCCGAATACAAAGTATATTTTGTGAATATGTAAGATTCATTCAAATATACATTTCCTCAGCAATAAGCTTGATTATCATTAAATAATCACTGTCTTATGCTTTCAGAGTTTTACCAGCTCTGTTTTGTAGTGCCTGGGGTGGGGATTGGCTTTCTCCAAATACCTTAAACTATGCTTAATTATTTTCGGTAGTGCACTTAGCTGAATTTGTTAGTATTCTCATTGTCTTTTGTTTTTGGCAGGTCTGGAAAATTACTTTTGGGCTCATCTGTCATTGAGTGTAGTGCAGACATGTCAGGGCTGACACTGCTGTCACAGTACAAGGGAACTCTGGGCACTAATCAAGCAACTCATCTGCTTGTGTTGCTGATTTCGATCAAACAGTACCACTTGAATAAGCACCTCGAGCTATTTGTCTTCTGCATAAAGCTTAAACCACATGATATTAACTTTTGCCAAGGAGTTATAGTCATTCCTGTTTCATGAGTAAATAACAACAAGCTGTTGTAGCTGTGCAGGGAGTTTGATTAGCATATCAGAGGAGCAGGTAGTAGTTTTCATATAAAATAACCACAATCATTACCAGCTGGCCTTGACTGTCCCTAGTCCTTATCAACAATTTCTTTCCCAATCTCTTGCAAAATCAAACTGCTTGAGATTTAACTTGTGAAGCAAACTCTTCTGCCTTCTAAAAAGGAAAAAAAACAATGGGGCATGCTTTCCTGTGTTTGGGATTGAACTCTGAAGTGAACCAGTATGTGCTGGAAGTTTTTAAAGGTTATTCAACTTGTTTCCTGATAAACAAGTGCTCTTATTCTGCTTATATTGAGCTGTACTTGCACAGTTTTAGATACATGTATTTGTGTCTTGTTAAA
Organism: Lophotriccus pileatus; assembly: GCA_035583135.1. Classification (NCBI taxonomy): domain Eukaryota; kingdom Metazoa; phylum Chordata; class Aves; order Passeriformes; family Tyrannidae; genus Lophotriccus; species Lophotriccus pileatus. The sequence goes on from JAWWES010000001.1 coordinate 19,678,878, forward strand.
TATTCTTCTGTTGTTTGGCTTTCTTTGTTTTTTTACTTGATTGGTATTAAGTATTTCATGTAGTTTCAGTTTAGTTAATCTGTTTTCTCTTGTATCAACACTAAATGGAAACAAATCAGTGTTCACAAAAAAACCCCCGAGCTGTGTAGGCCTCAGAACTAACTCCTGCTGTTTCATTTTTATGTTAATTTTGATTATGTGCTCTCTTGGACATGCTGTTACTCAGTGGGACTAAAAGATTTATGGTACCATACTTTTCATATCAAATTAAAATGTGCTTAGAGAGAGACTTTGAACCGGTGATTTGTCTGCAGCTGCTCAAGTATTTTCGATGCTCTGGTCATGCTGCAATACAGAGTTACAATATTTTCTGAACCACTGCCTCGGTCACTTTCTACAGTAGGTTTGTGCTTGTCATTTCTCCTTGGCCCCCATCCTTTCCTCTGTGGCAGGACAAAATAAAAACCAACCACAATTGGGAGGGAAAATCGTGTCCTGGGCAGAAAATGAGATTTCAACTTCCTTGGTTTGTAAGTTACTCTGTTGTGCTGTTATGAAGAGGCCTACCTCACCCCATCAGATTTTTTGTTTTAAGTCATGAGAAGTTAATTTAAAACTGAAGGCTTCCCTGGAAATAGAAGAGGATTGTGTGTCTCTGAGATCAGCAGTCTCTGGTTTGAGCTGATGAACAAATAATTAAGATGTGTGTGAAAGTAAAATTTCACTAAGCCTCGGTGAATATTCACCAGCTGTATAAGGAACATATGCGGAAATACCACAAATCTCACCCTTCTACCTTTGTTCTCCAACCCAGCAGGGACAAGAAAGGCAGAGAGAACTCATCCATTATGTTAAATAGCAGGCAGCTTGCTAAGTATGAGGTTTTCATGCCACTGTTCCATAGCACTTTGCTGCTGGCAAGTGTTTTCTAGGGGAAGAGATTACTATTGGGAAAGAGGCAGAGATGAAGGACAAAAATACACTGCTCATAGATTTACTGCTTGTGGGTCAGTTTCTGTAGCCCAGACTGACTGTAGGACTTCATCTCTCTTCAATACATATTTGCCTGGAATAGGATAATGTTACTTACAGCCCTGGCCTTGTAATGGATAAATCTAAATTACAGGACTTGCTGCAGTCTGGTTGCAGGCTTGACCTTGTATTTCTCTTTCAAGTCCTGCATGTGTATTTTATATGGTCCAATGCTCCTATTCCATTAAAGAGAAAGGGGTGTCCTCCATATGACACAGTAATTGTAGCTTGTGATCCGCTCACGGGTGAGCAATGGGCATGTTCTCAGCCTACTACGGTCACTTGATTTGTGTTTGGCAAGGGGCTTCAGGCAGCTCTGCATTCAGATTTGGACCTAAAAGCAAATGGCAGCTCCTAAAGCTTCCAGTCATTTGGTCCTGAAATTAAAATACATATTTGAAATGTTTTCAGGCTAGCACGTGAAAGGTTGTGTTCTTTTTGGGCCTTCTGATCTGCGCCACGTTGTCCCCTGGCCTCCCACGTGGCAACACGAGAAGGTCAGTGCTGCCTGTCGGGGTGGAAGCAGGTGCTCGTGTCTCTGGCAAAGGGATGCTGAACAGTAGCACACTCAGGAGTGATGCAAATGGCCTGCCCACACTTCACTATGGGAAAAGCAATCCCTGAAGACCTACCCTGCTGGGTCTGGTCCTTATAAGAATCCTTGGTTTAGTTAAGGGATTTGCTTGTTTGTTTATTTGTAAGTCTTGCTGTCTTGTTTTGACCTATGTTTCAGAGAAACAAAGGTGATACTTCCTTTCTGTTCTACTGGTAACCATGTATTGCAGTGTATAATTTTTAATCCAGGGTTGTTCTCAGGAGGTCCCGTTTTTGTTGGGGACAGATAAACAATTGGTATAATGAAATGTATTGCTTTTCTCTCACCTGTCTGTCAATCCAGCACAAGGCTTAAGAGATTGTGAGAACTAAAATGCACAATTTACCTTCAAGATCACCTTGAATCGTGGGAATGCTGGCAATCATATCCACAGGAATTGGTTTCCAGTGTAAGTGGTAAGCTGGCAAGCTGCATGGAAGGTGGTCAGTGACTTACCAGTTCCAGAAACACTTCTGGTCATGGCAGTCTTGAGAGCTGCCTTGTTCTGTAGGTTGCAGTGTTGGTGCATTCTGTTCTGTCACACAAATAGGAGGTCCTTCCCTCCTGAATCACTTTCCTTTTAATCACGAATTCGAGGTGTTCAAACTGTGTGCTTGCGTGGGGATTAACATCTTCAGAGCTGGCACACATTTTTGCAGGTGAAAAGGAAGATGCTTAAGTTAGTGCTTTTTGTCTTTGAAGTTCTCTAGATTGTAGATTTCAAAGTAATGGGGAAGTTGGAATTTTTAAAATTAATGTTGTCCCCTGGTTCTGATATCTCTGCCACTTATTTTTGCACAGTTAAATAGGTGGTAATATTCCAGTAGCTACTTTTTTTCCCTATTCTGACTAGTTCTCTTGTGTAGAACATCTCCAGGTATCTTAAGACAAAGCAAGGCCATGAATAAAACCAAGGGTCTGCAAAGCAACCCTTGCAACTCCCTGGAAAAGGCCCTGTACTTTCACTGAGCACTTGTATTTCACTTGTATTGGTCCTGAGCATCCTCTGCAACTCTAGAAAACATCAGACATAGAAGTCCATGTCTGTTCTCAGGGAGGATCTTTGTGAAAGGAGGTTCTCCAAACTTTAAAGCTTTGGAAAACTTCCTTGTTTGTTTTGTTTTGGTTTTTTTTGCTTGCTTGTTTTTTAACTTAGTTATAAAAGGTCCACTATGGTACAGTGGCACACCAGGGAAACAGAGCCTGGACTTCTCAGCTATTCTGATTGCTGGAAAGTTGTGTCTGATGGGGATTGGCCCAGCATACCTTGTAAGGTAGTGCTTTGGAATGGTTGCAATACCAAGCTCTTTCTGAGGAGTGAATCACCAAACAGTGAATCTAGCAAAGATTAAGGGTTGCTCTGTGTTAGGGTAAGCTTTACTTTTCCCTCTGTGTTCCAGCTGGAAGACACTGAAAGCTATTGGGTTACCCTGGATCTAAACGTGGGTAGTGAGCTAGTTAATGTCAGTTTTGTTGCTGTTGGCATGACTTGTTTATTTACTTAAAAATATTTTTAAATTTATAGGATACTATTGTGATTATCTGAAAGCATAAGATGAGCCATAGTGCTTACAGGCATGAAATGCCACTTCAGTTATTCAAGCTTCAACTCTACTTTTAGTCATAAATTCCAGTCTTGTGTTGTCAAGAGAAGTGAGAGGACAAAATCCATCAGAAGCAATAGGTGAAGTGTTCTAATTCCAAGAAGGTTTCTTTATCTTTTTTGTTTTATTCATCCCATGAGCTGGGATCTTCTTAGGAGCCTGGATTTTTTTGGTGACTTCTGATAACATATTAAATATGTTCAGGCCTGGGAACCTATGCTTGTACAAACTGAATAAAATATACACCAGACTGCATCATTACTGATTTTTCAGTAATTTTATGGTACCTACTAGTTACCAGGTTTATTGTCTAATGTGTCTTGTTGTTTCAGAATCAGCTTAGGCCGCTAATTATTGTGTCATGCCACCTCTAATGTATTACTGAGCTTTTAGTAAATTGCATCAACACTATCACTTAAAAAAAAATAAAAATTATTCCATTGTTCCTCCCTGGTCGACGGCACAGAAGCAGGCCAGATGATTTGTTTTGTGGTACTTTGGAAATATCGGTGAGGGGCTGGTGTTTTTCCAATCCTCTGGAGTTTTCCAGATTTTCAAAGCCTTGTTAAAAATTGATACCGATGGCCAAGCTTGCTTTTCAGCTTTCACAGTACGGAATGGTCCCTCGAGAACAGGTTGCGTAGCCGACAGCTGTGAAGGGGGAGACCTCTGCTCTGCAGCTTAGGAGAGTTAAATTACTCATCCCTGCCCCCAAGTTAGGAAGCAGAAGCTGATGCAAAGATAAGTGACTTTCGTGAAATCTTAGTACCAGTGAGCCTGAACACCCTCGTGTGACCAGAAGCAGCGAAACAACCTCAGTAGTCCCTTCTAAATAGAAGACCACAAAAAGATCCAAAAATGCAAAATATTATTCTTGGTGGGACTGGCCAAAGAGTGTGAAGCCCAGCCCTTAACAACTGCTGGAAGGGAAAGGATGTCAAATTCATGTTCTGCCTCTCACAGCTGCAGCTGCATCTTGATCCTTCTCTGCTCTCCAGGCTGGGTTTGAAGCCTTGGTTCCTGCGTGTTTGCTGTGCCTTCAGCAGCGTGTTCACTGAGGTGGAAAGTGCTCAAGTGGTGGCCCTGTCACGTAGCACTCTCTGAGTTATGTAACCAAGTGTTTCATAGGGGTTTAAAACTACCAGTGCAGAGAAGAGAAAGCATTAAATGAAATGCCTGTGGAGGACAACAATGAATTCGGTCATCTGTTAAATTTTTCATCTCTTGAGTCTGTCAAGCCCAGTAGCATCTGAAGCAGTATAAATCTGATAATTTAAGGTCTTAAAATGAGAAAGAAATGGATGAAGAGACCATTATGAAACAGATATACAAGAAACTGTATTCCTTTCTCCCCCCTCCCCCTTTCTTTTTTTCATTTCCCAGTGCAGCCAGAGGACTTTCTTGGCAAAACTGATTGTGAATCTACCTCAGGTTTATCAAGCTCCTTGCATATCACGCTGAACATGAATCATTTGCCAAAAAGGAACTATTTTGTACCAGGGTGGATAATACAGCATGAATGAAAGACATTTGACAAAGTCTTATGTAATTCAGAAAGAAGCAAAGTTATTTTATTTAATATAGGATTAAAACTGTACAAATCAGACCACAAGAAAAGCCTCTTGTCTTAATGTGCTTTCTCTCCCACATTGTACCACTGCAATGGTATAATCAAAATTTAGACTGCTGTACATGGGCATAGGTCCCTTGCTATCACTGGAGTTTAGCTGACTCATATCAGCAGAAAGTAAAATCCTTGTGTTTATAGCAGGTTTTCTACTTTTCAGTGATTTCCCCTTGTTTTTAGTGATTCCTGTTGTTTTCTCAGAATACAATTGCACTATCTGATAGCCTAATATATGCTAATGATAGGGTGATAATATTCTGTAACCTGCCTTCTCTTCCTTGAATTTTCATCCTGCTGTCCCCTTGTTGAAACTTTTTATCAGCACTTGAACAGGGAAGAAGATAAGTTATTTTTCGCATTCTAAGCCTGTTAGCATCGGGCTGCAGAGCAGGGAGGAAGAGGGTTTGCTTCTGCTGTGTGATTAAAAATAAATTATATTTGCGGTAATTTCTGTTCACAGAATGCCTCTGTTTGTATTTGCAACTATCTGTCAGTGGGATGCTTGGTGCAGTTTGGGTTGATGCAGACTAGGTGGAGTAAATCTGAGCCTGTGGGGTGAGCAGCAGCGCAAGGCTGAGGAGAGATGCACGAAAACAGGCTGCAGATGGGTGAGATAAACAGGATCCCCCGGCTGTGACTGAGTAGGCAGGCCTCTTTCATGGCTCTTAGCAACGCCCCTGCTCTGACCCTCCTCATATGTGAGGGAAATCAAATCAATACACTGCTCTTCAGACCACGATGCTGCAGCAGCAGCAGGGCATTGTGGCAGCCTTCGTCTCTTAAATTCATCGGCGCTTCTCAGTTTGCTGATCTCTGGATATCCATCCTTGCATCTCTGCTGAGGAAGACTCTGACTGCATCTTTAATCGGATTGCTTGAGCTCCCATGTACAACCTTCTTCTTCTTCTTAGCAAGTATTAGGTAGGCAATTTTAAAGTGCTTTTGGATTTGCAGACAGCTTTTACATTGATCTGAGAACCCTGCTGTATTCTCTGTAAGCACAGCAGAAGCCTCTCTTTAAACCTACTCTGTTTTAAATTCTGCTTTTCTTCTGTTTTTTATGGCTGGGCAGAGGGCACTGCTGTTTTTCCCTTCCTTTAAAAAAACAAAAAAATGTTGTAGCTGATTTGTGCTTTTGGAAAAGGATATTCCCTCGCTGATCCCTCCCCTGTTTTGTGGAACAGCTCTAACCGGTGCCATACAGTTACTTTCCACGTTCATGAACATCTGTTCAGCTGTCTAACATTGAGGGCAGGCTGCTCCCTCTTTTATTCTTTAATTTTCTGGTGCACACTTCAAAGCTGTAGAGCAGGACCCTGCCCACTAAATAAGTTCTACCTTGTTTCCAGAGATGGCTAACAGAGGACCAAGCTATGGCTTAAGTCGAGAAGTTCAGGAAAAGATTGAACAGAAATATGACCCGGAATTAGAGTCTAGGTTGGTGAACTGGATTATTGTCCAGTGTGGAGAACACATAGAGCACCCTCCTCCTGGAAGGCAACACTTTCAGACCTGGTTGATGGATGGAACGGTAAGTGTTTTGTCCAATTATACACTTTCATGTGTTTATATGCACAGTGTCCTTATGTTCTGCCTTCATGTAGCTAAATTTATCAGAGCTCGTGGTTGGTGCAGAAATATGTATCTTAGTATCTGATTTATTTTTCCTTTCAGCCAAGAGTCTTAATCTCAACAGATAAATTATTCTGCTAGTGCACTGGGATCAGTACAATATTTATGATTCTAATGAGTCATGCATGTTATATATGAATATGACTCATTCCTTCAGCATCTCTTCTCATACAGTTAAATGTGATCCATTTTAAAATCAGTTGCATACTTTTCTCTTTAAGAAATCATCAGTGTTGACAAGGAAAGGCGAAGAGGCAGCAAATTTGAAGGATTGAATTGTGCCATAACTGTCTTCTTGGGAATAATTCTGCAGCTAAAACATTGTATTCCATTTGTTTATTGAACAACAGGCAGATGCTGCTGTTTGCAGTGGGCTGTAAGACTATGCTAATCACTGAATCTCTGCCAAAGTGACTTTAACAATATTTCAATTGACATTGCTTATTTTTTGGCTGGGGCGTGAGGTTTCTTCTCTGTCAGTTGTTATATAACCCCTACCAGTGATTGCTTTGTTGTTTCTAGCAGATTAGGATTTATATGATCAGGCTAGTGCCTCAGTTAATGAAAGCTTTTATGCTTTTCTAATATACTGTGATTGTTATCAATTCACTTCTTTGTTTTTATCTGAAGAAATTATGACAGAAAGTTGCCAGGTCGAAAACATTTTGCAGCATCATTTCATGTGCAGAAACTGCCTTCTAGTTTGGTGACTGTTTTCTAATTTTGTTTCTGTCTTTATCTCTCAGCTGTTATGCAAGTTAATAAACAGTTTACATCCAAAGGGAAATGAGCCCATCACAAAGATCACTGAATCAAAAATGGCTTTCAAGCAGATGGAACAAATATCTCAGTTCTTAAAAGCTGCTGAAATCTACGGAGTAAGAACAACAGATATTTTTCAGACAGTGGATTTATGGGAAGGTAAAAATAATAAACTGGAACTCAGCTTGCAGTCTTCATTTTACTTTGATGTGCGTTTTGTCTAAGACATATTCTCTAATGTAATTATCTTTTGTTTCTGTTTGCCTTACCTCATTACCATGTTCTTCCAGTGCTGCATTATCTCCTCTGAGGGATTTATATTACCCCGAGGGCATAACGGAACCTTTCCAAGCTCATGTGTTATCCAAAAGCCCATCCTGCTGATAGAAATCCACAGACCTGATAAAACAACTGTTCTCTATGCTAATCATTTTGAAGTAAATAGCTTCTAATGACAAATGTGGAAATCCCTGATTTTCTGATGACAAGATTTTATCGCAGTTTTCTAATTATAAGCGAAGCTTTAATCGGAGCTATAAAATGCATTCCCAGGAGCGTGTGTGCCTCTGTGAAGCTTATGAGGCCTCATTTATCATTAGTGAGAAGCAAAACTCACGGCTTAACACCATGTTAGCTGAGCTTCTCTCTCTAAGGAGAGGAGAGTCTTTTAAGAGAGGTCACTATGGCAACAGGGAAAAAAAATTCCGGGTGCTCCTGTGATTTTGCAGTAAGCCAGGTGATCGAAATGGATCGAAATGGAAATGGCTTGTTCGAGTTGCTGAAGAGCTGAGTCATTTGCACGTTGGTGTGGCTGGCTTTGCCCACTTCTGTGGTGTTGATGCACCCCTTCATGGTGCCTTAACCAAAAACACTGTATATCCTGCATCTCTCTGGATGAGGTGATGCAATGATTTGGGTGAGAGCTCAGAGCAAGGACAGCTGCAGGGTAGTGAAAAGCACGTTTGAAAGGGTCCAAAATCTGCCTTGAGAAAGAAACACTGGAAAGAGAAAAACAATCCACTGGGAAAGTCGGTCAGCATAGTCTGTGTAGGAGCACACATCGAGAGGAAAAAAAGTGGGGTTTGTTTTCAGAGGCAGTCGGGATATGTGGAAGAGATCACTCCTATGAAGGACAGCTGGAGGAATGAAATACTAGGGAGCTCTTTGTGAATGGGTTAGAGGGAAAGGATGTATTGACAGCTGGAGTTACTGGGATATGTAATGGTCTCAGACTGCCAAATTTGCTTGACAGAACCATACATTTGGGGGCCAAGGGCAGGATTTCTTCTTCCAGTTCAGTCTTTACTGTTTCATTCAATCTATCTTTAAATGTCTTAAATGAAGGGATTTTCACATCCCTGATGGAGCACCCTCCCACCCCTCAGCCTGGCAGGCTGTTGAGAGAGAAGTTTCATCTATCTTGTAAGGGATGATAATGGCTCAATTCAGATCATGTTCTTTGCAGTCTTTTGCAACTTACAGTGGCTTCACACCATGCAAATGAAAATATAGTACTTTGATCCTTACTAGGAAAATGACTTGCTTTGAAGACAAAAAGTTCCTAATGATGGTGGCTGTCTCCTAATTTCTCTTCCTTTCACTCATCAGTTTTCTCAGCAGATGTAAGGAAAAAAGGTAGTAACTTCCAGAGGACAGGAAGTCAAAACACAACTTGAAACCTTGGAGGGAGACAAGGCTTTTCTTCACTCTTATTTTAAGGCTTCCCAAAGCTAATCTGTCTCCTCACTTTCCCACTCCCTTTTCATCCTTCCTGCTGCTCATTTCAGTGCTGAGATAAAACAGTATGTCTCTCCAGCAGTGAGTCACTGCAAGCTTTATGTGTCTGACTGTAACTCTGACCTGTAGCATCTGTGCTGCTTCAGGGCTGAACCATCTGAACCTGGATGCATTAGCTGGACAGAAAGGACAGTCTCCTTTTTGCTATTTCATAATTGCAGCACTCCTACTCTTCACACCATAACCTCTTTAGAAAGAGAGATGTCAATGTTTATGGTGAAAGAAAAGCATGTGAGTGAAAAACAGCTTTTCTGTGGGACTAATTGTTTTCTGGGAGCTTTTGCTTTGCAATTCATAGCAATGATTAATGAAAATGTTTTAGGATATGATCTGCTGTTGGCTGTTTCAAACTCACTGAGTCCATCTGGTGCATTTTTCTTCATCCCTGAGCCTTCTTGATCCAGGGGAAGTATCACCTCTCTTTTGGCCCTTTCTTACATAAATGTCTTGTGCAGATACCTCCTTGGTATATTTCCAGGCAGGCAAGAAGGAGGCAGCTGCACCTCTGGGTATTTATTCAACCTTTACAAAAAAGCAGGAATACTAGGCAGAGCAATTCTCCATCTTTGTGTTTGAACCTTGTGGGCATGTGGCTGCCAATAAACAAGCTGAGGGAAGGCACTAAGTATGATTTGCTGCAATGCCAGAGTCAAGTCTGGCTTCAGAGAATGCGTGTGATGCTTTCTGTCAGGTGGCTGCAGCACTAGGTGACTTTCTCACTGGAAATTTAAAATCTTTCAGTGATTCTTTTTAAGCTGACCATTGAGCCCCTTGTAACCTTTGCTAGAAGAGGTCAAGTGACACAAGACCATTTGGATTTTGGGTCTTTCCTCGCTCACAGCACCCCTCATATGCAGCAAGGAGTCTCTGCAGAGCAGAGCCGTGGCCGTAGCTTTGTTTTGTCACGTGTTGTTCAGCTCCCACTCACTCTTTTTCCCCTGCAGCATCTCTGACTCCTCACTGACAAATAAAGCAGAGCTGAGCACGGAGCGTGGGGGGTGAGGGGCTGCCAGATGGCTCTGGGAGGCTGATCATCATGTTTCACTGCCTGCCTTTTGTTTCTTTTTCTCTTTTCTTCGCTTGCCGTCACTATTCAGCCGATTCACTTTTAAATCTTTCTCCGCATCCCTTTTCATCCCAGTCAGTCACTGCAGTCCTTGGTGTACATGGGAGGCATCCCAAGGACGTTGGATGTGGCATCTGTTGCAGCATATGGTGCATCTGCTGCTCCAGGGAGCTCTGAGTGCTCCTGCCTCGCTCTGCTCTGTGTCCGTGCGCGCGTGGGATGTCGGCCCTTCAGCTGCCCTCCTCACACAAGGACTGGTCTGATGCAGTTTGCATCAACAAATACGGCAAAAGGAGGATTCTGGGTGACCAACAATTTCTTTTCTGAGCAAGTGGTCCCCTGCAGATAGGATTCTGATGGACTGTAGTAGTCTGTATGGCAGCCACATTACTTTAGGAAAGGGGGAGAACTGGAATGGGAAGAAGGGGAGGAGAGTCATAGAAACACTTAGGGAAGGATTTCAGAAGAAGGGAGAAGCAGAAGGCGGATTTCCAACAACTTACCACCTCACACAATTGGAAATACCTGCTGCAAATTCATTTTTGCTAGAAAGTTTTCCAGAAGTTAGCATATCTAGATTGGGCAATGAGTTACATAACTTTGATTTGGCTAAAGATGAGACGAGCTGTGACTTTTTGAACTGAGGAGTGAAGTGAGATAGCATAGGGAGAAAGTAGAATAGTGGACTGGATGGCAGAAACTGAAGGTATGAAACTGCACAGAATTGAAGCCAGCAGGAAGATGATTTCATAGTTAAATTGGGAAGAACTGATAGAAGTTATCTGCACAGGAGCTCACCAGGACTGCTGTGAGCTTTGTTAGCACAGGGATCAACTTTACTCTGAACAAACTGAGACACAGCACTGTTATTTGACACACTGTTCTCCACCAGACATATTTTACTGAGTATATTACCATAATTTGTACACCAAAGTAATCTCTTCTTAGGAGAAAATTTTACCAAAAGGATTATATAGACTTAAAATGGTATGGTGGAAGGCATTAAAATAACCAAAGGCCTAGAAACCTTGAAGTGTCCGAATAATTAAGTTTCACTTTAACACTATCCCTTTGTTGACATTTTAATAAGCTCTTGCATTCCAGCACCTCCATTTTAGCAATAGTAAAATAGCATTTATAATGCTACTAATACACTTCTTCAGGGCAGATGAGGGAGTTGGTTAATACAGTGGATAAAACTATTTGTTGGTGTGCCAAGCTATTTGTTGTGCAAGGACATATATTAATATCACTGTCTGGCTTTCTAGGGAAGGACATGGCAGCAGTGCAGAGAACCTTAATGGCTCTGGGCAGTTTGGCAGTCACCAAGGACGACGGCTGCTACAAAGGAGATCCATCCTGGTTTCACAGGTAAAGTCCAGAGCTGCTCAGAGCTGTCTTCCCTGGGCAGCTGGTAATATTGTCTGCCTTTAGAATGAGAGGAAATTCAGTGGGAAAGGAAAGGATGAGTCTTTCCAAAGTCTCCTTGTAATGGAGAGATTTTTCTCTCTGGAATCTAGAAAAGAGAATCAAAGGCAGGAATATTCTCTACCCTTCACTGGCTCCCAGCTTTCTAGCTGTATGTCCTACCATGTCTGTTGGCCTAAAGTTACACCAGGACTGCTTGGGGAGGAGCCCCATGGGAGCTGTGTAATGCAGCTTTTTTTCTTTTCTTACTGCTTGAGGTGCCTGCACTGAGCACTGAAGAAGATGCATAATTTTCTTGTTCCCAGACTTCATCCCTAATTCTCGTTCCCTGGAAAGAAAGCAACGATACTTAGGAAATGTAGCCACCAATTTTGATGACGTTGATCTATTCAGAAGCTTCAGCTGATCCTCAATATCCATTTATGAATCAAAGGGAAGGAAAATGGCAGCAGCCATGCAGATATGTGTGTCCCAAGAGTAGCTGGCAGCAAAAGTGTACTTTTGCCTCACATCAGGTAGGAGATAGAAAGCTTAATGAAGGCAAGGCTATTATGGATGTAAAAAAACCCATATAGTGAGCACTTTACTGAGCAGAGAGAAGGCATGAAGCCTTTTTCCCTTCTTCATCACACCAAAAATTACATAATTTCCTAGTCTTCTTTCCTCTTGGGGAGTACCACTTACCTGTGAAGAGCTCTGTGTCTTGGAAAAGCTGATTATTTGTTCTGAACCTCCTTTTGTTTTGGCTAGGGAAGCTGAGAAGCAGGGATGGGAAGAAAAGGAAATCCTCCCACAGTTAGCCCTCCTGCCTCCCAGGCATATTATTGATATATTGGATTCTGCCATCCAAGAGTATTTCCTGCCTGGAAATGTCTGAGGCATGTTAGCAAAAAGAGTGCTGACTGCTTTTCCCTTGAATTTTCTGATGTCTAGGAGAGGCTCAGGAAAAAAAAAAAAAGCAAACTTCACTGTATTTGTCTTCAACCTTGAGCTGGTTAAACAGAGTTTAAGGGAGACTTGAATTTTAGGTGAATAAATGCAAACTCCTATGCATTGTTTATATTAAATCAGGTTACATTAACCAAATGCAGCGCACAAATAGATTCATATTTATGGAATATAATTGGGTTTAAAATTGATTTCAAATCCAGTTACATGCTTTAATATAAACCAGACATGAAGTCACTATGACCCAGACGGGCTTATTTGTTTTATGTAACTAAAACAAAGTCCTTCATGGAAAAATTAATTTTCATCTGGACTCTTAATTGTGGGTGGGAGCAGTTTTCATTGGCACGGATGAAGAGGTGATTACCTCCCTTCTCCTCTAGCTGGCTGCCCAGCCCATGCTGATAGGATAGCCAATCCATACCTACTGCAGCTCCTGAAATACTCTTTTATAGCCACTACCTGATGCACCTGACTTACCTTAAAATGGTAAAAATAACTCTATATAATCCAAACTGTACATATAATCGACTTTTATTAGCATATCCAGACTTCCTGCTAGTCTCTTTTTTTATTTCTTTATTTGCAGTGCTCGTTTTTGTCTTCTTCAGTTACTTTTAGACTTTCTGTGGAAGTACTCATCAACACAGCTGAAAATCCTAGGAGGAAAGAGAAAAAAAAAAATCATAGAATGCTTTCCTGTTTTTTTAATTAAAGCAGGGGCAGACCCAGCGAACCTGAGATTCAATTAGGTAACAGGAGTAGTTCTAAAAACATCCTCTTGTGGAGATCCTGGCAGCAGTTCCGTGCCAGTGCAAGTATTCTGGAAAAGACATTAAGCAGCAGTGAGAGGGGCTGCTTTCTCAGGCACCCATGGTTCTGTGTGCCTCCCTCCAAAACAGCCTGTGATTTCTGGCGGGAGGTGTGGAATTCTGAAAAAGGACTGGTCAGTACTGGTTTCCCGTGGATCTTTTCCACCTTTCTGCTTTGCTGGGCTTTCATGTGGATGTGGGTTCTTCTCCTGCAATGTCCTGAAGACCCTGAGCCTAGCAAAGAGTGTGAGTGCTTTTTTGGACTCGAGCCAGGGTTCTTAGCACAGCACAGGATCGATCCTCACAGAGAGGATCATGTTGATGGTTTTCAATCACAGCAGGTACCTAATCTAGCATTCTCATCTAATAGTGGGGTGGGGAGAAAAAGAAACTCGATGCCATATTGCAGAGTAACTTGATCCCAGGGCAAACAGACAAGGCAAAAGATTGTACCTGGGTGGGAGTAGGGTCTGGTAGTTGGAAAGCCCCCCTCAATCTGGAGCTCTGCTGATTCACATGGCTCATTTCATAGGAAGAGACTGATCCTTCTCCCTTGTAAATTGCCTCTTTTCTCCACCTTGTTAAAATGAAGGATTAATCCAAGTCATACAGTTTCTGGCAGGGCAGCAGAGTGCAAACTTCTGTGTTTCTTCTTTAGCACTAGGACGCTCAGTGCTATTTTCAGGGAGGGAAAGGCTCCTTTTACATTCCAACAAAGGTTCATTAATCTAAAGGGCTTTCGAGACCGGGGACACTGAACAGAAGTGGTCAGTATGTTTTGACAGAATTTAAAGGACTGTCATACAGTTAAGACACAGGTGCAAAGGGAAAAGTCTGTTCCTTAGAGGTGAGAGATCTGGAAATGGACACAGAGCAGTTGTTCTGTCCTGTGGGCAACCATTATCTACTCTGTAAAAACGAGCAAGTCCCTTCACCAACCCGTTGTTGCTCTGGGGACATTCAGGTCTTATTTACTCCACTAAGTTAAATTATGCCAATTTGTACTGTTGCTCTAGATGGGTATCAACTTGGAGCACAGCACAGGTAAGTGTCTCATGGATCAGACCCCATGCCCAGCCAGCATTGCCGAACACATGCAACGGCACAAATGACATTACAACATGCGTGAGCCAATTTCAGATTGCTTTTCGTGGTCCTCTGAGCATATGGAGGATGATGACATGTGTGTATGTTGCTTTTTTTGTGTCTGGACAGGAAAGCACAGCAGAATCGACGAGGATTTTCAGAAGAGCAGCTTCGTCAGGGACAGAACGTAATAGGCCTTCAGATGGGCAGCAACAAAGGAGCATCACAGTCGGGTATGACAGGCTATGGAATGCCAAGGCAGATTATCTAAAAGCATCTCTGTCTGTGGAGAAAACACTCTTTCTGCAGCATGGTCTGTTAAGAAAAAAAAAAAAACCAAACACAAAACAAACAAAAAAAACACCAACAAAAAAATCTCATTAGTTCCCTTTCTGCCTGTTTTTTAATAGTTAGTGCTCTCTGAGGTTTGGGGTATTTTTGGTTTGGTTTGTTTTCTTTGCAGCTGCAAGAGTTCACCTATGAACTTGGGTTTTTGTGGTGGTGTGTGTCAGTTCACAGCACGTGCGCACTGCTGCCTCCTACTTTTCACTTCTGAACTATGCAAAGACAATTATTCTGTATTAATTTATTTGCAAAGTGTTCTCTTCCATATTTGTCTCACACTGCACTTGTATTTCAACCAGTAACCTCGTTCTTCAATTCAGTGATGATATTGTTTGACCTAAGAATAAAGACAAATTAAAGACACCTCTTAGACTCATTATTTAGAGGTAAAAGCAAGTGTGTTTTAAATGCAATGGAAGAAATAGAACAGAAGCACCAGAGCAATTCTGACCTGAAAGATGTCCAGAATTCAAACTCAAATAACCTGTAAATGTGGCCAGTGGTTCATTCAGGGGCAGTTTGCTGGAGTGTCAATGGCCACAGGAGCAGGAGCTAACTCTGCATACTTGATTTGCTGGTCAGCTCAGGTTGCCTCAGGGCTGTGTGGCACATACACTTGAGGGGTTCATGGAATTTTCTCTGCAGGGTTTTCTTGCTGTTAACTCTCTCCGCTGTCTTCACTCGCAAAACCAAATCACTTCTTCCCCACCAGCAAGTGGGGAGGGAAACATGATAACTGAACTCTGGAGGCTCTTTTTTTTTTTTATCTTTTTAATTCATGACAGGCTTCCAAGAAGGCCTGAAAATGTAGTATCTAGTCAGGTACCAAATGAAGAGTAATCTCTCCTGACAGCTCTCTGAGTGCCTACACACATAGGTAGGGGTGACTTCTGTCTGGCTTTAAACCCAGTGACACATGGTGGCAGCTGGTTGTTTACTAAGTAGCCCTGGGGCCAGTGACACACATGTTGATGTAGATTCCAAAGTTTCTACCACTGAGTAAACTGAACCCCAGCTCCTAGGAATTTCTATCATCCCTGTCAGGAGGAAGGAATAACATCTCCCCACTTAAGCCAAGAGCTGCAGAGCAGAACATGCAAGAAGGGATGTGAAGGTCATGTTACATGGTTGGAGCTTAGTGGATCTATAGTAGCTGCCACCAAAAATGTCCTGTCCACACTAGTACCTCCTCTTATGCCTGCCAGGGCACCTTAGCTCCTCTACTGTGCTACAGTCAAGCACAGTTTTGTGTGTTTACTGACTGGTCAGGGATATTTTTCTGTTACTTAGGTGAACTAGCTCAGCAGAGGAACAGATGACCACCCCAGACAATGCATCTGAGGTAGGAGCTCACCTTTCAGTTGTGACATGACATCAGGTGTAACGTGGAGAGAATAGCAGTTTTTCTTGTTAAAGGCAAATAAGATGACTAAGGAAATCTGGAATGATGGCAAGACAAATGTCTGCCACCAGAAATTTCACCTTGATCAATGTGAACAGCAGCCACCTTCCTCTAACACAGAGTCACAGCCACGGCAGGCGAAATGGCTGGATGGGACGAGCTGGAAGAACTGCCTTGAAGGTAGGTAAGAGGTCTAACAGGCAACAACCCCACACCTTCTGCCCCACACCACCCCCCCAGGGGACACAGGATCTACCCTGAACTCAGTGACCTGGGTCTCCCCTCTCTGTTTGGCTGCAGAATTTCCATTCTGTATGTCCTTCCCTCTAAAAACACCACTTTTAAGTGCTGCTTGCCAGTTGAGTTCCTGGGGTATGTTGCTTTCTGTATCCCTGATGCCATGCTGTGGCACCACCTGCTCCCCTGCCAGATTTTCTCCTGACCTTGCAGGAAGGGGAGAGGACCTGGGCAAATTCAGGTCCAAGTCATCAGCATGGCTGACTCAGAGGAGCAGATGGATCTACTGGTCAGAGCAGCAGTTTGTCTAGCCCAGCACTCTGCCTCTGGTAGTGACAAAAATAGAGGCTACAATCCATCAAACTCTTCTAGCTGGCATTCAGTGCTGCAAAGTATACTTTATTCTATGGGCTAACCTTGTCCTTCCATATCCCCATATGATATAGAAATATTAACGCTATTGTTAATTAAATGCTAATGCACTCTGGCCTAGAAATCTTCTTCCATTAAGATATCCTTACTAGTAAGTTTACAAACATCTGAAGCTGAGTAAATTAATACAGTACCATGCTAGTTGTAACCAAGTTGGCAGGAAGCATTATCACTTCTCTTATATTAACAAAAAGCCATTGTAAGTTTGTTTCCACTGCATCAAAAGCACTTACACAGGTCTCC
>JAWWES010000001.1:19696523-19717214 GCA_035583135.1 Lophotriccus pileatus
TTATCACTTCTCTTATATTAACAAAAAGCCATTGTAAGTTTGTTTCCACTGCATCAAAAGCACTTACACAGGTCTCCCAGAAGGTTAATTAATTTCTGTAGCAACCTTCTGCATTGTTACTACTTAAAAGCCTTGATATAAATTAGAATAAAGACATGCAGGAGCTTTGAACACTGAGGGGTATAGTATGTGTTTGGGAGAAGAGAGTTCATGTTTACTCTCCTAACTCTACTGCTTAGGGGAGGGTTTCCTATGCAGATGATGAACAACATCTCACTGAAGGCTGTGGGCTCAGTTTGACAGCAAGGATGAGCAAAAATAAGATCCCTCACACACGCAGAGCCTATAATCTTGTTTGAAGCTTGACTATAACAAAATCAGCTATCCCAGCTTGAACAGAATACAGAATAGAATAGAATAGAATAGACTAGACTAGAATAGAATAGAATAGAATAGAATAGAATATTTTTGTAAGAAAGTGCTTTGAATATCATCCCCCTTCAATAGTTGTACCACAGAGAGACCCATCATAGCAGGCTGGACCAGAAACACCTTAAATATTGCTGCCCTTGAGCTTCAGTTTGCCATACCTGTACACAAGTAAATGACATTTATTTGCCTAAATAAAGGTTTTGAGATCATGACCTCATTAGGGACAATTGCTTAGTAACTTCTTTTTACCATTAAGGTGGCATTTAAAGGACTTCAGAAAGGATGCTCAACACATCTGTGAGGGAGGAAGAACCAAATGCATGAGTGTGGGATCCAAGTTTATCCTCACGTATAAGGAGAGCAGAAAGAAAATACAATGAACAGGCAGTCACTATTAAGTCCAGCCAGTTCAATTAAGCAGGAGCTTGAGGACTGTCACGCTGACATAACATGGTGTATTTTAAATGAAAACTAATGAGGGTGAACGGCATGAAGAGGCTTTGCTCTTCAGTAAATTAGCCTGCAGCATCCCTTTCGAAGATGCTTCTGCTAAGCAGCATCCCCCACACACAGCAGGGATGAGAAGACAAGGAAAGTGCTGCTGGCAGCAGCAGATACCAACAGCCCTCCTCCTTTCACCTGGGAGCTGCCTGCATGGACTGCTCACACACTGGCCACAATGCATTCAGACCAAGCTGTCCTGTACATCAAAACAGAGCACAAAGGAGCAAGGATAAGGACTCAGGACATCAGAATTTCATTTCCATGTCTGTAATTGATTACATTTGGCTCTGTCTGCATCGTTTGGATTTGCTACCTCCATTCCTCTGAATTACTGATATGGTGATGTCTCCCAACTAGACATAAGCTTTAAATATGTTGAGAAGGGAAGTGAGCACCTTTAGAGGAGAGAAATTCAGCCATTTACTCTAAGCTTGTTTGGTGACTGCCATGGTAGGTCCAGAGCCAGGAAGCAAGGAGTTACCAAGGCTACAGATAAGCCTATGTACACAGACCTTCCTCCAGCTATTTTGTGTTCTATAAACTTACAAAGAAACACAGAAGCTGATATTTTTAATGCATAAGCTACCACGGCAAACAATCTGAAACACCCTAAATCTAAGACTGGCACCAAACAGACAGGCAGAGGAACAGACAGTTTTGTCAGCATGAGTTTTATACTCAGGATGCTTTTGACTGGAAACAAACTATTTTCCCCTTTGTGGGGCTTGCTGTTCTGCAGAAACAGCAAGTGGCTGGGGCGAGAACTCAACACAAGTGACTGCTAGGAAAACATGCAGAGGCAGCCACTCCCCACCCCAATAAATCAATGTACCTATTTAAACTTTGTTGAGGCTGTTCTTCCCACATGAATTTCCAAAATAAACCCACCATAGGTCTGTGACTAAGCTTGAGCAGTAGAAAACCACGAGATAAAATGACAGAGGAGGGGGGAGATAAAAAGCATATTAACTATTACTGTAGGGGGGAAAGCCTTGGATGGAAGGAAATTTTTCTGCTCTCATCTTGCAGTGTTTACACAACAGCAGAGTGCATGATGCTGTGACATTCAAGTGAAGTTCTGATGCCATTCCTCAGATGCAGAAATAGATCTGTCAATGGTTCTATTGGATTTACAGGGGAAATTAGAGAGGTGACCTTTCTCCCTAATGAAATTTCTGTTAAATGGTTCAGTTGGGGAGAAATGTTACAGGAGTAAATCCTATGCTCCAGTGAGTCAGTGCTCTGTGAACCATGTGGCAGCTTCAATCCTTATGTCCAGGTTCAGAAGTGATGTCCAGGAATGCAGGAGAAGTCTCTGCTCTGAGCTCTGCAGGGCTCAGCTTGCCTGGCACGGGGAGAAGAGGGAAGGAGGGATGTGAGGTGAATGAAAGCTTTTCTGTTTGCACAGAAATCAACTGAATGTTCTCATTTCTTGTCAAGGCATGGAAAACATAACAAAAATGAACAGGGATTGCTTTTAGGAGCAGGTTTTGCATTAGTGTCATTATGAGTCAACACTTCATTCTAAGTTTCTTTGTATTAGCTCCCACACATAATGTAAATGTAAGGGTAACTGCTGCTTCCAGCTCCTTCCAGCACACAACCAAAGAGTTGTTTTGACCAGGTTCTCAAAGATGCTGGAGGAGTGTTTCCCTCCATGGATGTGCCCTAACACCCCCAGAGCTGCTGAGCACGGTCTTTGTGGCTTTGGCTCTTGGTAAAAGGGGACAAAAGCCCTTCCTCTCAGGAAAATGGTCACATAAATTCAGGTCTGACTTTAAGGTGCTTGGATACCATGGCAACACTGGTTTTCCAAGTGTTGCCATGAATCAAAACACCTTCTGATTCAAGGAGGAAAAATCAATAGATCAGATTGGAAGGTGCAAGTGGAATATCAAGGGAATCTGTGTGCACGTGCCAGGTGCATTCATCATCCCTCGACATCCTTGAGGAGACCTTATCTCATGGTCTGCCACAACAGTTCAGGTGCATTGAGCACTGTGCCAAAGTTCTGCCAGCAGTGCTAAATTAAGGCAATATTTCTTGTATTCCCTTGCCTCAGAAGTGTATTTTGGAATGTGGGTAATGGTTGGAGTCAATGGGAGGTCTCAGTAAGGTTCTTTTTCAACCTAAATGATTCTATGACCCTGTGAAGATGAGCTACAGCTGGGTGCCCACACAAATAGCAGCTGGAGAAGGTTTTGCTACTGAAAAGCAAGAGCTTGTCCTGTAGCCAGGTGGATTTGGTTGCTAGATTGCATGAGGGAACTGCAGTGAAAGGTTCAGACCTTGCTCGAGGAGAGAGAAGGATTTCCTACTGCAATTAAAAGACACTTCTCCTCAGGTCTCAAAAAGATCCACTGAAATCACAGTGTGTTTTATAAGAGATTTACTTGTCCCTTGAGATGTTGCTTAACAATGAAAGTCTTTTTGTGCTGGGGCAGGTTTAATTATGTGAATCCTTTCCCCAGAAGTATTACCATCTTCTAAGCTGTTTTATGGGGTGCCAAACAGCTAGAACAGAGATGATTTTTCTGGGGTGTATGTATTAAAAAGTCAAGCTTTGCCATAGCCTTCCAAGAGGGAATACAAAGAGAAGTATTGTGTGAAGGTAAGTGTTGTGGTAGGTTTCTGTGCTTTCTTGGTGTGAGATACCTGCAATGTATTAAGTCAAAATAAGTAGAAAAAAGAGTAGTGCACTTTACAGTAATAAACTTCTTTTTTTTCTGATTCATTTCTTCTGTCTTTTCCACTTTCTTTTTATACACTTTGTATAGATAAGGTTCAACAGCAAAATTACTGTTTACAGCCAGATTCAGCAGCCTCTGTATTGTGTAAAATGAATCCATGAATGATTAAACAGCTTTTGCTCTGCTTGGTTTTTAAGTGGGAGTTGTGAAATAAAAGCAAGCCATAGCACTGCCATGCCAGTGAAGCAGGCTGCATGAGAGAAGCTCACTTTGGCAGAATATGTTCTGTATTTAAAGTGCCTGTCTCTATGTAATATGATGAGTCCCTTAAGAACTACCTTCTGCATTTGCTCTGTGAATTGCACTCCCACTGGAGGCAAGTACAACCAGGCAAATTGGATTATTAGCTGGAGATAAATGGGCCCAGGGAGCACTTAACTGCAGGAGCAATGATGCTCGTGCCCTTCAGCTGAGCATAAATGCCAGCTCTTTAAAAAGTGGGAGGTATAGAGGAAGGAGTTTTCAGTCCTGAACATTGGCTGCTTTCTTTAAGAGGCTCTCTACTAGATACAATGGGATGAATCATTAGATTTGAAGACAATGAATTTCAGAAAATGTTCCATTCTTTTGTAGTGATTTTGAAATAAAAGGCGTGATTTTGCTTTGTGCTTTGGACAATCTGCCTAAAATGATATTGTTGGTTTAATTGTGCTGTAGGTATAACATGTGTGATCAAGGCCAGCACAGAACGGTGAGTAAAAACTAAAAGCAAACATTTCCTACCTGCTGCTAACTTGCCTCTTTTATATAAGTGGTGGGTCTTAAAGGGGGGGGAAAAAAAGGCAAATTAGAAAGAAAAATTATTTACAAAAATAGATTGATATAAAGCTGTCTTTCCTGTGAGCAGACTTGAAACGACCCATGAAATACAGGATAAGATGGACAGAATAAAGCAAGTTTTTGAGGAAAAAAAAGAAGACTACAGTCTACAGCAGCTGTTCTTACAGAAAAAAGAAGGATCACCCTCATTTGGGAGAAGAGGGACATGATGACCTCTATAAATGGCAACATAAACCAGTCATACTTAATGTCATCAATACCACCCCTTCTGTCATCATAGGGTCACCACGGGTCTCGAATTTTAGTTGTTCCTTTGGTCAGTGTTTGTATATTCTCAGTTAATATTCCTAATTTCAATCTATATATAGCAAGTGAAGCTGAAAGTCCTGTCATCTTGGCTGGGAATGAGGGGAAGCGGATCTTGATTCACATTAGTGGGAAGTTGTTCATAGTGGAGACCGGGAGTGTACACGGCTTAAAGAGAAATGGCATTTGCTTGTTTACTTGGCTGCCTAAAAATAAGACTGAATGAGCAGCAAAATGCACGTGCTCTCTCCAGCTCCTCACCTCTGTGCAGAGGCAGAGCTGCTGTGCTGGGATAATCTGTTCCTGTGTCTGGCAGGAGCTACTGAAAGAACAAAGAAGCTAAAGACAGTCATTCTTCTAATATGTTTTTACTCCAGGATGGATGAGTGTCTATCCATCAAAAGGCTAGCAGGACCTCTAAAAGAACATTTTTTTTAAATCTATTTTTTTTAAAAAGACTTCTTTGCTCCTTGGAGCGAGGAAAACTAACCCCAAAAATAGTTCTTTATAGAACATTACTTATGATCTGGGTGTTTGTAACTACACTTTGTCCTCTGAGGTGAAGGATGTGGCTATTGCCATTTGCTTGGCGTTTTACAGAATGAATCATATTTCCTCCCTCGGGATTCATTAGAAAGGCAAAGCACTTTTGAGACTTCTCACTGTGTCTGGGAGAGTTCTTTAAAATCCTCAGGAAGAGGGCTGCACTGAAAATGCAGTGTATTATAAAGAGTCATTGAAAAACACCTCCTCGTGATGGTTCTGGAGGAGAAACAGCGACAGCTCTGCGTGTCACTTGCAAAATTGAGACCCAAGGCACCATGAGGCTGCACAAGATCCTAAGCTATGTGAGGAGGGGTCCGGGCTGTCCATGTAGAAGTATAGGCATTTTTTGTCTTATTTCTATTTTTGTATGGCTATGGCAGTAAAAATGGGTGGCTCTGCCAGCATCCCAGATGATCCCAAATTAGCTTTCCCCTCCTTTTGACTTGAAACACCATGAGGAATCCATCTCGCCTGTTAAAATAAATCCACTACAAGTCTGGACAGGCAAAAAGGTAGATAGATGACCAGCCAACATGGAAGTGGATACAGGGAGCTCCCTGTGTCTGAAGGTCAGGACACACAGACATTCAGCACTACTCTGTTACATGGAGGAAGTGCAGTCTTTGCAGGTTCTGACATTACTGTACACAAAGGATTTAGTTTGGGGATCTTATCCCATGCTTTCCAGACAACAAAGGATACTGAAATTTCACTGCAGTAGGCAAGTGCAGCTTATGTCACCAGCTATCCTTACTAGGCACTGTACTTGTGCATGTGTGATCAGCTTATGTTTGCTGTGGTAGCCACCTGTTCCTCAAGTACTGATCCTTAAACAAATCTCAGGTGGCTTGCCTAGTTTGGCAAATTGCTGACCAGGCAGATTTGTCTTGATTAGCTCCATATTATCTTTTATGAGGTGATTGGCTCTACTATCAGGAGAGTTGAGCTCCCTGAAAGAATGGCCTGCTTGTGGTAAAGCTTTTGTTCACACAGCTGGCTCAAGTGGTGTTGCTGTGAGATGTTGACTGATGGAGCTGGATACCATGATGGTGCTGAAGAAAGGTTCACAAGATCTCCAGTTTGAGGCTGTCTGGAGACCCAAGACTGGAAAGGGTGCTTCTCTCTGCTGAACATCCACACAGCAGACACAGAAGGTGTCTGTCCTGTTTGGGCAAAACCTGTAACTGTGGTAAAAAGTTTTAATTTTTTTGTAGCAGTGACAATGTAAAGGGAGCAAACAAGGCTGTACCTCCCTCCTGTTAACAGGTCTTTAGTTCTTTATTTCTTGCAATTTCTGTATAAAGACACTGCCATGTGCAGATCATGTCCATATCCAACCCTTGAAGTCCTGCTTCTCTGACCAACATGCAAACAGCAATTTCTGTAATGCAGAACCTAGAAGCAGGCAGGGGAAAAAATGCAGCTTGTGTGGATCACAGTAACAAGTTTTATATTTAGACTTTCATTTGTTTCCATCAGTCCAGATCCTCTTAACTTCTGCCTGTTATTTCCCTGCACTCAGCCCAAGGGCATGAGCAGATATTCAAGCTGGTGATCAACCCCTAACGAAGATTAGTGTCCCTGCAGCTGAGACAGAGCACTTGCCTGGCAGTACCCAAAGATGCCAAGGTCAGAGGGGATTGCCTTGACCTAGCTAGAGCATCAAAAGCTTCTCTGAAAAAAAAAGTGTGAACAGGGGACTGTGCAATTTGGTGAAAAAGAGTCAGTCCATCCAATTCTTGGTCAGCTGTATTCATGGTTAACAGCCTTCACTAGTGGTTCATCTTAACTGGCTTGTCTGTGCCTGTGTGTGCTTTTTATTCTGAACACCAGGTTTTCTTTGTAAGTTATCTCTTTGCACTGCCCTGCCTCTGTTGGCACTTGGGATTTTCTTTGTCTTGGTGATGAGCCTGACAACAAGAGAGCCACGTTATCCAAACACTAAAAATACTTCTGTTTAAACTTTTCTTTATCAAATTAGGTGGATTAACTTCCTGGTGTCCCTCCCTGTCAAGCATGTTTTCTCAGTTCTTGAATTAATTACTGTAGGTCTTCTGGGTACTCTGCTTATCAAAATCTTTGGTGGGTGAGGGATGACAACACCTGTGTCAGTCACTTCTAGGGATGAAATGGTGACTTACCTGCCCCATAACTCCTAAACAAAGACACTGAAACCTTAATTTCACCAGACTGAGTGAAACAGCTTGTTAAATACTTGAAAGTGCAAATAATCTAACTGCTTAAGAGTAGGTTAGTTTGAGTTACTTGCTTTAAAAATAAAGGTAAAAAGAAACAAACCAAAAAACCAAAACAACAAAACACCCCAAAACCAACCAAACAAAAAAACCCAAAACAACAAAACTCTACTCTGCTCCTTAACAGTTTGAAGTTGTCTGTGCTTGCTGTAGTCTCACTGCCTGGATGGTAACATCAAAAGACTGCGAGAGTGGAGATAAAAGTCTGACAACTGGCCTCAATGTCCTGCTGGAGTCTTTCAAGAGAAAGTAATAAAGCCAGGAAAAGCTCTAGGATTTGGGGTTTGTGGTTTTGGGTTTTTTTCTTCCCAGGATTTTTTGGTCTGTCCTTCTACTTAGAAGATGATCAGAGAGATAGAAATGAGGTGAAAGATCAAGACTGAAAGGAAGAGACATGAGTAGTTTTTAAAAGACAGAGGAGGGAAGACAAGAAGTTAAACTTCCAGTGCTGGTTTTCTTCCAGGGTGTTAAAGATATTCTCTGCCTCATTGCAAGGAAAAGGCAACTGTGGAAAGGCAGAAGAGGTAGATTATACTAGCATTTTATAGGGGAATTTATTTCTGGCAAACACTGAGGCTAGGCTGGCATAAGGCCTCGGGCACAATGCTTCCTGGGGAGATGATTTAATCCTGCAAGCATGAGTAAGATATCTTTGATTTGCTTGCACTAAACATTAGCCTCCCTTCAGCTGGGCATCCCGACTTGGATTCTGTAGGTGTTATCTTTGGCTTCAATGCTAATTCAGGTGGGTCAACCTCATTACTGTAGAAACTCTACCTTTTTCTTTCTTTTTTTTTTTTTAATAATATTTATTTTATTAGAAATGCGGCAGATTGCGTACCACCGTAGTTGTCCTAAAAAGTCATATTTAATCTAGCAATATTGTTCTATGTATGCTGTGTCAATATTGCTTGTCTTGCTCCTTGCCCTGCCACACATAGCAGTCCAGCTTCATATGAGGAAGAGAGAAACTGAGAGTAAAATGGTGGCCCCAATGAGCATCAAGTGATGCAAAACCATTAACTGATGGAGTAGCAGGGCTTGCTGTTCTTAAAATGCCACAGACTTATAAAGGGATGTTATGCCCAAAGGATGTGCTCACTTAGCCTTTTGAATCTAATTTAAATTGATGGGGATGTAAATAACTAAGCTGTCCTTAATCTCAATCTCGAAGGTGAAACTGTTCTATCAGCTCCATATTCTGCTTCATTTCAGATGATGTGCTCTTCAATTGCAGATATATCGTTCCTGGATCCTTGAAGACAGCTCAATTGCCTGTAATTTCCAAGGTGATTTTGTCTGTTTGAAAATGTTTTGCTACATCAGAGACCTCTAGTGCATAGTCAAGGATTGTCAACAGCCAGAAATTGAGTGAGAGCTCAAGGAGAAGAAAAACAAACAAATACAAGGGCTGTGATTCGAAGCTGGATCTCTAGATGACAAAGATCTTGAAAGTAAGAAGCATGGTATTAATTCATTAATTCAATAGTGGGGGACAGGAAAAGAGGTTCAAAGTTGATATTGAAACACATGTTGGCAGACAGATATTAATAATTTGGTATTTAGTAATCAATTGCCACCCACTTTCGTACTTTGATAAAAGCCTCACCTCAACTTGCTTCCCATTTTAGCTTTAAAAAAATTGAAGTAATGTCTATTGTGGGCTGGTTCTGTCTTCTGTGGTGGAAGAGATGCATCCAAAATGTTAATATCTTACCTGTGTATGCAGATCTTTGCAGACTTCTAATACCATAGTAGTCACTAGAACATGCTTATTGAAGGTATTTGACTTGGCGTATATCCAAAATGGAACTGAATTACAAATTCAACTGGTTTACTGGGAAGGACAGCCAAAACCTTTCCTTCCTCTGTTAGAAGTAAGCTTGGCTATAATTTGAAGAAATTATTCGGGGTACAAAAACTATGCAATCAGACTGTGATTCTATACCAAAAAATGTTGATTGATTTAAGAATGTTTGTGAATGCCTTCTGAAATGTCATTATAAACAGTCATTTAAACTCTTGTTTATTTTTCTGAGACATGTTAAAACGTTTTGGCTGTAGAAAAAACAGACAAAAGCAATGTGCAAGAGAACTCTTGCAGCAGGTTGTCGCAGAATTAACTTTGCATTGTGCAGGGACTTTCTTTTAACGATTTTGTGCAGCTTGTCAGACGTTGCTGGTTAGCAAAGGGACACCCTGCAATACAAGCAAACTCTGTCACTTTTAATGTTCAGTTTGGAAAAAAAAATGTCATGCTGAGGTTAGTAGCTCTGTGGAACACCCTGCTGTGTTAGTGGGCTGATGCTGTCAGGCCAGCTCTAGACTCCCGTCAGTTAAAGGGGCAAGGGCTGCCTCTGAACTGATCATGAAGGCATCTCTGGTTGGAAGGGAAAGATTTCTCTTACACAGACATGATTTTGTAGATGGCAGGTTTGATAAGACAATAACTCAGCGGGCTGGGGGCTGTAGCAGAGCAGTTGAGGGAAGGTTCTCAGCCAAGTGCAAGAAGTAGGGCACAATCATCTAAATAACAACTTTATGTTCTATTACAATGGATTACAAGATCTGAAGGGTTATAATATGAGGAAGTTTGGCTAGAAATGTTCAGATTTACGGTCTTCAGTCTTGCAGAATTCACAGTTACAAAGCAACAAAGCGCTTATGTAGCTAATTCAGATTTTAGCTCTGTATTTATCAGGATCTGAGCGCTTTTAGTCACTCATCCAAAAGTGACTGTTCCCTGTCTTCCCTGCTAAAGAAATCCACCCAGAATGTGCTGGCAGCTTTGGGACATCAGTTTGCCCATATTGCCTGGTCTCCAGCAGCATTTTATACCCTTTTGCAAGCCAGTGTGCACCAACATCAATGCAAACACCAGGACTCCCCCACCTCTGGAATGCATTCATTATGTGAGCCTCCAGACAGTTTCTCCTGCAGATACCCACCTGGTGGTCTTATCTTAGGACAAACCACATTGCCCAGAAGACTAGAAAGGGAGAGAGGTGTTTGTGTGTGTAGGGAAGGACGTGTCAAAGACCAGATTATCTTTCCTTGACTATCTTGCATCACCACCACAGGGGTCACAGATGGACCTAAGTCAAAGTGCATTTCTCCACAAAGCTCAGAACTGGAACACTTGGGTCATGGTAACTTTTCAAACTGAACTGGGATCATTGATGTCTATCAGGGACCTGAGAGTTTGAGCCTATGATTTGCATTGGCTTTGAATTTTTTGATCTTCAGACTTTTTTTATGTAGGAAACATGCAATAATCAAGCTCACTTTCATAAGATGATTTTATTTCTAATGAGGTTTATGTTTCATTTCAGTTTGTCAACCTGTTTATTCTTACTGCATTCTGTTTCAAAGTAAAGCTATCTTGAGCAAAACTCAAACCCTTGCTTTTTAAAAGGAGGAGAGGGGAGAGGAACAGGAAGAAGGGAAGAATTGTGGTTTCTGATGAAGACAGGGAGATTATTTGCCAATTACTATCAGAGGCAAAACATAGTCAACTTGGGGAAAAATTTTTGAACTTACTGCAAATTTAAATAAAAATGGAAGCATTTATGTGGGTAGTGGGAAACCAAAAAGCAAACATGGAAAAAAGGTTGTTCCTCCTCCTTCCCCAGGCCCATTTTTTCACTCGTCTTTCCTCTACTTACCCACCCCCTTCAGCTTCCAGACCCCAAGTAGTGCAGGAGAAGGGGACTTATAGTCAGTATTCAATAACTTCTCTCTGCTGCCCCTTCTTTCTCACACTTTTCCTCTGCTTCAACATCTGCTTTCCGTGGGCCACAGTCCTTCAGAAATATGTGCTCCAGCATGATCTCCCCCACAGGCTGAAGTATTTATATGTACAATGCTCTTTCAATCTGTGGACCAGCTTCTCAAGTACCACTTATATCACAGGATCTCCCTGTGCACAGATAGCTGGAGACTTTTGGGAATTAGATGAACCTTTTTAAGAAACCAGAGTAATCCCCCAAAATTACTCATAATTAAAAAAATAAAACAAAACAAAAAAAAAAGTGGGACTTGGAAGCAATTATTTATAGTCATATGCAAAATTTTAATAGATTTTCCTCTGTTACTAAGCATTAATAAGGCCCAGAGCTTAACGTATCACTTGATATGGTTAAATTACCTTGCAGTTCTAGAACAAACAATGACTGAGGACATAATTACTGCGCTTCAGGGCATAAGCCAAAGACTATTCCAGATAAGAAATATTATAGTTCGCTAGTACTTTATCTAATTCTAGGATTTTTTGCCTTGCAGTTGAAGTAATTTATTGCTGTTACATAGGCAGAGCATAGATCACACCTGGAGCTCACCTGTTACGAGTTCTGACTGTGTCTTTTCTATCCTATGTCTCTACTGTATTGCTAAATTTTTTGATTGATAGTCTAGGGTTTATATCTTCAAAGATAAATTAATAGAAGAGTTATTTTTTAATAAAAATGGTATTTCTCCAGTTGATTCAAGAAAGGCATTGAGATTGTTAATCACTTAAAAGACAGCTCTATAGTTAGCATCCATTGAGGAAAGTACTGGTTTACATCCTCTATAAATATTTAATTAACAAAGAAAATAGGATGGAACTGTTATAATACGAGTCACTTCCTGCATCTGATTACAAAAAGGATTCTCTATTTGAAGCCTGATCTATTTTAACAATATTAAATAAGTAGCCTGCAGCTGTTTATTTCTAACTACAATAAAATAACCAAATTTGACTGTTCAACAGATACCTTAAAAAATTTTAGAAGAGACTCAAAATGCTCTTCTTGGTTTGCAGTTGTCTGCTATTTGCAATACACTTACTCAGGGTGCCTGTATTTGTTTTCCTTCTTTTTGCATGGTTTTGCCTTCATATTTACATTTTGCTTGCTACTTTTCTTGTTCATAAAACTAATTTTTGTGCCATTTTAGTGTAGTATAGATTTTGGCACTGTGATTTTTATCTCTTAACAAGCTGGAGCCTATTTCAGCATCGAAAATACCATGAAAAGCCTATTTTATCCAGTCTGACTTGGAAGCCTAAAGTTACATGATAGCAGCCTTCTTACATTCACAAAGGTGCAATAGGACAGATGAGATTACAATTGGAAACTCATCAAAGTAAATTGATGCCTCTTTGGGTCCTGGACATTGCTGTTAGCTGTCTGCAGCTTCAGAAGCAGAAGTGGTGCTTGAGGAAAGGTGCAAGGCTCTTTTTTAGCTCAGACAAGGGATAAAATTAATTCTGTGTGAATGGATGGAAAAAATGAGCACCCAACAGCTAAACCTGAAGATGAAGGAAGTGTAAGTAGGTGACTTAAGCATTTTTGATTTTATGTGCTTCTTGACACTATTAGATCTCTTGTGATCTGATTATCAACTTAACATCATGGCTAGATTTGGTATAATTTTCTATTTTACAGCTCAGTCTGAAGATATCAACATGTGTTTGCGTATCCTTAGATCGCTAATAAAATGTATTTTCAGAGAAGTGAAATAAAAGACATGTCAGTGTGCCAATATGAAAAGGTTATACTGGTGTCACAGCAGCAGGCTTTTCAAAAAACAAGTCAAATTTTAGACAAAAAGGCAACATTAAAGTAGGCAAAGTGTTTTGCTTTTCCCTGACAAAACGCAGCAGGGGATTATTGCGTGAGTGTTAAAAAAAGGAATTAAATAATTTAGTGTATGCTAATAGTCAAATTACAGCTTTAGGTGGAAACCAGATCTAGAATACAAGAACTAAGTTGCAGTAGAGAGGAAAGCTGAATTAAGAATTATGGCCCTTGGGGAAATATTGATAGTGTAGCACACAGCATTCAGTAGTCCTATGAATCCTGTGTAACAGAGAACTTTGCCATGCAAACCTTGGCACATGAAGTGCATTTTTTTAAAAAAAACCAAAGCCAGAATTGCAGTAATGGCAATAAAGATGTTAGTTGTTTCAAGTTCATATTTATAGTCCAGTTATGTCAATCTAGTGCAGCTTTTAATGGTCCTTGACAGAGCCTAATTTTTAAGAAGAAATCTGGCTGGTCATGTCTATAGTTGCAAAAAGGAGTGAAATGGGAACTTTGCCTGACAATGAGGAGCTTCAAACAAACAGGCAGTTTGATTTTCATTCTTAAGGAGACATGTACTGGATAAGATTTTTAAAAATTATGGAAGATGGGTGAGTAGAGTGGAGATCACACAAAACAGGCGCACTTAATTGGCTAGATAGAAGATGTGAGTCTGAAATCTTTCAGTTCTGTGTTTTCAGATTTTGCTTGAGGAAACTGTAAAGGGTATTACTGGGTCCTTTTGCTCTACTTGTTATTACTTATTGCCAAGCTGTCTTTCAACATCCTTCATTCTGAGGTCAAAACTGCTGTCTGCTGTGACTATGGGATCAGTAGGACACTTCTGGTGATGTTTCTTATGCTCACTCTGTAAGGATACACAGAGCTCTCTACTTGAGAGCATTACTAGTGCATATTACCAGAGAAATATTAGAAAAATTTATGTTGATGGGGATTTCTGAACGTTTGTAATGTTTTTTTAAAAAAGATCAAAGGCAACAGATTTCTTGGGACATTGATCCACTGAGTTTGGAACACCTCTAGGGATGGAGGTTCCCTGAGCTCTCTGGACATGGCTCACACCCCTGGCCTTCATGATGAAATACATTCTTTCCCCTCCTCCAGTCTAGCTGGAATTTCCCCTGCGGCTGTATGTGACCATTGTGACTGTCTCTTTGCTGTGCATCAGTGAGAAAAGTGTGTCTCTCTCTTTTCCATAACCCACTTTAGATAGGGAAATCTATAATTAGATTTACTCACACTGTCTTTGCCTTCTTGTCTCTAATTGAACAATCCCAGGGCTCTCAATCTTTACCTCTGTGTCTCTTCAGCCCCTTACTGCTTGGTGACCTTCTCCTGGAATCACCCTGGGTTGTCTTATATTCACAGGCCAAAAACTGGACACAGATGTGGATCTCCTACTGTTGGCCAAAAAGAAACAACCACTTGTGAAACAACCTGCAATGCTACTTTTGCAAATAACTATTAGCTATGCTTACCATCTCCTGCGTGACAAACTCCATCAACACATAGGTTTTGTAGCCAGTATATTAAACTTGATATCCCACAGTGATGTCAACTCAGGAATGAAATGCACTTGTCTTGAAGGAAGGCCCTTACTTTCTGGCTGGAGTTTTAAACTGCTGCTAAATTGATTATAGTTGTGTACACACAGTAGCAGACAAATGTATGTGGGGATCTCTTCTAGTTGTTGCTGTTAGAAATGTTCCACGTTTTTTTGTTGTCTTTCACCTCATTTTAGGTGGCCAACATTTCAGTCCAAATGGTATCTGCAGAGGATAAGTTGGCAAAGAGGATTCTGGCAAGGAAAAAACATGCCAAATTGAAGAAAAAAGAGAAGTTGCTGTGGAATTTTCAAAACAAAATAATTCTCTTTACCCTCATTCTATTCGTTTTAGGAGTTGTAACCTGGACATTACTGTGGCTCTTCATTGGTGAGTTGCTGAAAGCTCAGGCTGACTTCATACATCCCCACCCTCAGTAGTACTTTCAGCTGACTTCAGGATTTCACTTGTCCTAAAGACTGTTTCTAAAAACAACATAGTACTTCTTGTGTGTCTTTGTTAAAGATTTAACGAGTAATTATAAGAGCAGGCATAGCTGATGGCTTTAGGGAGCGTGACTTTTTTTAAAGTGCTATGCAAAAGATTTTTATGTGCAGGTTGATTGTGCAGACCTGACAGTTTCCGTGAGCTTGATTGCTCAGAAATTTTGCCTTTCACTGTGTTTTTTGGCCTTATGAAGGTCAGGTAAGTCCCTTATCTTGTATGCAAAATAGAACTAAAGAAATAAAAGGGAAGTAAAAAGCACATATGTCTAATTGGGCATTAAAAGCTATGCTTTCCTCTTTAGACTCCAGATGGTAATACTGCCTCAGATTCCTCAGAGATGCTCCAGAATTTGGATGTTGATACCTCCTTCATTATGCTGGCTCATTAATATGGTGGTATCTTATCTGGTGTGTGGGGAACAGGTGCTCAGTTAACCGTATTTTGGTACACATCTGTAGCAGTTTGGCTATAAAAAGCTCGGTGTTCTTTTGGTAGCTGTTTCCATTGTAAGGCCAAAGAGATTAATTTGGGTTAGGTGTTTAATAAAAAAAGCACTCCTCATTATTATTGTGGGGAAAAAAAAGGTTTTCTTTGTTTCTTGCAGTTCAGGCAGAAAACAAAGATGCTCTGTATTTTGTTGGACTGTTTCGTGTCGCCAACATAGAGTTTCTCCCAGAATACAGGCAGAAAGAGTCAAAGGAATTCCTCTCCATGGCACAGACTGTGCAGCATGTGGTAAGATGAGCGTGTTGCTTGGCTAGTAAAGATCAGAGCTGTGAGTGAAAGGTGGGACATTCAGGTGCCATTGAGTGTGTTGTGGTGTTCTCCTTTCCGCCTTTTCCCCCTCAGAGGGTTATGTACAAAGAGCGGCTATCTGGAGATATGAAAGAACTGACTTCTTCCAGCTTATTAATCACAAACTGAGTTTTAAGCAGGTCTCCTTGACTTCTACATTTTACTAAGAATTTTATGTATTTTCCCCCCACAAATCGGGATCTGTGAATAGAACTCTGCAAAAGTCTTTGAAAACTTAACTGCCTCTTTTGAGACATTGAACTGATGAAGTCTTTTGCATTTAAATTGGTATCTTCTGCCAGTCTCCTGCCTTAAAGCATCTGTAATTACCCTAGAGCTCTCAAACATATTTACAACTACATTTCCTTCTGATGCTAGGTGTTCTAAAGGCCATTATTCTTCCCAAACACCTTGCATCAGTCAAGGCAGAAATAGCACTCTGTTGGTAGGCTGTTAAAGCCCACTAAAGTGGGAAGAAAGGGATAGGAATCTTAGTTAAAAGGGAATGTGACTAAAGTGTTTTTCCAGGATTCTCCATTCTTGGAGATATTCAACTGGAAATGTCTCTGAGCAAGATGTATTTGACCCTGCTTTGAGCACTGGTTTTGCACTAGATGGTCTCCGGAGGTCCTTTCTCTGGTTCTGTGGAAGGAGCTCTGTGTGCTGCTCATTGCACTTCAGTAGCAACACAAAAAAATGTTACGAGTATGTGCACATATCTTTCACATTTCTTGAAGTTTGGCCCTAAGTTTCAGCATCAGCCTAGGGAAGCCCCTCTCTGTTTGGGATTTGCTGGGCAAAGAATGTGCACCTCTTTCAAAACTCATTTATTTGGAGGAAACGTTGCTGTACACTCAGCTGGCCACGGGCAAAAGATTTGGTGTTTCCTGGGAGCATTGGACTCGTTAGGAAGAGCTGGTCTTCTGCTCTGCCTAGCTTGGCTGATGTATGTCTGGTGGAAAAGAGGATGCTCTTAGGAAAGGCCAGACATATACCAGTTCTAGGTAGGACTGACTTTCAGAAATGTTAAATCTTTATGCTTTCTCTTTCAGATGAACTTGGTCTACACAACCTCTTCTTTCTCCAAATTTTATAAGCAGTCCACCGTTTCAGAAGTCAGGTAAAGCTGCAGTTAATGAAATTGCCTTTCTGCTGGGTAGTGTATAATGTAATGAGCCCACAAGAGAAGCCTATTTTCGGTGGTTATGATATAATGTCTTTTCTATGTACTTGTACTGATAGCAAAATACCTTGATAACCTATACTAATTCACTTAACAAAAGTAAGGACAAATTAAAGTCATATAAGCAGTTCTTTGCCTGCCTGGAGTACAATCTAAGATGAACAGAAATAATGACTTTAAAGAGGATTGGTGATACTTTGGCCAATAGGTCACACAGAATTTTAACCACTTAAACATGCTGTTAAAGTACAACTCTGTGTTATTGACTAAGTTGCACATATTTTGTAAGTAATTTATTGATAATTTATTTATATAAATCTATTTTCTACTGACAGAAGGGGTTTTGGGCTTCTTTCCTCCTCCAAGAGGAAAATACACATTCAGTGTGTTAATGTAACTAGGAAAGATGGAAATGAGCCATACACCTCTAAATCTGTACTCCAAAAGCTTGGGCTAAAAGTCTAGTCTTCAGAGAACTTCCAGCGTGACGCTAATCTGTAGGACCTCCTTCTTTCAGTAACAACAACAATGGAGGCCTTCTTATTCATTTCTGGATCGTGTTTGTGGTACCACAGGCGAAGGGCCAAGTGCTGTGTGAGGATTGTGTGGCTGCCATTTTAAAGGATTCCATTCAGACGAGCATCGTTAACCGGACTTCGGTGGGAAGCCTTCAGGGCCTTGCAGTCGACATGGACTCTATTGTACTAAGTGGTTAGTATTGGCACACACCCACATCCTAGAGGAAACACTTCATTAAGCAAACATTTTCTACCTTGGAGTAGCAAATTCTGTAAATAAACTAAAATCTTTATCCTAAGTTTTTAGCTTCTAATACTAAATTTATAATTAAAATAAAAAAAAAAAAAGGCGAGAAGGAAAATAAAACCCCAGATTTGAGGTCAAAAATTGTCCTTGTAAACAGTGATTGTAAAACTTCCCGTGCTTGGAGTGCTTATGTTCATAGTCAGGAGCTAAGGTGGACACCTTGTTTTCAGCTCACTCTGTGACTTTAAAAGTATGAAAAGATGAAGGGTTAAGGTTTACACTGGATCAAACTTTAGTCCCTATACTGCAGATGAGACTCTTGCCACCCCTTTATTAAAGATTACAAAACAGATTAAAAACCTGCCCATCCATTAAAAAACTCTTGTGCCGTTTCTTAACTTAATTGGCTTAATTGGCACACAGTCTGTTCTTGCCTCAGGTGCTGAGATGTCTGGGGACGTGATACTTCAAAGCTGCTTGCAGAACTTGCAGAAATAAAGGGTAGCCCTCCCCTCATTGAGATATGTTTTGTCCTGCGTGTTTAGTGTTAGGACTGAACTGTGATTGAATTAAACCCTGAATTCAGGATTTCAGGCAAACAAGAAGACTCACCCAATTCTTTTTCTATCCAGCAGGTCTTCGGTCAGATTATTGGTCGACAACAGGAACAGGTAATTCACCATTTTGGCGGCTTCCTGGCAGTGGAGAGGTGGAGAACAAGTGTTTTAGTTCATGAGTTAGACTCAAAGACACACTTCAGTGTTAATTTAAGAGGATCAAATTCAGCCTTGGTATTTAAGTACTGGTAACTTGGTATAAAAATGACCATGAGTCTTGCATGCAACAAATATAGAAGCTGTCTACCCTTAATTCACCTGGTAAATTTTTTAGATGTACCTGGGGGCATGGTAGGAAATAAACTCAGTCAGTTCTTTGTGATTCACTGTGTTGAACAAAGGATTAAACTTTTCTAAAGTGGACAGTAATGAATTTAATATGCTGAACAATGGTAATGCTTTTGTCCACACTTTATCCTCCTTAATTCACTTTCCTCCCAGGTTAATGATGAGTTTTTCTTTAGAATTAATTTCCTAACAGTAATTAGTTTCAGCAGTTGAGTTTTGCAAGGGTTGTGGGAGACATAACTTTTATACCTGCTTGGTTTCATATTATAAACCTCCCAGTAGGGTTCTTTGCCAGTGTGCAGAAACTTTACAGGCAGTATGAAAGCACAGCACATCTACCTTCACTGTTATGTGGAGCTGGTACCTAGAAAACATGTGCTGCTAGGCTAAGCCATAGTACCCTGATCATTTTTGATGCAGACACCTGATAAGTTTCTGTTGGGCCAGTAGTTGTCAAGCAGCTCATTGTGTTGGCCTCCCTTGTTCTTTGACAAAGGCTGGCTCTTCATCTTAAGAAGTTGCACTGTTTCGGTTCTTTAAGGGCTTTATACCTTTCTGTGATTGTATTTTTCTCTTTTGAGACATTAACTTTTTGCACTTCTATCTGTGATTTTCACTTCTGGTATCTTGCAATGTTTTAGAATGTTTTCAGAATTCAACAGGTACTTTTGCCAGTGCAGCCAAGCCAAGATCTACTAGTTCTGTGGTCCACAGGTGGACTTTGGGTCACATACCCTGGGCCATGGTTTGTGATGTTTCGGTTGCTATCGGCCCACAATTTCTCAGAACTCAGGTCAAGTTTGCTACAGCCTTCTCTTGTTCAAAACCTTTTCTGGCTTAAACTGGAAAGCATAGCAATATTGATGTTTATCACACCTCATGACATGCATTTTATTTATCTGAAAGAATTGTGCATAATTGGTGTTCACTTCCATAGTCCCAGTTCAGTGTTCCAGCGCAGAGGAATTAGTACATTCAAAGCCTGTGTTTCAACTTATTCCAAAGTGCAGTTCCTAAAACAGAAGAAAGTAAGAGGAAGAGTTCAACAAAAGCAGGGTTGCTAAGGCCCTTTTAGGACTTGTGTGGTATCTTTCCCACGAAGGGAGAAGGATGTCCTGCCATGTTCTAGTTGTCTTTCCCAGACTTGCTGTAGCCAACCACAGGTGCCAGCTGGTATCTATGGGAAGCACAGAGCTGGTATGCAGTGAAGTTGCTGGGGAACAACAGCATGGATGGCCACAGTAGAGAAAGTCTTACATTTGTGCAATTTGATTTTCTGTGGTCCTTTAATATGTCTGCTTAGGACTACAGAATATGGTGCAGCGGTGAAGGTGATCACACGGCAAGGAATGTGCATTGCCTGGTTGTATTTTAAGAGCACTGGAGTTACTTTTGGTATGAAGATGCACCTAGTCACTGGTTCAGGCACAGCACTGGAGTGCAGATTTATTGAAGAATCTTGTTGGAGAAGAGCCTTGTAGAGATTCAGCTGATGCAAGTGACTTGCATGGCCGTGGCATCTGGCTATGCAGGGTTTGCTTGGGTAAAGACTTTATCCAGCTTTCTTTTCAAGCTAACACACTTGCACTACTTGTAGTTCCACAGCTAGCTCTGAATTCTCTTCACCCTGCTCCATACCAGCAGTGAGCTCATCGTTACTTACTTAGTAGAAATAATGGCAGTCACATAATTCTGGAGATTATGATCAAAGCTGGCTTTGTTAAGGGTGACTAAATAAGTACAAATAACTATTATAAAAAGAATGTTATTGGGAAGAGATAAGAACAAGGAATAAGGAAGAACAATGGCCCAACCAAGGCTTTAAATAGTTATA
>JAWWES010000001.1:19747503-19761105 GCA_035583135.1 Lophotriccus pileatus
GTTTCATAATTGTGAAAATAAAACATGCAGAGTATAACTAGTTCTTGGAAGGGTCTAGAAAATTAATGAAGCAAAATCCAAGACAACAGTCATTTTAGAAAAATGACCAAAGCACATCTTGCTGGTGATCCTGTTGGAAGAGCCCTTTTTCCCCAGGTGCTGCCAGATCTGTGCAAAATCATGTCAGGGAGAGAGATATTGTAAGTTGGGGACTTTTGCCACATTTCTGGTCTTTTTACTGTAGATCCACAATGGTCATAGACACTGCCAGTAATACAACGTCTCCCTAGTGATTGCTGCATTTTTCCATTATAATTTTTGGCTTGCTTTGAATCTTAGGTCCTTGAGGTAGCCAGGAGTATGTCTTTGCTTGCTGAAAAGAAAAAACACTCCTTCCCAGTTGTTTAGAGGTGTAAACAACTGATAATAGGATCAATGGTGATGGAAACTAATGGCTGAGATGTGCCAGGATTCTCACATAATTTACACCAGTGCAGGCTATGGCTTCCAGCAGCCTGGAATGGGCAGTTTTGAACAACTGGTTGAACCTGCAAGGTTTTTTTTTTAATACTTTGAAAGCCTGACTCCAAACATGTGACACTATCTTCTCTCTCTCTTTATTTCAGCCCACAAAAGCTGCTCCCCTTATGCATACAAATGCCTCAACGGGAAGTGCTTGCTGAAACCAAACCCTGAGTGTGATGGGAAGAGAGACTGTGCAGATGGATCTGATGAAATGAACTGTGGTGTGGTAACATTTATGTAAAACTTACTTTATGACTTGGGAAACTGAGTCAGGAGTTTGTGTTACGGTCAAGCACTATTGGATAAAGAATTGATTAAATCAAATGTAAGTTAAAATAATTCCCAGCAACATCTGTATGAAAATGTATGTCTTGAGTTTTGCACGGTTTCTTTTAAATCCACTCATCCATTCTGTGTGTGATGACTTATTTCAAGCAATGAACACTTCCAGGACAATTTGGAAGGTCTTAGTGCTTGTTGCAGCTGAATGAAATGCAGTCAAAAAAGGGAGAATTATTCAAGTGAACTTTTGGAAACAACCCAGCTTAGAATTGTGCCTAAATGTCTTTTTGAATTTTTAACCTCTTTAGAAAGCCACAAGGGAGGACAGGCAATGATTGGCTTATATCTCACCTTCCCTTTCAGTGGGAATGGGCAAGTACTCACCTTTTTACAAATTGCACTGTAAGAAAAATGCCTTTTTTTCCCAACAGCTTTGTGGTCTGCGGATAAAAGTTTGTGTTAAGCGTGGCAAAGTGAAATGACCTTGTGGGCTTTGTTACTATTGTGTTCAATGATTTCTATTAGCTTGTGGGAGACACCAGATTAAGGCAAACAGAATTGTTGGAGGTGAAGATGCAAGATCTGGAAGGTGGCCTTGGCAAGCAAGTTTACAGATGGGGGCAC
This sequence comes from Lophotriccus pileatus, assembly GCA_035583135.1. Taxonomy (NCBI): domain Eukaryota; kingdom Metazoa; phylum Chordata; class Aves; order Passeriformes; family Tyrannidae; genus Lophotriccus; species Lophotriccus pileatus. Next base: position 19,748,935 of record JAWWES010000001.1, read on the forward strand.
AAGGTCACGTATGTGGCGCATCTGTTATTTCCAACAGGTGGCTCATATCTGCTGCCCACTGCTTCCTGGACTCTGATTCGGTGAGGTAGGAAGAAATTACATGTTCTCAGACTATGTACAGTTTAAAAAACTTACAGTGTTGCTTTCAAAAGTCTGCAGTAGCTATTCCTTGTCTAGAGAAGTTGATTCAGGTTATAACTCTGTGACATATCACTACATCGACGCTCAGTGTTGTGTTCTGCTGCCTTCAAAAATCTGAAGTATTTGAAGTTATTCCTTTCCTTCTATTGTCAGTCAATCCTGAAAGATAAAACACTGTTTTGTTAGATTTAGGTTAAACACTCCATTTATTTTTTTTTCTTAAGGCAGGGATTTTCTGAATAGAATCTATGGCCTTTTCTCTCCAGCAAAGTTCCTATTTATTGATAACTGGAGGGTAAAACTCACTGATGTTCGGTTTAGGTGGTGGAAATTGAAAAGACATACCTCCTACATGTGGCAAGGAGGAATTAGAATTTAATAATACGCTTTTCTGGCTCCCAAAGCATGGTGCATTGCATGGAATTGATCTTAGACCTCCAGGAAGTGAATTGTTTTCGAAATAGCAAGTAAAAACATTACCTAATGTTTTAGGAGACAGAGACTATAATGCATCTATCTTCTGAAGTAGTATTCTGCTCCATTCACTTTGGTTTTGATGAATCTCATCTAATACTGAAAACTGATTAAAATGGAGTGAACTAACACTGCATTACTTTCCAACAGGATCTCCTAAAAACATTTTCTTTACAGGTACTCTGTTCCTTGGGGATGGAGAGCGTATATGGGCTTACATACTATCAATGGAAAGAGCAATCGTGTAGCTATGAGATCAATCAAAAGGATCATTGTCCACCCACAGTATGACCAATCTATCTCAGATTATGACATTGCCCTGTTGGAAATGGAGATGCCTGTGTTCTTCAGTGAGCTGGTACAGCCCATTTGTTTACCCAGCACCTCTAGAGTATTTCTTTATGGAACTGTCTGCTATGTAACTGGCTGGGGAGCCATAAAAGAAAATAGTATGTTCATTTCTTGGATATACTTCTGACAAGTTTGGCTTAGTTTTAAACTCTAACAATGACATATTTATACCTTTTTTTTTTTGTTTTCTCTGTCTCAACTAAAGGCAGTTTAAATTATGCCCCATGAAGGCTTACCTAATATGACTTTTAAAAATATTTAAATCTCATTAATAACATAACAACCTAATGAAGTGCAAACAACTTTACAGTTGATGCCTTGACACATCTTGCTTTTTATCAAAATTACATGGGTAACGTTCAAATTCAACATAATTATATGTAAAAGAAACATATTTTTCCATCTTATCTGTTTCACTCCGAACCCCCCACCCCCCCTCTACCCCCCAAAGCTGACTAAACAAACAAACCAAAACCCTGAACTCCCTCTGATCATCCAGGTATCAAAATGGTTATGTACACTATTAGGCCAAAACATGTCTTGGGATTTTTAGTTCACAGTGACACCTTATGTCAATACTACAGAACATAATTAAGTCCTTAGCATCATGTGTGACTTGCAAACTGTTTTTTGGTTTTTTGTTTTTTAATTATTTGGATTTCCCCCTTCAGCTTTATTCCTTGGTTTAGAGAGGATTGAAAATAACATATAAATTTCATTTTGTAGGACTTGGACATTTTTTGGGGCATAACTGTAGCGTGAATAATAACATACTGTCTTTGGACATAATTTGAAATGGTATTCAAAGATAGTTACTCTGTGTGGAATCTTATTTTACAGCTTGCATGGTGCTTTTAATACTTTCTGGCAGAACAAACTCATTAGGATAAAGACTAGGGAAACAGAAAGGTGGTTCATTGGGATCTCTGTGTGGACAACAACTTTTAAAAGTGAAGGGCACGCACCATTTGAAGGGAAGAGAATTCCTCCACACCTGTCATTAGCTGGGTAGATTTAGAGCTTGAAGCAATCCTCTTTTGTTTTCATAAGAGGTATCTCTGTTAAAAATTCCTACCACCTTAACCTCTGCAATACTATTTGTATTTTTTTTCTAGGTCATTTTGCCAAAACACTGCAAGAAGCTCGAGTGAGAATAATTAACCAAGGTGTTTGCAACAAGCTGTATGATGATCTTATTACCTCACGTATGCTCTGTGCTGGGAATCTTAATGGTGGCGTCGATGCATGCCAGGTACTCTGGAACTTGTAGAAAAACTACAAAGTGCTTGCTTTTGTTGGAAAACTGTTCAGAGTTGTGGGTTGTCTGTGTGGTTTTTCTTTCTTTTTGTTTTTATTAGTAATAGAGAGAGGCATCTTGAGTGTGAGTGTATGGTTGACTTAAAATGACAACTAAAGGCTCTCCAAAATAAGGAAGGAAATTTGGCATAGATAATCTCTGACTCTCTTGAGAAATGTTGTTTTGCAAAGACAAAGGGTCAAATGTGTCAAGAAGAATTGTTTTTCACCTTCTCTTATTTGAAATATAACTGTAGAAGAAAAATATAAAGGAATAAAGTTAGGTCCATCTGTATTAATTTGTATTAATTTCCTAATTTTCTTTTTTAGTGCCTGGGTGTGGAATTACTAACATACTGCAACAGTGTGATGAGTAATGTATTGTTACAGTTACAAAGAAATACAAGCAGAAAAGCTAAGCTAGGTTTGGGAACTGCAGCTGCAATGTTCCCTTTTAATACAGCTTTTGACTACATCATGGTATCATAAGTTATATGACCTCACTTATTTACACACACAATCAGAAACTGCCCTTTGGACATACTTCAATTGCCCTGAGCTTGCTTGCTTTCTCCATCTCAGTTATTAGGCTAGTTCTGTACTTTTCTTATATTTAAACTTATGATAAATATCAACTTTCAAAATTGCAAAGGTGGTTTTTACACCCGTTATTGTGTAAAGGGAGAGAAGAAATGTGTTACTGATTTTTAGACTGTGGCAATTTGATATAATTTTTGTGTAATATATAAATTCTACTATTTTAATGTAACAGGATAATTTTTGCAAGATTGTAGCTCAAAATGGATCCAAATTCTTCACACTGAACAGATTATTTGCAGGATTTTCTTGCAGTCCTGAATTTTTATTCAATGAACTATTATTTTTGTTTTTAACTTTATGAACAGTTTGTCTAAAACCTTAGACCTTGGAACTGTTTTGTTAAAACATGTTGCTTTAGAAGTGTGATGTTCCTCCAAAGATGTATTGCTTAAGAAATGCCCTTGAATTTTCAGATGGGCATTTTTGAGCACTTCAGCTCTATATCACAACATGCTGTGTTTGAATCCTAGCATGCTGGCCCTCTGGGCCTTTAAGTTCTTGGTCTGGGCAGCATCTTTGCTATTTTCTTGGTTTCTGTCACTAGGATATTTCCTGCACAGTGCTAGAGAGGAATGATGTTGGCAGTTCAGGAAACCCTCACAGCACCCCGAAACCCTCTTACTGTAGTTCCAGGCTTGTGGTCATCCTCTTTTGTTCATTTCCTCCTGGACATGTGAGCTGTGCATGTGTTGCACAAGTTATGTGAAGCTTCCAAACACCTTTCATCTTTAGAGGATCTGATGCTTACAGTGAAAAATAAAACATTTCTTCTTTCAGATGGTTTTCTTATCGCTCTTCGATCTTAGTTCCTCTGGGTAGGATCCTTCCTCTCACCACCAGCATACAGCCCTTCTGGTCTTTCAGAACAGGCTGTGTAATCAGCTGGACTATGTATCCTCCTTTCTCAAGTCACTTTGGGATCAGCCTCTTGGATCTTTAAAATTGCCAGTAGGACAGCAGCCTGAGAGAGAGGAAGAACTGCTCTGCCTTCTTCTCTTATCTCTAGATAATTTTGTTTGGTCGGGTGATGAAGGCTTTTCTTGTATTACTCTTTTCTTGGTACATGGCTTTCTTCTGACCTTTTACATGTTTTAGCTCCAACTGGGAGCGGCAAACAAGTCCCAGGGTCACTTTGGAGGCTGCTGAGCACCTTGTGTGCTTAAGGAACAGCTGCAGAGAGGGGCTGCACTGGAGCTGCTCAGAGTTCTGTGAGCAGACCAGTTCACAGAAGACATACAAGGTTAAAACAATGAAGGGCACAAAAGCATTGATGAGCCTGAATGCATTTGGATCCTGTGAACTGAACTGGATGGAATTTATTTTCCTACATCGCTGTGGAGAGCTGCTTGTTCCATTCAAGGACCAGATTCTTATTTGCACATTCCTTAGACTATTCCTTCCTTTCCATCTACAAATGTAGACACAATCTTGATTATGAAACTAATGACAGTATTTAATTGTGCCTGGTCTGTTTTGGGGGTTGGGGTTTGGTTTAGTTTGTTTGCTTGGGAGGTTGTTTGCTTGTTTTTAATTGGGTGTGTGTGGTATCGTTCTGTTCCTCTTTAACACACAGTATGAGAGTTCTGCCTTCAACCTGTGAACAATTCATGGTCAAATGGTAGTAGAATTCCCTGTTTCCATCCCTATCATCATCTATGCCCATTTGGGCTGTGTTGAATTGTTTTATGAATCCTGTAGTGGGAATTAGCAAGGAGTGCTGTTATAAATTACATCTTGCCAATGATTTATGTTGCTTAGTGTGCTACTTCCACAAGTTAACTGAATAAATTTGGTGTCTAGCTGGGTACATTCTATCCAGAATTTAGACTCTAGTAATAAGTTTTAATTTGAGAAAGGGAAGGGCAGGTATTTACTGATCTTAAATAACCTAACTTGTTAGAGTGCTCTGTGTGTATGTGTATACTAATGGCTGGACTCCCTTCATTTTAGGGAGATTCTGGAGGTCCCTTGGCCTGCACAGGAAAGGGAAATAGATGGTATCTTGCTGGCATTGTGAGCTGGGGTGAAGGATGCGCTCGGCGCAATCGTCCCGGTGTGTACACTAAGGTGACGGCACTTTACGACTGGATCCATCAGAACACAAACTGATCAGCCAAGGAGAAAATGCACATCATTTCTGCATGAAAGACACTTCCTACTGTAGTCTGTCTGATGACATAAAAGGAAAATGCTGTTGACTGTTTCTTTGTGAAAGGAATACACTTTCTTAATGAAGAAACTATAATTTGTGGTTCACCTGGAAATAACTGTTCAGATACAGAGCAATGTCGGGTTTCAGGATTCATCTTCCTTATCCCCATTACCAGAAACAGCACTGCCTTAATAACAAAACTAAATGCATTTCAACCTGTTACAAAAATCCAGCCAAATCCCTCTTGTGCAAATCTTCTCTTCTTCCATGCCTCTTGTTATCTATAGATCTCTAAATGCTTCCACATACACATATCTGCATGTTCATAGACACATTCCACATATAGTCAGCTCATGTATATTGCCTTATGATGTTACAGGATTCTAAACATAAGTTATTATTTCATATTCCTCAAAAATACAAATAGTGTATAGTGTACAAAGCTTAGATTAATTCGTCCTCTTGTTATGCTCCCACTGCCTGACTATTACTTTCCAGGCTGCAACTTTTGGGTTCTCTCCTGTGTTTTCTTAAAAATACCATATATATTGTCACAAATGTTAGGATGCAAGACATTTCTCTTAAAGAACTAGAAGAGCATAATGTCAAGGTAAATGGAAAGAATTAATCAATTGTAATTAATTAAACAAAAAAACCCTAATGCTTTTTCTTACGTTGTCCTTACAATTTGAACGTAACTGAAGGGTTTAATGTTTTCAGTTTGTTACAAGTTTATTTCCCCAGCTCTGTCTCTGGCATGAATTGTGAATTTTAAGCATGTGTTCACTGTTTTTGCTGATTTCCTTGGTCCACAGCAAGCAGAGTCTCAGGCTCAGGATTTTTGGGGTTTGTATCTTTCTGGGCTGTGCCCACGTGGCCACATTTCATTGAAAAGGACATGAAAGGAAAATAGATGTATCCAAATAGATTGGATTCATCTTTGGGCTCAAAAAAAGTAGAAAAGGAAATGACAAAATGACAGCCACATTCCTTTAACTCTGTCAGTAAATCTAATTTTGAGAATTTCAGTCTCCTGATGAGCTGACCATCCCAAATCTAGCTGATTTAAGATTTCCAAAACTGTTTATGGGATTTAAGAATACTGGTATTTACCTTAAAAAAAGATTTATTTAGATGGCATTAAGACCATGCAGATGGTCTTTAAATTGTGCTCAATATTTGGAAGTGTTTAGCTTTCACATTTTAACATATTTGAAAAAAAGAAGTTGACAATTTGAATGCCTGTCGTTGCTGTCAGCACAGGACACTTACTCTGCAGCACAAAAACATGTGATCTTTAGTTTTAGATCCCCCTTGGAGGCATGTGGGGAAAATGCTGGAATGAGCTACCACTGTAATTTGCATGCACTGAGATTCTTCTTTCTAACACTGGTTTTGCTTTTCATTCCTTTCTCACTCTGGTGTTGGGCACCTTACCTTGGCTTCTGTCAAACTTGGAGCATAAGCTGTACTCAAAGCCTATGTTTTAGGAGGTTACTGTCTTTAATTGCTAATCAGTCATTCACATCTTCCTTTTTAATAAACACATGCTAAAACTGCAAGTGGATATGTTTTATTTGTTTGTGCCTCTGAAACCCTAATCCCCAGGTGCAATCAGAACTACAAGTGTACTTTGGAGTTTCATCTTTTTGTAGAGCTGAGCCTGGTGTAATTCTATTTCTAAAGTGCACATTTAAAGGGGGCAAGTTTCTTCTCCATACATTGAAACCAGAAATGCCTTGGCCAGGCAAGAAAACAGTTTTCCTGCTGTTCTGTTTTAGATAAAAGCCTAGCCCAGAAAGTTCAGGCCAGTTCTAGACTTCTCATTTTATTTAAGAGTTTCTCAGCAACGTGGGTCAGAAGGGCTGCTACTTCACATGCAAGAAGGCCACCAAGTGTGGACGATTCCCCCAGATGAAAGAAACTCAACACTTTAAGGAGCTCCTTCACAGATATAAAGAAAATAAGGACTTTGGCCTGTGCATGATGAGATCCATAATCATTAACTCATTTGACTTAGAAAAACCATTTTGGTTTCAGACAATTCTGTAGGAAGGTAATGCCTTTTACTGTGAGTGGAAATTAAATAAATGAAGCTGGTCTCCAGCCAGTGTACTGAGAACAAGCTGATAAAGGCTTTTCTAATGAAGATGTCCCAGGTAAAATCTTGTGGATCCAGACACATGTTATAATCTTGATGACTACTCAGCTTCATCCTCAGTCCTCAGGATTCTCAGAACCAAAAGGTGGGGTTATAGAATTTGTATTTCTTTTTACTTGCTGAATACACATGTGACGTGCTCAATTTCATGGAGTGCCTTTGCCTGGGTGGCTGTGACACTAATCAGGAATCTGTACCCTGAGCATCAGTAGCAAGATGAGTTTCACAAAGAAAAAAAATCAAAGTTGCAGGGTGGGAAGAGAGAACGTCCCAAGCTTTCAGCAGGAAAAAGAAGTAGCAGTGCTCTGAGTGGATATCCAGGCAGCAGAGAAGGGAGTTGCTGAGAGAGGCTTTGTTTGGCTCTTAATGCATGATCCTCTCTGTGCTGGAACAAAAGAATAAGGAAGAATGCAGTTACCAGGTATCTGCCCAACCCTTTAGATCCAGAGGGGAGAGAGATGCTCTGTGGGGAGGAGGAGAAACATGAGGGTGGAGTCAGAACAGGAGAAATAAGAGGAGGTAGGAGCAAGGATAGTGGGGAGGTTGGGTGAGGAATCAGCCCTGGCTGCAGTAAGGGGTTGTGAGTGATTTTAAGTGCACAGCAGAGTTCACATGGGAAGTTAATGTAAACCAGATCACCCTGATTGCTTCATAAAAACGTAGAGCATAGGTTGAAATTGAAGGTCATCTGCCTCCTGTCCTCAGATCTGTACCGTGTGGGTTTGTTTTTTGGTTTTTTGTTTTACCTGAAAGCAGCTTCTCAGGTTTAGGTTGGTAGTATGTTAATAGACAGAAATGGTTCTTTAACACCAGGTGTGATTTTAGGCAGTATAACAGCTAGAGAAAGGACAATTCACAGCACAAAGATCAGTAGCATTAATTTCTTTATTGTCTATACAGGGAGAGCAGAATTACAAGCGTTGATAGAGTCACAGCCCAGGCAGAGCACGAGCCATATGATCCTTTACTCACTTTGTGCTGTTCAGAACCACATCTGTCCAGCTGGATAACATTAATAGCAATTTATTGCTTTGGCTGACAGCAGCAGGGAAAGCACTCTGGTTCCTTTCAAAATTGCCTCAGCGAGTGAAAACGTTTCTGAAGCTTTAGTCACTTGCTTGTCAAGGGCTGGTACAGGAAGGTAGGCAAACTGGAAAACCTAGTATTGCACAGCAGAGAGCTGCAGTTCTCACGGCTGGGCAAAGTGATACTTCCTCCGCCTCCTGTTCCTCCGTAGCTAGCGCAGCCGACGTTATTTGTTCTTCCAAGGAATTCCCCCTATTTCTCACTGTTTCGAGATCATTCCTGGGAAAACTATCCCGACTCTCCCTGTTACTGCCTCCAGCCTCGTGCCAGAACTGTGACTGACCTGAAACCAGGAGGAAATGAATTGCCTCTGTGCTCGCTTTAGAGACAGAGGTGCTCGCACAGAGAGAGAAGAAATGAAAAGGCAAAGCTCTGCTCAGGAGCACGAGATTATTGAGTTACGAGAAGATCACACGGAGGAAAGTGAGGCTGATCACGACAAGCCTCTAAATGCTCAAAGGAGAAAGGTAGGAATTTTACTTGCTTGTTAGATCTTTGGTGTTGGGGAAAACACCACACAGGAAGGGAAATGACACTTTGTAGAGAAACATCTTGTAGGGGTGGCTCAAATTGCTGCTTGAGGGAGAGGGAAAGGAGCTGAAAACCTACTTTTTTCCTTCTTATCAATGAGGTGTTCTAATACTGGAGTGGCATTTTAAGCTTTAACTTAGGAACTGAAGTTGTAATTGGTACTCTGAGTTTTGCTTTCTATTTTCATGTGCTGTCAGTGGGATTGGGCTCAAAATCAGAAAGGGGAAAAGTCAAAATCGATTTTAAACCCAGGTTTCCCTTCAGTACAAATTAACCAGAAAACAGTGCTGCCAAAACAAGAATAAAATGTCCTCCAACGGAGCATTGCTGGACTCTCTTTATCTTTGAGTAATTCACAGTTATTAACCATAATGGATTTGTATTAATAGAATGCTCCAAAGCCTCAGTCAAGACCAACATATGAGTCCTGAGGAAGGTAGCTGCAGTACTTAGCTTAAAGCGATGGAGCACACTAATGCTGCCAGAGGTGTAATGTGTGCTCACAGGCGACTGTTGTGCAATGATTTACATTACTCACTCAAGGAACATTTGTGACAGAGCAAAGATGTTTCCCACTTTCCTCTAGGCATGGCTGAGCCCCCCTGAGAGCTGTCTGTGTTAGTCACAACACCCCTCCCTTCCTGCTCCTGGCGGAGTAACTGCAACTGCTTCCTTGTGCCAGCCCTGCTGATCATCTCTAGGTGCTGATCCATTCCACTGGCTGGGCAAAACCCCCATTTATTCTCCTATATCAGGGGTCAGCTACTTCTCCTCTGGTCTGGTAAGCTGAATCAGCTTGCTGCAGGCTGAGACAAATTTGAGGGAGGTGCAAAAAGGGACGGGAGAGGGTGGAAGAGAGGCAGGGGTGAGCCAGAATCTGCTTGGCTATATTGCGAAACTTTACCCTCAAGTTTATCCTTCCCCTTCCCAGAACTGAGTTTTCATTCGAGCTCTCTTTCTGCTGATTCTGGCAATTGGCTTCCTGTCCTATAGGGACTGCTGGAAAATTATCATGCTTTGCTTTCTGCTTAGGTGGAAGGTTAATCAGAACTGCCCTGCCCATCACGGAGAGATTTTTCTCTGCTGCTGTTGCTTCCCCCCCAGCAGTCTTGTGATGCCTATGGGCAATGTCCAGAGGCTCTCGGACTAGTTGCAGAGCTGAAGGTTTCCTTGAGATCAAGGCAGTTTGCTATGTGTGATTAAGAATTACACTTTGTGATAGTCTAAATACGCGGTGGTTCAATCGAAACTTGAGCTTGACAGCTGTCTGTCTCAACTGATATTACTATATCTGATTTCAAAGTTGCACTCCAGGCAATAGTTACTGGCTTTAAGAAATTTTTACACACAAAATAATGTGCTAGTCTTAAGTATTTCTTTCTTCTGACACATCTTAAAAATTAAATTAAATTTAAAAATTTATATGTATATGTATTAACAGCTGAAAGTATGCTGTAATTCAAACCATATTCAGTTTTTGCTCTTTGTTCTCCACAAAAGCAAAGTTCTGTGTGCAGAGATGTCTGCAGAGAGTGTTTCCCTTTTTCTGCCCCTGCTCCTGGAGAAATGACTCTCGTAAGATCTTTCTGTGAGTGTCTGTTTTCTCTCCCTATCTCCCTGGTCACCCTCACAAAAACTTTTAGCCAGCTAGTGGATTCAGTAAAATTCAGTGAAAGCCTTTCTGTTATGCTGGATTCTTGGAAAGTTCAAAAAGTAAAGGGAAATAACCTGGATTAGTGCCACTTGCCAATCTGCATGTGTGTGGCCCAGACAACCTTTTCCTTACTTGGTACTAATGTCAAAAAGGATATGGAGTTTACTACTGGGTTTGTGATGGATGGAGAGAGGGAAGGGGAAGGAATAAAATGGTCTGCTTATGAATTCAAGCCCTTCCTTCAGTCTTGGCGTGGAACAAAGCAGTTGAAATTTTCTGTTTTGCTGTGTCACCTAAGTGAGGTTTTTATTGTTTGGTTTGTTTTGGGGTTTTGTTTGTTTTATAATATTCATAGCACTAAGTTAACTAATTAAAAGACTAACTTTTGCTATGGTCTTAAAGAGTATTAGAAATTAAACATCAGGCAAGTATTGTCCTTTTTCTCCCCTATAAATATGCACAACCACTTTGGAGACAGTTTTCTTGTGGTGTCCTAGAACAGGTGAGATTCCCATTAAACTCTCTATTAAATATAGTCAATAACCTTCAAGTTTCCCATCTTCTGAAGAAAAAGGGAGTCAGCTATAAAGGTTTCAGTTATTTTATGTTGGATTTAATGCAACAGCATCTATTCAATAGCAGTCCCTTTGCTTTGGTGCTGGCACCCAGTAGCTATGCAGATCGACATCATCAACATTGCAAAGGTGACTGATTTTGGAAATACCTCTATAGACACCTTTTTGGTTGGGAGAGATGGCAAACATTAAAAGGACAGCCTGTGGGACATGCAAATCAAATTCATATAGTTAAAGAGAGAGCCAAGTACTTTGGCTTTAAGGGCAATTCAGGAGTTGGAAATTCTGCACAAATGGGAATTAAACTTTTTTTTTCAAGTAACCACCTACCTGTGAAAGTCCTTTGCCTTCTGCAGGTCTACATTCCCACCTGCAGCAGTAGTCAAGGGTGAGAACCCCTGATGTAGGGCATGGCTTACTAATCAGGCTCTCCCATCTATGCAGGGATTTTATTTCTAAATGTGACAGGAAAAATTTGCTTCAATATTTTTTTCTTGCCTTATTTCATTAATCAGTATGTCCTTCCCTTTTGTAACTAGGAGAGAGATCACTGGGAGCCATGCCAGAAGGTAGTTTTCTGGAAGTGTAAACTGTGGATGGTTATAACTGCAATATTTCTAATAATCTTCCTCATCATTCTCATCAGCCTAATTCTTTATTCTAGTAAGTATCTCCCTCTTGGTTGCAATAATACAAATGGACAATATTTACAGTCTAATGTAACATAAATGCAACAGTAGCATCCTTTAAACTCCCTCATTAAGCTGCTGAGGGACTGGGATACCGACTGCAGAGTGTGTTGAGTAGTGGATCTGAATGCTTTTATCTTAGCATGCAGCAAGCAACTTGTATCCTGATCAGGCAGCAATTCCAGTTTATAGCTAAGTGAGAAAGTGTTGTGAGGAGAGATAGGGGGATGAGGATGGAAATTGTGTTGATTCCCTAAGTGGTGTCACTGTCAGCCAGGCTCCCAGAGCAGCTGGCTTTTGCTGATGGGGGTGGGTGTTTGACCTCCACACACTGTCACTTTTCTTCAGGTGACTCACTGTAAGACTCCAAGCTCACAGGATTGGCTGGGGATTTTGCTTTAATATAGATATAGGGTTCACTAATATCTCGAGACAGTGTCAAGAGAATAAGCCACGGGCTT
>JAWWES010000001.1:19761700-19774046 GCA_035583135.1 Lophotriccus pileatus
TAATGTGTGGTCTCCCACACGTTTTCTCTGAGGACATTACTAAGAGGGTATGTCTTCCTGTGATTCTTGGCAAAGCTGATTCTACTTACAACATAGTTTCAGTGGTTTTTTTCCTTTCAAGAAGTTTCTGTTTCTCTGTGTAGCAAGTCCACAAAAAAATATTCAGTTGTACTTCTTGAAGTCCTGATCTAGAAAAACAGGCTTGTCTGCTTTTAAGCACAAAAAGAGCATCTGATTTTTTTCCACCAAATTTGATTAATGGTTAGGACACAAAATTTTCATTGAATAATTTAGGAGGGGCTTGTGAAAGTCATTCAATTTCCATCAAGCCATCATAGTTCTGAGTTACAGCTGAAATAAGCTCAGCAGACAGTACTCATTTAGACATTGTGAAAAGGGAGTGTCAGTAGAGAAACCCTTCCCTCTACCAAGTAAAAGTTAGAAAAGCTTTTTGGCACTAATTAAATCCCAAACCTAACCATGTGAATTGCACATGGCCACATGAGTGCACGCTTTCAGGTCACCCTGAATGCCTCTGTTGTGTTAAGGTTATATAGAAATCGCTCAAATGTGCAATTAACTTTTCTGTCAAATTTAAAAGGACTGTGCACCTCTTCCAGGGCAGGTATTTGCTGATATTTGACCAGCAGTACCTGCGTTTATGCCCCTAAGATATTTTCTAAGAATGATTTGCTGTGCTTTCTTTTGTGGGGAAAAGAGAGATTAAATAGGAGAAATATGTTTTTCTTTTTTTCTTTTCTTTTTTTTTTTCTATCCCAGCTAACACAGGTCTACAGTTCATCTCCAGCTTTAGGACGTTACTTTAGGTCAGCTCAAGTGATTTCTTTCAGGTAAGCAATTTGTCACCAAAATGATCTGAAAATGCTTTGGATGAGATAAACACATAGACATGTGTTGTGTGGGGGAAAGTTAGGTTTATAGGTGATGAAAACTGGTCAAAAGATTCTCTGGTGCAAATGGAAAACATTTCTAATAATATTTGAAAGTAGTATTTTGTTGCTGTAAAGTATCATCTCTGTTATTTTTGGTTCCAATGGCAGCTGTTAATAAACATACTCAAGGATATTTATTAAAGGGAATATTAATTGGTGGAGACACTTAAAATTGATGTGGCTTAAATAGTCTTAAATAAATAAAAGAGGGTTCATGGGGAGGAGAGAACTGTTTTGTTCCCGAAAGAGGTAAAGGCAACAGGAATATACATACCTCCTGTCCTGGAGAAATAGCAGAGAGGCAAGGGAAGACAGTCAGAGAGCTTTCTCAAGGAGTTCTCAAAATACTTGATTACAAAGGAATTAGAAAGACTGGAGAAAATCAAAGTAAATTCACAAAGTCCCAAGGCCCTTGAGAGAGCAAGGACAGAGAAAGAGCTCCCCTGGGATGTGACAAGAGGCAACCCTGAGGGCTCTTTGCTCCCTTGAGGGAATATGCTCCCTTACACTCACATTCAACCACTTTTTGTAATGTTTAAATTCTGTGAGCACAAAGTGTAGCTGTTGAATGGCAGACAGTGGATGTAGCAGACCACAAACAATGAAACCTCCAGAGGTGGTCTCCTGTTCATACCCGACTTTGTTTTTCAGTAATGAAAGCTCCACTGTAATTTATCAGCTAGTGTTTTCTGTGCCACCATCAACAGAGGGATTTATGGAAAACCTGATGAACCCAGATTTTATAAGGAACGTTTTACGGCAAAATATTTATGATGAGGACGATACTTTTGATCCTGGGACGTCGGAATGCGACGGGTTAAAGCTTGACCGAACTTCTCTCACGTGTAAGTGCTGCCAAAGTATTTATGGTAAAGAACAGAAATAATTGCAGAAAGGTGCTGAGATTTGTTAGGAAATATATTTTGCACAACAGCATTAACAACACTGTGAAATAGTTTTGAGGATGTCCTGCTATGCATAACTTATTACCCAGGATTCAGTGTCAGGTCCTCTGATAAGAAAGGGAACAGTGAATTTTAATCCAAGTAAAACAGGATAAGTAATTTGGGATTAAATTTCTCAAATTTTTTTTTTCACAATCAAGGATGAAAAAGACTCCTGATTTTTGTCTTTTTGGAGGGGTTTTTTTTGGTGTTTTTTGATTTTGGGTTTTTTTAGGTTTTCTTTTTTTGAAAATTTATTATGCACAGAGATACCTTTTAAAATCACCACATTTTCATTCTCCTGGGTTTTCTAAGCAGTGGTTCCAATGACTACCAGTGACTAGGCAGTGATTCCAACAAATTTATATTTGTCTTGATAGAAATGCCAGTATAAAAGTCCCATGAGCTTTGCAGTTATAATGAAAACAATGCATGGAGCTGCTTTCCCCACCCCCAATTTACTAATCCACACCTGTGTGCTTTCAGAATAATCCTAGGCCAATACTTCAGCATGCAGTGTATATCATGATTAACTCAAGTTTGATTTTAATTTTAATATTGTACTGTTTTAACTTTCAGAGAAATGATGGAAAAGTTCCTCATCTTCACCACCACCTAGAAGACATGAGATCTCCTATCTATTAGTAATCCCAGGGCAGGGAGCTATTCATTAGGTAGAAACACTTCTACAGTTGTTGTCCTGTAAATGCTGCCTGTGATGCAATATTGTAAATGGAATATGTGGCATATTTATAAGTGTTGCACTCCTGTAACGCCACTACCTCCTTCTTTATTGTCCTGATACCTCAATAATTCAGTTTGCCCTTGTGGAAATCATGTATCTTCTGTGATGCATGCTTTGAAAGCTCTGCTTTGTCCAGCTTTATGATTAAATCTGAATGCTCTGTGCAACCTTTAAAAGTGCTTTCTTCTTCCCCCGGTTTATCCAAAATCATCTGCACAGCTTCACCCTTAATGCTCACTTCCACCCATGCCGTTACTTTTTCCCCTCCTAACTTCATATGCTGTGTTTTCCTGTTGCTCTTCCCTTGTAAAACAGCCTGAAAACTTTTATATATATATATATATATACACACACACACATATATATATATATGCATTCTTTAATTACATGTGAGATCTTTGCACTAGATTCTCAAGGAAGCTTTAACTCTCCTTATTCATCCTAGAGCCTTCCTGGATAAGGTGGTATCTGCTCTATTTTTCTCTTCTTCAATGTGAAATAGAAAAGAAGAAAGAAACATCATGAAGAAACCTGTCTTGTTCAGTAGTGCATCTGAATGTCACAGGAATCTATCAAGGGTAAAATTAGCTGGGTGCTTTAATAAGTAGCTACTGCTACTAGTGAATAGACAGATATTTGACCCATGTTTGTAAATCTGAAGACTTATTAGTCTACTCCCTTAGCTAGAGTCCCTGTGCCAGCACTGGGGATAAAAATGAACAGATGCAAGGCTTTTGCCTTAATAAGGCAGCAAATGGTTGTTCTTGCTGATGAGAGATCAGATGAGGTGGATCAATGCCAAGGGCAAGGTGCTGAAGCAGACCATGTAGGCCAGCGTGGCGTGAGAGTTACAGACAGTACCTGGCTATAACCTGAAAATGAAGCATTAACTTTACACAGAATGGAATGTGTTCACTACCATGTTAGTGAAGTGTGCCTTCTTGTCATTTATTTATAGCCTGTACAGTGTATAGTGCTGTTGGATAGACGCACTTATTTTAAGAAGCATTTTGTATTTTAAGAAATGCCTTATGGTAAATCGCATTTTCTAATATTACCAGTTTATTTAAGGAGTAATCTGTCAATATTATTGTGCATTAAATTATTTTTAGTCAAGTGTTTGTGTTCAAGCTCCAGTCTTTCAGCTGTTTGAACTGGAAAATAACCTCTGGAGTTCTAAACACTAAGAGCTGTATGAAGCATCTGCCTGACAGCTGTGCACTCAAACCCATAGCTGTTGTTGTGTGAGTTTTATCTGAGCATGGGAAACATTCTGGACCAAATTAGTAGTTAGCATGACTCCCTTGTTTGTGGCTAATTCTGATCCCATCTTGATTTGTAAGATGTAGAACCATATTTTCTCTTGCTGTAGTTTTCTATGCAGCATATAGCTAGAAGAGGTATTTCTTTTGATCCTCTACACTGGGGAAGGTTAAACTTCATGGCCTGTATGGTTTGTACTCAAAAGCAGCAGGCTATAAAAGTACCAGCAGCAAAGAAATAAGTTGCTATTGAGATGCTGCTCAAAGTTACTGCTCTTACTAAGAACATATCCTCGAACACTTTTTAATTCTAAGAGCCGAAAAATAATGTCATGATTAGACTTCTTTATGGTGATACCCCTATGAGCATTAAGAGTTGAGAGGAAAAAAGGGGACAAGCAATCATTTTTTTACCCAGCCATCCTCCTCTGCCCCAGTACCTTAACCCCCAGGAAAGAAGGAGATGGAGTTGTAGTAAGACGTGATATTAAACAGAAAATATCCAACTTTACAGTCTACATCCAGACAGATTGCATTGGTTATGATTCAGTTCACTAGGGACAGCAGCGTGAAAGCACATTTTTTCACCAAGTTAGATATTTTATGTGGATGCTTAATGTCAATTTTAATAGAAGGAATGAGTTGTGTCATGGAAGCAACACCTGGGCTTCTACTGCTGAGAGGTTGTTACCACCTGGGCAGCATCAGTATTCACATTCTTCTCAGTGGGTGTAATATTTCTTTTGCATGCTGTTTATTGGGTTTTTTTTTACTTAATTCCAACTTCATTAAGACTTCACTCTTGGATAAGTAGTATTACATTAAAAGGGGAAGGGGAAATTTGATAAACGAGTTATTCATAAAAATTGTGCATTGTATGATGGTATAAATCAAGCAGGACAGAAAAACTTTGGAAAAGTGTAAGTGCACCTAACACAAGGCTTATGCTCTCATTTAAAACATAAAAGATCCCCCAGTCATACAAAATAACCCTGTTATTATTGCATTTTTGAGATTTGCATCAGCAGTTATTTAAGGCCCCTTTAAAAAGTATATAAAAGGTGCAGCCTCGATTGGCTCTAACATTGAAGCTCTTAATTTTATATAGAGGAGCACTGTCTTTATGGTGGCAGTTGCTATTTATTCCTCCTGGTTTAGTTGTCTAGTGCTGTACCCTGTCCATGTTTCTTTCTCTGATCACCTTTTCATGGGCAGGTTTGTATCCAAATGCATAAGCACGGGGGCCGAGAGAAAGAGAGAGAGAGTTGTTTGTTTGAAGACCTGACAGCCGAGGTAAGATGGTTATCACACACTCAAGTTAAAGAGTGCCTTCTAAGCGCCAGGATATCATCATACTCGCTGTGCTCTCCGGGGCTGGCGATGGTTTCCTTCACCTTGGGCACTTTGACAACCGCGTATTCTGTCCCATTGTTGCAATCAGTCTCGGACCCTTCATGTTTTACACTGTGGCTGACAGTCGAGTACCACAGGTCACTGGAATTCACAGAATCTCTTTTGGCAACATGTTCCTGAGGGTGGAAATGGGAGAGAGAGAGAGAGAAAGAGTGAAGCTCAACATGATTATACCCTGAAGAAGCTGAACAAACCTATTCACTCCTGCAGTGCTATTGACCAATATACCCTGTACCAGGAAGGGTTTGTGAATCCACAGTCATTTCCCTACTATACAGGCTGTGGTGGCATACCTGGAGCTGTCCCATATGGGAGATCATCCTGGTGAGCCCAAGCTGACATCCACCCAACCAGTGAATGGGAGCTGGTGGGAGCGGTGGGAGAGTTACATGGGACATTTTATCTATGTATGTGAAGGGAGAGCGTTTGGGGTTTGCACAAGACTTAACATGGGGTGTTCAGGGGAGGAACTAAAGGGAAGGTTCAGGGTGATTTGCAGACTAAAATGCACAAGAAAACAGAGAAATAAAGGGAGGGGTAGAGGAGTCACAGCCAGTTGCCAGAGAGACTGTAGGGTCTAAGACCCCAAGTGTGTGTGTTGCGTGTGTCTGTGCAGGAGACACGCTGTCCTGGAAGGGGCCCTGGCCTCACTTGAGATCCCTTCCCTGGCAGTCTTCATCTAATGCTCTCTGTGAAAACAGAGCAAGGAGAAAGAAGAGTCCCTTCCAACTCAGAATATTCTCTAACTCCTGTCTGCTGCAATTTCTGTAACAGCCATTAGCAGAGGAGGTAAGATTGTGCGGGCAAATGCTTTCCCAACTCTGTTTAGGCTTGTCCCTCCTTTTGCCTCCTGAAGGTGTTTGCTAATGGGTTGTGGGTGATTGTACATCTAAATAGCTAGCAGGATGACTCATTAAATCTAAAGGGACAATGTGAAGTGATTAAGTACTTGGAACCAGAAGTTAAAAATTTGTTTGCCCTGGTGTTCTTGAACCCACTGGTTAATGAAACCAATGAGTAAGTAGAAGGCTTTATAGTGATAGTCCTTAGTAGTGGCAGTATTTCAATTGAGTGTTGCTGGGTTCATGATGACATTAGCTACTTTTCACACTCTGTAAGTGGAACAGTGGTCTCTGCTTCATGGGTTAAAAAAAACCCAAAAGGTTAGATTTTATTTTTCAAACCTGGAAGTGAGAAAGAATTCTTAAAATAAAATTCCTGCAGAATTCATCTTGGGTTTTCCAAACTTATGTAAATCATACTGTCTATATGGATTCTGCTTGGTGTGAAAGATCTCCTGAGCTTGAGGACACTTCACTGAAAATAAATCCTGAGTTTTGATTAGAGGTTTTATAAAATGTTGAGATTTAGAAATTCCAGAAATTTTAAGGACTAGAGCGATCAGGGTAGACTTGCCTAAGAAAAGGAATTTCCTACCTATCTGCGAGTGCATGGTTCTCTCCTCACCTAGTTATGATTGTAAAGAATTGGGAGGACAGCAGTGTTTCTCTTAATGTGCCTGTGAAATGAGAACAGGTAGGCTCTTAATTTTCATGAGTGACTGGCTCCCAGTCCACGGAGTGAAGCCTAGAACACCACTTGTCTGTCAGACATACAGGTCTCTAACCAAGACTTGCTCATAGCCACATTTCCCAGAATCCTTCCAGTCTTCGTGTTTTAAAAGGCTGTTATTATCAACCTCCTCTTATCGGTGGGGAGATCAAAGTGCAGAGGTGGGGTGGTTTCTCCCACATGCCAGTGGTGCAGGAGGAGCAAGAATGAAGACCTTCATTAAGCCCAGGTTAAATGTAATGCTCAGAAAGGACATCTTTCCTATTGCACTAACTCCTGGGACTGTCTTTGAACCACGCTCTGGAGCTTTTACTCAGGACACCAAAAACTCTCCGAACTTGACAGCTATTTGGCAGGTTCCCCATTACAGTTCCATCCCCCTCCTCTTCCCCCACAATCCATCCCACACTTACATACACAACCGATGAACTCATTTCATCACGCCGTTTTCTGTCATCTTGCCCACCTTCTTCGAAATTTTCTTCTAAACGCCCACTTATCTGCTGGACACCAACTTTGGTTTTACTGATGTCATCTTTATTTAAAAAAAAACCACTTAAACCAACCCGGTTAGGCTGCTAAATGGCAGTGTTTTGTTCTGCGGCACACAGGGCTTCGTTCGTCATCAGGGACTGGAGGCGACTTCACTGACCCTCTGCTAAAATGAACTATTTACAACGCAGAGATAACAAACCACAGGTTGCTGCTGCCTCTCAGAGCCCAGCGTATTAACACAGACAAACAACCACACAAGACTGAGAAGTGCAGCTCCATTCTGGTTTATAAGAAACTAAATGTGCAACCTGAAAGGGCATGTTTGTTTGGTTATTTTTTTCCTTTCCTTCCTTCTACAGTCAGTGAGACACTGGAAAGGGAAACCTTATTCTGTTCCAACAGAGACTTAGCCATTTGTTGAGGCATCAACAAATTTAAAATTACATTACATTTACAGTGTAAAGGTAAACCTTTAAGCCTCAAAGGGTTAAATTTCCCTTTGTTTTTCAACAGAAGAATAACTTCCTTTATTACTAAACCTGGTTGGCAACAGTCCAGTTAAGTGATTAGAAAACGTCAGGTTGGAACTGAAGTTTTTTGTGGAAACATGTCGGTAGTCAAGAGAGGCTACGCTGGTTACCAGGAAGATGAAGGGAGAAGGGAAGGGGGTAGAGCACAGAGAAGCACCCCCCCAGCTGTAATTTGTGCAGTCGTTGGGGACACTCACCCAGGACATGATCACAAGGTTCAGCCTCCTGAATTCTCTGGTTTGGGCCCGGCAGCACTACAGTGAGCCTCAGAAATTACAAGCGAGTGCTGCAGCCTGTTTGGGCTCTGGCTGCCCAAGAGCAGGGCTGAGAATCAGTGTTACAGTTCCATGTGCACACACTTATTTTGTACATAGGCTTAAACTGATATTTTCCTCTGTCCCAAGCAAATACTCTGATTATGGGCTTTTCTCTCTCCCACAGGAACATGATGGACATCACATCTTTCTGATCTGTTAATGTTTTGACTCAGTTACCCCAGAGAGCAGCAAAAAAAAAAAAAAAATTGCTTTTAATCTTTACCTTGATGGTACTTGATGGATAGCTGTAGGTCTGTGCTGAGGAGAGAGGAAGAAAACACATGTGATTGTCATGCTTTGGTGCAGCGACATGAGACAAGGATTTTCGGCAGTACAGGACTTAGCTACAGACTGAGCGCAGGCTGTGCAAAAGCATGAGCTCACGTGGCATTAGCTGGGGAAAGAGTTGAATCTCTAAGGGCTAAATCCTCATTGGGTTTTTCTTTTTGTTGCTTCGTTTTGGGGGGTTTCATTAGCTGAAATCAGTTGTACGTGTCTGTCTTAGAAATGGATGTTCTTGCTGGAAATTTGTCTCTCTCTCCCGTAAGCATCTGAATGGCAGAGGGCTGTCATTTGCATCATGCTTTCTCTCAGCCTTGTTTTTATCAGTCTTGTTGGTTCTTGTTATGAGGTTGACTGAACTATGGATTGCTCCCGTAAAATTTTAGAGCTGAGTTTTCACTGTTGCCTAAGATAATGGGATTTTTCAAACATACTTGTTTTGCAACCTGACAGAAGGAGAGACATCAGTCTCTTGGTATTGTGTTAAAGCTGCTGTCTTAGAGAATTTAAGGTGTTTTCAAACATTATTGTGCTGCCTAAACACTGCCATGAAATCGCGGATGTAAATGACTAACAAGAAGCTGTTTTTTGCTAAGCAAATACTTTATCTCGTGAAAATGGTAAAAGTGTTACATCTTTGCTACATGAATGGCTTTACCCACAGGGGGAAAACGTAGCAGTCTGAATAGAAACCAAGACCTCCTGATTCACATGACGACATATGATCCTGGCTATCATGTGAGCCTTCCCTCTTTGCATATTCAATATGCAGAAACTGTTTTATTAGGAGAATATGTCATGCTGGCATCTGTTTAGAGAAAGTTCTACACTGTGGATGCAAAGAGGTTTCCCTCAGCTGGGATGCAAAATGCCTGGTCATGGTTGCTGCCCACGGCCTCCAGAGCGATGCTGGATGCTGGCAGAGAGCTCCCTCTTGCCCCCACCCATGCCATGCCACATCACCCCCAAGGTGCTCAAGGAGCCTCTTTACTTACTTTGTTTGTTGCAATATCTTTTTCTCCTGATAGGGATGGGTATTTTCCACCTAGAGCTTGGAAATAAAGGTGAGCAGGTAGGTCTCCACCTAGAGCATGGAAATAAAGGTGAGCAGGTAGGTCTGGCACTTCATAGTCCCCACTGCCAACCCATGGGCACCTGTGGTCCTGCAGGGAGACCCCTTCTCCAGCTTTTTGGATAAGACATTTTATTCAGCTTCTCTGTTGCTGTTCTCCACTGGAGGCAGTCCCTGCTAAGGCACCCAGCTCTTCCCTGGAAGCTGCAGGAGCAGGGGCTGTCACAGGGGTGTAGAGGCACAGATCACAGGTCCTAGGATGGAGGGATGGCAGGGACAAGCTGGTGGCTGTTGGCAAGTCTTCCAGCATGTAGCTGGAAGTCAGAAGACTGTACTTTCAAGTTTAGGTACTGAAATTATTTGGCAAATTTAGAGCCTATACATTATGTTCAGATTGCTGCTACCATGTTTCTTGGTAATAAGAACTAGGCTTGCTGGGGTGTGTGTTGTTGTTCGTAGTTTAAAATGTTGTGCTTGTAAAATGCCTGTCGTTTACAAATATTTTGCAATGTACTGTTAATATTTATATGTTAGATTTATATCTATAATAAAAATGCACTAAGGGGTGTAAAGCTGCCAAGTCATATGAACATGGGAATTATGCTCAACTTGCTGGTGGAGGTATGTTATGAGTAGGTCTCTAATTGTTTATTTGCATATGCTTTTTCTTCCCCAGGACTGAGGCAAAAAGCTAATGCCACAATTGTTTGTTGTTCTTGATATTTTCCTTGCTAAATGTGTGCTCTTAGGTCTCATTTCTTTTATATACTACTCACGTTTGGCAACTTGCCTGAAATAATTTCTTTCTATACATGCCTCTGGTGCTTTTATAAGAGTAGCAGAAAGTTTTGAAAATATCAGTAAACTTCCCAACTTTCTGTTTAGTGGGAGAATTTTAGATTGCTTTCATTAACATCTGTGTATAAAAATAAAGCCATAATTCTACCTCATTCCGGGTTGTCTACTTGATTTTCTTTGAGTTATGTATAGTGTTTTTTCTACACTGAGCACAAACTCCTCGAACTTAGCTGGAGATGCCAGGGGGACTGTTTCATACAGTTCAGTCCTAGAATTCCTGTGAGATACATTTAAAATCAAATATGCACATATATTTATAATACACATAATTCACATTAGGAGTCTATTGTAACTGTCAGACAATGTGAGTTTGATATAAGTATTTTTGTTTTCTGATCTTTTTTTATTCCCCTTTTTCTTGTTTGTATTGAGTTGGCTTCTCATTTTTTAGTCCCTTCCTCAGGTGGAAAGGCTGTTGGCCTTGGGTAGCTCTTCCCCTGGACCATCAAAAGATAAATAGCATATGTTCCTCTAGCAAATTAGACCTGTAAGGTCTCTGAGGCAGGTCCCCAGCAGTTAGAGGAAGGGAGCCCAACTTGCCTATGGTTGGAGTTGTTCTGGGGGGTTGGCCATTGGTGGGGTTTTTTGGAGGCAATTAGAAGTATAGCTTTATCAGTGAAAATGCTGGGAAATAGTTCTGACCAGCAATCTCAAAAGAAGAAAAATATGACTCAACTATTAAAATGAAAACAAAGGCAGAATTCCTTTTCTTTCTTTCTGTAGTTTCACTTTGCTCTTTGCAGAGCAACAGCATGAGATGTCATGCTCAGGAAGTGGTCAGCCCGAATATAGAAACGCTGCTTAAAAGTGAACTCTTCAAACAGAAGGGGTGAAGTGGCAGGCTTGGGGATGTATAGGAAAAGAAAGTCAAGAAATTAATTAGAGGAAGCAGCAGAGGCTATGGATAAATGACGTGGTCTGAAATCTACAACATTTTCTCCCAGCAGCTGCAGCATGAAGCACGTGCTATTAAGAGCCCAAGTTTGTGTTAGGTCTGCTTTGTACACCTGAAATTAAGATTGCCTTCAATCTGATTTTACTTTGGTGTCCAGAAATATCCAGTTCCCAGCTGACTCCTTGAACCCACCACCTCTGACACAAAACTGCATACCTCCAAAACCCCCATACCTCCAAAACCCCCATACCTCCAACCAAGTGCAAAGGTGTCATCCTTGCTCTGTGTCTGGCTGCTTGGCAAAGAAGGCTCAATGCCCATCACTTCAGGATATTTTTAATTACTGTCTCCCCTCTAATTGGCCCTGGCCTCTCCCTCTTGGGACCCCACCTGCCGTGTGTGGTCAGCAGCTACGCACAAACTAATTCACCTGAAGCTGATGAACTTTTCCTGCCAGTCTCATGGGAGTGATAATTTGGGGTTATTTCCTCCACCTGACTGCCAGTTTTCCCAAGCCTTGTAGATACCACCCCACCTGCAGGTGCCCATTTACTTTGAATTCTTTTTCCAGGTCTGTTTAAAGTTGAGCTGAGATGAACTGCAGTTTCTGTCCTGCAAGGGCAGCTGGTCAATGCCCTCCCTGAGTTAATTCTCCTGGCACTGATTTGTTAGAGTTTTTGATGGTGAGGAAAACACAATGTGGATGAGCACAGGCTGGGACACAGCACCATGTTGGTGCTGCCTTTTACAGTAGTGGCCCTACCTCCCCTCTGCTCTCATGGGGGATATGGGATTCATGGCCTTGTCAAGCTAGAAGGAAAAATTCTGCTTTACAAAAATCTTGCTCACAGTTCTGATTCCTTCCCCAAAAAAGCAGATTTCTAAAGGATCAGAAGTCCCACCTGTAAGTGTGACACAGCCACTTAAAGCGGTGGGAGCAAAAAGCCTGGAGCTGAGACCCTGAAGGCACATGAGCTCATCTCTGCTCCTTGCTCCCACAGGAGAGGA
>JAWWES010000001.1:19775270-19788561 GCA_035583135.1 Lophotriccus pileatus
ATATAATATAAGCTATAAAGACGTTACTGTACACATTAAATAATTTTCATAGACTGGGAAAACATTTTTCTCAAAGAAAACAAAAATCTACTTCCATCTTGGGAAACTAAAAAATTACCAGCCCTTTTCCAACCTACTGATGGATTACATTTTTTAAAAAAGCAAAAAGTAGTACATTGATAACAGTATCTTCCACTTCCTCAACCTCTCCAACATCCTAAAACCCATTCTTACATTTTTTTTCCTAAACAGAATATTAATAAACATCAATTTAATATATTGCAAAATTATGTTTCATCATTCATTTAGAACAACAAAAACGCAATCATATAAAACACTCAGAACCACAGCCTGGTTATGAGAAGTCAGATTTCTTAAAACATTGGCAAAAAACGGAAGGAAATAAAAAGAAAGGACAAAAAGTCTCACTAACCGTCATGCCATTAAATAACTGCGTGCTGGTCTGCACAGAAGATATTTCCTGGGAGGAGAGCACACTGCTGACGTACTTGCTTGTAAATTTATCTACAACGTTGAAGACACGTTTTTCACAGCTGTTCCACCAAAGCCTGACCATGGCCGGCAAGTCTTTCAGCGTCATGTGGTACACGGAGCAGGCCAAGTGCGGGATCTGGGATGACAGCGCCCCTGTCCCGGGGAGGGAAAGAAAGGATGCTGAAATACTCCAAACACATTAGTCATGGATGTTGGTGCCTTCACACCACATCCAAAAATTCTGATCTCAAAAGAACTGTGGTAACCAGAATTTCACATACATGTTCCTATTATTGCTACTCTGAGGGCTCGTTTGACTCAGCCGTTCTTCCCGAGCCTGGTTTGTTTGTTTTTTAGCTTAATACTTCACACCTCAAAATTCACATTCTAGTTTAGAGATGACCACTATGTGGACTACCACAAATCAAGGATAATTTTATATTGCAGAAATTACAAAATGCTCACTTTGGAGTGAAAAAGCAATAAGATGCTTGGAGAACAGCTGAGGTTTGCAGTGTTCACGCACAGAAACGGCCTCAAGTTGCACCAACAGAGGTTCAGATTGGTATTAGGAACAAATTCTTCACTGAAGGAGTGTTTAAGCATTGGAACAGGCGGCCCAGGGAAGTGGTGGAGTCACCATCCCTGGAGGTGTTCAAAAAACAAGTAGACAGGGCACTTAGTGATACATTTTAGTGGGCACGGTGGTGTTCGATCAAAGGTTGAACTCGGATGATCTTGGAGGTCTTTTCCACCTTAATGGTTCTATGATGAGATAAGGGAAATCTTTCCCTTGGGATATCATGTTAATAATTCTTTCTTACTGTCATCCAGATAAATTGTTCTGCAACATAGTAATGTTCCAGCAAAAAATTAAGGAATGG
Organism: Lophotriccus pileatus; assembly: GCA_035583135.1. Classification (NCBI taxonomy): domain Eukaryota; kingdom Metazoa; phylum Chordata; class Aves; order Passeriformes; family Tyrannidae; genus Lophotriccus; species Lophotriccus pileatus. The sequence continues at coordinate 19,776,650 of JAWWES010000001.1, forward strand.
AAACTCATTTTCTTTGCTTATACTTACACAGGTACATAAAATAAAAACTTCAATGAAGAAACTTTAAAAACTAATATTCTTTTTCAAGTTTCTCAGCTAAAAAGAGCAGGTTATCTTCTTTCATCATTGTTGATTAACTAGGTCTTCTGAACAGCATGACAAAAACAACACACAATGTCTCAAACATTTAAAATATATAAAAATATTTTTTAATTTTTTGCATTTATGTATTGAAATACAAGAAAAAATAGAAATTCTATTTAGCTTTAAAAAGATACATCTAGAAGCAATGGTCCCACAATAGATCACACATTTTTAGTGTTTTGGAATCTTTATATTCAGATTTCAATAATTTTTTGTTGTCCTTGATTTTTCCGATCAGCATTTCAACTTTGATAAAGTTTCAAATGGGGAGTGTTAGCCAAAGATTTCTAAACATATGTGTGTATTTATCTCTCTGTGTATCTGTTTTATAGGTAAGATTTTCTACATAAGTATTTTTAACCAAAAAGAACATATTTAAACTTCTGCAATATAACACGTCTCTCAAATACACAAATACAATTTTTACTAACCTTTAACATCTAAATGAAGCTCTTCAGTAAAGAAGGTTTTTGTGTCTTTATTTGGAACTTCTGAAGTTGGCCCAGAAAAGACAGGGTTTTCAGGCATAAGCCTGAACAAGTGATAAAGCAGTTTATTCAAGCTTTTAGTTCTTCTAAGGTATTGTGAGTAGAGAACTCGCAGCTGGTACCATTAAAAAAACACAAAAAAACACAAAACACACTTTATATTACAAATATAGCTTATTCTGTAAATAATACAAATATGTCCTTGCAGGGAGGAAAAGCAAGACTGATTCAAAACAAGTGTTTAGAAGAGCAGTTTAGTTCTCTGCACTATTTTGAATGATTAGAAGATCGTAATATGTAGCAAGCTTGTTTGAAAATGCAAGAAAGAATCATCTGTTAATGAATCTTACTTCTCCATTCCTCTAATATTACCACCCTCAACTATAGCAGTGCAGAAATCTAAGTCTAGGGATGCTTTCATAATTTCACTAACTCCACAAAGAAAGAGGTAGGATTACATAATTAACAACAAGGCTGGATGAAACTTCAAGATTCAGACTAAATAAGAACTTTAAGAAATTCAGTTAAAATTAAAAGACTGAACGTATACCTGAGAAGAGGCTGCTTTGAAGAAAGCTAATGTTAACTTCCAAGTGAGGAGATATCCCAGAACAAGGCAGAACTCGTCACTCAGGGGCTGAATAACTGCAAATTCTCCAACGGGAATGCACTCCAGGATGTTTTCTAGCAAGAGTTCTTGAGTGGCCATGATAGACATCAGAGCTGCTGGAGGTGATCTATGGGAAAACGTTACCTGGAATAGTAAACTCATTGAGCACAGCATTAACTGAATTTATGTTCACAGCCTTCCTAGAAAGTCATGGTAGTAAAGCCACGCACACAGAACATCAAAAGGGGCCTTCTGTAACAGGAAAATTTACTTTCAAATTCACACACCAGTGCTATATAAGGATTTTTTTAATTGGTGTTTTTACCTTCTTACAAGACAAATTTAAACTGAATGCTGATTGCTTAATCTGGAAGTGGTCTATGGCTGAGATGATTCAACCTACATCATGGATAGCTGCTTTGCTTTCTTTCTTATCGCACCAACAAAGGAGCAACTGAACGGTGGGTCTCCTAATCATTGCTGGGTTTGGGTTAGGAAAGGTATTAATCATTGGGCTTAGGTTATAAAATGAGTTTTAACCAGTTACCATTCTCCCTTTTCAAACCATAGACTTTATTGGATTCAACCTGTATAAAACACTCAGGTTGATTTTGGAGTTTCAAGTACCTGAAGTTACCTGTGCAGATGGACACGTTCTGAACACAAGTAATAATCTGTCAAGATTTTCCAAAATAAAGCATATATATGGCACTTAGTCTAGTGACTGTACCTAAAACCAATTGTAAAGACTGTCTCCAGTACTAGCAAAGGCAGATTTGACAATTATATTGAATATTTTAAATATTTATGACCCTATTGTCATAGCCATGTAATTTTTTACTTTTAACACCTCCTGACAGATGACTACTCTACTGTAATTTTCAATCTTACAACACATTTTAAAAATATGGAAAACAGTCTTAAAAAAATGAGGGAAAAATACACACAATGCCAGTTCCTCCTCTTCGTCACCATAGGATTTGAGATTTTCATCATCAAATTTGGGCAATTCAGGCATTAATCTAGAGAAATATAGAAAGAAAATCATATTTAATTTTTAAATAATTTTAAATAAATAATTTTGATGTTTGTGATGGGTAATTCTTTGCTTATCAATGTCAATATCACTGATAGGCAAAAAAATAATGGCAATTATTCCTTAACAACCACACAGAATCTTTAAGAGACGTGTCACCATTGCAGAGATGGTTCATGAGTGACATGAAGGAGCATGTAGCCTTGCTCAGTTCTTTTTCAGATCTCTTACATTTCCTGAGTCATGCTAAAATAAAATAAAATTCTCTAACAGAATAAAGCTATTGCACATACTATTTTTCAAATTCTGCATTCTCTCTTTAGGTATGAGAGATATCCAAGCAGTTCACAAGAATAGTACCTATTTTTATGCATTTTCCTAATGTCTTATCTAAATTAGTGAAAATAAAAAGGTCATACTATTTAATGATCATTTCAGACCCTGATCAAACCTGGAACATTTCAGTTTACATTTTAGGATTCATTTGGGGATAAAAATAAATAGCTTTATAGTTATGATACTGATATCTATTTAACTATGATACAGAAAATTGTATCTTCATGTACTGCAGTAAAATTTCTCACTATATATTAAGTCTACTTTTACAATTAAATTTAGCATTCATAGCTTTACATAATGTTCTCCAAGATAGCATAGAAATTGCCCAGTTAAGAATTTTCTCCCATAACGGAGCACAGTTTTGTTAAACATGCAGCTGTAAGTGGTGAAGGAAGTGAGAAATCTGTTGATCCTTACTTATACAGCATATGGTAGACAGAGATCTGTACAGGTCGAGCCCGAAAAAGCAACAACGGAGATAATGTATTCAGGAGAGTCTGGAGTTTATCCGGAAGATTTGTTTTCTGGCCTGCAACAAACTTGGGTGGCAGTTTATGGTTCAACAACTGCTCCTTCGATATGTAGGTTAGAGCTTCACCCAAAGATATTAACACAGAGTTCTGAAAAGAGCCTTCTGATGCATTTTTGGTTTCTCCTGTATAAAACAAGACAAGCCGTGATGCAAAACGTGTGGATGATACCACAAACAAGCATTGCTAGAAACAACTCAAGACTGCACTTAGCATCCACCTAATCTTAAGAATCAGTAGGTTAAGTGCAATTACTTTCCTAATTAGCTTGTAAGTGTTAAAAAATATGAGTTTTTATAAACTACATTGATATAATAATCCCATAAATTAAAAAATACAGCCCATTCAGTTCTATTTCAGAACAGCCTGGCTACTGCCCTCTTTGCCATATACTTGCCTGTGATTTTCACCAACAAAGGTAACAGCAAATTGTGAATTCCCTCAGAAAAGAATTCTTTCCATTCACTGATCAAGTTCTTAGGAAGATTTTCAGTAGTTTCAGGAGCTGCAGCTTCAAAGTAAGCACTAAGAGCAGATGCCAAGTCACAACTAACACAAGCAAAAATCTGCACAAGCGGGACATGATAAAGGGAACGGTTTTCACTTGTTGTCTAGGAGGAAATAAACAAAGAGAAAGATCTCTTAACCAAAAATTTGCTTTAAAATATGTTTCACATTCCCTGTCTACATCAGAAAGCCTAAGTTCAAAGAAGATTCAATTGCAAGGACCATTTGAAAATTATTTGGGGTGGCGAGCTGTGTTTAAAAATTTAAATTGTACTCTGGTAAGACTTCCTGAAATGAATTTACAAGTCTCACCAACATTTAGAATCCTGGATTGCTTCCATCATATAACCTTCTTTATAATGACAGAAAGAAAATTCAAACAGAATGTACCACACCTGGAGCACTTGTGCAGTCCAGTGAGACAAAACTGATCTGTGAAAGTGTTTTCACTCTTCTCTCTCAAACATAAAACCTTTACCAAAATCATATTTGCATTTCCAAATTGCAAAAGGGAATTGACAACACACTATTAAAAACTGGAAACTATGGAAGTGGCTGTTAGAAGAATATTTCTTTTCCAACCCGGTCAGTTCTATGATTCTATGAACAGACATATTTCAAAATTATTCTCCAACTACCAGTGGCATTATTAAATATCATATTACTTGAAGAGTGAGCTGATTTTGTCTCCATATACAATAAGAAACGGGAGAGTATAGCTTTTGAACTACACATGACCTTTCTCAAAGCCCAACACGCACAGGATTTTAGGCAATTCTTTTTAACATTGTGTCAGATGTTTGCTACACTGAGACTACAAGTGTCCCTGCCATATGCAGGGAATGATCAAAAAAGGTAACCACATCAAAAGTGAGGATGCTTTCACATTACCTCTAACCAAGCCAGCATGGAGCACATGATGAAGTCCCACTCATTATCAGCCAAAGGAGCTGTGGAATACTTCAGCAACAAGGGAAGGTAACGGATCATCTCGATGTTGAAACCAAGCAACTGAGCACTTGTTTCTTTCAGATTGCTGTAAGAAAAATACAGCCAAAGCTTACATATCTTCATGTGGTAGATATAAGTATCTATATTCTTGCCTTCACTCCTCCTCTCATGATAAATTAGTCTGGCACCACCGCACTCTGCCCTATGTGCTTTCTGTCTATCACAGGCCGAGTGCTACATTAGCTGCCAAGACTAGTAAGATTCCTAAATTACAGATTCAAAAATTTGTAAAATTTACACATTCACTCAAGTAATACATTTACACAACCTATGAAATTTAGCAATTTTAATTAAATGAATGCAAGGACAATAGTAATGAGCCTTATGGTGCCTTCTAACCCAGGCCACTCTCTGTTTCTACTATTATTCTGAGACTTTGTTGCCAGGATTTTTCTCACTATAGTCAAGACAAATGAATTTCAGTATATCTTCACTCCTTGCTAGAAGCTTTTCAAGTTACATTTTTAGGTCCAGAATTTTAAAAGACAGACATCTAAGTTTGGTATCCAAGTTTTCTTCTTGCTACTGAAATAAGCAATCAGAATTTGGAACTGAATATCCTGCAACACCTACAAAAGTTAGTCAGTTCTAATGCTTTTGAAAACAGTTGACATCCAGGTGCATTTAAAAAACTCCTTAGTTTCCCAGCCTTCAACCATCCAGGTAATTTTCTGTAGTATGAGTTATTAAATACTTGTATTTAAAGTATATGAAACCAAGGGATGCAGTTTGAAAAAAGATTAAATATGTAATAATAGAACGGTGGATGGCAGTTGTAATGTACAGATTGATTTTGTGTGAGTTAATAACTAGTCTGTATTCTTAAATGCTTGTCTTAGAAATGAAAAGAAGTCAAATTATCTCCAAGTTGCACCCACCAGCTAAAGAGAAAGCTGTCCTCATTCTCATTTTTCCAAGATATTATGATTTTCAGTATTCCAGATAGTAGATGATCACAATCAACACTTCTATCATTCAGGCAGGAGTTCAAAATGGAAAGACACCCAAATGCTCCTATAACATAGTAAAAATACATATTCAATAATCTTAATTATCAAGACAAATGTTAAAATGTGTGTCAAATGACTGAATCATTTTATTTTAATGTAACATAATATCATAAGACAGTTTGGATAATACCTAAGCTTTCTTCTTTGAACATGTAATCCACAGATGCCATTGTTAAATCAGAAATACTATATCCAACCCAAACTTTAAAAACCAACCACCTTCTATAAAATTAATTGATAGTTTATACAATTAACAAAAAGGTAAAACCAACCTCCACTTCATTTAAACAGCAGAGCAACGATTTACAACTATTTTACCAGCACTTTCCTGACCTGAAAAGAAAAAGACCACTGGAATGGTAAGCCTACAGCCTATGTCCCATTGAATGTGAATTTGGATATATGTTGTCTGCTCAGGAATCCCTAGAAAACTGTGAAGCAGCAGAAAGGAAATGCAGATTACAAATAGGAGCACTCCACAGCGGGTGAGGAATGAGGATTCCTTCTCCCATTTTCTTCTGTTTAGTTTCACAGACACAATTTTTGTCTCCCTGGTTCACTTAGAAAGCCAAGAAGGCTCAAATAACTTCAAAGAGTAAGAGTTAGGGAAACTGCCATAGTAGAAGGATTTTTTAAGATTCCTCTCCATTGCTGCATGACACTAACACTGATAATTTTCACACTTTAAGGACATCCATTCGAAGAATTCATATCTGAAATCCTGAGGACACTACCAAGGAATAGATTAAATCCACAGTTTAATGTCACCAAAGATAGGGTTTTTTTTTTCAATTGAAGGAAGCAGAGTCCTGTTAAAAAACCACAAAACCTACATTTTGGGTTTTATACAGACTGATCAATAACAGTATGTGCAAGAACACACAAAAGCAGTACTGGGAAAAAACAGAAAGTACTTTCCTTTTAAATTACAAATCTAATTCATAAATGTGTGTGAGCATTTCCAAATAATTTTCTTGAAAAGAAAACCTTTCTTGAAAAGCAAGTTTTCACAAGTTTGTGAAAATACAGACCCAAATTAAGTGGGTATATTCAAAGCAATAATATAACACATCTCAATCACCTCTTTGGTAATTTTTCCACAGCTGCTCTAGGTGTATGTAGAGCAGTTCTGACTGAGAACACTGCATGCCATGCACTACTCAAAAATTGTATGTAAACTGTGAAAGAGTTCTTGCCAAAGCATCTAAAGACAATTATGACACAACCAGTCGACAAGATTAATATTTTTGCATACTGTGTAGAGCCTAAATGGTTAACTGAAAACTTTGAGAATTACAGGTGTGTTTAAATAAGACAGACCAAACAAGAAGTACAACAATATCAAAATGGTTTTAACAATTCAGCCTAAGTCCTTATAGTTCCAATTTTACCCCAGGCATTATAGCCTGTACTTTCTGAATAAGGCAGAAAACTGTCTGGAAGAAATATGCAACTGAGAAAACATTTCTTTCTAGAAAAAATAATATTATTATAGTTAATGCATTTTACCTAAAAGCAAACACTGCAAAATAGTGTTCTTAAATCCTAATGATCTAGACTAAGGGAGGTAAGAACATACTTACCATCAGTGCTGGAAAGATCTGTCTGTGTGCATGTCATAAGTTTGGCCACACAGTGGAAAACAAGTTCTCTCTTTTCTTCCTCAATTAAGAAAGGTGATAAACACTGAAGTGTATGCAATCTGCCCTCTGTTATCGGCAGAAACCTATTCATACAAGCAAAACATCAAGAATGAAACTAACTCAAAAATTTAACTAGAAAACAAACTGTAAATTGTTTCATAATGATCTAATATCCTCTGATGTAACTAATCCCACACACTAAAAGACAGTCTCACTTTCATATGCCACACACGTGTATCACTTAATTTTCAGTCTTCGGTTGTCATTTGTCAGAATTGGGATTATTTAACATTATCAACATTCACAACAAACTGAAAGGTTATAGGCAGCAGTATTAAGATACCCTTCTGTTGTCTTAAAAAGTTCTTTCCTCTCCCAGGATACGCTGTTTTCTGCACGCATCGCTTTAGCCATGGTTAAGGACCACAGTCTTCCATGTTCCTCTGATCTTCAAAGAAGAGGAAAGACCCTGGTTAATATATACAGATGCTCAGAGTTCACCACAAAAGCATTTGGATGAATCTTGAATCAACACAGAGAAGGAAATACAGTGGCACTTAATACTCTATACAACACAAACTGTGAAGACAGAGTTAAGAGCTCCTCTACTTGTTCTCACATACCTATCAAATACAGTTTGCTGAAGGCTGGCTGTGTTACTCAGGGTACTGAACTTCTTGTATGTGATGTGCATCTCTTCTAACATCTGAAGATATTCCAGAAGCAGGGAAGGAGGATTCTCTAGTTCTTCAATCCATTGTAATGAGTACAACAGTTCTGCAACTAATTAAACAACAGAAGCTGTTGTTTACAAATGACTGCTGAAAATATTCAGTGCATAAGCAAGATGTTTCAAGTCAAGTTTTCACTGGGTTGTTTTTTTAGTATGTTTTTAATGCATTAAAAGTATTATATTTACACACAATCTCAGGTGCTTCAAAGCATGAACTGGATATTTGCCATTGTACCATAAAACACAAAAAACCAAAAAGCTACAGTAATCTGTTCTAGATATTCAAAAAATTTTAAAGCAAATCAAGCAAGCATGACATGAATTACAACTCCTCTCTATTCTCCCCCTTTTTTTGGATATATACTTCTTGCAGACAGGACAATCATGATCTAAGTCCAGAAGAAAACTAACAGATTTGATGACAAGAGCTAGCATGTGGTTCCTTCATTAGCTTACAAAGACCAACACTAAGCAATTACACTTCTCATCATGGTGAGATTTTTGGAGATAGAATTATTAATTTCATTTGAGCACTCTAAAAATAAAAAGAAACTAGATTCCACCTGGTGGAATTAAAAAAAAGTGCTGCCTCAAGTTATCATTACCCTCAGGGCAGAGATACAGTTCCTACTGACCACTCGTGCCAATGCACTGTGTGTTTTGGCAATGAACAAATCTGAAGTTCACTGAAAGTTCAAACATCTCCCAGTTGAAAGTTCTGTTGAGATAGGATGTATATAATCAAAAAAGGTCCCAAGAATATAAACACTGCACTTGTACATAATTACATTTTTAAAAGAGATCTGAAAGGAAAACAAACAAAACAAAACAAAAATAAAAAAAATAAAAAAAAAAAAATCAACAACAAAAGGTAAAAGGATAATTTCTCATACTTGTATGCCAGACTTTAACTATGCATTTCTAATTATCAGTTCAGGTCATAACTACTATAAGATAAAATTCCTTTAAGTTTTACCATTGAAACTTACTTATGTTGTCAATTTTCTTTCTTTCAGCATCATCATTTCCATGGACTGCAGCATTTTCCAATATAAGAAGCACCATTTTACTTAATAAGGCTGAAGTACACAAATGGCCTGGAAGTTTAGTTGTGCCACACAGCTTGACATTTGATCCCAGAGGTTCACAATTCATACTAAGCCTTCCTTCCAAAAGAGGTTTGTGTATCCACTGTAGTATGTGCATAAAAAGAGTATGAACAAATAATTGGTATTTTAATGATGCACAAAAGAGCTATGATCTATTTAACCTTGAAAATTGAGAATTTTTTAAAAATAACCATGAAACAATCAAATTGCCATCAAAAGCACAACGGTGAGGATGAACCACTCCAGCGCATTAAAAAACCTAAATGCACAGCAGTAACTTGAAACTGCCTTGCTGCCTCAGAAAAATATATGTTTCTTTAGAATTCTACATATTTTACAAGAAATACTAGGTTTACTGAAGATTGGTGGTTGGACAGGAAATTTATGTCCTTCCCCACACTCTGCTATATGCATGTCAGCCTTTTGCTGATAGTCAGCAAATCATATTCCTCTGCAGACATCGGCGTCTTTCACAAAATTAAACCTTTTTGAAAAATTAACTTAAAGAACATCTTCACAATGTACATTTTGTCAGATAAAATTCCAGAACTGTTAAGCAAGTTGCTGGTGTTCCATGCAGAAAAGGGCAATTCTGATTTTCTCCTGTAGTACTGGATGCATCCATAAACATAGAGATTTGGTCCTTTTCATGGACAGAGGCTGAAAAGAACCTCTGCACAGACATATGGGTACGAAGACAAAAGAAGGAATGCTTACCACTCTGAGGGACAGAGGCTTGAGGAAAGACTGACTACCCTGTGCAAGCCCACTACCACTGCCATACCTCAGCAGACAGAGACTCATGCAACTTCCCCCACTCAGTTTTGTTCGGTGTGACGTGATCAACGTAAGCTCTCACGAGGTATCCCGACTGTCCATCAGCTTCCAAGAGCTTCGACAACAAATCACTAACTGCAGAGATCAACACCTGAAGACTGAGAGAAGGAGAAACAAGTTTGCAAACAAGTTTGGCACTCTCCAGTAAAAGCAAGCTGCATATTCAACATTGATACAATGCTCTGTATGTTGTACCAATGTGGTTTTCTGCTCCACCCACCGCCTTCAACAGGCTGAAAAGTCTCTCAGCTTACAAATGACCATTAAATAAAGAATAGTATAGCACTGATCTTGGTTTGTTTTAGAGAACAACATATTATGAAGCAGACATGTGCATCCCAATTACCTTTTAACATCCAAAGAGGAAGATTGAATTTGATTCTTGACCCACAGTGCAGCTTTAAGCAAAAAGGTGCTCTGTTTGTGTGTGCTCTGAAGCTGATGCACAAGTGAATTTACCCCAGACATCAAAGTGTGTTTTAATTTGCATACAAGTAAATCTATTATAGGGAAAAGAAAAAAGAAAACAAAACAATAACAAACGGACAAGAAAACCACCACAAAGAAGTAAACTCTAATTACAATCTACAGCATACTGCATGTAGATCTTCATGTACAACGTGTCTAAAGGTCCTAGAGTAGGAAAACAATTCTCTTTTCTATGTGGTTACATGGAAAAACTATCAAGGGCAAATATACAGCTCTCTTGTTGCAGAGCAGTTTGAAATTAACTGTGACACACAGGTAAAATTTAATTTAATTCAGAATAAGTGATGTTCCTGTTGTCTACTACAATATGGCCACATGGTCTTCAAAACCACAGACCTTTTTACTGAAATACTGAACAATCACAGCATCAACAGTCATTTGCAAAGCAGCAGTGGTTCTCAAGCTGGTATTGTCCCACTTTATTTCTATGACAACTCTGAAACACTGTATTTATTTGTGTTGATGTCAGTAAATGCAAGTACCAGTTTATCACTCTCAAATTCTGCCTTCAAAGAATATAAATCAAGATCTCGGTCTGAACATTAGATGCTGCTAAAGAGAGAGGTATGGATCACAATTTGTCTGGGCAACTTGACCAATATAAATGGTTTCAGAATAAATACATGTGTCTGAAGTGATTGCACACATTTTTTCACAGAATCCCTACACTACAAAATGAACAAAAAAAATGCTCATTTCTTTTATTTCATACTTGCATAACACTCCAGAAAGTGTGCAATATCTCAGCCTCAAAGTTACCCGATACTAACATCAAAAAAGTTTAAAAATCCTTGTAAAGATGTGCAGGACTTGATGTTTAGTAGTAACTATGGGCACTGTAAATTAAAGCATAAACTTTTGTATCAGTGACAGCTGCAAGTGCTCAACTGTGTGTGAATTCAGCGTTCTATTACATACTTGAATCCGTTTCATGAAGAAGAATTTAGATGTAATCATAACCTGTGACAAAGTTTGGTTGGAGTTCTTTCTCTAGATTACCTGTTAAGTGTGTTGCATCCTGCCTCTGAGCACACAGCTGGAAGATGGTAAGCAGCAAGTCTTCTGAGGATGGCATCAGTAAACATCCTTTAACGGAGCTGAAAAAGCTTGAGGCTACATCGCAGATGAAAGATACTGATGGTTCAGTGTTTCCAGCTTCAGAAAGATCCTTTGCTTTAGACAGAGCTGCTTGAAGTTTATCAATAATCCTTTCAATAAAAGTTTCATCGATCAATGATTCTATTGGGGAGAGGAAAACAACAGCATGCTTTGATTACTTGATAAACATGGTCATTCAAAGACGTCATATTAATATGGACCAATTTGGTTTATATTTACTGACTCTGAAAGCCAAATAAAGTGCAAAGCAGTTTCACTCTAATGTATACATAAACTCTCTTATTTCACAGACATCAAGGATCATCCA
>JAWWES010000001.1:19790797-19809518 GCA_035583135.1 Lophotriccus pileatus
GTGCTGTGACAAGACCAAGCTCAGGAGGGTCCACCTTTCTGAAGAGGCTGAGTCTGACGACGCTGTGCTAGGTTTTAAACACAGTTGACACAGATCATCTGCCAGCATTACTAGTCTTTCTCCAAGTGTATCTCCTTTCAGCCAGTCAGAGACTAAGGCAAGTTTTGTTGGGCTTGAGCATGCCTGAATCACGAGAAAATAATTCTAAGGATCTTTTCAGGGTATAGAATCATAGAATAGTTTGGGTTGGAAGGGACCTTAAAGATCATCTTCCATATTCCAATTCAAGCACCAACCCCCCCTGCCATGGGCAGGGATACCTTCCTCTAGACCAAATTGCTCCATGCCCCATCCAACCAGGCTTTGAACACTTCCAGGGATGCAGCACCCACAACTTCCTGGGCAACCTCTTATTAACTATTATTACTAAGTAAGCATAAGATTACTATGTCAAACCTACACACACAGTGGAAATCATATCATCTGTCACAAACAGTAAGTCTTTAGGTGTTTACATCTGCAAGAATCCCCCCAGCTTTCTTTTTGGTCAGAGACACCAGCTTATGGCTAGGTCAGACCTCTGCTGTAGAGCAAAAAAAGTCACCTCCTGAAAATGCTTCCTTTTCTTTTTCTTCAACTATAGAGCCCAAGGAATTCCTACACTGGAATTACAAAAATAACTTTTGGATGACCAAGTTGGCCGAAATGAAACCGACTTACAACACAAAATCCATTTACAGCACCTGAATTTCTTTAAAAAGAAATGGAGGGTCACAATTAAAAAACATTATTTTGGTGCTGTAAATATTTGGTGGGAAAAAATGGAATACTACCTTTTCCTTGTAAGCATCATGTAAGGATGATGATATAAATAATCATTTAAGCTAGTGGTCTAATCCCCAGCTCCATTCTCTCTAGCTTAGCAGGGATGACCAACAAATCAGGAATTCCTCTGGCTCAAAAAGCAAACTGACCAAAAATACAAGAATTCTTTTGTTTTGGTACCATCATCTCATTTTTAAAACTGTCTCCAGATTTAAAGGCATTTAAAACAAACACTCCTCTGAAACTATTAATGTAAAATTTTCAAGCTATGGAAATCATCACTATGTAGGTAAAAAAAAAAGTCATTCAAACATGTGAGTCTTAAAGCTAACACTGGAGAAATATTCAAAATTATGCATAACAAGAATAAACAAAAAAAATCTTAAGAGGTACCTTTTGAATTATCTGGAGAAAAATAATCCATTTCAGATCCATCTGAAAAGCAAAACAAAATTCCCTAATATTTAACAAATTCTTTGCTGAATAGGAAGAATTAATACCATTTTAACTGTTCTGGAGGGATTAAGTAGAAGTTGCTAAATTTCAGTAACAAAATCAATAAGGGACTTCATTCAAAAGAAAGGCCACCAATGACTGGTATAAAACTGTATAAAGAAGTCAGAGCAGAGAAATTCTGATGTTCCTTTTTTTTAATGATTTATACCATGTAGAAAGGACCAGATGTCATAACCTTTCACCTCAACACTGTCAAGCTTTCCTAAAACTACCTTCCTTAAATTGAGCTTATCCAAGTTCATGTAGAATTTTTTCTATTTGACTGTGCCAATATAACATTATTAATGAACAGCCCACAAAAAAAGTGATGACTTTGATAAAAATTAATGACATAATGTAAAGGTCATACCTTTGCTAAATCATCAAGAATGATTTTCCTTTCTTCATTACTGTTGCAACAATGAAGCACACTGTATAAAATATCAACCAGGAAATGGGTGTCTTTTCTCCAGTCTTCTTTCAGCCAAGTTATTAAATTCATATACAGAAATTGTACAGATGGACTTCTGTTATGAGCTTTCACTTCATTTTGGGATTCAGGTTCAGCACGGCTTGCATCACTTCCCTGCTCTAAAAGCACCTGGAAAACTCTGTTTGAGGAAAATGAGTTGAGCAGGGCAGAGAGAAATTTCAAATGCTGTTCTGACTTCTGTTCATTGACATACACGATGCTCAGCTCAGCAAGGTTGCAGACCAAGCTCTCCAAAGGTTCTTCCCTTAGATGTGAACAATGCTGCAAGTCAGCCTGTATTTCAGAGTCAGCTTTTCTCATTTCTGTGAGCTTTCCATTCTCTGTGTTGCTTTCAGATTCATCCTCGTCTGTAAATTTGACTTTTAGAAATTTTTTGTTGTTTGGTTTCGTAGCAGTCTTTGGATTCTGAAGAATTTCTAGCATACCAGATATGGCAAACAATGATTTCTCATCAGCATCCAACCTATCAACATGAAGTACACACATTTTTAAAAGATGGTCCCAAAAATTTGACAACAGTTTCTGGAAAACTTCATCTGTGCCATCATCACTGGAGAGTTCTGCTTTGAGTTCCCAAGAGCTCAGCATTTCTGCTATTTGATAAAATAATGGTCCACTTTGTAACTTGGGCTCCTTAAGAACAGCACTGGTAAAAGGAATTAGCTATAAAGAAAAAAAAAATATTAAAGAACTGTGATACAGTTAAAAAATCGTTTTATTCTTTGTAATGCCAAGAAATCATGTAATTTTGAAAAACATTGCAGAAGCAATTCTAAAAATATCAGAATGCTCGAACACTTCAACACTCACGCTTGAAAACATACAGGATGGCTTTTTTTCCTTAAATATAATTTAAACTGCACAGTTAAAATCATGATTTTATAGGAAGAATCACTAAATTCAGTAATATTATTTTTGTTACTCGTTGCTGTCTACAACTGCCTGAAAGGAGGCTGTGGCAAGGTGAGGGTCAGTCTCTTCTGCCATGTCTCAAATAAAAGGATCAGAGGAAATGGCCTTTAATGGCACCAGAGGAGGGTCAGATAAGATATAAGTTTAAAAAAATCACTGAAAGAATGGTCAGGCATTGGAATATGTTGATGATTTTGTGTGATTTTTTTTAAGAAAGAACCTAGGGAAACTTTCAACAGAGAAGTAAATCCTCACCTAAATTTCATATTTTTCTTTCATGTTATTAAAATATGAATAATGTTAATTATTAATAATGGTAATTATTAAATGTACACAGAAAAACATTCAATATTTCTAATAAATACCTGGTCAGATATAAGCATTTGATGAATTTGGGTTTGGTCATCTTCTTCTATTTTCTGTAGGGCAGCAAAGCACAGACACTCCATAAATGCAGTTATAATTGCTGAACTTTCTGAAGGGCTGGCTATTGCCCGCTCACTTGACAACCTGTGAGAGGCAACATCAGAGGGAGGGCACACTCAGTCAACTGTGCTTCCAAGAAACCCCATATCAATGCCATGAATATTCCCTCTGTTATGTTGTTCTGATCCAAACAACACCAATATGAGAATACAGAATCATAGAGTCATTTACAGGAGTCAGATCGAAATAAATTCAAATTAAAGAGCCGATAATTTAATACAACTTATATTAAAATAACTTCTTCATCCAGTCTTAGCATTCACCAAAAAATATCTGTGTAAATAGAGGAACCATATCCAGTCAAGCATACTGTCCCATGTTTCAGCTGGCTGTCAAAACTCCTGTGCAATTTTCTACACACACCACAAAGGTTCAGAAAGTGTCACTTTCTGTCATTACAGAAAAAAAAGAAAAAGCAAACAAAGCCACCTAAAGCCAGTTTCCCAGTTTGAGCCCGAAAAAATGGAATTTGTTTGCTTTTTAATGAGAACTAGACCACACAAGGATCACCAAGTCCAGCTCTTGAGTGAATGGCCCATATGGGGATCAAACCCACAACCTCGTTGTTATTAGCACCAAGCTCTATCCAACTGAGCCAATCTCAGGGTCATCATTTTATTACCTGTAATAACATTCTATACACTTTCCAAAACCAACCCATACACTCTTCTCCAAGAACTTTGATAATGGTCACACCAACATCAGTTGAGAACTGATTTTTTGTTTAAATTAATGGCATTTTAGTCTTTCATAAAATAATTTCTATGTGCTTCTGAGTACACAATGCACATGTAGCTATTTAAATTAGATTCGATAGAAAGTTGGTTTTGATGCATTTTAAAGGCAAAAAGTGATAGCAGTTTCAATCCTTTAAAAATCAGTGTCACAAGAATTAAAGTTCCTGCATACAGGAAATTTCACTATCACAGTGCTAATTCCCAATAACCTCTGTAAAAATTATACACTGGTGAGAAGAGACTGATTCTTAAGAGTCACTCTTAATTTTAAATTAATTTCCCATTTTAAAATCTGTCATGGAATAAACATAAAGCTTTGACAAGGAAAGATAAGAATGGTTTATATAAGGAAGATGTAAAAAAATCAAAAGGAAAGCTGAAGGTTTAAGATGACAGAAAGAGGCATAAAGGACTGACTCTAGTTTCAGATATTTAAAAGAATTTTTAAATTATTATTTTCATTCATCTTTAAAAGCCTGAAGAAGAATGGTTCTCTCATTTCCAAATGTAAAAGAGACTGATCCCAAATAAATAAATTTGTGGTTCATACCCTTGAATTATAGAGTCGAAAAAAGTTCTGAAATATTCCAGCTTCGGTTTCATAACAGCAGGAGGTACCTTGCTAATGAAAGGCAAGAGGTTGGGGTATATAATGGTAGCCAGTCCTCGTCCACCTTCTCGAAGCACAGTCCACAGCTTTGGCAGAACTCCCTTTTTGGCACTGACATGACTCCAACAGTCCTGCAGAAAAATAAAATTAAACAAGAAAAAATAAAATTAAACAAGTAAATTAAACAAGAATATGTTGCCTCAGAAGAACTCCCAAGGTAGACATTTAACCTACCTCCACATACCGTAGCTGAAACAAGTTATTGTAAAATCTAAATTCTCTTCAGCTACTCACTTTCCAGTATTTTTTAAAATCACTTTCTCCCTATTTCAGCTTGTGAATTTAAGAAGTTAACATGACAAAACTATTTCCATATTGTTTAAAATCAACTGACCTTCCTTATTAGCCAATTGGAATCAAAGGCTTCTCTTTAATAATGCTTTCACGATGCTTCACAAAAGTCATCATTGTAATTAGCCCGGTATTTAATTTTAAGTTCTCATTATCAAGACCAAGCAATACTGACTTTTGAAGCATCACTCACTTCAAAACTCTCTTCAGAAATTTTCTGATGGTTACAAAATACTTTGGCACTTTCTCCTCCCCAAAATGTTTTGCCATCTTATCTATTATATTTATAATACTTACTATAGTTCCAGATACCTATATTTATAAAAGGCTGAGCAAAGATTGTTTGGGGGTTTTTTCCACAGAAATTGTTACAGTTCATATCACCAGTTAAAAAAGAGATTTTCAGTATTAAGGTCTCAAAACATCCCAGTCTATGGCAACACCTCATCCTGGTAATAAATTCAAAGCTGGTATTTCACTTAAAATTCAGTCAAAAAAAAAGAGAAAAGCTATAGAACCCTTAAACTTGAAGAGCAAACAAACAAACCAAAAATGCACTGCAGGTCATTTTTTTAACTGTCTTTAACCAAGGAAAAGGTTTTAAACATTATTTGACTTACTTGTAGCTGCATTTAATGAAAGGGATTCAGGTTCATTCAATTACACTCATAAAACAACTCTAATTTTCAAATAGGTTGGACACAATAAAGTTACACTGAAACCCTATGGAGGAAGAAGGAGCACATAGCCTTGAGGAGTTCACGTTATTAATATAAAGAAAACCAAATCAAGCCCTTCTTCCTAATTCTATACAGAGAACTTGGTGAAAACTTAAGTTGGAGGAAAATATCTGCCTCTTAGTTTTCCCCATTACCTCAATAGTGGTGATAGCATAGAGCACAGCTTCCCAAAGAGCAGGACACACCACGGCATCGCTCTCATCAATGCTCAGAAGAACAGCAGGACAAACTCTTGGTGCTTCAGCTTTCACCAGCTCAGGCAAGTGCTGGCAGAAAGCAGAAATCAGCTCAAAGAAAGCTGAGCGAACCTGACAGAGACCACAGGAAAAAAACCAAATTTGTCACTATGTGTAGTTTATAACATTCCTTCTACAGTCAACATAATTTACAACACGTGGTCCACATATTTTATCGTATCAGCAAAGGTTTAAACATTATTAAAAATAAAGCAATTATTAAACAGGCTTATCAAATGTTTTAAAGTAATTTGTTCAGTTGCATTTTAATTACTTCTGAAAAGGCATTTTTTCCCAAAAGCAACTTGAAACTTGTCTAAAAATACTACCTCATCATTTCATCACTCTCTGCGCTACTGGTCTTAGCAGATTAGAGACAAATAAAATGGTTTAAAAAATGAAAATCCCAAAGCAATAAAAACACATGCAGTAACCTGACAGTTTGTATCTTTTACATGAATTTTAAATGATGGCAGATTGCCCAGAAATAGATCATGATGACATAGAAATAACAGCTTGGCCTACTGGGTAAATTTTCGAACAATATTGTCTATTTAAGGCCTAGAAACCTGAAGGCTGTTTCAAATATAAGTAAAGTTCATTCTTGTAGAATACAAGTAACTAATACTTCCTTAGGTTAAGTGTATCACCTTTAACTAAAACCAACCAAAATAAAGAAGACATTAAAAAGTCACCTGTGGTATGTTGTGCTTGCTGTATTTCCAGAATTTGTTTTGGGACAGAAGCAACGTTAACTTTTCCTCCAGTGAATGCATCTCTTTCTTTGGCAGCATGTTAAGCAACTTTTTTAAAGCTAACAAGGAACAGGTCAGAATCCGGTAAAATTTGGCTTCCCTTTCTTCTTCTGGTACAGTTCTGAGAAAGCAAAACAAACAAAAAACTTAAAGTGAACCACAAATAAATCAGTAGGCTTCTCGAGTTCTTCTAAACTAAGCTGTCTTCAGTGTTTTTGCATTCTTCTTTTGATTTCAGGTGCCAGCAATGTAAATAAACTTTCCATAGGTTCTAAATTACATTCTGAAGTGTTATAAAGAGTTTCAAGTCATCTCATATTCTACCTACTCACAAATGCTACTCCTAAAACAGCTGAAACAAGAATTAGATAACTGGTAACACTTTCAAAAGCATTTAAACTCAAGTCCCAAAGAAAGTCACTAGGATCTGGACTCAGATAAATACTCTGTCTCTTGAAACAAAACTCCCCCTCCAGGCACAGAGAACCCAATACAGATCAAGACTTAAACCATATACATTAAAGCAGGCAAACATACTGGGGGTCACTGAGTGTATCAGCTGTCTCTTTCAGAAGGTGATCTTGAAGTACCTAAGGGGAAAAAAACCACACACATATAAACACAAAGAAATGTAATATTTATATGTGAACAATATAGTGCACACATTACTCAGAAACAGCTCCACAGTAAAATTTCCCAACCTCTGAGCTGTCTTTTTGAGACATGCTAATGAAAAAGAAAATAATTTGACTCATAATCAACATAGTAGCTGTTAGAACTAAGCCTCCATAACACTGTGTAAGTTGCAGCCCTGTGCCAATGTGCTTCTGCAACAAAGAAACCAAACTGAGGCAAACCAAAATATGCATATGATGGGCCAGCAATGCAATCTTCTACCTTTTTAATCCAGACAATTCAGTTTCAAATAAGACCGGCACAAGAGCATTAACTTTAGTCAGAATTAAACCTGTAGAGGCTGAAACACTGCTCAGCATTCTTTATTCCTTTTTCAATGCAGCTGAACTACTCCAGCATCTTTATTCCATCTGTCAGTAACAGGAAGTGTTGACTGAGCATCATTACATAGAAATGCACACAAGAAAATTCATCATACATTCCTCTGTGTTCATCACAGTGTTCTTATTACTATACTCTTTTATATTTCTTCATAGAAGAAGTTCTTCCCTGTGAGGGTGGTGAGGCCCAGGCACAGGTTGTCCAGAGAAGCTGTGGCTGACCCATCCCTGGAAGTGTCCAAGGGCAGGTTTGGAGCAACCTGGGATAGTAGAAAGTGTCCCTGCCCATGGGGATGAAAACGGATGATCTTTAAGGTCCCTTCCAACCCACACTGTTCTATATTCTCTTCACAGGATCAAAGTTTCAGGTGAGAAAGAAATCTAACAGTGAAGAATGGATGGGAACAGGATGGGTTTTAAATTTATAATAATAGTTGATATACACAAAGCCTTAAAGAAACGCAAAAGTATAAACTCACATTAAGAATTTCATCTTTACAAAACACTAAGGCTTCAGGCTGTTTGCTTGAAGGGAAAGCTTTTTCAAAAGCTACTTTTGCAGCAGAAGCAGCAGGAGAGTAAGTGTCACACTGAGCAATCAGCCAGTATCCCATGATACTTTTTAAGTAAGGAGCTAAGTGTTTTTTCACTTTAAGAATCAGTTGCTCAAAAGATTGCTGAGTCGCTTCTCGAACACGGCGATCATGATCCTGTTAGAGTAAAAAAGGGAGGAAAGATAAATGTTTGTTGGTTTAAGAAATGTATCTTGGCTCCTGAAAGAAACACTAGGAATTGCTCTAACGGATAAGAATAGTGATCCATTCTTTCCCATATCATGTTTCCAACAGTAGCCAGTCTAGAGAGTTTAAAATTTATTAAAGATATTAAAAAAAATTATTTATTACCTGGCTACACATGGTCTTTCAAGTTTGGGTTTGATTTTTAGGGTTTTTTAATATTAAGTCTGGTCAGATATTAGTCCCAGGTCAAAAAGATTTATAATTATATTAACTGAATAGTCCCTTAGCCATTCTAGAATGTACATAAAAGAACTTTTCCTAAGAAATATCCTACCATCTTTTAAACATAAAGATCTAACAAACAGATATCTCCACTGAGCAAGTAAAGCCTGACACCCAAAAGTTCAAGATACCACACACTGCCAATAATGAAATATCTCCACAATAATGAACACTAATTTCCTTCAACTTCATGTTTTTCCTAGAGCTAGTCAGTAATTCCAACAAAGGTAGATACATCAACAAACACCACCTTGGAGGCTGTTCCAGAGAGAGGAAGTATAAAGAGAAGTTTCTAATTTAAATACTTCAATACTTACTAGTGAAATTTTACAATAAATTCTTGGCCAGTAAGGAAGAACACCTTTAACAACTTCTGCTTCTCTTTCCTTGCACATTGTCCCAAACTCCTGCATAGCCTAAAATCAAAATATCAAGAGAATGACTTAAGAAGTCAGATAGATATGTTCTGTAATTCACCAGCTTATATCTCAAACTGCAACTCCCTTTTTAAAAAATCCATTCCTTTCTTGCAATTGAGCATTTACAGAGATAATGCTTTATGCATTATATCTCTTTTACAGAGATAATGCATTATGGACCTTTCTAGAGGTTATCCAAGATATCTTCTGGATTGCAATTCTAGCAAATCTAACCACATGAAATTAATATTAGTTACGTTCACATATTCCTCTCCCATCCTTAAGAAAAGTGTATTGTTTTCCAATTTGTGGGAGACAAAGGATACACTTACTTTTAATTTTGTTGTGACGTCCCTTTTAGAAAGTTTTCGCAAGACCATTCGGAAATCAGCATCCACAAGGCTGTCTATTTCCTCTGCTCCTTGAATTGCAGGAACATATCCTAGATCACTCTGAGATGTTCCAAAGCCAATAAACCCAGGCACTGTTCCACGTTCTTTGGCAAGGAGCTCTGCAGCTCGGCCGCTGCTAGAAGGCTGACAAAAAACAGGGACAGAAGTCAATTATGTATTTAATTTTATTTTGCACACATCATCCTATTTATATTGTACAATTAACCTTCTAATTAAAACAAAGTCTCATAAACAAAAGGCCACCTATGCTTTGAACGTAGAAGTTTGACCTAGAAAATTATTCTTCGCTTTAGAATCAAGCTGAGAAAGTTGGGGCTGTTCAGTTGGGAAAAGAGAAGGCTCTGGGGAGACTTCCAGTATCTGAAGCCCACAAGGAAGCTGAAGAGGGACTCTTCATCAGGAACTAGGACAAGGGGGAATAGCTTCAAACTGAGAGTAGGTTTAAATGAGATACGAGGAAGAAATTCTTCCCTGTGAGGGTGGTCAGGCCCTACTGGATTTATACACGCACAAAAAAGCATAACAGGAAAGTCCTTCTGTAAGCAAACAATTTATTAAGAAACTATTTATCCTCCTTCAATACTTCTGTTCTCCCTAGTTCTTCTCATGGGCTTATAGGGCTTCCAGGGAACACTATTTGTATCACTGGGAAAAATAAGAACAGAGACACAAAACATTCTCCCAGCAACAAAGTGGCCAAGAAGGATTTAGAGGAATGGAGCAAAAGGGTGCATATGTAACACAGTATAATACCAGTTAGTATTACAGTGTGTGTTTTGGAGTTCAGCACCTCTTCTTGTTTGCCCCAGTTGCTCACCGTACCACTGGGTCATGTTTATTTCAACCACACGCCTTTGGAAAGACCGCCCCAAAACCGGCTGACGCTTTGATGTTCTCTGTGATACCTCATACTCCAAACACCTTTTATTTCCTAACAGCAGTTGCAGTTTTGTGAGCTTGTGGGGTTTAAGTAATCTTTTCTGAATGTGATCCCTCAATTATTAAGGACACGCCGCATTGAGTTCCCTAGTCTACTCTAAATTACAGGAGGAATTACAGAACCTGAACACAACCCTTCACGTACATCCTGAATGAGGGGCACATAGCACAGATTTCTCACCACCACTGGCCTGGTGGCAAGACGGAGACACCAAAACAGGTGAATTTTAAGACTCTCCACAGCAAACCCCGCTGAACTTCGCTGAACTTAGACTCGCGGTGATTTCGTGGTTACACCCCCCTCCCGCCGCCCCTCTCCGTACGAACACCACGGCAGCAGCAGCAGTCACACACCCCCAGGCCCAGAGGTGGCCCCGGACCCGACGACCGCGCCGCTTCCCCGCCGGAGCTGGGCCTCGCCCGGAGCACCGGGAGCGGCCGGCCCCGCAGGAGCCCCCGAGGCCGGGCCGCACCGCCCTTCCCGGCCCCGCTGAGGGTTCCCCGTCCCACGGGCCGCGCTCACCCGCAGGTTGCCCTTGGTTCGCTGCTTGTTCTTGCCCCCCATGGCGGCACCGGGACGGGCAGCACCGGCAGGGACGGGCAGCACCGGCAGGGACGGGCAGCACCGGCAGGGACGGGCAGCACCGGCAGGGACGGGCAGCACCGGGACGGCACCGGCAGGGACGGGCGGCACTTCCGGGGCGGGACCGGGGCTGCCGGAGCATCCCCGCACTCGAAAATCCCGCGGGCAAATATTTAATCGGTACTTCATTTATTGAAAATATTTAACCCAAAGCGACTAATTTGTGCTTTTTCAGACGTGGGATTTAGACACAGTATCCGTAAAATTAGGGTTCCTTGGCGCAACTTCGTTGAAACCGGACTCAAAAAAACACATGCAGCACAATGCAGTTTATATTGGAGGAATTCCTTTATATAAGGAATGAAAACTTGTGAACTCAGAAGGCTGAGGATAATTTCACAGTTTTGGAGTGCGCTGTAAGGGAGCCCATCCTTGATTAACTGGTGCTTTTACACAAATAAACTCTTCAGCTACAGATGTAGTGAAGCCACCACGGTATCTCTCTTACCTGCATACACACTTATACCTACAAAAAACTCTTACGCCTTAGAGTAGCCATCCTAGCTCAGCCTCTTAGCATGTGCAAAACTCTTGCAATTTTGCTCCCTCCTTTTGTTTTTAAATAAAATATTGATCTCATGGCTTAATAAATTTTCATGTAGGAAGTAGAAGATTGTTACAAAAAAGTCTTCATGGACTGTATGTAAACAGTAGCAATTAATGTAAACATAACATTCCCTCTCCTGAGATATCCACAGTGCATTTTTGTAACTTCTTATTCATATATTCATTCCCTATATTCCACCTATTCATTCATCTGTAATTCGGTAACTGCCCAGTTGGTTATCAAACACTTTTTTTTTAATTGTAATTAGGTATGTACCCTAAACCTCCTTAAACCCAGAAAGTAAATAAAGTAATAAAGTGTTCATATAGTCATTTTCATTATGCAGGATTTCACTGGGTATTTGTTTTCATTGAAAACTGTATCCATCACGTAAACCATGTTAATTCCCTCTCTGATCAACTGTTGCTGAACAGCTAAGGAATCTGTTATGAGGATTACATTCCAATCGTGCTTCAATGTCCTTCAACCCCAAAGTACATCTGAAAAATGTCAGCACATCCTTTTTCTTCTAAAAAACGATATAGTTGCCCCAAATCCATATGGCTTCCCCTGGCACCATGTGCATCAAAACATTTTTCTTCCAGAGTGGGAAACTTCCGTTGGCTCTGAATCTCAGCATGTCCTCCACCTTCCAAAGGAACATCTTCTCTGTGCCGAATGAGAATTCTTTTCCACGTTAGTCTTCTTACTCTGAAAGCAATTGGAGAAACACTAATCTATCTATAAAATAAAGACTGTTTTAGGAAATACTATGGATTAACTATTATCACAAAAAGTCAACACACTCTGTTTGTGTATATATATATTAACAGAGATAATGGTTCATGAGCTGGTCACAGAAATACTGCTCACAAGCAAACACTCTCATAAGGAGGAGCTTGGGTTTTTTTATATCTCCTCAGGATTCCAAAACTTTAATGTTATTCCTCACAAAATAATTAATGAAGATGTGGTTTCCATTTCAATGCTCACTTCTGCCTTTCCCGTGCTAAGAATTCTCATATTCTCTTAGCTGTTATAATCAAATTACAATGTTCATTTAGTCTGCACCACACAGAAGTATAAATGATGGAAGCAGAATAAAACGTGCATGTAAAGTGATATAAGAACACACATATCTAACACAACTGGGGGACTGTTGCCTATCCCTAGAAAAGTGACACACAGAGCAAAATAAAACAGAAATAAATGTGCACCGTGGTTGCTTTGATTGCTGCAACCAACAGTACAGTGGATATTCAGAGCTGTAAATATGTTATTATAAATACAGTACTTGGCAGATCTTTAATCTTGGAAAGTGATTGGATTTCCCACCTTCTGGCCACATGTACAACATTAAAAAATGTAATATTCTAACGGCATTTCAGTACAAAGAAAAACTAACCTTGACCAGAATTCTTCGCAACTACTTTGTAAACCTTCTACACAAACAACACCTGGTTTCCCTGGCATGCAAAACCCTGAAAGAGAGAGCTCCTTGGCCCAGTCAATAATATTCTTTCTCTTTTGCTTGTTGTAAATGTGATGACTGTAGATCCACAATCGAGTGAACGTGGTGACTTCTGCCTGCACAGCACCTGCAGCTGTCACTGAGGAAGACGAGAGCTCTTTGTCAATGTAAGCAGCTGCGTGGTCTTTAACCCACTGCCTTGCACTCAACATGCAGGGCTCACCACTGCAGTTTTGCATCAAGTATGTTTTCAGATCAGAGTTCAGGCGGATCTGCTGAGAGCGGCTTAATAACGATGACCTAAAGGAGAGTATAAATGCAGTTATCAGGTGGTGACAATTCAGCATGTTTTTAGAATCACAGAATCATTAAGGCTGGAAAAGACCTCCAGCCAGCCTAACCTGGCAGTAAATAATGAAAAAAACCCCAAACAACTGCATTTGTGTAACACACTGTAACATCTAAATGCTTTTATTTGCTGCCATACCTCACAGTAATTTCTGGTAGAACAGTTGGATATTTAAATGGTAAAGCACAGGCCATAGAGAATTCCACCTAAAAACCAAGGAGCAAATGCTTAGTTCAAGTAAGCCCTAAAATCCCACCAAAAAAAAATAAAATAAAGCAAAATAAAATGAAGTGTTTACAGTACCACAGAGGCATTAGGGACCTCGGCCTTTACATTCAGTATAAACTGAACTTTCGAAGACGGCACCTCTGCAGACTCGTTTTCAGCATAGTGTTTCAGTTCAGCTAGAGCCAGCTGGTCTGTCACAGCAAACTCCTCCTCGTAAGGGAACATGCTAGACAGTAAATCTAACTCTGAAATCTGCATCTCCGCTTCTTCCTGGTTAGTCATTTCTGTCGCTCCCTAAGCAAAGAAAAAAATTAGGGAAGAAAAATACAGCTTGAATATGGGAGAAATTTCATTAACTATCCCTATGTAAATCATATTACAGAATGACAGAATATTCTAAGTTAGAAGGGACCCACCACGGGTATTGAGTCCGACTCTTAACCCTGCACAGGACACCCACAAGAATCACAGCATTGAAAAGCATTGTCCAAACGCTTCTTGAACTCTGTCAGGCTTGGTGCCACAACCACCGCCCTAGGCAGGCCAACCACCTTCCGGGAGAAGAACCTTTTCCTACATTTACAGCCTAACCCTCCCCTCCCCTGACATGCCCTCCCCTCAGCTCCCGTCCCTGCCCTCACCAACACCCGGACGGAGCCCGGAGCGGCGCCGCCCGCGCATGCGCAGACGCGTCTCGCGCCCAGCCTCGTCACGGCCCCACAATGCAGCGCGCCGGAAGCGCCCATGGCAGCCGGTGACCGCTGCCCCGCCGCCGGGGGATGAGGTGAGGTTTGCTGTCCGCCCCGAGACGGAGCCATGCGCCACCGAGCCGTTCGCCCCGCGGCACCGGCAGGTGAGGGACGGGAGCCCCGCGGGGCTGCTGCTGCCGCCGCCCTGCTGCGGCCGCGGCCTCTCTCCTCCTCCCAGCGCGGGGCTCGCTGCGGAGCCGCCGCTCCGGCCGGGACACGCGGCGCTTCCGATTGGCTGCGGCGCCTGTCAGTCATGGCGCGGGAGGCGGGCGCGGGCCAATGGGAAGCGGGCGGGGCGGGGCAGTGGGGGCGGTGCGCACGTGGGGTGGGGGCGAGGGGCGGCCCCGGGAGGGGACGGGCAGGGCAGAGCGACCACTTGATCGCCCACCCGAGTACCGAGTGCCCACCCGAGTACCGAGTGCCCACTTGAGTACCAGGTGCCCACCTGAGTGCCCAGGTGACTGCCCAGCCGGGCTGTGCCCAACCACGGGGCACACCCGCTCCCCGTCGTGATGGGCCGGCCCTGCTGCCCTCAGGACCGGGCTGTCGGCTGGCAACAGGAGCCCAACCTGCTCGCCGCCAGGTGAGCCTCTGACTTATCTCTGTCTTATCTCAAAAAAACACAAGATGAAATGCATCAGTCCTTGAGGCAGTGCGATGTATTTCCTGGTGAGGGCTGTGCCCTGGAAAGGGTGGTGCAGAACCCGTCAGAGAAGTCTGCCCAGGCACAGCGTGGGTTAAATTAATAGCTACACGTGTTCATGCTGTCCTACCTTCCTGGCAGGAGCAAGGTCATCTGCCCTAAGAGCATGCTCATGTACACATGCTCACGCAAACACGTTTGTAAAATGCTTTTCGTACAAGAAGTCACCTGTGAGTATCATGCCTGAGGTCTTCCCTGCTTAGTTTCTCTCTGATTCTCTTGGTGTGGCTTAGTTTTTTGGCTGTGACCACTGCGAGCAGGCAGCTGTGCTCTGGGGCTGCTGTGCTGCCGAGTACAAGCTAAGAAATGGGTTTGAAATGACAAATAATACAGGTCAGATTTAGTGCTGACTGTGTTTATGTGAAGGGTGGACAGCAGGGTTAGGCTAGCCTGCAAAGACCGCAGAGATTTGATTTGGAACCCTTTCACCTTCCTTGTTTTCATTGTTTAGAATATGTTGAGTTTAAAGTTTACTTGAGCTTTTTGGCTGATCTTTACTGCAGGGGCTACAGACTAGAAACTAAAAATGTCCTGCCATATGTGCAGTAGCCACCTCTTTGAAGCCAAGCATTTGGTTTAGGTTTCTGTAGTGGTAGATCACTCTTGTGGAGAGGAGTCTACAGGCATAGCAAATAACAGACCCATCTGAATTATTGGCTTGATGTGTGGGGAAGGGGATGATAAATCTTTCCCAGTGAAGAAGTTAAAAAATTGGAACTCGTGTTGTCTGTGTATTTTCAGTTGTGTTATAGAGTATTTGGGTGTCAGACTACTTCAAAGACACAAGGAATTTTCAATAAACAAAACAGAAAGATTGTCATTGCAAGTAACTTCAGCTGGGACAAAACCAATTCTTTTTCATAGAATCCCTGTGTAGTTATTAGTTAGAGTACAAATCCTAATGGGTCATAGTATTTCTGAGACTAAAGTTTCCAATCTTGTTGTTTGGTGCAATGCTTTTGACTTAAGATTTTAAATCATTTGCGTTTAGTTATTCACACTGTGATCTTGTCTATACAACAATTACAGTTGTTTCATGTTAAAATATAATTAGTATTTTTTTCTTTTGAAAATGCCAAATTAGGGCAAGTTAATTCACCTCAAGGGACAGCTTAGCCATAGAAATAACAATGAACAAGTAAAGACGAAACTACTTTCTAATTTTACTCTATTTTCTTTCCTAGGTCACTCTTCCTTTTAAGAACAATTACAGACTACAAATATGGGAAAGAAACGCATCAAAGGCAAAACTGCACAGTTTGATGAGTCTCTGGATATACAGAGTACGTTTCCTCAGAGAAGTCTGTGAACCTAATATTTGTGTTAACCTCAAAGAAGGCTTGAAAGCTGATTAATATTAGAAGGCCTTTACATTAGTCATTGTCTTTGAAGTCTCATTTACAAAAGGTGGATTTTTTAAATTGAAGTTCAAGAAGAAACTTGTTGCTACTTTTCTAAGTATGCTAGAAAATAATAATCTCATCTTGAGAACTGAGATTGTTTTCTGGCTTTTAGGAAAGTCAGACCCACAGTTCTTTACTGATACACAGATTATATAAAATTTCTCAAAATATAAAGGGTTTGTAGGGTCAGCTGTTAAGTTTAAGGCTTAAAAAAATTTCCTAATGAAAATTTTGTTACAGAAGGTTCTTGCTTTAGAAATAAGGGCTGTGATTAAAATATTTTCTGTGAAATAATTTGTCTTTATTCTACAAACTAATTTTGTACTGACCCTGGACACCTCAGCCTCTTTAAATTCAAGTCTACTATACTTTGTAGCCTTCAGTGTCCTGGTCTTCTTTGGGTAGCTTCTGTCTCTGATGGGTGGCTTTTTTAGCTGCTTTTGTGTGGTTTGGTTGTCAGGGGTTTGGAGGGGGGTGTTGGTTTGGGGTTTGGGGTTTTGTTGTTTGTTTCCTGAAGTCTGGGTCCATGTCTGCTGTAACTGGGAATCAGAACACCACAATAATAAAAGCCTGACATAGTAGGTAGGTGTGTATCCAAAAGTTCTGTCAGCTCCTCTACCTAGATGTAGCTCTGAGGGATACTTTTAGCAATACAATAGTTTGGGAAGCAGCAACAATATCCCTGGATTCTGAATGTGGGTAATAAAGGGTTTCTTTCTGACACATCTGATAAATTGTGAAGGTTTTTTTGACTCTAGAACAACTAGCCTAGCTTCTGGATTGCTGCCTGTGTCCTTAACATTTGCATTTGTTATGATACCTACATCCTTCTTGTGCTTTTTATTTTGCAGAACCTACGTGCAAGCATATTCGTAAAGGATTGGAGCAAAGTCATCTGAAAAAGGCACTGCTGAACGTGGAATGGCACGTTTGTCAGGACTGCAAGGCAGACAATAAGACACAAGAGAAGTCTGAGGAGGAGGGGACTGGTGAAGGCCCTTCGATATGGTTATGCCTAAAATGTGGACATAGGGTATCTTTTGTTGTTAATCTCTCCTAATATCTTTCGTTGTCTCATAATATAGTAGAACAAGAGAGCTTCTAATTCAACTCTTATATTCTTTCTTTTTTTATTTTAAAGGTGTTGCTACCTAAACAAATTTGTATACTGGAGCGTGGTTAAAAAAAAGTCTGCTCTAAATGTCAAGTGAAGTACTTGAAAGCTTGGCACAAAGGCATTTAGCAAGTTTAAGGCTAAAACACCATCTTGAGGACTTGTTTTCCTAGAAAGTTCAAATTATTTTGCTGAGAAAGTAAAAATGCTCCTAATCTGTGATTTTTTACAGTAAGGTCTTAATGCTCACATTAATTCATTAAACTTAGAACTCTGCATGCTGAAGAGGTTTTTGTTCTGTTTCAGTTTGCAAATTAAATGCTCAGTCCCAGAGCAGCTTTATAGTTATTCTGCACCCAGTAAATTGCCTTTCTGTCTGCAGAAATATCTAATAGAGACCCATCTGTTGATCCTAATTAGTTTAACATAATTAAACAGTATTAATTTTAGTACTTTGTACTATGACTTTATGTATGTTTCATTGATTGTCAGCTGGATTTTGTGACACTTCTGGTTATCAACATTGTAGGGTTGTGACAGAAATTCTCCAGACCAGCATGCTTTAAAGCATTATGAAAAGCCAAGATCAGATCCCCACTGTTTGGTTCTCAATTTGGACAACTGGAGTGTGTGGTGAGTTTCTCAGGTGTCACTTAAAAGACACAACTGAAGGACAACACAGGCTGGGTTATAATTTGTCTTTTTTTTTTTTTTTTGGTGAATTCTAGGACTTATCTCTAGGCGTATAATAAAGTATTTCCATACATATAAGCCCCAGCAGTCTTTGCTGAGATATGCAGAATAAATGTTACTTTCTTGTAACATTTATAATTAGAAAATTTTTGTAATTAAGGCTGAAATTGGCCAACCAGTAAGTGTGGTTGACTTCATACTTTACTGCTTTAACTTGGTCAGAATCCTGACAAATGGAAATAAATGTTGATATGTAGCTCTAAATCAAACCTTTAGACCCTGGGAGAAGATTCTCTCTGATATGCACTTAGTGACAAACTTACTTTTATTTTCTCAATAAATATGATTTTTTTATACCACATGTAGTCAGGA
>JAWWES010000001.1:19810954-19832794 GCA_035583135.1 Lophotriccus pileatus
AATCAGAAAGTCTGCTAAATGTAGGAGACTACTGTAAAGCCAGAATTTACACTAAATTAGATTTAGCACCTTATGGTAAAGGAAAAGGCTTTTTCTCCCCTTTTTTTCCCTTCTTTGTCACAATTCTGATAGCATAAGTAATGTCCTAGCTCATGGACCTAATTGGATCAGGATTTTGCTGTGTCCCCTAAACTCTTCCAGACATACAAGAACAGGAGGAAGAACATAGTTTTACTGTAATTTTTTAAAAAATGACATTCACTTTTTCTGTGAATAGGGAATTTTCTTTGAGTACTTAGTAGTGCTGTGTTTATTCATCAGTATCGCTCAGTCTCTCTTGAGATCTAAAGGAAAATTGTCGTTGCTTAAGGATAATTTCATTTGATTTTTCTTAAGTAGTTTTCTAGGTACTTGTGAATGTATCAGCTAAAATGACTAAGTCTCCAGCTGTTGCAGCACATTTCCTAATGGAAGGAGTATGCAAGAGGTTTTCTCACTGGGTCTGTACCTGTAAAATAGGCAACTGCAGTGCTTTCAGAACTCTCTAAAATACTGTGCTCAGCCTGCAGTCTGTCTGAAAAACATGGTTGTTTAAAAGCAAACAAACCCAGCAAAACCCCACAGTTTCCACAAAGGCAAAAAAAAGTGTTTTGTACAACTTCCCACTAGAAAACTTGGGAGATTTTGCATATAAAAATAAATCCTGTCAAAAATTCCAACACCGTCCTACACTTGGGTGAGATCACAGGCCCCTTGGGAAATGGATCACAAACATCCAGCAATGCCAACGTGGCTGTCTCCAAATTCAATTTGTTCAGAAAGCAGCTGAGATTTTCCCACAAGAAGCAGAATCTTTTGAGTGGTCAGTTTTTCCCACACACAGTTTTTCTGCATCTAATATTTGAACTTCATATTGGTTGCCAAAATTTTCTTCTCAGGTTTGAACTGGAAAACGGATGAATACCAACAGTCAGTTTTTGTCCATTTCGGGTGTTCCATCTGTTGTTATCCAGCCATCTGTTTCTTGTCCAAAGACTGTATTGTCAGTTTTCCTTGCTTTCTCTAAGCTGGCATTACTTGATTTTAAAGTTAATATTGGCTCATAGCCCTGTTTATCAGAAGCCTAATCAATCACCGACTGCCAAACTGGCAGAACAGGTGTGGGTGTTGCTGTGGAAATTGCCTGAAATCCCCTTGCGTTTTTATTAAACACTGAAATTTTGAGCAATACACTAAAGTGATTTTGGGGAAAATATTTGTAATGGGTCTTGGAAAATATAAACCTTCTAGGTACCTAAAATGAATATGAGAATGCTTTGACAGTGGGAGCCGGTTGGATGTTGTAGAAAGCTCTAACACAGGTGATTTTGACACAGGAATGGAATTTGAGACAACAACTTGCAGAGTTTCAGAGGTTGGCATGAATGGCTTGTAGGCCATGTTCCGTTTGCATGCTAATCTGAAATGGCATTTCAGGTGGATCTTGATTTGTATTTGTTGTTGTTTTGTTCTATTTTTTAACTTCTGTTACCTAAACAGTTTAAGAACCTAAACCAATATTGTTACACTTATACAATTACAGAATTAATTATCATATGTGTAAGTTTTAAACACTGTAGATTGCTGCTGCCTATAATAAATTTTTCCTAGCCTATTTTCTGTTACTGGGTTAATATGTGGTATGTTTTTTTTATTATTTCAGTAGAAAAACAGCAGGAGAACAAAGAACTTGAAAATAAAAAAGTAGAAAAAGACAGCAAAAATGAGCAAGAAAAAGAAGTCTCGCTTAAAGAAGAGAATTCTCATTCAACTACTAATTTGGAGATCACTGTGAAAGGACTTAGTAACCTGGGGAATACATGTTTCTTTAATGCAGTGATGCAGGTACAGAAGTTATTGTTACTTTTTAAAAAAAAAACAACTTTGAGTAGGGGAAAAAAGCTCTAAACAAAATGAAAAAGCCCACAACAACCCCCTCCACCTCAACATTTTACAGTGACACAATTAGACTGTAATTTTTTTCAGCTGCCAAGAATGATGGGTTCTTTCTAAAAATAGTACATTGGCGCAGAGAAATTCATAGAAATGGAGTTGCATGTTCAGACTTGCTCTGAGGGGAAGTAAAAAAACCTGCCTTGTCTGTGAGTGACAGCATTTTTCACTGACGTAACTAAGCATGCCACCTTCCTACTTTAATAAAAACATGAAATAGTGTGACACATCACCCTTGCTGACCTCTTAGAATATGAGATTAGTACTCAAAGGCCACGCGTTTTTACTGAAACAAAAATGTCTCTTTCAGCATCAGAAAATCAAAATTAAATGTTCACAGGATGAGCATGTTGCATGCATTGCCATCGTGTGTCTTGTTCAGCTAAGAAGTGTGTTAAAACTCACTCTTGCATTCTTAGGCTCTTGATCCTGGAGCTTTACTCAAACAAAATCCCCACTGTACTTGCAGATTTTCGTAACCTGTTTGCTTCTGATTTATTTTTAAACACTTTTTAAACCACACACACTGCATTTTATCTTTTGATTTTTAGAAACAGACGCTAGCAAATACACTTGTCAAAAGGTCAATCTGTAGAAAAATAATAGATTTAGTGTTTCCGCAATTTAAAGTAGTATTTATAGAAGGCACTTGGAAGTCCCATTAGCTGTATGGAAATTCCAGAGTAGTAGTTAACCATTCTAGTCCTGTGTTTGGGAAAAATTAATTGCTGCTAATCTGGTTGCTACAAATTCCATGACTGGTGGAATTCGGCTGCCCTTCCTGTTGTCCCCAGTTAGCAACCTCTTTCTGTCTTTTGTGTTCTACAGAATTTATCACAAACTCCAGTCCTGAGGGAGCTGCTTAAAGAAACTAGAATGCCTGGCACAACAGTGAAAATCGAGTCACCTGAGTTATCCATGGTAATATGCTTTGACCTCCGTAGTGTTTGTCCCCACCTTCCAGTCTGTTAAGGGGAAAAGCAATACTTACCTCTGGATTTTAAAGCTGTTTCAGCTAAATACTGACAAGATTAAGATGCAAAAACAGCAGGAACTTCACCACTGACTTCTGTGAACCTGCTTCTGAGGTTGAGTGGAGGTTTTTTGTTCAGAGGATGTCTGTAGCACTAACTTAAATAATGCATCTGTCATTACAGTTAGGGATTTGCACGGGAAAGAAAGGTTGCACATCTTTTTTAAGAAATTGGGGTTTTTTTCCTAGTAAAAGTAAGAAATACAGAGTTGGAACTAAGCAATACATAATTAATGACTTCTGGTATCATTTCATGATAAGCTATGTGTTGTTTTTGTCAGGTTAACTTACTGCCATTTTGGAATTTTGTATATTTTGTATATTACAGTAAAGTTTTCAAGAACTGAAGGATTTACATAAGGAAAAACTTACTACAGAAGAATCAGTCACTAAATTAAGGCAAAACAGCTCTGTTGCTTTTCTTTCAAACAGGAACCTCAGCTGATAAAACTAGATCAGCCATGTCCTTTGACATTAGCCATGCATCAGTTTCTGACAGAAATGCAAGAGACAAAAAAAGGGGTAGTCACTCCTAAGGAACTTTTTGCTCAGGTTTGTAAAAAGTGAGTATCTGTACAATTGCATGTCATAGTGACCATGACAAAGTTTGTTGTTTAAAAGACAGTCAGTTTTTTCCCTTTTATAACCTGAGCTCACATCACAGCATATAAAATTTGTAGAATCTTAACAAGCTTTGACAGAAGAGGATAAAGAGCAAGATATAAATGAACAGCAGTAAAATGAAAGACATTCAATGACATACACTGATTAGCTGGCTTTGTATTTTTAGAAAATACCATATGTAGACACTTGTTGGTTTTGCACAGGTGTGTTACGGAGACTTTGTCCTTGTGTGTCTGGTGTGAGTTGACTTTGCTTGGTTTGTCTCTGGGTTCAGTTATGCTTTACAATTAATGTTTCATTTAACAGAGCAATACGATTTAAAGGTTATCAGCAGCAAGACAGCCATGAATTGCTTCGTTACTTACTTGATGGAATGAGAGCAGAGGAAATCCAGGTGAGTGCTAATCTCTTGGTTGTGCTTATCTTTCTTTTCCATACCCCAGACCCAGACTTTCCCCTCTGCTGAGGGGAGAAAGAACCTTCTTTCTGAGATACATCAGCCTCTGTGGAGTGGTTGTGCTGCCTATAGCACTTATTTGAAGCAGGTCAGCAAAGAGAACCCCCAGAAAAAGTGATTTGAAGTATGTGTAGTCACCTTAAAGAGTGTCCTTTTGTCTTAATTTCTGAAATGCACTTGTGGAAATTCCATAATCTTTTTTTTTTTTTTTTTTGCCAGTTTTACTTTGGGCAAGTATTTAATCCTTTTTCTTGCATACTGATTTTCTTACATACTAATTGGAACATGGTTGCAAGCCTGTTTCTCTGTTCATTTTTTTTTTTAATATCAGCAGGAACTTTTTTGTGTCTCTACAGGTATTTGTGGGTTTTGTACTGATTCTCT
The DNA here is from genome assembly GCA_035583135.1 of Lophotriccus pileatus. Taxonomy (NCBI): domain Eukaryota; kingdom Metazoa; phylum Chordata; class Aves; order Passeriformes; family Tyrannidae; genus Lophotriccus; species Lophotriccus pileatus. The sequence goes on from JAWWES010000001.1 coordinate 19,815,445, forward strand.
TAATTGGTGAAGATTATTATTTTTCCTCCATCTGAAACATTTTGTAAAGTGAAGTGGGTAACTGAATAAATTCAGGAAATTTTATAATGTGGGGTTTTTTTTTTAAATTTCAGCAAATAAGTGTTGGAATACTGAAGGCACTGACTGAGTCTAACAAACAAAATGAAGAAGAACTTAAAAAGAAAATTAAAGGTAAAATAAATTATCACAACACCAGTAACATGTAAAATCTTCTATTTTGCTGAAGTATATAAAGTAACATTAATTATATCAACTAAAAGAGACATGTTTAATTGTACAACTTTATCCACCTCCTGAATATGTGTGTATCTAGAATATGAGGCTCAGTACTTTTAGTCTGTATTTAAGTCTCTTGCTGAACTTGGTGGCACTTCCTTTTTAAAAGGATAAGAGAGAATTGATTCTGTAGACATCATACATTATATTTGGGTAGTGATTAATCATTAAAATATTAGAAATTAAAACATTAGCATGTGAATGTAATTTATGCAGCCCCTAATAACTGTTACTTAACAGTGGTATAAAAAAAACCCACGAGCAGAAGAATTTTTAAACTTTTTTGACGTGACTTAGGATGAAGAGAAAATTTAAATGCACACTCTGTGCTACTCTGAAACTACAAGCTGAGGAAATAGGTTTTGTTTGTCATGTGCCTATAGAGACAGAAGCTGGTGCTTGTTTTTTAAGTTCAGATAGTTGCTAAGTCCTGAGAGAAAACAGGAATTCTTACTGGGATGCAGTACTGAGAAAATAGCAAAATGCATCTAAGTGGAGAAGGTGGTAAAGGTGTTGGTTTAACCAAGCTGTTTTCTGTAAATGTTCCCCCCACCTCCTTTGATATCCAAGAGATGGTTAATTTAAGAATCTTGCTGTACTTCCTGTCCTGAGGAAACCAGAACAGGCCAACATGTTCCATTATACACATTGCATATTGTACTCTCTTTTTTTAATTTGGTATGCCATAATGAAATTGGCTGCCAGCCAATTCTTGTATTAACTTGACTATATACTTTTTTAATTCTCAGAATATGAAAAGAAAAAGGGAATACAAAGTTTTGTAGACCGAATCTTTGGTGGAGAATTAACCAGCGCAATTATGTGTGAGGAATGCAGAACTGTAAGTAAAGTGTCCACTTTGAAAAGCCTAGAGTATAATATTCTGTAATCTGCAGGAGAGCCTCAAAGTGACTGTCTGTAGAGGTGATTGCTGACTAGCTGCATGCTTTTCAAAAAGGAGCGTGATTTGGCTGGAATCTTTCTTCCCTTACGTTATAAAGCTAATCTTTCGGTTCTTTTCAAAAGCCTTCCAGAACAACAACAAGCCCTTCCAGAACAACAACAAGCTGCCTTTGCCAGACAAATTCCCTCTTAGATTCCCAATTAACACCTTCCAGTAGTACTGACAGTAGAGCAAATTAATTGTTCTGCTACCAGGAACATGCTGTCAGGGGCCCTTTCCTTTTTTCATCATTTCCCACACTGAAATGACCACGGGATTGGCAGGACAGTTCAGAAGGCTTTACTGGGAGGATATTAACAAGTGGGCTAGGTAAATACCATAATAGATTGCAGCTATCAGTCTCTTAGACCCTAAGCTACATTCTCACGTTCTAGACCACTAGATCACTGCAATTTGTACAAATATTTCTTTGTTATTTCTTTGGTAAAGGAACTGCTAGATTTTGGTCATTTGTGGGGGTAGATGAGCTGTGTTTTACATTTGTCTGCACAAGTGAAAGCAGGCCTTGAACGCAAACATGCACATAAGCCTCGTGACAGCAAGCCAGCTGCTTCCAAAGAAAATTAAGTTGGACTCTTGATTATTTATTTAAAGGTATCCTTGGTCCATGAGTCTTTCCTTGATTTGTCACTTCCCGTACTAGATGCTCAGGTAAGAAATTGTACATGTTTACTTTTTGGCTTAGTTTTTTTTTTTGCTTATATAAAAACCCTTTTATTATACAATCATTAGGAGCTGAATTCAAGCATCTTTCTAGAAGTCTCTTTCACAAGCTAAAACTGCACAGAAAGAGAATAAGATTTGTGAGAAAAATCCTGTAAGTGCCTGTAAAGTGTCATGTAAATGCCTGTAAACTGTGGCTCATAAATTGTCTCTGCAAAGTCACACAGGTTGCTTTAATGCCTTGGGTTTTTTTTTACTTTTGTCATCCATTTTTCTCCACTGAGTCCAAGAACACGTCTCCTAATATTCAGGTTATGGAATAAAGGTAAGAAACATTGATAGGATAGTATGTGAATACTTATTTGATCAATCTCTAGACACTCAAAATACTTGATTTGCTTTGTGTTTTGCATTGATAATCTGTATATGTAATATTTCAGATTGGTTGTGTAGCACTGCTTACAAAAAATTTAATGAGTAAATATTGAAATGAAACCCCCCCAGCCAAACGGATCCCATGTCTTCTGCCACAAATTTCATTTTAGCAGAAGGAAACAAATTCTGTGGCAGGAAGTTCAACTGAAGATGTCTCCATTTGTGTTAAATGATACTCTTCAGTTTTTTAATGAGATGTGCCAGAGGCAAACATAATGTTGCCCCCTTACAAGTTCAGAATGTGGCCCTTGGTAGCCTTAATTTTACATACTGTTTCGTTCTGCAAGTCTGTATTTCACATGGACCCCCTCTAGAGTGAGACACTCCTTCATAAACATTAGGGAGTGAGTTAGTTGTATGTTATAATCATTAAAATATATCTTGAGCTGAAAACTCACATAACATCCCATCCCTACAGTTTTCTTTGGAATACTAGTTTATTTGGGACAGTAACGTCTCTAATTCTGTGGTTGTTTTTGTGGCTTTTTGGGTTTTGTAGAAAGTAAAAATTACAAAGAGAGAAAACATCAAAAAAAACACAGAAAAGGAATCTGAAGATGAAGAGGATAAAATCAATGACCATTACCTTAAACAGAAAGATGAGCCCCCTGGTACAAGTAAGCACCTTCAGAAAAAAGCAAAAAAACAGGCCAGAAAACAAGCCAAGGTTGGTTTTGATAAGTATTTCACTTTGTGCTTGCAATTTCTGTTAAAACAAATTATTTTTGCTTCCTTAGTTTAGATGAAGGAGGGGACAGCTTAGAATTTCTCCTCACTCAAATGCACAACCGAAAAGACCAATTATATCTATATCTTTGCTGTTAAGAAGTTATATGTTCTATTAAGTGTTGCTGTGCTAGGAATAAGATAATAACCAGAGTAATGTTGCATTTGTTTGCCTGTATGAAGTAGCCTTAATTTGTATCAGACAGCTGTTTTCCAGTCACTGATTGTAAGAATATTCACAAAACTTTGGAATACAGATATAAGAAAGGATCAGGAAGATAGCAGGGGGATTGTTAGTTGTATTTTGATGATACTGTGTAAAAAGGAGCCGTGGGAGCTATATCTCAGTGAGGATAAATTCAGTATTGGTGGAATCATAGTTTATTCTCACCTCCTCCTTCCTTGTGCATCTATGGCATGCCACTAAAAATTTGATAAAGAAGTGGTAAGAAATGTTAAATATAATTTATACTTACTGTGGTTTTTGTACCTTGTATGTTATGTATCCAAACGTGCAGAGCCAGCGCCACCAGCAAAAACGTCAAGGAAAGGTGCTTCACTTGACAGATCTCTGTGCAACGGGACAGTCAGAGATAGATGTGGAGTATAACCAAGAATCAGAGACAGAAATTAACTCTGAAACCCTTGATATGAAGCAAGAAGAGGAATCATCAGATGAGTGCAAAGATCACAGCTTAACTCAGAAAGAGTTGACTCTACAGGGAGATAATACAGAAGTTCAGAGTGTGCATGAAAATATAGGAAAGCCAGAAAAAGAGTGTGTAGAAAATGAGTGTCTCACAGATGTCCCTGTGGAAGGCTTAGATTCTCCTATAAAGTTTGTCAACGGCCTTGACAACCTGTCTTTGAAAGATAAGGATGATGACAATGCAGATGAGGAAGAGCTTGCTGCTGACTTTGCAAAACTACACTTGGGTGCCAATGAAGCTGATCCCAGTACTTTAGATGACCTTCAGACTGTTCCCAACAAGACATGCAAAGTATCGACAGAAGATCCCGAAATGGCCTTTTGTACTCTGGCAAACAGGGAAGATCTGAACCCAGAAGAAGGTTCAATCCATTACTGTTTGTATCAATTTACCCGTAACGAAAAACTTACTGAGACCAATAAACTACTGTGTGATGTGTGTACACAAAGACACTGTGGACCAAAGAACAACATAAAAAGTATGCCAAACTATATTTTTAAAAGAAAACTTTAAATGTGTTCCTGTCCGCTGTTTGGGTGGATAAGGGTGGGGGGAATACCCCTAAAGTGGTGTTTTTATAACTTTGTCTAGTTTCATTGTACCTTTCATCATGTTGAAGGGGAGTGTTCAGCTGCTCAGTTTTTGTAGTAGATGACATTATAACAGCTTATATAGTGAAAATAAAGTCTTGCTGTAACATTTGATGTTAATCAACGATGGTTTGTCTTTTCTGCAGGTGAAAAGAAGTATGTTTATACTAATGCCAAAAAGCAGATGCTAATCTCTCTTGCTCCTCCGATTTTAACTCTTCACTTAAAGAGGTTTCAACACGTAAGTACCAGGCTGATGTAGGTATATAGAATCAGTTTATTATGTGTACATGCACATAGCACTAGCTTAATTTGAAAATATGCTAACATTAGTTTTATTTCCCTAAACTTTTGGCCTTTTTCCCAGGTTGGAAGGCATTGGTGTGCAGCATTGGGTTTTATGGTCTTTGAGGTGTTGGGTTGTGTTTTCCTGAAAGAATATTCCCTTAATTAACTGGAAAATTTGTGAGCTTATTTATGACATATTTCTTCATTACTCTTACTGCTTACTGGATCAAGCACTGATGGTTTCCTACTATTACAGCAGTTCCTCAACTCTTAGATTTCAATAGGTATAGGTAGAATATGATCCCTTACTAAATAAGGTTAACAAATAAGTTGGCAGAAGTGGAAAAGAGGGGATTCCAAGCCTTGTAAGAGGCAGAGGGGAGAAGGAAAGGAAAGCAAAGCAACTTAAGTTTTATATACAGCCACTCAAATAAAGTGGCTTACCTCTTTATTCCCAAGTTGTAGAAAATAATTTTAGGGCTTTAGCTTTTCAAGAGAGAGAGAGGAAAGGAAAGGGAACAGTATTGCCTCTTCTAAATGTAGAATTGTTTGGTGTTTAGGACAAGATAATTGAAAAATAAGGGAGGTAACTTCAATTAGATGAAAACCAAATTCATCTAGAAAATGGAAATGTGTAGCCTATTCCAAGAGACTGTAATATGAAGAAAATAACATTTGTCATCATGTTATTTTGTTTTTCCAGTTTGATACTGGACAATTATTTGATTCAGGTGGGAGCACAAGTTACATCAGTTTTGATGCTGTAAGATTAGATCCTCAGGCATTTTACAGTATCTGAAGTACATTAGAGCTGATTCTTTTTCCACTTCTGCTACCATTAAGTTAATGTAAGAGTGAGCTGAAGAGCCATCTTAACTTGTGCTCCAGTGCAGCATGTGGGGGCAAGGAGGTAATGCTGGAAAATTGGACATTGGAGGAAAAAAAAAAATAAAAATGTTGCTTTTTCCCAGTTTTGTGTAATGTAAAACTAATTTTATATTGTTGGAATGTTAACCTGAAACATATAGTAACTAAGCATGGTTTTAATATGCTCCATTTTTAACATTATGGGGTTTTCCTCTACTTTGGCTGTTTAAGGCTGGATTTAATCTGCAGAAGGTTAACAGGCATATCAAGTTTCCAGAAGTGATAGACTTGGCTCCTTTCTGCACAGCTAAATGTAAAGTAAGTGGGAAAACAATCAGATTCTCCTTTCACGTGTTCTAATGTGCTTTCACAATGAAGCTGCTTAGCAGAATCGTTGTAGAATGCTTGTCAAGCTTTGTTATTTTATGTGGTAATACCAGATAACTTGTACTCGAGTCGGTGTACTGCGCTGATCATAGCTGTAGTGCTTGCCTGAATCTGCAAGGACCAGCTTCCATTTCATCAGCAAACAAATCAGTTTAACATTCTTCAAAACCCAGCACCTGACTGACACAGCTAAACTTCTGCTTTCCTAGAACGTGGCTGAAGGGAATACAAAGGTATTGTACTCACTCTATGGAGTTGTTGAACATAGTGGAACAATGAGGTCTGGGCACTACACTGCCTATGTTAAAATGAGAACTACAACCAACCACCTCTCTGATCTTGTCCTTCGAGGGCAATCTCCTCAAGGTAAATCATTAGAAATGGTTTACATATTCTTACTCATAGAATCATAGAAGGGTTGGAAGGGGCCCTAAAGATCATCTAGCTCCAACCCCCTGCCACAGCAGAACCATAATAGAATTAATTGGTTTAATTCTTTGTAATAACTTTTTACTGCTTAATTTTTCCTTTCTCAGCTTTAGAAACTGAACCAGTCAAAGGGCAGTGGTTCCACGTCAGCGATACCCACGTACAAGCTGTCTCTGCATCCAAAGTGCTGAGCTCACAAGCCTATCTTCTGTTCTATGAGCGGCTGCTGTAACTCAGCAGAACAGGAGCCTTCTTGTGTGTGCAGTCACCTTCTTCAGGTGGTCTGAGCGAAGGCAGAGACTTGCAAATCATGTTTTTAATGTGTTGGAGCTACTGTATACAACAACAGGAATTCACTTTATGCTTCTTAAACACACTGACAAGTGGTTAACTTATACTTTTTCCAGTGTTTTCACTACTTTTCAATAAAAGTTTTTCTCAAAATTACAGCTTTGAGCTTCCATTGAGTAATTTGAGTGTTGACATAGACAAGCAACTGCTCTGTTTTCTTTCCTGCAGATGCTATAAATCTTGGTCAGCAGCTTTTGCATTTTTAAATGACCAGCTATAATTTTGAACCGTAGTTGTCTCTGCCATCGTGTGTTCCATGTATTTTTCAGACTTGGGTTCCAAGAAAAGAAGCTGTTTCTTCGTACAGATGTTGCAGCCGAGACAACTGCAGCGTCAGCTCTCTTTCCACTGTGGTTTATGTCCAATAGAGGAGCCCTCAAGTTGCAAACTCTCTAAGAATTCTTGTGCTGGTGTTTTGGCAAGACTCAGCACCAGCACTCGTGCAGCAGTATGCCAGTCCCTCAGAAAACCAGCTGAGTTTATTTTGCAGCCATACCAGCAACCGACTAAAGCGAGCGTAAGAGCTGTTGTATGGCAGCCTTATTTAGGTGTATGACAGTTCCAGACTTGATTTAGCCTTCCACGCCTTTCTGGTTGTGAGATAAGAGTAGCACTGGCAAGAGTAATAGAAGGATTAATTAGTGAAGTGCCTTGAATTTCAAGTGCAGTTTTCCTTTCAAGCTACTTGGAGACACACAAGCTGTTTGTTTACTTTCTGAGATGAATCTTAACAGAGGACTTCAGTTGAAAGATTCCAGCACTCTGCATCATGCTAGCTAGTGCTGCTCAGGTTTATTTTTAAAGTCATTAGAATGTGATGCAGTTCACTGCTGTCAAGCTGCTGTTTTGAGAGCATGGCAACTCTAAAAAGGGTGAGGATATAGATGCATGTAACAAAAATGAATCACAGAATCACTAAATGGTTTGTGTTGGAAAGCCCCATCCAACGTGGCTTTGCACACTTCCAGGGATGGGGCATCCACTCCTCTGAACAACCTGTTCAAGGGCCTCATCACCTCCACAGTAAAGAATTTCTTCCATATATCTAACCTCATTTGGTCTCCCTGCATGTTGAATCGCCTCTGACAGTCATCAGTGTGTGATCTCCAATCTTTTATCTCAGACCCTGAGAAGTTCTGTCTCCTTCCTCACTGGGACAGCCAAAGTCAGCCCATCACACCCACACACTGTCATCCTACACATTCATGGATTGGGAACAACCATGTCACGCTAGGTCCAAATAAAATGAGCGTTAACATTTTAACAGTGAGTATGTTTATTGAAGTGTTTGAAGTTCTGCACTCCATTGTACACTGTTCATAACTTAAAGGCAAAAGCAAAACAGTGCAACAGGTTCCAACTGGGATATTAAAAACCTCACATAGTCATGTCACTTAAGAAATACAGTTAAACCATTCAATCATTTTGGTCTTCGTCCCAGTCTTTCTTTCCTGATGGAGGTTTAGGGCCACCAGCTGGTTTTGCCATAATGATCTTGAAGAGAAGAGAGAAAAAAGTAACGTTAGAATCAGGCTCTTACCCTACTCCTACAGCCACACGATGCTGACTGTTAGCATTCACTAAATTCATGCAGTTTCCCTACTCTGAGCCTAAGCCAGTGATTATTATTATCCATCTAATCGATATATTCACAACTTATTTTTTCCTGAAAGAGGCAGAAGCTGAGCCCTGATACAATAAAAAAAGGTGTTTTACCTTATTTTTGCATGCAAATTCAGACTTCAGTTAGTCTACAGAAAGTGAGTGCTTAAACAGACCAACAACAGGCTAGTTTACAGGGTGCACGCTACAGAAAGCAGAATTACCAGAGCTATTGTTCTGAATTATTGCATCTAAATACCACACTTTAAAACTGTCCATTAGTCCTACCATGTTAAAGGCTCATTCTCTGCACTTGCTGTAGTGACAAGTAAGGTAAAACTGAAACTGCATTTGTCATTCCTTCCATGAAAATTTGGGGTTAGGAGTAAAATTCACTTGGCAAGGGCAGGATGTAGCAGGATGTAGCCATCAGCACGCAGCAGAAGGCAGCGGTGTTGCGGTGTTGCCAGCAAAGATACAACCTGCCCTGTGCTTGTCAATGAACTCAAGCATGCACTCACACACAGAGACCTCTCTGCTACAGAAACAGAGCTTACTGCACACTATTTTTCAGGCTCATCTTTCCAGTCATCTTTATCCCAGTGTCCTTGTTGCTTAGGGACTTTTGGACCGCCTGCTGTTTTTGCCATAATAATCTACAGAAATTTTACATGCAAATACATTTTTGCTAAAGTTTCACAAATTAAATAAAGACTTTTATGATTAAGACTGTAACCTCTATTATTGCTAAAAATTGGATTTTTCATGTAAAAACAATATATGACAGAAGGTTCCTTCTATTAAATTTTGTTCCTAAAGAAGTTAGGACAACTTTCTGAATACAATTATCAACTGTCAAATCTTTAAAAAACAAAACTCAAAACCAACAAACATTAAGAGCGCTGCCATAGAAGCAGCACCAGTCCAGATTACAAGCTCTTGAACAAATCACTTCCTCACTTAAAGAAATAATCAAACCACATTTTCAAGTACCATTATTTTTACACTTTGCATTCCCAGAAGATTCACCTGCTTTGCATGAGGGTTCTGCAAGGTTTGAATTCAGCACCAAGTTACTGTAATCTTACCTGATCAACCCTTAGGACAGTTACTGCTGCATTTGTAGCTAGCTTGATACCCCAGAATTTTCCAAGGTATGTGTCTAATACACCAGCTTCCAACATATCCTTCACTGCAGCAGCTTCAGCCTATCAGATGGGGGAGAAAACATTATTCAAAACTTTCTCAGGCTTTCACCCAGCAAGGTATTATCACTTCTCTGATCTCACCTTCTCCCTTCAGAAAACCTTCATTCCTAATCTATTGGCAAGAAGACAAAATCAATAATTACTGAAGACTTATTTTCTATCACATTAGTTCAGTGTCCCACTTCACCTCCTACTGGCCTATAAGGCCACTACACTACACTGAATTTAACTGCTTCCTGATTAGAACACTTAAGTATTTCAATTCTAACAAGTTACTATTCTAGACTGCAATGCAGAGCCTCCAGTGATTTAAAATAATCTATAAATACTTCATTCCAGTAGAAGTACTTTTAAATATAATCCTGTGCTGCAGGGCACCAAGTAACACGAGAGACTATTTACCTCGATATCAAATCCAACATTTTTCTTCCCTTCCTGATGCACAGCATAAAGTTTGGAGATGACCTCATTAGCCTTTACCCCGGAGTTTTCTGCCAGTGCTCGAGGAATGGATTCAAATGCCTCGGCAAACTTCTTGATGGCATATTGATCAAGCCCAGGACAGGTCTAGAGTGAAATTGAAAACCATGTCAGCATTTCAGAAACCTTAAGACAGAAGGGCATTTTCCCCCACACTTTTTATTAACACACACACACACACACACACACACACATATATATGTTGGTATAAAGTAATGTTTGTATTTTTTGTAAGACATGTGTGAAAAAATGAGAAGTCAAGAAGCCCATTTGCTGTACCTCTCCGTAAGATGTGATCTGCTTGGCTAATTCAATCTCTGTTGCACCACCTCCAGGAACAAGACGTTTATCCTGTGAACAAGACCACATCCAAAACAGTGTTTTTGCTTAAAGCATCTTATTAATTTTTACTTTTCAGAATTCTTTAATAGCTTCCTTCATAAAAAGCAAAATAATAATGCAGTGGGGTTTGTGTCTGGGATTTTTTTAAACAATCTCAACTCTTGGCTAACTAATAATAGCATTCCTAGATTTTCTCATCTTTTCTATTATTTTGGTGGGAAATATCATGCAGGAAACCAATCCACTGTACACTAAGTTTAATATGTCAACACGTATCACAAGGTGTTGGGAGTTTCTGTTTTGTTTTTCTTTCATTTTAAATTACGCATTTACCTATTACCTCTGGTCTTTTAAACCAAGAAGTAACCATCATAAATCATGAGTCGGGAAAACTGGAGACAATCACTAACAGTGTTTCTGTACTCTAAATCAATGTCATGTCTTGGTATGTACAGGAGGTTAAGTGTCAAACAGTTTTAGCAATTTTTGCGTGCCTTTTTCCAACTAAATACAGAAACTTCCTATGTTTTAAAAAAAAAAAAAAAAGAAAGAATAATACCCAAGTCCATAAAAGCTGCTCAGAAAAAAAAACCCTTTACAACTGAGTTCTTTCCATAAAAGCATACCTGTATTATGTGGAGGGAGCACTTCTTCATACAAATGAATTAGAAATTCGGTACTTACCCTCGTGAGTACTTTGAAAGTGTTGACACCATCGTCCACTGCTCTCTCTATGTCATCCATCAGATTGTCCGTAGATCCACGAATGAGGATAGTGGAAATGGCACCATCCTCCTTTTCTGTTCAGACACATGCATCACTGAATTAACTCTCTAACAGGTAGAAAAACATATGAACATCACACTTTCTAGAACAGCAGTGCTGGCAGTTCTACAGAACGTACATACCATGCTTAAACACAACAACTTGTGTATCCCCCACCTCCGATAAATACACGCTACTGCAGCGACCCATTTCTTCCAGAGTAGGGGGAGTCTGGAAAGATAAACAAGAGTTAAGAGGTGAAATTGCTCATCAGTTCTCACCCTCCTGCTCCTCATTTGAAAAGTCCATACCAGTCTGGGTAGGGCTGTTGCACCAACAGTTTTGCAGAGTCTCCTCAGATCCCACTTGGAGTTCAATCTTTAAAAACAAGTTTCCAGAACAACATTAACACATAAGAGTATTCTCTTAACACAGCAGCATTCTGTAAACCAGTGACAAGATCAAAATTTACTGCATCAAGTTAAAAAATCCACTCAACTATTTTTTGGAGTTATAATCATCTACTTTCAGTGATGCTGTGCAAAGACTATTTTCTAAGAATTTAAAAACAAGTAAGAGGTTCAAACCCTTGGAAATTATCAAACTTCCTCCTCTAGTGCAAAAAACTTGAACTGATCTTTACAACACCTATGTAATAATCCTTTGTTATACAAGACATTACAGTACCACATTCCATTTCCAGAAGTGCAAACATTTTGGACACCACCAATTTACAACTTTCAAGAAAGCACCACTTATTTTGGTGAGATGTTGAGAGCTGCTGCTGGTAAATCTGACTTTATGTTATGTGGACTCTATTTTGAGGATCTACAAATATGCTTTATTTGTAAGTAAGAAGACAGAACAGAAAAATGACAGAGAAGTATTAAGAATTGCCATCTCTAAAAACATTAGTGATGCACAGAGGCATCTCATCATTGCTAAATCATCACAAGAAGACTGTGATGAGGATAAACCATTATGGAATAGTCTCACACGCCTTTGAGGCCACACTCCACTTTACTAGATCTAGAAATTTTGGTGTTCTTGATTTGAGTGTGCTATAGAAACACTTAAACCAGAACAACAGTACCATATACACAAATTACTCCCCCATTAGCTGTCATAGAGAGATGAAATTCTATCAAGAAACTTAAACTATGAAACAACCAAACTTAGGTTAGATTTTGACTCACTAGAAAAACAACTAATCTGCAGTATTTTTTGGTAATTTGTTTGAGAGCTAAGTAACAAGACAGCTTTTCATAAATCTGGCAGACCAAAGGTTTTTATGCTGTTCTAGTACTTACCTGACTAACATAAGATTGTATTTATTGGCGTAATGAAGAGCCATGTCTGCCACTTTGCCACCCGTTACCACTACATTTGCACCACTGTCAGCAATAGCTTTGACTTGCAAATCCATAAGGTTTTCCTCTCCTTTACTGAAATTCATCAGTTCTTCAGCATTCTTTATGAGTACGGTGCCCTGGTGAAACACATACACTGTTATCAATTCAGCACTAAACCACAGGCCATTTTGTCTCCCAACCTATCCATAAACCTCAAGCCATCCTGTTTTGTAGTACTGATACCTTTCATAGGCAACAAGGTAAAACAAGTTTAAAAGAAAAAAAAAATAACCAAAAGGGCAATTCTGGTATTTCTAGACAACCTCGAGGTTCGGACATTCAAGCATGCAGGTTGGCTCAAATAACCCAACAAAACCAACACCACTTCCCCAGTCTCAAAAACCCTGTGGGGCAAAATTAGGTTCAAACGTTTTCTGTGAACTTTTTCAAACTAATAAATCAGTATTAACCAAAATATCTCAATCACCAAGTGTCAAGAATATAAATATTTAAGTCTATGCTTATGCGCTCTTATTTTTAGAGAGAGAACTTATTTTGAGCTTCAACATACCTTAGTTTCAGTTATCATCCCATCAAAAGGGCACGAATACACGGCTATTTTTGCATCTTTGACAGAAGTAACATCTCCTTCAGTTTCTTTTTTAAAAACCATGCCATGCAGTACTGAAGAAGCAGAAATACCAGCACCCTGAAAGGAAATAAATGGAATTTGAGACTTTTTACAAGGGCATGTAGTTGACAGGGCAAGGGAGAATGGCTTTAAATTGAAAGAGAGTAGGTTTATAGTAAATATTAGGAAGAAATTCTTTACTGTGAGGGTGGCAAGGTACTAGAGCAGGTTGCCCAGAGAAGCTGTGACTGCCCCATCCCTGGAAGTGTTCTAGCCCAGCCTGGGATACTGGAAGGCGTCCCTGCCCATGGCAGAGGCCTAGATGGATTTAAGGTCTCTCCCAACCCAAACCATTCTGTTATTCTATGACTCTATGAATGAGGGAACACCATATTTTCAGAATGCTGCAGTACACTGCATGAAAAGCAGACCTTACAATCATCACACACTAAGTTATCACTGCAGCATAAAGAAATAAGACTTAGCTCATTCAGTAACAACAAACATTGTCTTACAGTCCCCATTTGAGATTACTTTCAATATCAATGATTTTTGTTTCTGAAAGCTGCTACTGGGCACTAAACAAGTGGGAAGAAAGTAAAGACCAACTTTCAAAATCTACTACGCATGCCACAATATAACAGAAATTAGAACAGAAAAGGCTCTTTTGAAGTTCAAAGATTAACTTTCATTAAACTGTTTACAGTTAATAATACAGTAAAGTTAGCTACTTACCACAATTTTGCACACTCTGATATTATCAACATTGAAATGACCAGAATCAGGAAGAATAGAAACTGTTTGGAAAAAAACAAAAACAAAAAGGATGAATCTCTGTTGATTAATGAATAAAGTGGAACCATAAAAAAAATGCCTGGAATTTTTCTGAAGTACTAAATTTCAATGGTTTGAGATGTTTATCTAAATTCTAGACAATTACTATCTGCTAATAACTGGCAACAAAAGAAACAGAAATTTTGGTTTATTACAATGTAGTTATCAATAAAAAAACACTTATTCAGGCTGCTCAGTAATTAACTGAGTTCAAATATCCATTCATACACAGACATTCAAGAGAAAAGTCTGACTCAAAATATTTCAGAAAACACTGGAACTAAACATGAAGGGTTTTTCTTGGAAATCTAAAGGGAAAGAACAACTCAACAGAACTACAGTCTTGCTCCCCTTGTTCTGTGGCTGACACTACTAACAGCCTATCTGAAGCGCAGTACGTCTTCCTAATTACAATAAAAGAGGAAGAAAGAGGGGTTTCTGCATTGAAAAGGCTACAATGAAGAGTTGAACAGGAGAAAGGTTACCCCCATTTCAGAGGCTAAGGCGTCCCATCCAATTCAATCTGTTAAATTAACCATACTTTCTCTCTTACATGCAGCTGTAATGACCACATGCAAACCTACTCTGATTCTCAGGTGAGTGCACACATCTATTCTTGTCCACTTACCACAGGCCTGAGCAATAAGCTTGGCCAAGAAACGTTCATTGCCATATTGTTTGCTCATCACCGAAGTGTGCAACAAAGATGCCACTTCTTCAACATCTCGAAGGTTCTTTGCAGAACAGCACACCAGGTCTGGAAGAATTTCTAGGGCTTTCTTGCAAGCCTTTTCATATCCTTCAATCACCTGTGCAGCAAACAATAAATATTCACTCATCTCCTCTTTAAATAGTCATGAACCACCAGCAAAAGCAAAAGCTTTCAGGGGAAGTAAGCAATCACAAGCAGCAGAACACACAGTTCTCCTTCAAACATCTTTATCTAAAAAAATTAGTTCTGAAGAAAGCAGATGATCCAAAATATTCACAGCCTAGGAACACTGACCAATAGTAATCTGGATTCAAGCTATGTGAATTGCAACGACAATACAACTTGCCTCTGAGACAGATAACCCCATCCTCAGAAGGTCTTCTGCTAACTCCAGAAGAACTCCGGCAAAAACAAGGACAAAGTTTGTTCCATCTCCAACTTCTTGTTCTTGCATGTGGGAAGCCATAACAAGCATTTTTGCTGCAGGATGCTGGACCTTTTAAAAGAAGGTACACATCTTGGTTACTAACATCCCACCTAGGACTGTAGCTCCAGGCTTTTCTGCACATCCAGTATAAGCTCTCTTATTTCCAATTGTGTCTGGAGATACTAAGAATGCACAAAATTGGAAGAGAAAACAGCACAGATTATCTTAATTGGCTGACTTCCCTAATAAGAAAAAATACAAACTCATATTAAACAAAACCAGAGAACTAAATATTGCCCCTACAACATGAATCATACATCTTTGGTACTGGTTCTGTGCTATTTTTACAGGATGCAGTGGCTTCACAACTAAGCTTTGCAACAAGAAAGCAGTCTGGAGTTTAGATCTTCAGGCTGAATTCATGTGTAACAAAGCAGACATCTAAATGACAACTTTAGTGGGGATCTGTTCTGCTTTAGCATTGCACTGCTTTCCCTTTCTTTCAAATAAATGCAATAAAATGCTGTATTTTTGAATAAAATTAGAGTAGTCATTTTACACCAGAAAGTAACATGCAGAACTCATCAGATAAAATCACTAGTATGCAGATTATTTTTTAAAAACAGAACTGAGACTTCCAGTTATTCTACTTATACTGAATACTAACACTAAGGAAACACTTAATATTTACAGTTTCTGTCAGTAACTATACAAGTCAGTAAAATATTATCTGTGTTATGTCACAAATACAGATTTGATAGTACTTGAAAAAGTTAGGACAGGACAGCCTTTTTATGCTTTCATAGTGTTTACAGGAGGATGCTGTTATATCCTCAGCTTCTTAAATTCAGTTGGTGGATTCTAAGTAGACAGGAGAACAAAGCAACAAACAACACTGGGAGATTAAACACACAACAACTATTTCAATCAGAATTTTCCAGAACACTGTGTTTCTAAACATACCCTCTTCTAAATCTACGCAGTGGTTTGGGGAAAAATAGGGAGTTATTCAGCTTCTCCTACATCTACTTAATGCTGCTTTACAGAACAGTTATATTCCTCACTGTGGGTCTCAAATTCAGTGAAAAAGGTAAAAGTGGCATATGCAAATCACCTGCCAGAGTGACACATATTTCCCTTCTGACAGAACCACAGCAACCCATGAACAGAAACACCAGTTCACAACTGACATCTGAAGCAAGAAAACTTACTTCTAGCTCTCTCAGGATAGTGGCAGCATCATTTGTTACAAAAAGCTTCTCCAGATGGTTGATAACCATTTTGTTCATTCCTATTGAGGGAAACAACAAATAAAATTAAAAATAATTTGTTATGCAAACAATATTTTGTACACAGACACTGTTTTATGACTTTCAGGTGTATCTTGCATACTAAAATGTTTGCCCTACTTATAATTTAAGAACTTAAAATATTGTCTCAAAAAAGAGGCAATAATTTTAGGATTTATTTACCATTTGGTCCATAAGCTGTACGGGTGGTCTGAGCAAGTTCTTTGCACGCCTGGATGTTCCTGTAGACAGCTTCTTCTAGTCCTGAATAATGCTAAATGGAAAAATGATCTGATCAGAATTAGGCTAAGAAAAAAAAACAAGTTATGAGCTAGTAACTTCTCATCAAAGCAGTGTCCATCTAGTGAGTCCCTGACTAGGCGACTTTGTTTCCCTGTTCTGCCCCTGCCCTCAACGTATTCCATTATTTGGCTACAATGATTCTACAAAGAAACACAGAGGGCTTACAGAACTGGTAACTTCACTCTTCTTCCTACTAAGTAGCAGCAAACAGAAATTTTATTTTTTCCCTGTGATAGAAGTCCCTTGCTTGGAAACAGGGACTTTCCACAAGGGCCTGAAGTGACAGCACAAGGGGGAATGGCTTCACACTGAAAGAAAGCAGGTTTAGATTAAATATCAGGAAGAAATTCCTCCCTGTGAGGATGGTGAGGCCCTGGCACAGGTTGACCAGAGAAGCTGTGGATGTCCCTTCCCCAGAAATGTTCATGACCAGGTTGGATAGGACTTGGAGCAACCTGATCTAGTGGAAGGTATCCCTGCCAGTGGCAGGGAGGTGGAAGCTAAATCATCTTTAAGGTCCCTTCCAATCCAGACTTCTGCTGATGCTGTAAATAAAAACAAAAAAACCTATATCTGCTTGCTTTCTGTCCTTTTCAAAGAAATCAGTAGCTTTACTAAAGCACAGTCTTTCCATACTCCCAAAATCTTCATTATGCTAACATTAAAATACAACGAACAGGAACTTATGGAAAGGAAAT
>JAWWES010000001.1:19832894-19872785 GCA_035583135.1 Lophotriccus pileatus
GCCTGTCCCAGGCGGCGGGGGGGTGGTCTCGGCCCTGCAAACCTGCACAGAGCTGCCTCCAGGACCCCCTCCGGAGAGTACCCCTGCAAACCTCGGCAGATACCCGAACTACAACAGATGCTAACTACAACAGAAGAAGCTGTTATGTTACCCTGAATAAAGCCTTCTGATCTTTTCTTTCTCGACCGTCACGACAAAATAACGATAACAGATACACACTTCTTATCCCAATTCCTCAGACCAGAAAGCCAAATGAACAGTGGGAGGAGAGCAACACTTCTGCTATCCTCCAGCAACAGAGATGGAAAGAGAACTTGCATCTTCTTAGTTCTATTCCAGTGCCCTAGCCCACTGGCAGCCTTATCATTGCATAAATTAGGAGTGCTACTGCAGGACTCTGAGGTATTGTGATGAAGTGTGTTGTATATCAATTACACAAAGAGACTGGAGAGCCATTATATACAGGCATATGTAATTCAACACAGATTAAATTCAAATATACTGCATTGGAAACACACATACAATTTTGAAAATGCTTAAAGTGATTTTCAGTCACTTAGACCCTCTGAAAAAGGGGGAATAAAGTCACCCAGTTCTGTGCACCTAAAATAGCAGGCCAAAGGCATTCCTAGGTCCTCCCTCTGGTGAGAACAGACAGTGCAACTCTTCTGAGAGCAATTCAGAGCATCAGTGCTCTGGATCAATCCCTCTGGGAGCCTTTCTCTGAATACTGACAGGAAATATCAGTGAAACTAAGGAAGCAGCTAGTTAACCTGGATGATAAAGATGACTGGTGAAGATAACATCTTAGTACTTCCACAGCTTTTACTCAGCACTAGCTGCTGGATTTTTTGACTCTGTACTGCTTTTGGATAGGATGGAGTTAATATTCTTCATAGCAGCTCCTGTGATGCTGTGTATTGGATTTGTGATGAAAACAGTGTTGAGAACACAGGGAAGTTTTAGCTGCTGCTGAGCAGTGCTTATACACCACTGTTTCTTACCCCAGCCCACCAATGAGAAGGCTGAGGGTGCACAAGAGGCTGGGAGGGGACACAGCTGGGACATCTGACCCCACTGAACATGGGGATATTCGTACCATAAGGTGCTGTGCTGAACAATAAAAGCTAGAGGGAGAAGGATGAGAGGGTACATCTGGAATGATGGCATTTGTCTTCCCAAGCCACCAATATGCCTGATGGAGCACTGCTTTCCTTGAGACGGTTGAATACTGGCCTGTCCTTGGGAAGTAGCGAATGAATTAGCTATTTTACTTTGTTTGTGCACACAATTGCCTTTATTATTAAACTGTCTTTATCTCAAACCACAAGTTTTCTTACTTTCTTCCTCCCAATTCTCTCCCTCATCCTGCTGGGAGAGAGCGAGCACGTGGGTGGGAATGAGCTGCCTGCCAGGGCTAACTAACAGCACCTTCTAACACGCATGTTACAGTAGATGTTTCTTCTGTGGTACTCACTGTATATGCACATCTACCACATCATGGCTCAGATGTGCTTAGAAGTCATCAGCTTGGTATTTCTCAGCTTTCCCATGTTCTGTCCACACTGGTGACATGTAGGATAATGCTGTTTTTCACAGTCTTAGACACACATTAAAAGAAAGTAAATGAGCTTCTGAAGGGCACATTTTTTGCTACTGAGAGCTAGGAATTGAGGCTATGATGTGAATTTACAAAAAAAAAAAAACTAGTACACATTTGTGTACTTAATATGTAGCTTTTCCAACCCTCATGATTCTCTGATTCTACTTCAACCAATATCTGATATACCAAACAAACAACCTACAGAAACTGTAAGCCAAAGGAGACAGGTTTTATGCTTGGACTGTATGCCTATCCATTTGAAAGTCATTGTTAGAAAGAGACAAATGCTTCAGCAGGGGGAATTTGTACAGCTTGTTTGCAATATGCAGTCAGCCCAAAAGCTTGATGGATCCTTTGCAGAAATTAAGTTGGCAGGGCTTTGATCCAATGAACAAAAATCAAACACTGACTTCTGGATAGTGAAATGTTTGATCAGTGACCACAGTGCTCTGCCTCTGTTTAGCTAAGCAATGATTCATTGTATGCCAATCTAAGCTATTCAATTGCTGATTTGTGATGGCTATGCATGGAGTATTGCTTTCAACTCCCTCTCCCAGAACACCCTCGGCAGCAAAAGTAGATGATACAAGCCTGATGATGGCTCAATTGCAATTTTCTGCTGTTGATAGATAAACCCACACCAGCTAAAGGATTGGTCTCAAGTTCTTGAAGAGACTACTCATGTACACAGTGATCAACTTACCTCTTTTGAATAAAAAGAATTTTCTTTAACCTCTTGAAACTGTGGCAATCCTATCCACTCCTTTTGGCTCATCTGTCTTGGTATGACTCCATGTGTGAGCTGCAGGTAATTTTCTCCAAGGCGGAGAAATAAGGACTTGCTGCAATTACCACATGAAGGCATAAACTGTCTTTGGATGTTGCAGAGACTAAAATTTTACATGGGTAAGGGTAAATAGAAATTCATAGAAGAGAAATCTACTGAGGATTGTTAAGTTCAACTGTATGCAGCTCAGAAACGCCTGAGCTGCAAGTGGCTGGCAGCAAGGAGGGTATTTGGGGAAAGTACTATGTATGCCTGCTTTCTTTGTACACTTCTTGGCTCATGTTGAAGGCAGGATACAGTGCTAATAAGAACATTGATCTGATCCAGAATGGCTGCTCATATATGTTGTATTAGTTAAATAATCACATCTTCCATGCAGACAAACTGCCTGCAATTAAAGTCAATTTGTAGTTTCCTGGCTAGTTAAAAACTGCAGCAAGTATTTACTGCCTCCTCTTTCTCCCGACCCTGAATGACCTGACACATCATGCTCCCAGCTGGTTATGCTGCTTAACCTGGTGTTCACAGCTTGTTCTTACCCTGTGCCACAGCCTGCATGAAGCCAAGAGACACTTTGGTATTTTGTGTCTGCATGGTGAACTGGGCTTGGAAACAGATCTGGCTGCGACAGCACGTGTTTGTGTGTGGCAGAGCATTTCACCAGCCAGGTTGACTCCTTGGTCTGGTTCAGACTGCTGTGACTCCACAGACCTATATGGGAGCCACCCAGAGGCTGGTGTGCAGGAGAAGAGCTGACAGAGGAGAGGAAGGAGAGGAGGACTACTTGCACCAGCACTGCAGTCAAAGCAAACCCAGTGGAACCACAGCTGGGACTGCTAGTGATTAACACCACTTCTCCTGCAACTTCCAACCCACTCTTTGATCCTTTCCAAAGCCCTCAAGGGGACCATGACCTTCACTTTGAAAAACACTGCTGCAGCACAAGCAAGCTGAGAGGGGAAGTCCACTGACAATATGCAGCTGTAAATCTGGGTTAAATAACAAGTTATCTTGGATTAATGGCTGCTTGCTGTTCCTGGTACACAGCAGCAAATGTGACCCATTAATAGCAGATGTATATTTGTTTAAATTAGCCTGCTAAAGTAAACCCCAAATGTAAGTGAAACCAAAAGCAAGGCCTTGGGCTTTAAAGGATGCGAAACAGAAGAAGCATATACACAGAAACTCTCCTGCAAGTAGTCATTTTTTCCATAAGCAGAAACAAGCACGGAGATTTTTGACCAACTACAGCTACAAATCAAGATTACAATTTTTACTTATTCTCTATTTTCCTTCTGAAGTTTTTTTTCACACTAATGTCAACAGTCCTTCCCGCTACCCCTGATTTTTTGCGGTAAAATGGACCATACTCCTTAGGTATATCAACTCCTGAAATGGTAGCAATTGCTAATAATAACTGTGTGTAACCATTACTGTGTAGGCTAGGCTACCTGATTCCTGTAATTTTATTTTTTTTTTTGTTATACAACAGAAAACATCATAAAAAGGATATTGTCCCTCTGCCATCAAAATTAGATTGGATTGAAAATGAGAATGAAATATTGCACAATGTTTCACAGAAAATGCATCTTTCCAGTTGAGGGCGGAAAATAACAACATTGACTAATAATTATAGTGTAAATAAATCAGCAGATTTTTAACAAGTCTTGTCTGGAAGATGAGTTGAAATGTATTGTGTCATGTCTGGCTAGGTCAGTATCACATCAATCTAGTGAAAATTAATAATTTTTTTGAAAGTTCTCTCCATCGATAAATTTTCCTCAGAGTGTCATTGTCCCTCCCTGCAACACCTTGGATGCTACACCATGTAGGATACACTGAGTCATAGCCATTTAACAGGGAATTTCTGAAGACATCTACCATGTCTGCTGCCTAACCAGAAAGCAATCTGGTTTTACCTAATTCAATAAATGCACATATTTGGAAAAGCGAACATTGGCAAATGAGAAAATATTATGATGGCACTGTTTCATGTTAAAGAGACAGTATGAAATTAAATTAAGCCTGTTGGGGAAAAATATATTGGAGGACAAATTAAGCCCAAACCCAGAGTAATATTCTCAGGGAATTAAATATAATTACATTCCCTTCTTTGGAATATGCTTTTCTACTCTTTTGTCAGAATGTTCTGTATTTGGCATATCACAAAGCTCTAGCTTTCATTAAGACTTTCAGACAAGCAATGCTGCTCAAGGGACTTTACCCTGCACAGACTGGGACTTATCCCTTTCTATTTAAACAAATGAAAATATATGTATTTTTTCATATCATTGTATCAACTAGCTCATTAATGTTGAAAATGCTGAAAGTTGCACCTCTATTCTGAGGTCCAGCTGGATTTATAGATGATTGCACAGAGTCTTGGGTAACTGGTGGTTTTTGTCTAGTAAAATAAACCTCTAGGACATAGGGGAACCGTGTAATATAAGATAGGGGAGCAACCTTGGCTGATGGAACAGAATTCTTGGAAGGAACCAGCCTGAGCTGATACTCCCCTAAAGACACAAACAGCTCTTCCAAGAATAGATGAGAAAGAAGGTGTACAACTATCCCACATAATTTTATTCTACCCTAGAACTGACTAATGAGAAGGCCAATGTGTCTCATTTATACAGATGCACATCCATATGAATCACCTGCAATGCAGACAACAAGAGGGACCAAAAATCTGTGTAAAGAGTTACTCCTGAATCCTTGACAAGAGCAGGTCCCAAGAGACAGGTAATTCAGTGGCTTTTGTAGGTTCTGGACTGAGAGCCCAGGGACTGATGACCTTTCATAAGCTATTGTGTGGGTATAGCATAGAACATGACAGCAGATGGTTACCCCACCTTTGATGCTAACGCACTTTGCTCCTCAGAAGGAAAGACTGCCTGTAAGCTGACAGACAAAGAACTTCAGCTAGAGCCTGTTCATCTTCATGAATAATAGCTATTTTCTGCTGTAACGCAAAACTCCTTCCAGAGAGCAAAGAAAGGGAAGCTGTTCTTCATTTCTCAGCAACAGAAAAGAGGTACATGAACTGTGCGTGAAATAGGTGGGAAAACCAAGTGCAAGAGAGGCTTTCAGAAAGTTTCATCTGTGCCGTGGCCCAGATGTACACTAGTAATGTCATCCATAGCTAGCAACCATACATCACAATCCACAGGAAAGATTGATTTACACGTCGTTTTGTTTCCTGCAGTGGAGAGTTTTCTTTGTCATGGCTGGGAGGAATGGTATCTAATATCACTGCAATGGAAGTGGCTGCCACAGAGTAAACTGCCATACATTAGCCTGGTTTACAAAAATATCAGACTGGAATGACAAAGTCAAAAGATCACCCAAGGTATTATTCCTTACCCATGAAAATAGTTGGATGTTTGAAAGCATTCATCACTTTGCAACCTTCCAATGTGTTTTATATTTTTCTTACTGTTATTAAATCTGCCACTAACATTTCTTATTATTAGAAAATAATATATTAAGAAAAACATATTTGGAAGTGCTTTCTAAACTTTTCTGTAACTTTTATAATTTGTGTGTGCTACCTACTCCTACCCGCCATTCATTTATTTCCATTTATTCTTCCTGTGATGCTATATGTGCCCCAATCAACCCTCCAAAACCAAATACTGGATTTGCTTCACCTTTATACTATTGCTATTAAGGGATTTTTTGATGTTTCATGTTTCAAGATGCTGCTATAACTTAGTTAAACTTTTACAAGTTCAGTTGGAATTTTCCATGCCTGGCATTTGCTCCAGGCTGTTGTTATTCAAGTGTTTTTAAATTTCAAGAGTCATGGTTCAATTGTTTCTAAGAAGAAAGTTATGGAAAAGTAAGTTTTGCCCACATATAAAAAAATTAGATGATTTCTTGTTGGCAATTTGTTTAATACCTTAAAGAATGTATATAAAATTTGGCAGGGGAAGGGGAACTCTTGCCAGGAGACCTTTTTGCTGTCTTTGTGAAAGCTTTTCTAAAAAATGCATTTCACACATACTTAGTAAAGCCCTTGATTTTCTTGTGGTTATGATCTCTGAAGGCTCTTGTCCTACAGAGCATGGTCAGTCTGCTCCTCACTCCCAGTGATCACTAGATGGGCTGTGCTGCCAAGCCAGGCTAGAGTTATAGGGTCAGGACAGTAATGGTGGCTCAAAATTATTCTAGACTATGGAAAAGAACTTTAAGCAAGAAGGCTCTTTCTCTCTCGGTTAATAACATGACTAGCACTAACTAACAGCACAGAAGAAGAAATCCACAGAAGAAAATTCAGAAGTGATGTGTGCTGGACAGTATGAGATAAAAAAGAATAGTTGAGAGTAATGAATCTAATGACAGATTGGAATCAGTACTGTGTGCCTGCGAGAGACTCAAAAAATTGAGAGCCAAATGGCTAAAGGGAGGGTCAGTGGAATCAGGAAAGAAACAAAAGGGTTGCAAATTTCAAGGATTTTTTTCCTTGGTTTTATTGTTAAAACTGAAAAATGTTACATCTAGAAACTGATGTCTGATTTTTATATTACTCCAGTGCACAAATTTTGCTGATTTCAAGTGAAGTTACTCTCACTTTTTGGCGGCAGTATGAAGAGCAGAATTGGATCCTTCAGTTGCACTGGAAAACTTTCTGCTTTCCAAACGCACCGGTGAGAGTTATGGCTTTCCATGGGACTGTTATGAACGTGTTAGGTTTTGGAACATATCAAGTTGTTCTACAAACCTACAACATTCTCAAATGTCATGTATGTGCAGCAAACTAGGATTCTTTTAGCAAGAACAGGGCAGAAATGCATGACCCTTCAGAAACTTTAAATCATGTACCAAGTGAATAATGACATATTTGCTTTGCTACATTTTTCTTTATATTGAAGATACTTTCATAGCAGATGAAGAAGCAAACCAGTTGTTTACTGTACAGGTTAAGCCATACAGAAATGTTTGAATTAGAAATCTCATCACAACAGTGACTTAGAACTTTTATTTCAATATGGATGACATTATTTAATCTACTTTGCTGAGTGTTGGTATTTGGGGCTACGTGAATAGGGTATGTATACCTAAGTAAAACAAATAAACCTGCTGCACCTGGTCATACTCTCAGGAGTGCATATGAAGCACTTCATGTGGGGCAAAATTCCCTCTGGATGAGTTGAGAGGGACATAAGGCCCTCAAGCCCTTCCTCACAAACACCCCACATTCTGCTCCCTAAATGTGCCTGGCTATTGAGCAGGTCTTGCCCAGAAAACTGGAAGCTGAGCAGATTATTCAGCTCAGAGAGGCTTCATCAGTCAGGCTTCTGTTAACCCTGCCTCTGTCACTTGACCACCCACAGGGGAAAATGTTATGACTTCCCACAAAAGGGAGACCATGAGACCTGGAACTTTCACCCATTTTTAGAGACAGAGATTTTAGAAACAAAAAACCCACAGACCTCTGAACAAAGCCTTGTTAAGACACATACAAAAAAATTTGAAAACACGTGCTGAGCCAACTTCTGATCTCAGTTGAACTGAGAAACTCTGCTAAAACAGAGGGAGCTGGAAGAGAGAGGAAGAAAACAGATGGGAGAAGCAGATGAAATGAAGAACAAATGTAGATGGGATGATTCATTTATTTCAGAACGGACAGAACCACTTATCCATAACTGCCTGTAATGAAACACACATATTTTTCCATGTATACAATGTTTTGGGTACAGAGACTTTATGTGATTGTGAATGGGAGGGTAAGAGGGAAAGAGACAGTTTTTCTGGTCCTGGTTCAGAAAAGAATGTGCTTTGTCTTCCATGAGACTTAAGAACACGCTGTAACATTTTCCTGAACTGGAGTTTCTACATCTCTAGATATCAGAAGCCTCTATGTCTCAGTGGCACTTTGAAATTATAAGCAAATTATATTTTGAAACTTACTCTGAGTGCTGGTTTATCACTCACTCACAACAAAACAAAGATTTGTTTATTTTTCCAGTTTTATGCTGTTATAATTCACTTGAGTGGATTTAAACTAGGAAAATACAGCACCACATGAATGTTGAACTTTTGATTAAAGAAAATAACCAGAAATAACCCCATTAAGACAACAATATCAAGGACTAAAATGTGAGGGAATATCAGAATCAACTGTTGCTTGATCAACACGAACATGACCTTCCTGCATGCATACATTCTACTGCAACCTTTAATCGTAAGTCATCTATCATAACTTCCACACAGAAATTCTGTCTTCTTCCAGTGGACACAAAGGATGGCACAAACTTCATTAAAACAAACTACTGAATTTCTGTTTTCATCATGTGATCTGCAACTGCCTCACTCCCAGAATCCCTCCACTTCTCAGAGCAAATGTCATTGATCTCTCAGCAAAGGACCACAAGCTAGATATTGCTAATACTCTAAGATAAAGCTAGATGACAGACAGGGAAAGCAATCATAAAGGCTTGACGGAGCACTCATTAATGACTGGTACAAGCAGCTAAAGCTAATATAGAAAAATACAAAATTTCAGCCATATTCCAGAATTTGTCTGGAAATAGCATCAAGCCATATGTTCTGCCCATAACCCCCTTGCTTAGTTGATATAAAACAATTAAGATGGCACTAGCATGCTATTTGACAACTGTCACATGAAAAATGCTGGCTGTATTAAAACAACTCTGGGGGAAAAAAGGGCCTACGCAGATGTCAGGAGCTCCTCCAAAAAGTGCATTGCTGCTTGCCTCCCGTTCAGCAAAGCTGGATTTCAAGGATAGTGATCCTATGATAGCTGGCCTTTATAGAATCAGCTATGGGCAGACATGGTTTTTTTGATCAATGGATTTTAACAAAATTACTTAGTAGCAGCCATAGAAAGAGTAGTTCCAGTAGTGTTAGTTGTAATTTTAACATCTTGTAAGTACACATTCTCATATTCAGAACACATTCACTCTTGAATTCTTGCAAAAGTGACAACTGAAGTCACAAATTGCAAGACAAAAACTTTTTGTGGAGGGCTTTCAGAAACCAATCGAGAACTGCTATGCTTGAAAGCAGCAAGAGAAAAATAACTGCCAAGGGAAAAATTCTTTCTTCCAGAATCATTTCATGTAAGACATCAACATCATCACTTTCAGACCTGTTAGCAAGCTCTCTTACTCTTAGCACAGATACTTTCTTGACATGTTTAGAGAAGTGATTGCGTGACTACCTTCTCTCTACTGAGCTTTCAAGTGCTCACTTATCAGCAAGGTAATAATCAGAAGCCGCCCACTCCAAATGCATAAGAGAGTGTAAAATACGGGATGTACAGTGTTGGCAGGGGGACTCTGAGATCAGGATTTTGCTGTAAGTTTTCTCATGGCCTTTTAGGATGACTTTGTCAAGACTTTCTCTAGTTGAAAATCTTTGAACATCTAAGGCTTACACCTCTCTGTAAAATAACCTTCCTCTTTTCCTTCTCCGACTTATGTATTTTTATTTTAACCAGGCTAGTTTCATAGCTTTTTTTTTGAGATCTATTACCAGTAGGGTTCCTAAGTGGCCCTTTCAGCAGCACTTAAAAATTATTCAATTTGTGTCCTCTTCATGGGTATTCTTCTGCAGTCCTCTTATCAGCTACAATGCAAAAATTATTCCAATATGAACCATGGCTCACAATATGACTATGTCCTTTACTATTACCTAGATGTATCCAGATTTGTTGCCTTTTTTTTTTTTTCCTGTGGTGTATTGTCAGTCATTTGTGAGGTGCAAAAATGGATCTACACAGATAGTGTGATCCTGCACAATACAGATGTGGAAATTATTTCTGAGATAAGATTCTACTGAATGGGAACAAAAGCATTTGGCCTTGTCATGAAGTCAGATGTCATGGGTTCAGGTTTCACACAGATTCTTAGTAAGTCAGGAGCAACACCAACAGAAAAGTTGTGTACCATAACAAAGTAAATGTGACCAGAGTCAGTCTCTGTTCAAGGGGCTCTGACAAAATGAGCCTTTCTGATTTAATTCTGGGTGATTAAAAAGGAATCCCACCCACAGAGGGAGGGGAGTTCAGACATCTGCTGAATCAACTTATCTTCGTTGTTTATTGTGCCTTGTCCTCAACACAGTACTGCCCATTTCTTGAGCTGTCTCTTCTGTCTCCATATATTGGGACAGATTGTATAAATGATAGATACAGCACAGCCCAGTGTTGCCAGCTGTGGGTGTGTATATTGGGGCTGTTAGAGTACAGCCTCCCAGAGCTGTCATCCTTTTTCTTTCAAGGCTGAAATAAACACATCAAACTGTGGGCTGTGGTGCATTATCTTATGGAGAATACAATTTTCAATTATCAAGAATTCATTGTGTCAATCCAAAATACAAAGGCAATGAGCACTGGGGAGCCTGTACCAGACAGAATGCTGCAAAACCATTAACCTGAAATACTTATGGAGAACTTTCTGTTCATCACGTCTGCACACTGACCTATCTTTTGAGTTGAAGGAATGAGTGGAATTATTTGCTTTGTCTGCCTTTCAAGCCTTTTTTGGCCCATTAGAAAAGAGTGCTTGTTTTTTATATTTTTATCAACAAATGCATGAATTCCCCATTTCTTCAGGTGTCCATTCATGATCCTACTTCATGCAGGCAAAAGTCATCTCTAGGCACCTAGAAATTAATTATACTGGTGGGAAAATACATGTCACTTTCTCACATTTCTATGAAAAAGTTTTTAAAAGCTGACATTGTTGGTCAACTAAATATTGCATTTTGTCAGAAGGGCTGTTGGGAAAATTTCCAGTGCTGGTAGGAGACATGTTTTCATGGGTTTAGTAAGAAAAAAACATCAAAGTATTGGCTGGATTGTTTCATTTTTATTGCAGGTTTGGGGAACAGTTAAAGCCATGGTGCTAGACTTATTGCAACACTCAGTATCCCTGGATACTGATGATGCAGAAATGGAAGCAGTGAATTGAAGCATATCAAGCTAACAGTTACAGTGTCCAGAAACTAGAGTCACTTCAGTGCAAAGCCCAGCAAG
Source organism: Lophotriccus pileatus (assembly GCA_035583135.1). Taxonomy (NCBI): domain Eukaryota; kingdom Metazoa; phylum Chordata; class Aves; order Passeriformes; family Tyrannidae; genus Lophotriccus; species Lophotriccus pileatus. Next base: position 19,844,289 of record JAWWES010000001.1, read on the forward strand.
GATTAGTGATCTCTTTCTTGACTGGGAACAGTATCCAGGAGGCTATCTAAATGGCAGGGACCAGGAGGATACAATATTTTTATATCTATGTTTACTGTGTCAGCAGCTTCCCTTAGTGTCTGCCTGAGAGAGACCTAAAGTTTATGGCATGGCACCAGAAGAGCAACTGTGGGAGTTTCAACTACTGGGGTCCCATTAGGGACCTTTACTAAAATGGCTTAGATGAAAGTTAGTTGCTAAATACATCCAGGGATGTTATCAAGGCTCTAAGACCAAACAAGTTACCAAAAGTAACCTAGAATTGCACCAGTTTTAACTAGTTGCCTAATAAGAGAAAAAGCTGACACCAGGATGCTGAGGAGACCTAGAAAGGTTTCACTCAGAGAAACTAGAAGAAGAAAGGTGACCAGAAGAGAATTCTGAGGGCTTACCAGGAGGAATCTGCTTCAAGACATCTAGGAAAATAAGGTAGAAACAATGTGATTCCACCTTTTCTTGGTGAAGGGGATGGATGAGCTTGAAGAAGTTCAACTTAACACCAAAATGCTCTGGTAAGAACATGAGGTGGACATTTTTTATGCCTGGCATACTATGGTATATGGGGAATTGTGTTAATCATATACATATATTGTATCCAGGATACATTATAATGGTAGGCTATTCTGCATATATGAACTAAATATAAGACTCTCACACATCCTTTTATTCACTGCATTTTTGCAAAAAGATTATTAAAATATAACTAAATTTTGAAGATATGGAAGTGTGTAAATACTATATTAATATATCTTCATTGTCTGTCACCTATTATCCAAAATAATCAGTTTTTCAAAATATTTCCATGGTTGATACATATTTATTATTGGATGTGGATTAACACCCTTTATGTTTCCATGATCATCATGCATGGTGAATCTGCTTTGGAGTAAAGGTCTAACTCATTGATGCTCTCCAAAAGAGGACTTGTAGTCAATATATTTGGAAGGGGCTTTTTGCAGGCTTCTCACATTATGCAAACCTTCTCATTATTTTCATATTGAGGAGAGGTTGAAGGAGGGAGAAGAACTCAGATAGGCAATTAAACTCAGACAGTTTAAATATATCCTGCAAGGGATGTTTTGCCCCAATTACGGCAGCATAAATTCCGTGAAGAGATATGCTGAATTTTGTGGGACAAACGAAGTTTTAGAAACACATTGAATTTATTTGTGTATTTGTGATCCCTTCATATCAACTTGTACTTCTATCAATGTTTTAATTTAACTTAAGCAACTCTTACCCTTTCATATGTGAAAATACCCATATTCCACTCTCAAATTTAATATCACTAGGCCAAACTAACCCAGTTCTTATAAACTTCCCTCCTAAAACAGGTTTCTCATTTCCCAATTATTTACCAACTCTCCTCTACATGACTTTCAGTGTGAATTCATCGACCTGGAGTGCAGATGACTTGAATTCTTCACTAATGCCTTCTACAACACTGTGCAAGGAGAGATGTTGTGTTGATTGGAAATGCTTGTCCTAGCTCCCTCCCTCCATCCATCCATCTCTTATTGTGACTCATTGTGACAACTGACAGTCATCTTCAGGCTGCCATTAGCTATCTAATCCAATTTACTCATCTAGGTTTCCTCTACTGTCAATGGTGGGAGCGATGAACTGGGCTCAATTTATCCATTCCGTCAGAAAAGTATTTGGGATAACTGGTCAGGATGGCCCTTACCAGAGGCCTTTGCCTCTCTCAAATGATCTCAGAGAGGTTGTTGGAAAGCATTTTAGACTATGCATTTGCCTTTCAGACGGCGACAACTAGGTGTTAGGACTCTTGGTCACACGGTCTGTTCTACAGGGAAATGTAGTTGCTGCCATGATTTCTAGACACTGAGTTTTCAGGACAAGAATTCACAGCCCCAAGTGAGAATGCTACTCAGGGAATGGGAAAGAGTTAATCACACAGGAAAACGAGAAAAAACGATGTTCTGAGCAAGAGCTGCCTAAACCAGATGAACAGAAACTATCAATTAAGCAGAGGAACTACAGTCCCACCACTTATGTAATTGTGTGAGAAAGCAGAAATTTCACAGTTTTCACTACATGATTGGTCCCTTTTGGCAACTGCCATTCCTGCTATTGTTTCCTTCAGAGAAAAAAAAAAAGTGGACACAGATGAACAGTGCTGTTTCCTATGACAACACAAGGAGTGGAACACAGGCTCATAAAGGAGAAACCTCACAGGTCCAGGAGACTTAAGCCCACTTCTGTCCTCTCCCAAGAAAGCAATCTCAGCTCCAAGGATCTAGCTGTGGTGTGGAAACTGCAGTGCTTAGGAAAGCCACACAAGACTGGCAAGGTCAGGAAGTTAGCAAATAGAGAGGACCTCCTTTTTATTTCATTTTTTTTGCTTGCTTGTTTTTGTCTTGCTCCTGAGCACAGGCACCCAGATTCCTGCTGTGTTTCAGATTAGGAGGCTCAATTTTTTTCTGAATTTCAGTCCTCAGTTCCTTACTCATCAAAGTTTTGAGGGATGCTCCCAGGCTTCCCCAGATTGCCGGACTGCAACTCCATTCCTAAAGATCTACAGAGGCTGCCAGAAATGAACGAATTACAGACTCTGGGGAACAGTGTGGAAAACCCACATTGTTCCACAACTCTCTAAAATCAGACCCCTGTTTATTTTGATGCCTAAACACAGATTTAAATGTTTAACTTCAGACTGTGTGCTTGAAAGCTCTGGCTCTAAAAACCCCTTTCAAATCTTCTGTTTGGTGGTTTAGGATCACCAACTCTAATCTGATCTTCCCACAATGTGTAATTTCCCCTTTGACAGCACACAAGCAGCATAATACTAGAATTACCAAAGCACTGGCAGCTCAGGAGGCAGCTGGAGAAGGCCAGTCCCAGCACTCTGCTGGCACTCACCCCTAGCACAGGCCTGGGGGCAGCTCTACAAGGTAGAAACAACCCAGGAGGATGAAATGATAACCTGCCTGTTCTGTGGTTTGGGGGAGGAATAATCTGATTTGAATTAAAACATCCCTGATACTTTTACTTATGAAACACCTGTTGCGGTGATTCTAACAATGGACACATTTTGCAAAAATATGAACATGAACAACCCATCTTCTCAGCTGAGAGAGAGGCCTCGGACTCCCACTGGGAAGAAGACTTGTTTTGTAACATACCTGTGGACTTCAGATAGTTTCTCATGTGAATGAGATTGGTTTGTAGTCAACAGGACATGTTTTTCCTAAGAACAGAACAAGCTTCTGCTTCATGTTTTGAGAACCTGCTGTGGGAGTCGAACTCCAGGTGGAAGATCTTCACTAGGACATCCTAGCCAATGAGCACAGATTAGCAGCTCATGGACAGCCTGGACTCTCCAATCACTGGACCCTAGTCCTGGACCCACGAGGGTTGGAGGGATATAAATATACACTGTGTGTCTTAATAAAGAGTCACATTGTTCAATTATATTAATTGATTCCAGTGTGTCAATAATCCCTGTCGCCTTGTGCAGCAACAAACACCTTCACAAAGGAAATGTGAGCCTCTTGAGATGCAGTAAGCCTTACCAGCAGCTGCAAACCTCCAGCTGGACACTCTGTAATGATCCCCCATATCACCTGCTTTTTCTATTGGGCAGCCTGATCCTGCCTGCACCAGTCAAGTGAGGAGAAGGAAACTCCAACTGGGAGGCTGGCCAGCACCGGAGCATGGCAAGACTGTTGCATAGGTGCTGATAACTGTGAAAACAGGGGTACAGGCTGTCACCTCAGAGTAGCAGGGCCGAAGAATCAGTCTGAGTGAGCAGCAGTTCACTGGCTGGAACAGAACTAGGCCACTTGGAACCAGATGAACAAATTGCCCACACTTTACTTTCATAATTAGGTGCTCACTCACTTTGCAGAAATCCACGATGGCAGAAAAAAGGGAAGAGAGTTGGACACAAGATGTCCATCTTACTTTTGCATGTTACTGCTCTCTAGATCATGTTTTGGCCAGGACAGCTTTTAACATTTTAAAGTAATATCTTATTCTTTTCTCAGTGAAATGTGCTGATCTGGCAGTCTTTATGACTGAAGCCGTTTATTGAACACAGAGCACTTGCTGGGATGATACAGCCAGAAGTGACACTGTTCCCTCCCATTTTATACTGCACAAAATGAAGAGGCTGCTGTACTAATGATAGATTGTCTCCAATTACAAATAAAAATACTGTGTTCCCACCACTGAAGCTGCTCCTGGAACCCCTCAGGGTTCCATTATTTTGATGACCTGTCTGTAAGCCATTACTTTAGCCCTCTGATGATATTTATAAACTGATACACACTGCTATAAAAGATAACCTTCTTTTACAATTCTGGATGATTGCCTATGGGCTTGTAATCCCTACTTCACGAAACATCATATTACTCTGCTTCAAGTACAATATTCATTGTGTAAAGCTTACTATTCACAGCATGTTTGGATATCCTTCACTGGAAATCACCCATACACTCCCTATCAATTCCTGCCCAGGTTTCATTGTGGAGTGGCTGCATTAGAGTGAGTGAGGATTGAGAAAAAGTTTTCAGGCTTTGAGAACAAGTGGGTTGGTGCAAGAGCTCAGGAATGTGAGAGGCAGCCAGGCTACTACCATACACCAACCCAGATGGTGCCCTCCTGATTTGATACACCTTTTGGCTCTATGTGTATTTCATTTTCTTGTATCAATTCCTAAAAATTGTAGCTGATCTGCCTAGTAGGGATTTCCCTAAAAACTCTCACTGACTATAGTTACATGGGATTTGCACCACTTTCAAAGTCAAAACATGAGTTTGGACAAAATATCTCAGCCAAAGTCTGAATTTAGGGAACTTAGGAGCTTTGGTTGCATTGTGGTATCCTTGTAAACAGCTATTGCTTCACTCCTCAGTTCTTCAAATCTGAACTTGTTCCTAAAAGGCTGCCCTCCTTGGGCTTCAGATCTAAGTCTCCTGTAATTCTGAGCAATCATACTTGGAGTACAGGACCTGGCCTAGCTATAATCCTTACCAGCTTCCTGGAGGGCTTCTAGCAACATCGACTGGATATTCATCCTCCAAAATCAGATTACTGTAGTATTATATATCCTGTGGGATTCACTACTAATGCCACAGCTCTCTTCCATTTTGCCTATTCCTTCCACCCAAAATATTTTCTGGAAGGAGAAGTGGCCTGACCACATAGTCTCCGCTTGGAATGAGCAAGAACATGGGCTGGGGTGGTAGATCAGCATTTGTCTTGAATAAACTGGGGGGCGGGGAGGGCGCAGGCAGGAGTGAGGATGATAGGTAAGGAGTTCAAGCCTTTTACTTGAACCAGAGTAGATTTTTTCAGTATGAGGCCTGGAGACCTTATTGGGTATCTAGGAAAGATTTTCCATTTCCAGAGGACAAGAGATGTACAAGCCACAGGCTAGAGCTTTAGTGAATAATGAACCAACTTGCAGGACCATTACATTGCCAAACTCTCAAATACTTTCCTGTGGAGTTCAGTTCATGTAACAGGTCATTCAGCTGTATTTTAGTGTAATTCTGCCTAGACTTCCTGACCCAGTGCAATAACATTGCTTAAGCTCCCACACCACTGGTAGAAGGAAAAAATCCAGGCTGGACTATGTTATCATCTGTAACACTATAACACACATTTTTCTTCTTTGGCAGTTTCAGCAGCATTTGAAATCTTGCTGTAAAGTCCAAGGAAATCAGAATATGAGACCTTTGTTGAGAACTTTTCTTCTAACATATATGTTTCTCAAAAAAAAAAGTGCTGACTGGAAGCTCAAGGAATTCAGAAAATTGAAAATTACACAGTGTAAAGAAACCAAGAATTGTTTTTTTGCTTTAGAGACCTGGGCAGGTTCAGGGAAATGTCAGTGCAATAATGCAGTAACTTTGCTGATGAAGGTCTACCATAACTGTTGATCTGTACTTCATCAGTGGTTTAAGAGCATCAACTTTCCCTGACCTAACTTCTGAACTAGAAATAAGGTAACTTCTGGGGTTTTTTACTGTGAGAGGCCAGGTACCATCTTCTGCATCTTTGTTGTTATTTTGTTCCAGTGAGTTAAGTTTGGACATTGAGCAATCAAATTGCCAGTGCTCATGAGCTGTAATTTTCAGTTTCCTAAGGAAGATACACAAAATGGAAATTGGCAAACTTGTGATTCCACTTCAGGGTGTCTGGTGAAAATATTTTGGATCAGTACCGTATCTGAGAGAAGACTGGAGAATTGGCCAGACGTCCTGTATGCAACATGCCAGAAAAGCCAGAGCAGCATTCACTCACAATTCAAATGCTTTTTAAGTTTTATAAGAGTTTAATTAGAAGACTATTCATTCTTTATGAAGTATGACTTCTAGAAGAGGGTTATATAGGAAAGCTGAAATTATCCATTAACTGACAGCTCTATCCTGGGGACTTTTCCCCCCTTCAACATAAACATTTGTCTTGAACATTTTTTTTAAATTACAGTAGACTAGGAGTTTGCCAAATATTTAGTGGTTTTGTAAAGTTGTTTGGTATTCATGTCTACTACAGTTCTACAGAAAACAGTTCTGAGAGCCATTTCTTTCACCATATGGCAGGCAATCTAGAGAGGGGTGCAGGATAACAAACTTTAAAAAGATGTGCTAAAGAAAAATGTGATCCGAGTTGCTTTTATAATTATGAAAAAAGAGAAGCTTTTGCAGAGGCTGGAGTCATGTCCTGCCAATATTTATTACAGTGTTTATCATTAGGACAGTGATTTTTCACATGTTCAGTCTATTCCAAAAGACAGTGCTGCAATGTTTTTGGCTTTTGGGCATCCTGCCTTCCTGAGAGTAGATTGGAGACTGACAAAAGCTCTCACCTTCCCCACCCTTGTTTACATCCTCACCAGCCCATGGCAGAACCCTGACAGCAGAACAGCAGAGTTCCCGCTCTTTTTGGTTCCCTTCCAGACACATCACACACAGATCAAAGATCAGACCACATCTGGCCTTTGAAGAGTGGGCAAGAGGAGAGAGTGTGAAAGCGGCCTGTTCTGCGCTTTGCCCAGTGGTGTAGTCAGGTGTAAACATAGGGAAACACAGGTTTCTCTCTCCTCATTCAGTTAATGTAGAGGTTAGTCTCCAACCCAGAGCTGCACTCTTTTAAATCTTCTCTTTTAAATAAACAGGTGACTTGATCCACCTTATTTGGATTAGTCAGCTACCATTACATTTAAAAGAACAGTGTAGATCCCATGCCAAGGACACGTTCCTCATCAGCTAGCATCAGCAGGCCAGAATATGCTGCATTTCCACACCTGAACACTGTAAAGCTCTGAGAAACACAGTTTCCTGCTGTTCTGTGATGGCTCTTTGCTCCCTTTTAACTTAATTTTTTTTAAGAGCCAGAAAGTTGCATGGCAACAGGCTCAGCTGATAGGCTATGGTACAGTAATTTATACCACTTGAATGTAAAAGTTAAAATTAGAAGCATTGAGGATAGAACTGAATTTATTTTAAACCATAGCTGGGCTTTCAAATGAGCTATTCTGTAATCTCAGTTCAGTTTCAGGAATTCCTGCCTGGAAAATCCTGAAGATCACCTGAGGACAGCTTTCAGTAACCACATATTGTATGGAGGTTTGCCAGGAAAACATGGAGAGAAGACCCCAGGCACAGTGATCTCTCAGGAATAAGTGTCAGGAAGCTATGCAAATAATTACTGTCAGTGTGGTTTTGAATTCCCTGAGGGCCTTGAAGAAAGGTTTCTTTTATTCTACTGCAAATCATCTCACTGGAGACTCTTTACAAAGTGTCTTAGAGCCATATAGACTTAAATGAGCCAACTCGTTTCTTGCTACCTGCATTTCAAAAATCAGGTGCTATGTTTTTCTGTACATGTGCTATAAACTCTCTCATACAGAAAACACTCATAAGACTTTTGTGGTGGGAGTTAAGTGCGAACAGGCTACATTTATATTTATCAAGTAGTGATGAGGTTTTCTATTTACAGGCCTGGCCCTTTGTTCTCACAAACTGTTTGGAAGGAATATTAAAGGGAGGCCAGACTGCAGGACAGACAGCAACATTTCCTCTGTTGTCTCTACTGTGAAGAGGCCACTGACCAAAGCTACAGATGTGAGAATCACTACTAACTAAAGAATCACTAGTTCACTTTCAGATCTTAAGCGTTTATCCTTAATTAGTATTTACTTGCACATTCGGGAACATAGGAGTGGCCATAGATAAGAACCCTTTCATTCACAGTCTTTAACATTAGGCATTCACACTAGCCAGTAAAAAAAAGGAAACCAACACCGACTTCCCTCCATGCCAGACAGCTGCTTGCTCTGCTCCCTCTGTGTCTGACTTCAGCTTTTTGATACACCGTCATTCAGTTCTGCTGTGCCCTCTGCTTTTGCTTCATTGCAAGAGCTGACATGATACATGAAGTCCCATCCTGGCTTGCAAAATTTAAAGGTTCAGTCAAGACCATCTGAGACCTCTGTGTCCAGTTCTGTGCTCTACTAAAAAATTACCACATCCCTCTGACACAAACAGAATCTAAACAATATAACTTTCCACTTTTTAGTTAGATGATGCATTTATTTCTTGCACCAGCACAAAACTACCTTTCTGAAAATCTGTTTCTGCTTTGGGATCTCAACAACTTGGTTCCACAGTGAAGATAAACTATAGAACTACTGGGGATTAACTGCATCCTAGCAAGGCCACAAACCAAAGGGTTTTCGTTACCAGTGAAATGTGTGTTGTCATTAGCCGATGAATTGGCAGCCCTTTAACTGTGTTTTGTGATAATCTATTCCAGACTCTTCAGGCCTGATGCAAATCTTTATACCTGGTACACAGTTCATACTTTGTGAGAGATGATTCTTGAAGATATACAGCCAAACCTAGATTCAGAAATCCTAACAGCCACTTGAGCTTTACTTCCATCCACAAATAAAAGAAATACTTGTTGCCTGTCAGATGCCCTTATTTGAGAGAACTTATAGCAGTATTTATGTTGGTGTGATCCCACATCCTTTACTAAGAATAGGATTTGATATGCAGCATGCTTCCCTGCTGGAGATTTTCCAGTATCTGGAGCAGTGTACCATAAGTAGTATAAATGTCAGCAGTGACATTAGATGTACTATATACACAGGGTAGAAGGAGTAGGAAGGGCAAAATTCAGTAATTTTAGGCCTCTATAGCGCTATCATTGGACTTCTGCTAACATTAAAAATATGGAGGGGAAATAAAAGGAATACTCCAGGCACCATCCTGAAGACGTGTAAGGCCAAGAGAGCAACCTAATATGGATACAATCAGATAATAACAAGAAATATTGAATTCAGGACTTGATGACAAGCTTGTTTCTAAAAGTTTTCACCTAAGGAACAATGAAACCTCATTTTGAATTCACAAGGACTTGCAAGACTTTGGAATGCAAGGTGCTTTGATATATCTCAAGATTTCTCATTTTTTGAGATGGTAAATCAGGTCTCTTTTACTTCCTACCTGATGCTGGGTATTTTCTTCTCTTGCTGAAGATAGTGGAAACTCAGGATACTCTTAAAGTCCAAGGGACTTTCAGCATCTCACAAGGGCAATAGCTCTATTAACACAAACACAGGCTTACGTTAGACTTTAGAAAACACATATTCTGGGAGATATTTGAACAGAAAACTTCTATACATGCCTAAAGTCAGAACCAGATGCAACAGGATTCTTTTAATTACCTATGAATTTTGATCCTGTCTGTGCAATAATAATGATTAATACTTAATCATCTTCCTTGTCCTGTCACAGTATCTGACACAAACTATTTCAGGATTCATCTTTAAGTTGTGAGTACATTCATCCCTCCTTGAATTCAAGAAGAAAAGAGGAACAGCATGAATTAGAACATTTTCCTACTGTTGCGCTTATTACAGAACTTGTCACTTCCATGTTATAAATTAAGTTTAAGCAACAACCTTCTGTCAGCGCTCTTTAAAACATCTGCAGATGTACCCTATTTCCCAGAAAAGACACTGACATTTACAAGGGAGTCCTTGTATGTGTGCGTGCGGCAGTGCCAATAAAACTCTAATCCTTGCAGTTCTGAAAATGTTTCATGTACTACTGAGACTGCAGTAGTGACAGCCCAAAGAGAGATGTACATTAGATTTTTCATTCTTTCTAAGTATAGGCAAAATTTTCCCTTTTCATGTACTTTCTCCCTTACATACTTTTAATACAATTTCCTTCCTCCCCTTCTAACATTGGTGACATAAATCAATTTCCTAGGCCATGTGGAACAGAGTGAGAATCACTGTCATTCTGAATTCTTTCAACATCATTATTTCATGTTTTCAGATAAGCACTGCAAGAAATACAGTTGGATGATTTGTGACAACTGAATAATATGCTGACACACAAAAGGGAGATATGAATATCTTCAGTCATCATCATTACTAGCATTGGGCAACTGGATAAATTTCAGAATCTGAATTCTCAGAGGCTTTTTATTAACAATTCTAAACTACACATACATGTTGAGGGGACAGAACCAGATTTTGGCAGCTGTGTTCTGTTCTTAACAAAATCTCAGCTGTTATATTTTGCTTCTGCTATGGCAAAATTAAAAAGCCAGTCCCAAGACTTTTACCCTATAACTGCAATATTATGCTCTTTCCAAGTTTTCTCTCAAATAAAACCTTAATTACTGCCTTTAAAAAATAACTTTTCCACACTTCTAAGGCAATGTCTAAGACACTAAATGTGCATGCTACACATACCTCACTAATATAGGAGCTCACACCTAAAAATAACATCAAATGCCAGTATCCTAAAATAGAGTGATAACTCTTTTATTTCTCAAATACACAGAAAATAAAGCACTATTCAGCAAGGTTGCAATTGCAACAGTTTTCTGAAAACTGTATCTCCTAGGTCTAACTTGAGCTAGATGTTATTCCTGTACTGTATTATTTACTATTGAAAAAACAGAGTTTGTTTCATCTTCTCCTCCAGCCTTCCTCACCCCAGATTCTGTATTTTCAGAAGAACACTGACTGTTGTACAGAGAACCTGAAGTGCCACTGAAGCTATTTCTGAACCAATATCTTAAGGACTCCTTAATTACTGAGGCTTTCATTATCAGCATAATGTTCATTGTGCTAGGAATTAGAGTTTATCTTAGATAAGTATACAAGGGTTTTCTCTTATTTGCTTGCACATGCAAACTTTGCTGTTTCCTCGAGGCAGTGTCAGGCTCTAGGTAACTGATACAAATGCAGCAGATGGAGTTACCATTGCAGTCCATCCCCATGGTTATATACAGCTATTTTTTTTTTCAAGCAATAAATTAAAGAAAACATTTACCAGAAATAGGAAAAATAACAAAAAAAGTACATCCTATTTCAGACAACTGTAACTGCAACTTCCAATTCATTTTTCGCAATATTCATCCAAACGTACAGAGATGCAGAGTGATTTTGCTGGTCCAATAGAAGGGAGGGAAGGAAGGAGGTACGAACAGAAGGCAAGGTCACCTGTGAGACATGCTCAGTAGTCCTGGCTGAGCTTTTCTCAACTACTCCATATTCCTTTTGGCAACAATTTTTAAGGTAGAGATGGGGGATTCTCACATATATATTTTTCCCTGTGTCACAAGGCATTGCTGTATATATGTAAGTTACAGGTTACCAGGCAAGTCTTGGCAAGGACATTTTATAAAGCCCCCATGCACTTTATATTTCACGCATAATTCTCCCATGCAACTGTCAGCCCTATGTTTAGTTAGTCCAGCACTGAGGAAAACTAATTGCAGCAGTGGCAGTGCTTACTACTTCTGTGTATTGCAGAGTTCCCTCTCTCATCCACTCTGTCAGGGAGTTTTAATCTTACACACCAAGAGGTGATGGCTGAGCTGTGCTCACCTACACCCTACAATAGAAGGGCTGACACTGAAAGTGCCTGAGACAGGAGATTCTGAGTGTGCTGCTTCACCTGCTTTCAGCATAGTTTTAAAAGAGGGAGTTCTTGTAGTCTTCACTTTTGTCTCTAGGGTGGAAGCCAAATGTGGCACATTGGCTAAGAGAAAGGCTGTAAAGCCTAGGGATTTCATGTTAGTATTGACATTTTTTGGTTGAATGTTTCAAGTTTGTGTGCTTAAATTTACATAAATAAGGGAATCATAGAATCAACTGGGTTTGTAAGGACCTCCGAGATCATCAAGTACAATCCTTGATCCAACACTGCTGTGGTTACCAGACCACGGCACTCAGTGCAACATCCAGTCTCATCTTAAACACCTCCAGGGATGGTGAATTCGCCACCTCCCTGGGCAGCCCATTCCAATGTCTGATTACTCGCTCTGTAAAAAATGTCTTCCTAATATCCAACCTAAACCTCCCCTGGCAGAGCTTAAGACCGTACTGTGTGTGTTTCAGTACAAATGTAGAGATGAAGTTTGCTGAATTTAAAAGTTAAATGTTTTGGCCCTTCTGAGGGAAATATTAGAAACACTAAGCTGTCCATCTCAGTTGGTTAAAATAAAAATCCTCTTGTAACACAGCTCCAAAATGTTCACAGTAGTAAAATAGCTTCCGTCCAAAACTTAATGAAATTAGAAGGCAAGTGTCCATGTGGACACCAGGGAAATAACAGCTATTTGGCAACAGCTTTCTTGGCTGTTACTCCTCTAGATTATCCCTCAGCTTGCATGACTTTTCCTTTACCCATGTTAATCAATCACTAACCAACTAATTATATGAGATTACCATCTCAAACAAATTTTTAGATCATTACAAGAAATCATACTTGAGATGAGATTTGCTCCTTCTGTTTCAGGGATTGAAAACTGTGTTTGAAAACTTGGTATATAAATGACCTCAGCAAGAAGTAAGTCGGGTTCTGCACTGATGGGAACAATCTTGGTCTCCTGGGAAAGGAATGTATGAGACAGAAGTGCCCTACTATCTCATGGCTGTATTTCCCTTAGACAGGGTAGGAAAATACTAAATGAGAGAGGTTAAGGCATAAATACAGACTTCGCAAGGCAAAAATAGAAAACAAATTTGATAAGAAAAAACATAATAAATGAATAGAAGTGATGAAAACTGACTACAGACCAAAAAGAACAGATGAAGCCAATAACTTGAAAAAGATCTAGATGTTATGGAAAACAAATTAGTGAAATACCAAGAGGAAAAATAAGTAAAAAATTAGATGCCCTTGAGAACTGCAGGCTGGAGGAAGAAAAGCTATGAACAGGGAGCTAGTCACGAGCAAGTAACAAAGATCAGAAAGTGTAGCATGTATTTGAATTGGCACCAACAAGACAAAATTACTTCAAACATGGCAAAAATATTTAATGCCCTGTAAAATACCAGCTTTATGCATATAACAGACTGACTGGTATGAAAATGTTTTTATAGCTCCAGGCTTCATTTGACATTAAGAATTCTTGGAAAGGTAGGCTAGAGCTCTGCTTTTTCAACTCCAGGCCTTTTCTGAACATGCTAGGAAGCATGCCTTGCTTTTTCTAAGCATCTTGTGTGAGTACCTCACTTTGACGACCCTGTTAAGCTTCTTCCACACCAGTCCAGACTATAGAAAGGGTACGTAATCCTAGATGAGCATTCTGACTGAACAGAGAACGTACCAGCCAGGTACAATTTCTCCAGTAAATCACAGCATTTGTGCATAGATGATGAGTTTTCCATATGTACCATGATCAAAATAAGAACTGTGACGTAAGGAATACTCTTCTAGTGGGAACTCTTAGCTATTTCTATGCTGTGAAAACTATTTTAAGACCACTTCATGACTCAATTTTCTGTTAAATATGCAATACTTTACACATATATTTTGTCCTTAAAAAACCCTAAGTGTTAGAGTGGCCCCACTTGAAAGCATGCTTCACATTTAACACATAAGAGATCATGTGGAGAGACCAGTATGCAACTGAAATGAGTGAGAGGACTCTGTGTAAGTGTTAAGGACAAATATCAAAGTTCACTTCAGCCTTAAGCAAAGTATATTGACTTGGGTTTTTAATATGTCTTCCAATTCTCTTACTAGGAAAACAGTCCCCTTGAAAAATGTCCTTTGAATGCTGTGCTTGAAGTCAGGAGTTTTGGTGGTTGGTTTTCATTTGTTTAAGGGTTCTTTTGGTTGTTATAATGTTTTGAATGCAACACCTGTACTCTGCCAGCCATTTGCTTGCTCCATTTTTTTAGTCAGATTCCAGGGTATGGCATGATGTCTAGCTACACGAGCTCCTTAGCGAACAGAACATAAAACACACAGTAAAGGGGAGCTTTCCAAAACTTCACAGAAGCATATAATATTTTATCTTTACCTGATGGGTAAGCCATTATACAGCTTTCCCTGAGTTATGTAACACTAAATTTTCTCAAGGCAATCCTGAAAGATGAGGGCACAACCTGCAGATGTGCTCTTGCTCAGTGTACTCATGGTGAATCACTCTGAAAAACAGCTCAGGTTTTGGGTGGTTGTTTTTTTGGAACCCCCTCCCCTGAGATTCACAGAACTGATATACACATAATTAGCCATGATTTTGTAAAGATGGGTTTTCACCTCTAACAGTAGAAGTGGTCCTTAATTTAGAAGAAGAAAATTTGCTAATAAAATGCCACCTAAAATGATGCAAGTACAAAAATTTTGATTGTGTTGTTGTCACCACACATACAAGGGACTGCAAAGCAAGGGGTCTTTGACACTACAGCAAAAACTGTGGAACAAGGTTTGCAGAAGTGATTAGAACTTGCCAGACAGCTTTTACTATATTGTAGGCACTGATCTTCTAATGGGCACAGCACTTAAGGTAGATATTGAAATCAAATGATATATTAATACTCTTGAAATACAACTTGAAGTAGTGCACACTCCCAGAATATAAGGTCCCTGGTTTCTACCCCTTTTCTCCCCCTTAGTGGTATCATACTAGTCGTCATAAGAGCACAGAACCCAAAAATCACAAGTATCTTGATAATCTAAGTTACAGTGTATTCTATTTCCCACCTCTAAATGCTTCATATAAAATCAACTTTCCGTTGTTGTTTTGTGGACACCCCATGGTTCAGGCAATTCTGTCTCTTTGTAGACATGCTAGCAGGAAAAACAGCAGCTCCCTGACAGCCTTACTGATGTATAGTGCTGACCAACAAAATGTAAAAGAGGTCCCTGGTCATTTGCCAGGGTCACATCTGGGTGCAGAGAAAGCAGCAAGATCACAGAAAGAGACTTTTCCTTGTTCCTATTACCTGAATGGATTATGACATGTGTTTCACATTGGGTAGGCAAATTAATTCATATAAAATAAGAGCTTAAATGCGGTCTATTTCTTAAGCCATGCTTTCCTAAGGTTTGTACAGATTCAGAGAGGTATGTCTTACTTTCCTTTTCAAGCCTTCCTGCTTGCTGTCTGGGCTTATCATAATATTTTCCTAGGGGGCTGTGTAGAGGAGAGTTTCACTATTTTTAGCTGTTTCTGCCTCTCTCTAGGTATCACGGGATACGCTTATGAGCAAAGAAGCCCAAGAGTTCTGTGATTTTACAGGTTAGTAAAGAACAATCAGAAAAGGGCGTATAAATATTAAAAAGAGATTAAAACCAATTAGGAAAAGTTCATATCTATGAAACATCCTTTTGTTATTTGCTCAGCATTATTTCAGACGCATGTAAAGAAATACAGAGTCTTCCTAAAGAATTGCATTTGGATTTGGGAGCACTTCTATCTGTTTGTAGGTTACTGGCTCCAAATCTATTGAATTTGTCAGGCATACTACCAGAGGGCTTAATACTGGACTCAGGAGCCTCGGACCACTGCCACAAAACATTCCCATGGCAAAAGCCATTAACAAATCGGGAACCCTGAGAATTCCTCTGGCAACCTCAGCAGTGGAGCCAGCAAGTCTGTTAACAATCCTTGCCTTCAATGTCTCTCTTTGCAGATCAGGCTTTGGGCACATGGAAAGCAGTGCAGGTTTGCCTGTACAAACATGAACTGCTGCTATAATACAAGCCACAGAAGAAATAAGTTGATCTCCTGTAGTTACTTTCTTGTGCTAAACACTTACGTGTCAAGAACAGGTAGCCTGCACCAATGGAGTAAGGAGGACTCCATATGCATCCAGGCATCCTTGCATGGACCCACAGTAAGTCTTACAAAACTCTTCATGCTCATACTTGAGCTTTGCTTTCTTTTTGGAACTTGAATCATTTTTATTAAGTTGCTCAATAAAATTTAATGGGATTGGAGTTCCATGCTGTGCTGAAGAGTTTACAATGTACAAAATACTGACACTGAGAGAAAAATGTGACAGACGTATTAAAATATTTAGACATTTTACTGATGTAGTCACTTTCATTCAAGAATTTGAAGAACAAATTCTGATCATTCATCACCGCTCCCAGATGCCATGTATAAAAAGTATTACTGAACCAAATGCAGATGAGACATAGCAAAGATGTTAATTGACTTGTCTGAGCTCATTTGGGATCTAATCCAAATATTCTGTTCAAATACATGACTACTGCTATTGCAGATGCCATTGCCTTAGCAGGAGGATCCAGAGAATTGACTACAGATCTGGAAAAGGATCAGGGAATGCATACCCATAGCCAGCCTGCTCTGATCACCATACCTGGCCTGATCTCTGAAAGAACAACATTATTGTAGTTCTTTGCTGAAAAATAGCTTAAAAGTTGCCACTGTGTGATTTTGTGTTTTTGATGGATCTTCCATTTCTAAGCAGATTTACAATGTGCACATGCACACTGTTCTGTGTTTCTTCTGTTTCTATATGTTCCATATATCATTCTGGTAGTAATTCCTTTATCAGTAATTTTGATAAATGAAAAAAGAGTTGGCACGTGACTGTGAGGACACAGTTCAGCCTGGAGTCCCACTAATAGTGCAGACTGAAACAAAGAGATTTTATCTGTCTTTAAGCCAGAGCTAAGTCTGCATTTTTGGTAGCTAGGGACACCAACCTTTCTCTATCAAGTCTGATCCAGCACCACTTCATGTAAGGATGTAAAATCTGCAAGCCATTTTGACCACCATCCTCCACAGAGATATACTGGAGATGACCAGTGAGTCAGTTGTGATAAGATGCCATTTGTTCCACCCAGGATGAAGGTAGAGGCAGTTTTTCTGATTATATAGATGACATCGCACTTTCTGGACAGTAGGTTGCTGAGACTCCTATAGTCATGTTTTGCTCCCTGTTACTGACAGGGATGCAACAAAGGCAGTAACGGACAGGTTATGTCCAGGGATATGGCTGAAGTGCTTCAGATGCACATGGACCTCCCTGCATGGACTCGCAACAAAGCTTATGAGAAGACCCTCCTTCATGCTCACCTTTCCAAAATTTTTTTACCAATCTGTATAAAAGCATTTTGTTTCTTGGTGGCCCTTAATCAAATGGCTTACTTTACTGTCAGACTTATTTGTGGTAAACCTGTTGTGGTCCAAGAAGACAGAGTTCAAGGAGCGCTGCAACAGCAGCTAAATGTCCCACCCTGCTAAATGCAGGACAATCCCACAGACCATACACTGCTGCAAGTTCTGTGTGTATGTGAAATCTCTCTAGAACAAGCATATATTCTTCATGCTGATGCTGTGTATTTCAATCTCCATTGTACACAAATCTGCAATATAAACTCAAGATATCATTGTTGTGGGTTTGCCATGGGACAATTTTTACCACACCATATACATGCATCACCAATTTTTTGTAGATCATTTCACTTCTTGGACCCAACACAGGCTGAAATGGGGATTTTTGTTTGTTTGTTTTTTAAATCTTCTCTCCCCTTTATCAGTGACATCTGATGGAATGAGGAAAACAGTCTTAGGAGGTCAAGACTTTACACTAATCTGTCATACAAGCTGTAAAGCATGAAAGTGTTGTTCCATAGGACTCCTTCATAAGCTGTTAACTCCAATAATGTCACTGTCTAAGATCCAGTCAAAATTTAGAAATTGACTGCAGTGAAAACCCACGGGAAACTCACACCAGAGGAATGGCTGCTGGTACAGCACTGCTCCATTCAAAACAGAGGAAGGAGCCAAGGCTGACAGGATCTGTTCTTAAGACAAGTTTATTATTTTAAACTGCTTTTGAGAATTTCCCTGCATTTTAATTGGTAAAAATAGCAAACTCTGCAAAGACAACATAAGAATTACAATAAATAACCCTTTCAGAATCACTGGTCTTATTGTTCTTTCACAAGTCGAAAACCCAAAGAGAAATTTGCTTAGGGCTATGTTATCATTCACACTAATATCCAAAGCATTAACAAAATAACTATGTTTGTGTGTTCATAAGTAATTTAGTCTTAGCCTGAGAAAGCAACTCTCAACTGTGAGAGTTTCAGGAAAAGGCGGTTAAGAAGTTACTGCCAAAGACTCATATGTAACAAATGCCCCTCTGTGTCAAAAGTGTATTAAGTAACAGCAAGACCTTTCTGGTTTGGAACCTGTAATTTTCATCTAGCTCTCAGTTCCTAAGAGATTATTACCAATGATCTTTGGCCCACTCAATGGGACTCGTGCTATGTACTTGTGCCATCAGGAAGAGGCCTCTCCAGTAAATGCTGTACCTTGAAGTGAACTTCACAAGCAAACTGGGGTCTCTTCAAAGTGCAAGGAAAGCACTGCTCTAGTTTTTCACAGTCCCTTACACTGAACCTCACATAAATACCACTGCATCCAAAAGGATCCTATAAGAGAGTTCATAAATCTCATTTGTACTCTGTATTAACAACTGCTGTGTATGGTAAATGTGGTAGGTGATGAGAATCCTGCAGTGAGGTAGTCAGCTGCTAAGTTATTTTGCCAATCAGATAATGTGCTCCTGACTCCTGCACTGGAACACACAAGTCCTTCTCGAACTTTGTCAAGGCTTTTATGCAGCAGAAGGATTAGGAGTCAAGAATTGAAAAGGAAGTTACAATTTGAAATAAATGCTCAGTGGAAAACATATCTGACGTGTCTCTTTCTTGTTGTGAATCCAGCTGCATAACCTCTTTGGGATTCAAGTGCCATGCCATCTCTGCAAAACCAGGAAAGAGCTGCATTATGGACATAGGTGGGCAAAGCAAAGACTGACAAGATGCACAGCTGCGCAGGTTACACATGCAAGAGTGAGGGATGTTGTTCTTGTCTTTTAACAGGAGGAACAAGTGCAGCTCCCACTTCTGCTTCATTGATAGCAGATAATGGGTGTTATTCTCTGTAGATTGTTTTGGTGTCTAGACAAGACACCCATACAGAGCTCCAAGGATATTTTTTCCTTGCATAGCTTTGTGGCTGATGTAATGGAAGAATCAAAGGACAGACAAACACTGCAGCTCCAACATGGTGTAAGGCACAAAGAGCCCAGGTCTACAGATAGAGTCAAGTACCGTGGCCCATGATCAGTCAGAAAACAAGAACAAGGGAGTCAGAGATAAGTGGGATTTAGCATAAGGCAAACCCCTTATGCTTTGTCCTCCCTAGACAGGAACAAGAACAGCTAATCCTACTGAAGTGCTGGGGTCATCGTATGAGGTAGGAATGCCTGGCTGAAAGTCATACTAGTTGAGCAGGACCTCTAACAGAGAGGTAAGAAAGAATTAAAAATGAAAAAGAGAGAAACTGGCCAGGCTTAGGATTCATTGCTTCACCTTACTGTCTTCTGTATTTGCAACTACAAAACTGTGCCAGCTAGACACCGGGGTCAGAAGCAGGAGGGACACAGCTGACTGCAGCCAGCTGCATACCCACCTCTAAGGCAATACTTTGCCTCTAAAAGAATCCAGTCTATATAGGTGCACCATCTTTCTCCATTAGAAGTTCCTTGATTCCTAAGAACTACGAGGCATGTGAGAATCCAATCACAAATCTTTTGATGAGGCTTAGGCAACATGAAGAAGCCTTAAAGTGAATTTAGCTTACATTGATTCTCTGTCGCCCTTCACTCTTCCAGAGGAGAATAAAATTCCCCTACATAGATTAGGGGCCCATAGTGACTCTGAATTGCTTCTGGAGTACTGATTTTTGAAATCTTCTTGGGAGAACAACGTAAGTCCACGATCACTACTGGCAGGACTAAGAAGAAAACAGTCTGAACAATCCAGTGCCCAGCAAGGAGGTAGATGAAGCTTTTACTCCTACATCATACAGCAAAGGCAAAAGGCTAATCTCTGAATGTATCAGCTGAAAGAAGGATGAGTTCTAAGTCTCTATTATAAACAGTAAATATATGCACAATATATGTAGAGAAAAATTACAATTGCACATGATTATATACATCACATAAAAAACTTCAGACAAATGTACTTCTTATTCAAAAGTGGAGCATAGATAGCAAACAAGAGAAGGCAGACAATATTTGTATTCAGGCTTCAAATACTAATTGTCAAATTAATACCTTGAGAGTATTCTTAGCTCTTTTTCACCTCTTTTCTCAAAACAGCAATATGTTCTAAACCTAATGTCAATGTTACTTACATCAAAAAGCTTGAATAAAGTAAAAAATACGTTTTTTTAATGTCAAAATAATAAAAACAGGTACTTTCAGTAAAAAAAAAAAAAAACCAATAAAAAAACCCAAACAAAACAAAACAAAACAACAACAACAACAACAACAACAAAAAAAAAAAAAAAAAAAAACAAAAAACAAAAAAAAAAAACACAAAAAAAAAAAAAAAAACCAAAAAAAACAAAAAAACAAAAAAAAAAAAAAAAAAAAAAAAAAAAAAAAAAAAAAACACACCACGGAGCTTTGACCTTTGTAAAGATTTGTTCTATCCACTGTTGTTTGGAGGATTATACTATGGTGGAGTTACCTTTATCACAGCTTGAATGAAGCCAATATACTAGTTTTATGGGAGTTGCCAGTTCTGGAATATACTACAAAAGTGATGCAATGAAGTGTTGCCAGAGCTTAAGCCTTTTGTATAAACAATTAATGTTAAAAGGAAACAAACCTGCTTTCTGCCACTGTATCTCTGACACCAGGCAGAGAAAAAGTGAGGATGAGTTCATTTTCAGGCTAAGTAAATTGGATTATTAGCTCATTTTGCTGCCAAAATCCCCAAACAATTCTTTGACTGAAGGGCAACAAATTACGTAGAAGGGATCCTGGCTTGCAATCTGATTTTCATCCTGGAATTACATGATACTGGAAGGAAATTGATAGGCAAAATTTTTCACAATTGTCCAGAATACCAGTAGTTAATTAGACACTACTCAACAAGTCTGTGATTTAAAGGAAGTCACAAACCCCTACACAGTTAATCAAGTGGTGAGGCCACTTATACTCATGCAAAACCAGAGAAGGTTCAGTGCCCTTCTGTTAAGCAAGAAAACAAAAGAAACCATCAGGATTTGGAGATGTATTCAACTCTAGGTGTGTACTGTAAACAGCAAGGAGGAAAACAGAAAGGAGGAGACAAACAGCATGGCAAAGAACCAGCTTTCTGGTTGCAGCTTGCCAGAAAGACAGGCATGGAGCTAAAGGCCAAGTAACTGCTTTTGTTCAAATATGGTCAGATGAACATGATTTGTGTACATCCCTTATGCATAAGCAGGACTGTTTCAAATGAGTGCTTTGCCATCATCAGGCTGTTTTTTTCCAAATGGAAATAACACGTAGAAACTTTTTATTGCCTATTTGCTGGCACTTAAAGAGGCATACCAACTTCCTCTACAAAAGGAAAACACTTTGTTCATTCTTATTCTCCCTACAAAAAACTAATTGTAAGATGATATGATTAACTATTTGGTTACATGAATTAAAAAAGGAATACAAAGTCATACAATTAACAGGCTAATGTATTACAGTCTGTATTGAACACAGAAAAATAACCAGCCTCCTCAAAAACCTTCAGATTATAATCAGAGCAAGGCTGTTGAGCTCCACCCCCAAAGCAGTTTGCAAAGAGTAGTGATATCCATAAGAGCCAGTAAAAGATGTTATCAAATATATCAAATGTCACCTAATTATCAATGTCCCAGGAGGAAATAAAGTGAGAACATAATAACAAACCAAAGTCAGCAAGTAGATCTGACTGGAATACAAGTGAAAGGTATCACACCACATGACTACAACTCACCAGAAGAGTAAAGTGCTACGTGTTCCACACAAAGCAAGAATTTGTGACTGAATATGGTGACAGACTGAAAACCTTATTCAGTAACTGGGTAGAAGGAGCTTTGACCTGAAAATTACTGAGACCCAATAAAGGACCCTTAGTTTCATTTTTTGCTATCAGAATCTTTGCCATCAAAATTTGCTATTTTTCTGGATTAGGAACTGGGAACTGCTAATCAGGAGAAAGACTGCCCCTTCAGATACCCACTGGGTTGCTCAGAATACCATGTAATTCATAGCACAGCTTTCTTAGATGTTTGCAAAGTTCATCATATACCATTAAGAAACAGAGAATGCTTTAATTGCTGCAGTGGTATCTCTACTACGAAAGGGGCCAACCACTCAGCCCTAACGCAGTGCCAAAGGATAATGAAAAAGGAAAGATGGCTGTGACCAATTTATGTGAAAGAGTTATTGATAATGTGGAAGTGAAATTATGTAAACAGCTTTCCCTACCACTTCTTTTTTTGCAGTGCCTTGAGATCTTGATTCTTCTTAGTTTTCTATACAATGAAATGGAGATCATTTGGGTTGTGTTTTTGTTGTTGTTGTTGTTGTTTATCCTGTTTCTATATTGTCCAAGGAGAACAAACAGGTAGGCCTTCTCATCCAGTATCAATGGGTTCCCCTTTACCATAACATTTTAAACAGGTATAATTTCTCCCGGATGTTGACCCTTCCTCAAAGGGTAACAAAAGGCGTATCCTGTTATGACTATGTTCTACTTATTCTATGCGTTTGAACTTTCCCTAAACTTTCCTTTCTAGGGAAATTTTTAGAAGTGTGTGTGGCAGGTTCTTTAATTCATTTTTAGCTGTAGCACAATATTGTATTTGGCTGGCTGATTAAGACTAACATTTATATGACATTTAGGGCACACTGTTTTCTTGACTGTCTATCGTAAGTTGATGGACAGCAAAAAAGCCTGGATGTGAAGTCTTGTATATTCATCTGGAAGAAAGGAGTGGGGACTGCTTGGATTGGAGGGAGGAAGAATCTGGGGCTTGGACAGCCCTATTCTCCTGTGTGCAAATGTGGGGGGAAAAAAAAACATCTGAACAGAACTCTTGTTACTATCCTACGCCCAGATCCTTTATCACTTTAGATAAATACATCTTTCTTAAAAACTTTGGACTATCTTTTAACATTTATAGACTAAGACAATATATATAAGAACTGTGAGTGGGTATTCAAATCTCACCAAAATGGGTATTTGGCAGCCTCTACCATTTGCACATTCCAGTTTTCATTCACTCACTAGCAGTACCTGCACACTATGACAAATCAAATAAAAATTATTCCTTATAAACAAATAATTTCAGTCTCAAACTCTTCACATTGTTTTAACAAGTTATTGTATTTGACAGATGCTAATGTTAGAACAAAAGATAAGAATTTATTTAAACACTAGACTCTGTGCAATCTGATTTTCCCATGAGAACTTCAAAACTGCTTCTGAAATGACTGCAGGAAACTCTATCCCTTTGTCAAAGGATACTGCCTGGTATTCATTTTAGAAAGTTTCAAAGAGAAAAAAGGGGACAGAAGAAAAAGGAGGAGGAATAGGCTTGCAGTTTATCTTGATCCTTGTAACAGACATACAGCATTCTGTGCCAAAGAGATAAATTTGATTTAAAAGCAAAAACTGCCCTATGATTTTGAACTCTATGATGAGTTAAGTTCTTAGTCCATCAGCTAGCTAGTTGACAGGCAAGAGGAATTGATCTGGAGATAAGCATGGACACTCCTTACCTCTCTGCCTTTTCTGATCTACTCAACCAGAGCAAGACCAGAGAAAGGCCAGGGTACACAAGGCAGTTTTACAGGATGGGTCTGTGTCATAGTCAGTATTTTGAGATTTTAAACTAACCACGCTTTGTGCCAGATAGACAAGACAAATTAGCAATCAGGGTGTCCTTAATGGCTTGCCTTCCCCTCCACTTCCAAAACTTCCCCACTGTGCCTTTTATCCAGGTACACTCTTTCAGATGGAAAGTTATCTCTAACCATTGTGCTAAGAAACCTTTTCTGCTTGCCACACATCTTCAGTCTATTTTGTCTTTTTGCAGAGCATGGGGAAGAACATGTAGATGTACAAAATAAGACACATTCCTACTGAAATCACAACAAATCCACCTCTGCTTGTTATTGTTCATTCAAATCTTCCATTTGAAAATGCATATTACAGATATATAACTTGCACATATAAATATGTCAACCCAAAGCAACGTGCACCCTTTCCACATACTCTACTGAGAGTTCTATACATGTGTGTATAGTTCCAAATTAAAAACAAACAAACCCCAACAACGAACTTTCAAAACTAATCTTGGATTCAAACACTGTTTGATTCTGTTAGGGCTGCAGGTCTTGTCTCTGCATCTGACTTAGTAAATTGTGTTCGGTGGATATGAACTCTGGCCTCCATGTGTTCCTGAACCTTTTCCAGACTCAGAGATCTTCCTCACAGGAAATATAAGTTTTACTTATCTCTGGCTGGGATTTGTGGCTATGCAGATCTGTGATGTTGGACTACATGAAGGGGAAGTGTTTTCTAAGCACCAGGTTTTTTTCCCCCATTCATGGGGGACTGTGTGAGCCAAGGATGCAAAAAATCCTTTGCATTATTAATCTTATTAGATCTGTGAAACAATTTTCTTTGACAAATTTCTTTTCCATTACATTTGTCCTAAAAAGGGTTCCCCCCTCCTCGCCCCTGTATGCAGCTGGTTAATGCTTTGACATACATTTTGGAAGGAGACTTTAATTAGCAAAGGGTGCAAGACAGAACCATGTGTGTCACAGAGAATTGCCAGGGAAAAATACCGAGCTCTGTAAAGACAGCAACATTCTATTGACTAGAGTATGTGATATGTTGCAAGATGCAAAGTCTATGCTTGCAAAGGACTATGTGTTCTGTAAAGACAGAAAACTCAATGTGATAAAATGTTCCCTACAAAAATAATGTACACTAGGGTTTGTTACCTTACTGTAAGTAAAAGAAAGCTTATAAAATAAATTGAATTTTTTTTGGTCAGAGATGGATGCAGGAATTACAAAGTTTTATTTACACATGACATTACAATCACTTATGCTGGTAGAAGCCATCTGTAAATAAGTGCTGATATGAGCCCTGCTTTCAGCCTTCCATTTTCCTCAGTCAGAGTCTACAGCTATGTGATAGCTTAATATCAAAAAATGTAACAATTATTTTATATACATCCTTTGTTTAGCCCTTGTATTGCCCTTGCCACCTTCTGCACTACTATTCTTGCCATGCTGCATCACTCCTTACACTAAAACATGAGCTTTTTATGGAAGTGCATTTCTTCCTTCAACTTTGCATTGCATTAACTGCCTTTGGAATATCCTCATGATATAAACCACATGCACAATCATACGAATGGAAAAAAAGGTTAAAATCATGTTAGTCATAATCCAAAGCTTAAAACATCCCTCAAGAAATACCATAGTGAAGACTGCCCAAGTGACATCAACATGCACCTAAAACAGGCTAATAATCATTTTCCAAAATGTCAGAACTAATGGTCGAGAACAAAGGAAAGAAACACTTGGGAATCACAGGTCCAAAGCAACATTTAGGAGGAGAATATTGTTTAGATAGACTGTTTGATCCCTTAGGGCTTGTTTCCATTTCATTTCTTTTTGCACCTCCTCCTCATGGCTTTCCTCTTATCCTAATGCTTCAAATTTTTGTTCCAAAGAATGAAAGGCTCTAGAGATTCCTGATGGACTTACAAAAAAAAGATCAACAATAGATAAAAACAGTGCATTTATCCCTAATCTTGTTCTTGGAAACATCTGTACCGTTTAATCTGAAACATTAAAACAAAAAATTCAGGCTAAGACCAACATGGAAAATAACAGCATAAACAGCTCAAATTTGGCAAAGCAAATTCAAATTAAAATAGATTCGTATAAAGAGAATTCTTAGAAAAACTTGAATTTAAGAAGGGGGCATTTAAGAGTTTTGCATGTTGAAATAAAGACACTTGATAAAAGCCCAGTATAATACCTGTACATAACAATTTCCACAGAAATGTGTTATGAACTTTCTGTGGATGGCATGGTCTTTCTAAGCTGAATTTAGATGCAAGTAAAAAATAAAAGATTGTCCAAACTTAGAAAAAACAGATTAGTAATGACAAAATAAAGACAAGTTTGGTGAAAACCTCAGAAATCCAAAGCCAACCATTACTTTAAAAGCCTAAGGAATTCAAGGAGTGGGTCAGTTTTTAATTACTGGCAGTAATCTGCATGAGTGAGAATTTAAGTCTAGAAGAAGATAATGCCACAAGCTGGCAACATATCAGCTGCATTTGCTAGCTGAAAATATACAAGTAGGACTCTTCAGCTCAAATGTTATTTCCATCTTAACAGATGAACATGCAACAGCAAAATCTACCAGATACACAGACAGTTACAAATTTTCACAGGAAAATCAGTTAGGAATGTATTAAGTATTAAGTGGAATGTATTTGCAACAAACTCCAGTATCTCTCAGATATTGTCTTATCTTTTACGTTATACATAAAAGAGGATAATTATGTTTAGAGCAGACAGAATTATGACCCCAGAAAAAAGAAGTCTTCTGAGTGTCCTGGGAGACAGAGAGAATGGTGACACATTTTAAGGAAACCCCAATGTTACAGAAATATTGCAGAAAAAAAAAATCTATTTCGTTTCCAATACAACCTCTGTTCTGGTACCTAGCACACAGCCTAAGCAGTGTGACATGCAGTCAAGTAACTAGTACTGGGGAATTAAACCAGTGGGAAGATGCTCTTAATTCTCAGGACTGTAATACCCTATAACATATTGGATGTGGTGAGTGGGTTGTCTTGGGAACTTGATTTCTCCCCCCGTAGTTGCATGCAGGAAGCTCTCACGGAATTTCACTCTTATGGAGGGAGACAGTGGCAAAACAATGAAGCAGTATCTGTGTATGTCTGGCTACCCTAGAATGGCAAAACTTCACTGACCCATTCTTAAGAAAACAGTAAATCTCTAAATCCTACCCCTGAAAATTATTAGAGTGTCTAGCTCATGGCAGAGCCATTTTAATCACTAAGATTTCTCTCACTACAGCTAAAGCATATACATGAAAAACAGATCAGTCTCACCTGAAACAAGTAAGAAGCCATTGGACCTGGATTAAGTAATTCAGAGGAATCATTCTTATAAGAGTTACATGATCAGCACTTGGCCAACATCAAACACCAATTAGTGTGAAGAGAAGTCTCTGAAAAATCACAGTGCTGACCTGCTGAATGATACCAGAGTAAAAGATATGTCTCGCGATAATATGAGTCAATCTTGTGGTAAAGAATGAAGCTAAAACAAACTCCACATCTTTCATAAAATTTGAAAAGCTGTTGCCTTAGGTCAGAAAAGAAAAGAAACATTTGCATTTTAGGACAGTGAAATTATAGTCCCTTCTTACTCCATGTACCTAATGATCCCATATATATCTGCTTCCTGGCAGGATGAACGAAACAGAGAATCTAAATCAGGGGAAATACACCTGCCACTATAAGCCCCACAATAAACAGGTAAGTACAGACCCTTAAACCTGCAAACTAGTAGTTCCTGCCATTCTTCAGTATTGATTACATTTTGCTGTTTCCATACACTTTTTGGCCAGGAAATTAATTTAAAATAAGGAGGGTAAATTCACCTTCCTATGTAAACAGTGTTGGCACACCCAGGCCAGCCAGTCCAGCTCTCACAGATAAGTACTGAATCCTCCAGAATGGGATCTGTAAGTAGATTCTCTTTTGAATCAGGGAAGAGACAACCTCCCCATTTATTCAACAAACACGAGTCTCTCTGTCAGAGCATGGAAGTCCTACAGATCCAGTGGAATATACTTCCTTCAAATGCATTCCTGAAAGTCTGTTTTTATCATAAGTCTTTGGCAGTGCAACTTGGAAAATACAAATCAAATTTCCTCTTACTTAATTCATTATAAAAGCAAAAATCAAAGCCATTGTAAAGTCCAATAGAAAGTATTTTTAATTCTTGTCAAGAGACAGGCTTTCCCCTCACCTTATCAAGTGCGTGAAGTTTCTTTTTTATGAAATGAGTTTTCATTCCCACAAAAAAAAAGTCCTAAAGTTAATACTCCATTAATTTGCAATAAGGTAATATATAAGTGTCTTTTTTACAATTCCTGGAGAACCATAGGGCTCTGTAGCAGAGACTGAAACAGTAATAATAAGTAATGGCCCGTCGTCGCGAACGAAGAGCCGGGGAAGGTCCACACCCGCATATGCAGACAAGGCCTTCGAGCCTGCGCAGTGGATTTTTTAGGT
>JAWWES010000001.1:19881069-19926893 GCA_035583135.1 Lophotriccus pileatus
TTCAGAGTGACCTTCTCTTAGATGGATTGCCTTAAGGGCTAACGAGCACCATCTGCCCGGGGAGGTCCCTGACCAGGGATCGAACCTGGGTCTCAGCGGTAACAGCGCTGCGTCTTAACCACTAGACCACCGGGGGCTCCTCAAATAAACTTGTACAGAAGTGGGATCTGAATACTTCTGGAGAGAATTTTGATACACGTATCAAATGTTCACAATTCATGACATTGTTCAGCAGTCTCCACACTAAATTTCTTGGTTTGTAAAAACAGTACTGGAATACTAATAGAGGGCATCATTACTTCAGTCTAAAACTGCGTTTTGCTCAGATATTCAAAATATTTTTTGCATACAGTCTGCCTATTTCTACTTCTAA
Organism: Lophotriccus pileatus; assembly: GCA_035583135.1. Taxonomy (NCBI): domain Eukaryota; kingdom Metazoa; phylum Chordata; class Aves; order Passeriformes; family Tyrannidae; genus Lophotriccus; species Lophotriccus pileatus. The sequence continues at coordinate 19,881,443 of JAWWES010000001.1, forward strand.
CGAAATTAGGTTCCAATGGAATTACTAGGAAACACCATACCAGAATTCCACTTACCAAACTATTTAAGTGTCCTCTAATTTGTCTTTTCCAAATTATTCTATGATGTGCTTTCAACCTTCAGAAAATTACAAACCTACACAAACATATCACTAAAACAGATTTATGAGTAGAGTTGCTATTGTTTGTCTTTTTACTTTGTTAACAGAATGACCCTATGTGAGCAAAACATGGTGGTTTTCAATGTCATTTTTAAATAACTTTACTATTAAAAACACAGTTTGCTTAATTTCACTGTGACTACTTAATATTAAAATATCTGGAAAGAAGAAAAAAATTATACTTATAAAATATAGTACCGTGTTCTATAGCAATGCTATAAAACATTTACAGGAATGAAGCTTTGTAATTATATAGTACAGTGTGACTTTTTTTTTTCAGAGGAAAAAGAAAAAATAAGCTAAGAGGAGGCAGGAAATTTTATGGGAATGGTGGGCTTCTTCAAACAACCCAAAATCAAGTATTAGCTTTGTACACAGTTGGGAAATTACAACTGAAAGCTGTTGCTTGATGTACCTTCTTACTTCCACTCAAATTACAAAAAGCTAGTCAGTAGGAATGAGCAAATAATTGCTTTTTGTTTGACAGGAAATTTTTTAAATATTAGACTGAAGCAGTTCTTGTTTACTTTCTTCACTTTAGAGGAAAACTGGGAAAAATAAGCTTTTCCTGCACAAAGAACATTTTATTTGAGCATTAATAGAAAGTTACAATCTGTGACAGTTGTACGAAAAGCAAAGAAAAAGCCAAAGAAGCCCCAAAGAAGCCCCAAAGAAGCCCTATCTCAGAGCCCCAAAGCCTCCCTGTTTTGTCCATGTTCCTCCAGTCTAGTCATTCATCTCCACTTATCTGTTCTTTTTAAATGCCAAAATGTTAATTTGACCTACAAAACCCCCATCATTTATTCACATCAGTCAAGAATAGATAATTCAATTTAGATCTAACTTTTTAAATATTCAGCTATCAAACCAAAAATCTATTGTTAACACAATCCTCAGCAGAGGAAATCAGAGCTGAAGTTAGTAATTTTATTTGATGGAGGACTAACTTGGTGAGGGTTTACATTGGGAATATATATGCACTACAAACACATACACACTATATTTGGTGAAGAGTAGAAAGACCATCTATATACAAGGAATAACAAAATATTTCCATTTTCAATTATGAAGTTATATATTTGAATCTTAGTCTAAGAGAAATGTTTCCCATATGGACAAGAAAATGCTATTGGACTGATAAGGACCGATAAGGTTACCTGAGTAACCAAAGCTGAACACAGAGCTATACTCTTCAAAGTTTATATTTTCTTTAATTGTAATTTTATAATCTCACAGGTTATAAATCAATGTGTATTTAACAATCTGCCTTTATGAAGGTTTAATTTAGTATGCTGACATGCTTCATTTGACTCAAGAGTTAAGACAAATTGTAATAAAACACTAAATTCAAACAAGTTTTCTTCATATTATCAAATCAGATCACATTTTTAAAAATCTGCTTACCAGGTTTAAAAGGTCAGCTGACTCGACTTCCCTTATTACTGTCTCCTCTGGATTCACATTTTGTTCACACTTCTGGCATGAGTATTAGCAAGATATGATTTAAAGTTTTCACTTGTATTAATTTACAAAGTCTCTGGAAGGGCCATCAACAGCCATATCTTGAGACAGAAGACTCGCTTGAAGAGGAAAAATGAAATGCTGAAATACGCTATAGCAACGGATGCAAGGCTAAACCTGAACTTGGCAGCTGGTATTGATACCGTTGTTGCATCAATGTGTCCTGTACCTTGTAATGCCAGTTTTTATCAAAGTTCTGTTATCAAAGCTCCTTTCATTATTTTTTTTGTCAGCATTAAGTGTATTTCCAAGGGTCTGGATACTATTTTCCCTGTGTCCCCTAAATGAACTTCAAATTTCTGCCACCATCCAGACAGCTGTAGCAACCTACTCTATGAAAGCAGCAACCCATGTTCCATTCTTATCTCAACTGAGAAGAAAGAAGACGTCTGACCCTATTGGCCTCCACGCTATTTGTCTTTCTGTCTAAGACTCCATTTCTCCAGGAGAGACTTTCTTCTGGCACCTCTTCCCCTTCTTCAGCTTCAAGCCAATATTGAGCTGAATACTGAGTTCAACTCCCTGTCACCACTGTCAGAGAAGTCCAGGAGAGAGATCCTGCCCATGCTCAGCCTATTTCCTCTCCTGGCAATCCCCATTTGCCTTGGGGCACTTGCCTCCCAAGAACAGGCAGTCTGATGATTCAAGGCAGTCCCATCCTGTAATCAGCCAGCACTTCTTAGGGCTTTTTCACTGCAGTGGTCCTCTCACTGTCTAAGATTTGATATGACAACCAATTGAGACTATAAAAGGAAGAGAAGGGTCTTGTCAAAAGAAAAGGGTGAGCTTATCAACAGGTATAAATACTTGAGAAGGTGGAGTAAAAATATGAAGCCAGACTCTTCTCAGTGGGATGCACTGACAGAACAAGAGGCAATGGGCAGAAACTGAAATACAGAAAGTTCCATTTAAATGGAAGAAAAAAAATTATTTTACTCTAAAGGTGGTCAGACACTGGAAAAGGTGCCCAGAGATGCTGTGGAGTCTTCATCCTTCGGTATATTCAAAACCCAAGTGGACACAGCTCTAAGCAGCCTGCTTTGAGGCAGGCAGACTGGATTAGAGACCTTCAGAGAGCTACTTGGTGTAAATGTGATTCAGAGACAAAGACGTGCAGGTGCATAGAGGGAGAGATGACATCCAGAATAAAAATGAATGTAAATACATATTTAAATGATGCAGGATGGAGGATAAAAATACATTTTAGGAATCTGGAGAAAGAGGCAATACAGAGGAAAGAATGAAGAAAAGCATGGTAGGAAATCCTACCAGTAAAATCTACAACCTCAAGGGACCAATACTTAGTTAAGCATCTAAGCCAGCATTCTTGCTGAACATGCACCTTGACCCGGGGAGACTGTTTGGGCTTCTCAGGCTATCAGTCAGTGACAACCCAAACATCAGCTAGGTAGATGCTAAGGAAGAGACTGAACTCATTTACTAGTGTGAAATGTCTAGAAACATGAAAGAAGTGCCAAACTGCTGAAAGTAGAGAGATCTGCACAAGGTCTGAAAAAGACTCTATATATTCTGGCTCTTTTTTCTACCTGCACTAATCCACATTTCCCCATCCTTTACTCCACTCTCCACCAACTCTGACAAGTAGTAACACTGTAATAACCACCTCCATGCTGTTCTGTGAGGATAACAGTCCTTTAAAGGGACAGGAATGCTCTGACCCTATACAGCTGCTCTCTGCCTGGTATAGAGATGCTGACTCTTTCCTCCCAAGCTCCTTCCCCAAGTATGCATTAATTACCTCATTGTACTACTGAAGATTCATCTAAGTTTTGAAGCTGTAACAGAGTTCCCTTAAGCCATCACCGAAGAAGCCTTCACCAACCTCACTTCCCTCCCCAGCAATTTCTGAAATCTCCAGTATGTGAAAGTCATACCAATCCAGGAAAAAGGTGTCATGTAAACAAAAAAGGAACATGTGTTTCCAAATGGGAAAGGGGGTAATGCAGACAGTGAAATTAGTACAGCAAGACCTGAGCTGGCAGCTGTGGTAACAGAGGAGAGGGAGAGTTGCCAAGGTATTAGAGGGAGCTGACAAGGGAGAAAGGGTAAAACTCAGGTACTAGATGATCACTATATTTCCTAGACCAAGGCAGGCCTGGATTTTGATTTTTTTCTCTTTGATGAAGGTAATGTGGATTTTTCTGTCTTCTAGCAGGTATCTGTTTAAACTCAAAAAGCAGCCATATGGGAACAATTTCCACTCTGTTCCCAACCAGCAGGACCAGAATGGCAGGTGGTTGCAGGGATGAGCTGAGAAGCATGGAAAGAACCAAATGCAGCACCTGCTTGGGTGAAATACTGTTTTTACCTTTTCATTTCCATCCATATTGAAACTACTTTTTAAGGACACACTTAGGGGGCATACACATTAGTAGTTAAAAAATCCCTTAGTCTAAAGCATAATTAATATGCCTTGGAGACGCTAATACCAGTAATGCCTCTAAACCTCACTTAGAAACAAACATACTGTTTTCGCCTCTGAGCATGTGCACTGAAAGAGAAGCATGGAATATATTATTTTCAGACACATATAACCTTTTAGCAATATAGCTGGTTCTAAAGGAGTGTTTACTCAGTGACTGCTTAATACCTGACTACACCATACAACCTTACACACTGTGGTTTCTGTTTAGACAACATCCAGATAAATTGCATACTACATAGAAGAGCAAGACCTAGCAGTCGCTTAATAGCATTTTTCCTCTCTCAGTATCAGAGAGCTCTTGGAGGGAGCACAATGTCACAATCCCACTTTACAGGGAGGAAAAATGAGGCAAAGATAAGTTGAGCTATTGATACAACCAAAAATGAAAGAGCAAGCCAGGGGCAGAGTAAGCAGCAGGACCCAGATCTCCTGACTCCCAGGCTACACCCTTCCACATTTCCTTTGGCAGCTTAAATCTGCTAACTTCCCTACATATGTTGCCAGGCACCACTCAGGGTTTGTAAGCTTTTAATGGGTTAATTAGCACCAAAGCATTTTTTCTTTTGTGGTCTAGACATAGAAATATCCAGATTTTGTTTCCCTTGAAAGGCAGCCCATCCTGGAATCTGTACTCGATCACCCATTTCCATGTTTTTCTAGGGCCAGATGGGGCTAAACATGATTTGAAGATTTTTTTCCCTTTCCTTTCTTTAATGTTTCTTGTCCTTTCTTTCACTGACTACCAGCTTGTTTGTTTTCTTTTGAGGATGATGCCAACTATAAAACAAAAAATCTAATTTCCAAGGTGGAGAAATTAGAGAATGATGGATTTGCTGTTGCCAAGAAGAAATCATAATTCCTGGACCTAACAAATAGGTCTGAAAATAAAGAAGGGATTATTAAATGTTATATAATTCCAATAGGATAAAAGCAGAGAGAACTTTCAAGAGACTGCTCTGATTTGGTGTGGGTTTTTTTAACACTCTGGAGACCATGGATCATGTTGTTCATTTAGGCATGCGGCTGGAGATACGTGGTAGTCCAACTCCTAAGTGACTGGCCTGTACAGGGATAGCACCAGTGACCTTGGTATTATTAGCACCACAACCTAATCAGCTCAGCTAATCTCAGGGTCACTTGTATTACCCCAGCTATCTCTGGTGTAACAAAACAGGATCTCCCTTTTACTTGTCTCTCCTATGTGTACATGCTTGCAGGCAAATACAGTATTAGAGATCTGGGCCTCAGCCAGACACCATGGAATTAGCTTTGAATTTTCCCAGAGGGAAGGGGCTTCATGTTTGTGGTTTTTGCCTCCAAACTGAGCGGTCCAAATCCACATATTTCAAAGTCTGTTTAAGTACCAGCTCCAATCTAATTCTGAATTTTAGTATCACTGCTATCCTATTTATTTATTAATATTTTTATTTTAAATTAGAAATACAATTTTTAAGCGCATTCCTGAAGTAGTTTTCTTGGTATACATACAATAAATATATAACAGCAAGTTTGAAAAAAGGTGTCACTGGCACTCATTTGTGATTAGCTCTGCAAATCCTTCCTAGTGTTCCCATATGACAAAATGTTCCACATCTGTACTTAGAAACTGTATATGCCACACCACAAAACTTCATATTCTCTTCTCCTTAAGTTACAAGTCACCACCTGCTATAAACTGACGTACTCTGCTAGTTTAATTTCTTTTAGTTACTCAATGTCAAATACATCCTACCTAAGACTCATTTTGCCAGTACTCAGAAAAACACTAGCCAGCTGAATGTCAAAGATGATTGGCCAAGACAACAGCATATGGCAGAGGTGTGGTGTTGGGTTTTTTGTTTGTTTGTTTGTTTTTGTTTTGTTTTGTTTTAAATCAGCTATACACTTGTTGACACAAACTGAGGTCTGGATTTATTAATATGATTTTATCTGTTTATGTTAAACCTGGATAAAATAAGCACTGCCAGAAAGAAATTACTTTCGTGCACTACAGTATGAATGTACAATATTAAAATTCACTGCAGAAGCTACTGTCTTGGAGACTTCACTCACATTTATTTGAGATAAATACCATATTGTCTTTCTATAGAAATCAAGTTTATGAATGCTGGCATACAGTAGTGACATTTAAATTCTTATCAGGACTTGAAAAACCTGCTCAGCAGTAAAGCAATTGTCAACATGATCCATTTTTATAAAAACATACTATTTTACCCTTAAAATAGTAAGATAAATGTTCAGAAAGGTAGTTAATTTTAGCTTTCCTAATCTACCAGGGCTTAATTCCAGTTCTTTACTAGTGTTTCTGCCACGACTACAGTGGTGTAAAGCTATAGTAATGAAGTGTTAAATGAAGCCAAAGGGGTTACCCAGCAATGAAAAGCATTTAATTTCATGCTTCTGCATTCTGATGTCATTTGCAAAGACACCCCCTAAACCACTTCCCTTACAATTCCTCTCAAGACAGACTCACAGTCTGTCCTATCAAAAAATAACTAACAATGCAATGGCCAAAGAATACCTAGAAATGGCAAATATTTCAGATTATGACATGGTTCATGTCTGTGTCAGCTGTAAGCGTGATCCAGATATGAGCCTGAAAAACTAGATAATAATTTGGTTTTTCAACTGGCTCAATCTTGATGCTTTCACATAGTTCTGCATCTCCCTATCCTATTTTTAATCTTATTTTTTTCCTTTATTTACTGAGATTGCACTTCCGTAGGCAAGAACACACAGCAATTAGCATACTGGGCTGCAATCTCATTTGTGAGCTTTACCTGTTAGACTGGTATAGACTATATTAAGGCTTTACTTGCAGCTTCACTGTCCTACCTTATTTAGGCTTGTGTGCTTTTAATATTTCTAGTTCAGAGGTGTTATCATATATATAGCTGGACAGCACCTTTCCTACTGTGGATAACTAACAAGCAACAATAAAATCACAGATTAGACAGCTATAGAGTGTTATAGATATTAATTCTCCGTGGGTAAATAAGTATTTGCATTTCTGCTAGGATTTCCATTTCATGGGGAAAAAATAATCAGAAAAGGTAGTGCATTTCACAGGTAGTTGCTGACAGCAGAGGAATATTGACACTCCAGCAGTAGTATCACCTCAGGCTCTCAAAGACCCTATGTCAAGGCCAAGCTTAGCCTCTACATAACTTCCCTGACTGTGTTTATCTCAGTCCTACTTCCTCTAACATCCTCGACGATGTCCAGAGCCCTCGGAAGGTTTCTCAAAAGTGCCGGAGAGTAAAGAGAGTGGTGCTGATTCATAAAGGAAGGGGAGTCAAGAAAAGGGCAGTGATAAAACAGCAAGCAGGCAGATTGGCCTCACCAAAAAAGGGTGCAGTCTTACAGTATCCAAACAGAAGCAGGTCTGCTGATGGTAGCCATGTCAAGAGCCCAGACTGCCAGACAAGTCCCTAAGTCTAAAGTCAAGCCAGGATGTCAAGTCTTAAGGGGTGGATGAGCGAGAACAGTAGTCAGGCATAGGAATAGCTGCAACACAGCTCAGACAGAATCAAGGGCAAAACCCTCAGCTTCACAACAGTTCCTGAGAAAAGCAGATGAGAGCTCATCAAAGCTTCTCTTGGATTCAAGGCCCACAGTGGACACTATCCTGGCAGAGTGCAAAGTGTAATGCTCCCAGATCATGAGCCCAGGCAGCCAAAGGCACAGAAAAGAGAGATGTGCCCAGAGGCTTGACAACATCTACCTGTTGCCATGCTAGGGATAATGCCAGTGCTTGTTCATGGCTGGCCTGGGAAGAAAAGCCATGACCCAGGTGAAACTGCCAAGATGAGTGCTGAAGAGTAGGACATCCTGCTCCCACAGAAACTGGGAGATTAGAGATTTAGGAGAGAAATGCATGCTGCCTTGCATACCCCATCTCCTGCTTCATCATCCTCACAAGCCAATCAACCTTTCATGGCTTTAGCATAGGAAGAATACGCAGTAAAGCAAAATAAGCAGTAAAGTAAATGGACTTGGCTTTTCTAAGTATTTTGCTTATGTCTAGGGCCAAATCTGCAGAGTTTCTCTTCCTTCAGTAGTTCATTCCTTGAAGCCATTCCTCAGAACTCCAAACCTTGCACCCACTTTCTGGTACAGGAACTCATAGTTTCATTCGTTTAGGTCTTCCTTCCTTATTCCTGTCTCCTTGACTAGCCACAGATAATTTCTTCATCCCAAATATAATTCACATTTATTTCCTTCAGATCCACATTTACTCCCATCTCCTGCCATGGGCCCTACTTTTAGCGTTTCTTTTGCTTGTACCTAGACCAGATGTAGCACACATCTGTAGTTTCAAAGAAAGTCTTGCCAAACTCTAAGGTGCAAAATGGTCTGAAAAGAGATATAAATTAGGAATATTAAATCATTACATCCAAGTAGGCCTTTTCAGAACCCATGCAAAATGTGTTCTCCTAGAGGTTTATAGCTTGACTATATATGCCTAGCATTGAGTAGAACAACAGAAGTTATATTACTGACACAAAGGTTTTCCTCTGCTTTGAGCCTCATCACCCCACAAAACAGTACATCTATTCCTTAAGGCATTGGAGTTCTAGAGCTTTTCAAGGAAAAATTTGCCACAGCTTTTCAGACATAGTTAGAAGCAACATATTTTCTTCTAGTCTTATTTTTGGAAATGGTTGAATTGAGTTTTCCAAAATAATCAGCCTTGGGCAGACATCTGACATGGAAATTTTCAGCCTAAACCATGTGAGTTCAACAAACTTATAAAGAAAGGAAAAGCAAGATCTTATTATGGGAAGACTGGGGGCAGGCAGACAGTGCTACCAACCACACCTGTGACATTGTCAGGTTAGCTGACATGGTTAATAACTATCTTAGCATAGATTATCAAGTAATTTCCATGATAATCCATTGACTTCATAAAATAATGGTCTTCTTGGCCGAAGCCTCCTAGGCTTAGTATTTGATCAAAGACAATTTTTTCTGGAGAACAGTTGGGAAAACCAAACCAAACCAAAAATCTACTGAGACACTTCTGAGATATGTGCGTGAGAAATAAATGTATCGATCACTTTCCCATTGTTACAAAGTTTTTCCAAGACAACTATTCCAGGATGGCTAAACAACAAAATATGAAACTTGGCATTTGAATAGCCTGTAATGAGCAGTGCTTTTCTGGACAAACCCGAAGGGAGGGGGAGGTGAGAGGGGGAAGAGCACCACATATGGCTTGTCCCACCAAAACCCGAAGACGAACTTGGGGTAATTTTCTGCAGTTTCAGAACTTTTCACTTTGCGTATGAACCCACAGTTGCTTCCCCTCTGCCACTAAGTGAAAACAAATTCACAGTCTGGATTGCTCTTCTGAGCTCTAATTGAATTTCCACTGTTTGCCAAACTCCTGGAGACTGTATTTATAAATTGGTGATGATTATAAATGAGTTACTGTAGGTTGCTGTTCCTGAGGTGATGATTGTATCTGGAGGACAGACTTACCAGATACTCACCCAATCAATCACTGAAAAGATTTTTTGCTAACAAACCAGTGCCTCGCTCTCTGCTTGGCATGCTGGCTGTGAGCACTGTGGGACCTTAGCCATGCCTTCAAAATGCTGTCTTTGTCCTAACTGACTACTTGTTGGTTTCCTAGGCCAATGTTAGTGTTTTTCCTTTATCTTTAAATCTCATCTGAGCCTTCTTTGGAAGTGATCATTTTACATAAATTAAAACTAAGTCTTATCAAAGCTTGATTGTTTTGTCCCCTTTGACCTGGCACTCCTTGTTGTCCAGAGAAGGGCAAAGCTGGTAAAGGCTCTAGAGAGTAAGTCCTGTGAGGAGCAGTTGAGGGATCTAGGGGTGTTCAGCTTGGAGCAAAGGAGGCTCAGGGGGGACCTTCTCACTCTCTACAACTACCTGAAAGGAGGTTGTAGCCAGGTGGGAGTTGGCCTCTTCTCCCAGGCAACCAGCAATAGGATGAGCGGACATAGCCCCAAGCTGCACCAGCTCAGGTCCAGACTGGACATCAGGAAGCATTGCTTCATGGAAAGGGTTGTCATGCATTGGAATAGGTTGCCCAGTGACCTGGTGGATTCATCCACGGAGATGTTCAGTAAACAACTGGACACAGCACTCAGTGCTGTGGTTTAGTTGACAAGGCAGTGATCGATCAAAGGTTGGACTCAGTGGTCTTGGAGGTCTTTTTCAACCTAAATTATTATATGATTCTATTCTATGATTCTATAAAATACAGTGGAAGAGGCATCTAGAGGACCAGGCCATATTCATATGGTTACAACTAGCTATTGAACAGCTTGGACATTATTCTTTTAGTGAGGAGATACAGAGTTTTGGTTTATTACTGAATATGCAGTGCAAGAAATAGTGGGGTACTTCTTTTGTCAAGAGTGTACAACATATGCCTTTACTTGTATTCAGACCTATGCATACTCCTTGGCTTGCAGTATAAATGAAGAACAAACAAATTTGCAAGGAAAATTTCCTAGATAGAAATTTGCCATTCTTTTTCGGTAGCAATCATTCTGCCTGTCAGAACAACCTGTTCTACTTAGCATTTGCCCCACCAATCACACTACTTTGCGTTTCCTGGGCTCTCCAAGTTTTCTGTGCTGTATATTGTACACATAGTACCAGGTGAATTTATCATAGATAATTGTAGTCACTTAAGTCATTTGGGCATCTAGGCTTGGCTGATTATACAGGCTTCCTCTGTAGACAATAAAGGGAGACAAGACACCTCAAGGAAAGTCACCAGTTCCTGGCACAGATGTCAAAGGTAAGTAGAATAATTGGCTTCTGTACCTGTTTATCTGCTGACTGCACAAAGGGCCTACATAAGGAGCCAGACTAATTGTCTATATTGTAAGACAGCTTGTATTAGGTGAAATAAATATTCCCAGCATGCTGGCATCTACACAGACACACTACAGAAACACTACAGAATCTTTATTAATCTATTTTCAGCTAAATCCTGTATCCGTGATGGTCAGAATACATCCAGCTTTCTAAGACATTCTGAAAAAAATTATTTCTTTTTCCAGGAACATCTTTACTCCAGCTTAGAGTGGAATCAGACTAACACTGCCAGCAGTAAGTGGCAGAAATATTTATTTTGGCTCCTAAATATGAAATTTAGCTCATTCAGCATTCAGAGATGTTGGCAGGGGTAGTGGTATAGTGAAAGCTTTGATTTTTAAAGAGTGTCTGCCCCACCTGACACAATGGAAAATATAAAGGATTTTCCTTGTACCTATGAGCTTGAAGCAAGAACACTGCAAAATTCAGAAATGATTTAACAGAATCTGAGCTTTGAATGTATGTAGTACATTTGAAATTGATGAGGTTGATAAAGAACACTACAGAGTAAGTACAATCAATTGCTTTTCCATGAAAAAAATATGTTGTCAATGACAGGATAGCACTTATGTGTCTGCCAGTATAATTCTCAAATTCATTAAGGCTTTTGGTGAAGATAAGGTTTCGCTAAGTATTTCTTTCTTACATTTTATGTAGCAAACACCAAAACAATATGAATACTCCCTATGAGACAAGCTCCTAGATTATAGCTGAATAATTCAAACACAAGGAGAAGATTCTGGCATGGTCACACAGCCAGCAGTTAAAGTCAGGTGTTCTCAATTGCAGGGCTGTACAACTTGCAGAGAGCCCTCTCTCCTTCTTTGCAGTGTTCCTATCAATGCCATTCATATGCTTGGTTCAAAATCTCACGGTGTTTTTTGTGTGTTACTGTCATCCCTCATTGCTCACTCTACATGGCCCCTTCTAGCCTCAGCACCTTTGCTTGGTCTTTTGGACTTTCCCTGAGCTTCACTGCAACTCTTTTCTCCCTTCCTTGGCAGCTCTGTCCCTTTGTGGGGCTGAGCAGGTAGCATGCTCCCTTCTTGAGATTGCTTCCAGATGACTGCAGAGGACCTAAATTTTATTCCTGTGCTCAGGCTCACTCACAGAAGGCCTTAAGTTCTTTGGGATCCTGAATAGCACCAGTCACAAACCTCTGTCCTCTCAAACTATGAAGACCTTGGATATTTCTCTTCCCTTGATGAGTTTCTCTCTGTCTTTTAAGACGGATAAACCACCTTCCTTACAATGACACAAAGGTATTTTTTCAAGTGTTTGCCTTTGAAAAGCAAGTTTCTGCTGAGTAAAGCCCAATAGGTACTTGCTTAGTGGAAGAGCAAAGAACATGTTCTAGTTCCTTACCTGTTCCTTCCTCCTAAAACAGAAAACTGGGTAAGGCTCCAGAAACAGAATGTTTATTACTGAAAGAGCAGAGGATCAAGTAAGAGGGACTCTGGGACAGCTGAACGGCTTAAAGAGCATCTTTAAAATCCTAACTTGATAACAGACAATTTACTCTGCTGTCAGATGTTTTCATTAAACAGGAGTTGTATTGCAACCTCTGCTGAGAAGTGCAGAGGCCTATGTAACAAGGAACAGGAGTAGCACATGTTTTGTGTTCATCCCCTTGCCTGACTCAACAGCAGTGTTGAATGACGCTGATTAGGGCCACATCCAGAACTTTTTGGCCAGGAAGAATAGTTAGCAGTGTGCCAACGTCTGCAAAGGTAAAGTAAGAGGGAACAGAGGGGGCTCTTGGAGACCTGAGAATTTGTATATAAATATCTCGTGAAGGGAGAGGGTAAATTACTCTCTTCCATAGAAGTGTACCAAGTGTTCAGGCTGAGGAAGGCTCAGAGAAGTAATGTAGACAGAACAGTGGAACTCTTTTGCAGATGGAAAATTAAGCTAATATCTCTCACTTTGGATCAAACCACATCCTATATCATTGAGCCTAGCCCCATTAGACATGCATTTGGCCTATGGTACACTTCTCAGCCCTGCAGTACCATAGCAGACATACAGTTTAGCTCACAGAAGTTGTTACGTTCCAGTTTTTCTACCATTAGGGACTGAAAAAAATAGCATGAAAGGATAGCCCAAAGTGTACAGAGAGGCCTTAAATGCACAAAATCCCTTAAGTATCAAATGGCTTTGATCTTTAATCACCTAGATACTTTAATCTCGTGCTCAGCCTGAAAGATATAGGGTAGGCTGAACACAGACTAAGTAATTACAAACTAAATATTTACATCTTCCCCACTTCAATTTATTTTTGAGACTGAACAACAATATCTCTTTTTTTTTTTTCATTTACTTTTTCTGACTCAACGCAAAGAACAAGCCTCTCCTCTCTTAATAGATTTGGACCTGACCATGATAATTCCTGAATCCTATGTACTGATTTACTGTGTACAGATACTGACTTAATATAATAGTGGCACAGTCAGGCTGGAAAATGAAGGTGAGTGAATCATACTTGAGCTACTGAACCACCAGCTTTTCCTGTCTTTTATCAGACAAGGCTCTCCACATATTAGGACTGAAGCTTTTAGTCTGATTGCTATTTTCCTAATATAAAACCTCACATATGCAAATCACAGAATCATAGAAAGGTTTCAGTCTTTAGTTCCAGCCCCCCTCCCATAAGCAGGGATACCTTCCACTAGATCAGGTTGCTCAAAGCTCCATCCAACCTGGCCTTGAACAATTCCAGGGATGGGGCATCCACAACTTCTCTGGGCAACCTTTTCCAGTGCCTCACCATCCTCACATCTCATCTGTATGCTCTCACAAAAAGCCCCTCTTCAGCTTTCTTGTAGGCCCTCTTTAGGTGCTAGGAGGCTGCTAAAAGGTCTTCCTGGAGCCTTCTCTTCTCCAGGCTGAACAACCCCAACTCCCTCAGCCTATCTTCATAGGTGAGGTGCTGCAGCCCTTTGATCATCTTCCTGGCCACTCTCTGGACCTGCTACAGCAGGTCCACATCCTTCTTATGTTGGGGGCCTAGAACTAGATGCAGCACTCCAGGTGGGGCCTCACGACAGCAGAGCAGAGGGACAAAATCACTTACCCCAACCTGCTGGCCATGCTGCTTTTGATGCAGCCCAGGATATAGTTGGCTTTCTGGACAGTGAGCACACACTGCCAGGTTTTTAGCTTATCATCCACTAACTCCAAAGTCCTTCACCTCAAGACTGCTCTCAATCCATTCCCCACCACTCTGCATTTATGCTTGGGATTGCCCCAACACAGGTACAGGATTCTTGCACTTGGCCTTGTTGGCCTGATGAACTTCACAACATTCACATGGGCCCAGCTCTCAAGGCTGTCAAGGTCCCTCTGGAAGGCAGCAGTTAGTCAGCACAGCAGGTTTTGTAAAATGGACCCTGATATCTCCATGAAGCTCCCTGCTTACTGCATTCGGTGACTCACAATTACACATAACCATTCACAGTGTGCAAACACAGCCTATGCTATGCAAATTATGTGAAGTATCTCATATATTGATGACAGTACCAGAGAGGCTGGACACTCAAAAGTGTTCCTACCGTGACTCAGTGACTACCTCCAGCAGTGGGTTTGCTCCTACATTGCAAATGCTAAAAATTTAGTAAACAACTTTGATGCTGCATGTGACACAACATAACTCGAGTCCTTTCAGAGCAGTGATAGGTCTACATGAAAACAGAAGCAAAAGGCAGTAAAAGGTTACTTTTTTCCACTATGTCTTTGATAAACACAAGCTAAATCTCTGTTGAATAAAATGGAGCTAATGTTTTTGTGTTTCAAAGCAGAGTCACAATTGAAACGGTTTCTACGGAAATGAAGGAAAGAGGCCAGAAGAAAATTGTGTTTTCTTTTACCCTTCAAATGGACAAGCTTTGCAGTGGTTATATAATATTTAAGTTACTGAATACGGATCATTACTCTGTTCAAGAATAAATGGTTCACATATGCAGAATGATTCAGCCAAATTTACATTCTGAGAATAAATATTTATTTATGAAATTACACATGCAGCACAACCAAAATGAAGCAGGGACAGGCTATGACAGCTCTTCTAGGATATGTGCAATACCAAATCTTTCATGGAGCTACTAAACTGGCATATACATATTCAATATGCTGTTAAAAGTCACAAGAAGTAAACTGACAAACACGAAACAAGTTTGTCACTACAGTGTTCCTTCTCCGTATTTTGCAGGCCATGGACAAACTAGGTGGCCCTGCAGAGACAGTATATTAAAATAGATTTTTTGAGACATTGGTGGGACAGCAGAATAAAAACAAAGAAATAGGATAGATGTTCAAGAGAGCCACCTTCTAGCTCTGCAGTTAGGGCAGCATTCTAATTCAGACCACAAGGAAAAACAATGATTAACAACTTTAATAAAGTCAATATAAGTGGAACCTACATAAAAACTTTCAAAAGCATGGCTTTTTAAGCTGCTGGAAATGTTGAATAAGTTTCTCAGTGTGAAAGCTCCAAAAAAAATTTCTTCGAATTTGGCTTGCATGTGTATTTCTTTGAAACTTGAGGACAGAGCCACATAGGAAAAATACATGGGCTGTACTGAAACTTACTGCACTTGAACTTTGCATTATATAATGCATTAATTTACAATTTACCATGGTGACCTCCTTAGGCATTTTAATACAGTCAACATAAAAGGACTAATAAGAAAAAAATACTTTTGTATTGAACAACTGATTGATATTACCTTTCAATCACTTTTTTTTTTTTTCTCTGAATTTTCAGGTAAGAAAGCAGAGACTGAAGAAGCAATTTCCCTGGAGGTTAATAAACAGAGACATATCGGGGTTAAAACTTTGCTTATGGTGGAGACGCATCCTGTTTCAGATGCTGATTCCTTCCTCACACATATATCTCTATGCACCTATATCTTTTCACGAAATTCTGTCTTCCCCCCTTTGAAATGGTTGTAATAACCAGCCCAAAGGGATGTTTATTTATTTGTGTTAACAGAAATATTTGTATGTTCGTATGATAACCAAGTGGGAAACAGAGCTTGGGAGCTTCATCCCAACACTTCTTTTTCTAAGCCTTCTAACTGAGAACATCAGCAGCAGCACCAAAACTCACAGCTCTCCTGAAGTGTTTATGAAAACATTAGAGTTTTAAAGAACCTGTAAGCTTTAAATGACACAAAAGCATTTCTCTGCACTCTGCAAATCAGAGAGGAATATGACAGGAATATGACAGAAGGAAAATAAACAAGAAAGCATGAGAGACGAAGAATACATTTTAAAAGTGCTATATTTGGTCCTTCCCTTCCGCAATTTTCCAACCATGACAAGATAAAATAAGTACAGAGACACTGCTAAAGCATAGTATTACCTATGTCCTTGACACTACTTGCAAAAAATAGGGTATTGAAAAATTTGGGCAAGTAGTTATAGGTTTAAAACCTATTTTCAAAGTTTTGGGACTCAGTGAATGCTACAAAAAGATAGGCACGTGCACATTTCCGTATTGGTAGGAGCAGTAAAAGCATTCTTCATTGTGGCTGCGGTTTCTAATACTTGGCACCAGTATGACTTATAAAGGGTGGATATGTGCTGTTGAAAATCTCCAGATAAATTTTTTTACTTGTCTATAAGGTAATAATTCTGCCCAAGAGCTCTGCAAGTTACGAGTATCTGAAAGAAGCAGTTTGCTGAGTTACAAAAATAATTTTACTTTTAACTGAAAACCATCGTCACCAGTCTTGTTTTCATTATAAAAATCCCATGGAAACAACAAGAGTCTATTTAATCAACTGTTATAGAAATTACTGTTAGCGAAATAATTTTATCATGATCATATATGTTCTTACATGTTATTTTGATTAGAGGATGTTCATAGTGTGTAAACTGAATGCTTGAATGGCAAAAAATAGTACAGATAGAGTATATCTAGCTATACTTTAGATATAGATAAAAGTAATCCTTCTTTTTGGAGCAGTCAGAGAAAAGAAATCATTCTTATCGATGCCATACAGTAATAATTTAATGCATGATAAGCAATTTCCATGCAGGGATACAAAAATTTCAGTGTTGCCAGTGGAAGCAAAACAAGTTTTCCAAAGTGCTTTTGGAATCTTGCACATTTTCAGTGAGCTTGGTCCATCTGACACTTTACAAGCTTGGATAGCCTTTGTGTAGATTTCTGTACATGTGAAATACTTCAGTTCTATTCCAAAGGACTTCAGAGAAACTGGATCAGTCGCCATAAAAGGGTGAAGTTTACATTCTATTTCTCTAGACAGCAAAACGCCAATTAATTTATTCCTAAAGGTTTGAACTTACCGTTACATTTTTCACCTACAAGTCTTGACCTCTGTCACAGATAAAACGTCGCGATTCCTGTTTTACAGCTGAGTCCACTATAAGGTAGAGAGAAGCAACTTCCTCACAGTCCTACGGGGAGTCATTGGGTGGTGGGTTCCCATGAATTTGTTCAAGCCTCCTGTCTTGGACAAAATGAACATGATCGTGTTTTAATAGTGAAAAGTACATAAGTCTCCTACTTATGAATGGTCACAGGAAAGATAACCCCAGCAATGAAGAGGAAAAACACACCAGAGGAATCAACTAAAGAGGGCCTGTATTAGGCATTGCATTACACAATTGCATCTGTGTTTGTCATCAAACTCAAAATCATCAAAAGTTTGCAAAATTGAGTTGTTTTGCCACTGTAATACCTCAGACATTTCTGGGAAGTTCAGATTTTTCTAAGAAATACAATAGTGCGCTTATCAGTCACTGTAAAATTAGTGCAAACTGAGACAAGAACCTGCAATATTCTTGTAGCTCTCAGGACCTTAGACTCAAATTGTCAAGTTAAACTTAAAATGTTTCATACATATATTTCAATATTTGTTAAAAATTATGAAAAGTGTATCCATATGCATCTAAGCAACTGTTAAGCAATCAAACTTTATTTACCTCAGCTCTTATGGTAACTAGCAAATAATAAAACAGATATAGAACATGCGCAAACACAGCAGCCTGACAAGAAACCAGAGATCTCTCACTGTGATTACGAAAAAGTTCAATCAATCACCAAGACAGCCAAGAGGACAGTTAATTCCATTTCATGGCAGCCCGCCAGACTACCAAAATAAAATTTGCTTCATATTTAATTAAAGCAAATTGATGTGAAATTGTCAAATTGTTGTACTGAGGCTTTGATTTGACTTTGACAATGACTTTTTTTTTCTTTTTTTTTTTTTAGATTTGGCCTTTCAGTTTTGTGCTCTTGCTCCAATTCTGAGCAAGAAGCATAATTCAGACGGCCAGGGAACTGAACCCGGTCGCCCATCCTCGCGTCTCTATAAAGTCACTCTTTCTCCATCTTCAAAGCTTTCCCGCGGAAAAGCTTTGTTGAAACATTCATACTTCTGACGTGCTTCTCTTCCCGAATGACAGGGACACTTTTTCTTCAGCTGAATATTTTCCTTCTCCAGCTCGAGCCTCCCAGGACCCGGCTGGAGCAGCAGACACGATGCCCCATCTCCTCCGACTGCCCCGCAGGACTTAAACTCGCAAGGGTGCGAGGAGATTAGGCGTATTCCCGGTGAACAGCTACTTTAATCATTTCCTCCGTCTCCCCCCAACATCATGGATTTGTCTAGACACGGAACAATTCTCCCCAGGGCAGACCATCCTCCTCGGCCCTTCCTCCCTCTGGGCCGGACTCACCGGCGGGGATAAACCGGCTCCCAGACAACTCTCCCGTGGGACGAGCCCCCGGCAGAGCCCCGGCGGGAGCCCCGGGACGCGAACCCGCGGCCCCGAGAGCGGCGGCGCCGCCGGCGGGCGGGGGACAGCGCCACCTGGCGGGTTGGCGGGAGGCCGCACGTGTGGTCGCACGTGTGGTCGCGGGGTCGGCACCGCCCCCGGCGCGTCCCGGTGCTCGCCCCCCGCCCCGATGTCACCCCGAGCTCCAGCCCCGCTTCACCGCCTGGCGCAAGAGATGGTGCTCCCAACCCCGGCTGCCCGCGGGCGGCGCCTGTTTCGGGTGCAGGCGGGGCTGTTTGCGTAAATGTCTCTCCCACGTGTACGGAAAGGCAGCTTTTCCCGTGTGACCAAATGTTTGTGTAAGAACAGGGGAAGGAGCAAATTAAACGTCCCTCGTTTGCACAGCCCCACGCTATCCCCTGTCTGTGCAGCGCTAAGGGACAAGCATGGCACTGCACTGCCTGCCTGAAAGTCTCTCTGAACGCCACCGGTGACCCGGCTTTGCTGGGTGGCACCAGAGATTTGTGGCAACGATTCCTAGAGCAGCCAGGCCTTCCTCTGTGACTCCTCTGCTCCCAAATGTTATTTGTCACAGCATAAGAGATTGTAGGAAAGGTTCCTACTCAAAGGCAGCAGTTAACTCTGCAGCATCCTGTCTGTGCACTCTACAGCCTCCTTTTTACAGCCCTTCGCGGCCAAGCGCTGTTAACAAGCTGGCCAGCCTGCTTGCAGCTGATGCTAAGTGAAAGTTAAATCAGAAAAAGCAGTTGCTAACTTTTCATGATGAGCTGCTAAGCTCCACTGAAACTGGAAAATTTTGAGGCTATTACAGCATCAGAAGGGATGTTTGCAGACTCAGGTGCAGACAAGTATGAATTTGTGCTGCCTGTGTTTCCAGATGCCTGGACACGTGCTGCTCGAGAAGCCATTGTGATGCGCGAGCATGGGATTGGTGCCCGAGCCACCAGACCACAGCCATGCATCACAATGGATGCCAGTCCGACCTGTCACCAGCCCCCTCTGGCTTGGAGTTTGGGTGGAGCAACCATCATTATGCTGATACACCCCAAAAACATTGTAACTCAGCTGCTAATGTTTTTAAAACAAATAAAAAGCACATTTTGGTTAAAAAACAGAACATTTTTTTCTTTCAGTCACTGAAACAGCTACGAGTACTTGGGTGGAGGGCAGATGAGGAGCAACACTTGACCAAGTGACTGCACTTGTTTGCGCACCACAAGAACTCTGCAGACTTCATTACATCTGTTCGGTCTGCACTCATAACGAGAAGGTGGATCCCCAAGTCCTAATCTTACAGAAACCTGCAGGTATGTGCATGGATTACTGCTTTGTTTATCTCTTCTCTTTTTCCCCATGTTCAACTTTGACTGGAATGAGTAATATTTGAATCTTTTTAACATTACTTTTGTCTGTCATGAAGCAAAAATTGTTGTTACTGTGCAACATAGTCATAATAAGAATACCTAAACTGTCAAGAAAAATAACCTTCTTTATCCAGTGATTCTGGGAATCAGGCCCTAAGCCATGAATCCAGCCAGAACCAAATACAATATAAGGGTAATTCTTGTCCTGGCCAGGCCTTTGAGGGATCGGTAAGGACAGGTTAGAAATGGTCAATATGAATTAGAACTCCCCAACTGTTCCCTTAAGTTTTGGGTTATGTTTTTTCCCCCTTTTGAAAAGCTTTCACACAACTAAGTTCTAAAGAGAGTAAAAGGAAGACTAGAAGAAGACACACTTTGTTTATGCTATCCTGATAATGGAATAAGTCCATGTCTGAAGGATGAGGTGAGGTTTTCTACTCTCAAATTTTTTTTAAGGACAATACATCCTCTTGTTTTAGGCAACAGCTTATATACATTTGCAGGCTAAAGGAGCTGTATGTGCCAGAAGACAGTATCTTTGGGAAACATGGTGCACGGGAACAGCATGGAAACCAGCCTATGCTGTTTCTGAGGATTCAACACATAAACTTTGTTGCTGATGCAACAGTGAAATAATTTCTCTTTTTAATGCATACAAGGTAATCTCGTCTTCAGCCCAAATGGCAACTGTAAACTGTAACTAGACCAAAATCTGTTTTATTGTTTAAGTGGGACCATCACTTTAAAATAAAAGCAACTGAAGGAATTTTAAGATGTACATTAGCCCCTAGCTCTACAAAACATAATGCCATCTGGACCATCAGCGTTCAAAGAATACAGTTCAGAAAGAATATCTTAAAAAGCATAGGGTATATGAATTAAGGGAAAAATTGAATTAAGAGGAGCTGATACTCAGTATTTGTTTGCTACTGAACATTTACATTAAAGTTATTCCTTCAGTCAATTCACCACCTAATAAATATCACATTTTCCCACTGCAGTGTCAGCTTTGGAGAGAGGAGCTTTCTGCCTGCCTGTCTTGCAATTCCCAGGCACACAGCAGCTTGTAATATTCCAAGAACTTCTCACTTGCTCTCTATGCCTCTTTTTTTTTTTTTTTGTCTCCCCAGTCTGAATGTGCTCACCAGATGCAGTGGCAGTTAAACAAAAACACCATAAATAAAAATAGGCCAAAGAAAGGTCTAGCTAGATGCAATATTTCCCAGTGACTTATTTTCTAGTGAGTTATCCTTGCTGAAATAGGATGTAACAAACTCTATTAACCCGTGGAAATTCCAGAGATAAATTCATAGCAGAGATATTCAGTTCTAGGCACCTTTTGTGCAACAGTCAATCTAAACATTCACTTGAATAAAAAATTACCAAATGCACTTGGTGGCTTTTTGTGTGTATGTCTCCTTTTGCTTTTAATTTATGAAAGTTTGTAGAAATAAACAAACACATGTGCAAGAGAACAGTTGTGATGGCAAGGTTTTGTAGATGTTTGTGAGAAGGTCTATCTGCAATCGAAACGTTCACATACCTATGCTGAAAATTCATTTTAAGCTTGAGAGTTATCCATTCAAGACCAAGAATCCATATTGTCTGGCAATGAACCTTTTGGCAGACTCGGTAACCAACTTCCACAGTTCTTTGAGACAATGATTTGGAAGCAACTCAGGCTAGAAGGTATGTGGCTATCTGAACCATTCACTGGACACTTCAGAATAACCAATTAATCCTAAACTATTTTTCTGTATTGCTGAGTTTGAGCAATGCTGGGGTTGAGTCGTGAAGGGTGTCTTCACTTCTAGTGGCAGATAAAGTATCTGAAGGGAGGATGAAGCTGAAGGATGCCCCCAACCTCCCCATTCACTGAAAAATCTGAGTAGAGGCAGTGTCAATAGCCATGATCCCAAAAGGAAACCCCGGATGTGGTTAGATCAGATCTGTGGTGGGAAAAACAGACTGGAGACCACAAAAGAAATAAAAGCTGAACTACAAAAGTGGAACAGGTATGAACTGTCATGTAACCACTTTTCTGTGAGGTCTGTCACTTGGCCAAGGTTCTGTTGCACTCCCATGTGATGTATTAAACACCAGCTCTGCAGAATTGCTAAATCATATGATGAAACTACGGAAAACACGAGCTAAGGGAATAAATCTCACATCACTTCAAGCTGCATTTCAGGCTCTTTCCCTTCCTCCCCTCCCCTTCTAGAATGGTTCTTTTTGAACACTTGTTTCACACGCTAAACCCCTAGGGTCTTGGTATGGCAGGCAGGAACTGATACACTGTGCATCTGTAAGACCCATGCCTTGTAGCCCCTTATTCAAACGGTGGTGTTTCATTAGCAACAGCTTAAAAATTGATTTAAACATTTTGTTCATTGCACACAAACACTTCTCACAAAGCCTACTGTTCCCATTGAGGCTAAAAAATTCCATTGTATGCGTAATCTTTTATGAGTGCATTCTTTGAATACTTTATTTCTTAGAACTGTAACAGTTCTGTTTATAAAAAGAAATGATACTGATAGCAATGTTAGGAACTTTCAGAAGGGACCACTTAGATCTTTAAATTTCCATATTAGTCCCGTTTCAAGAAAAATACAAAACAAAACAAAGAGCCTCAATTACATAGTTTAAATTCTTTAAGAAACAGCTTCACATGCCAGGCTAAGAGGATAGAAAAACCAATCTTTACCCCCTAGATCAGATCTTGCAGCCCTCTGAGGACAGCTTCACATTGGAGTTTTTCATTTGGCACCACTGCAAACTGGTTTTTAACTACTAAACCAGTTTTTCATGTTGGACTGGGATATTTAGAGAAGATAGCAAGCTGAGAGGTGAGAGGAAGCACAGGGCTGACTGCTTTCTGAGCTGCACAGGGAGTGAGGGGGTAAAAAAAACAGGGATCCTCTTTATGTCAGCCAGGATCTGTGTCCAGGCAGACAGATGGAATGGTGTGCCCACAGCCCTCTTCTTAATATCCCGACACTTTTTAACATGAGTTGCTGCTACATGAAACAACTGCAGTGCAGTACTTCAGGACAGGACCCTGGAGACTAATCTGACCACCTGAGTGCTGTTCAAAGCCATTCTCACTTAATCTGCTCACTTCCAGCATAGCAGCTGTGAAAGTCTAGTAGGCAAGCAGTTGGTATGAATTACAATTTCTTTTCATTTAGAAGAAACACTCTCCTTTTTAATAAACATTCTGTCTGTTCAGTTTAATGAAGAAAAATGTTAAATAGCATATTGGTTTAACTGTTACACTTACCAACTAATCAATCTGAAGGGAGTATTCACTCAGGGAATTATTCACACTGCCACAATGTCACATGTTGGAAACAGGGCACTCAGTAGTGACACGGGTGACCCATTTTTGTGGGCTTCACTGTACTGCTGGTAATGGCTGTAGTCTTCTACAAATCTGCTGAGAAATTGAGGCACATGGGAGGATGAGGATAATGCTTTGCTCTGTTCTTTCTGCAGTGACTGAAAAGTATTATATCACTGGACAGGTAGACAGGTAGACAACTAATTTCAGAATCCAGTAACTCAATAGTCAGGGCAAAGAAAGAGATATCTGACATCCTTCTTTACAAAAATCTCTTCAATGCCTCAGTACAACTTCTTAGAATTAGGTGCAGGTTTAAGAGTTCCCTCCCCACAGAGGCATTGCACTAGATTAGAAGTAAGGACATTAAAAGTTTTCAGTGCTCAAAGCCTCAGTTGTTACAGATCAGCACTGCAAGGCCATAAGAAGAGATTTCTCTGCTCTACCGGAGCTCCTCCTGTAGCTTTTAGTTTTTTTAAGTATTTTGTTCCTATTTGCTGAGACGCTTTTTTTTAAGGAAAAAACAAAATATGCTGCCACAGTAAACCCTTGGAAAGAGTGTGCTGGACCAAAGTACTCACAGTGACTCTGAAATATAAAGAGCTTTGCTAAAGTTGCTGCATGAATAATACAGGGGCCCCTTTTTTGCCATGACTTCTAAGTCACAGCAAAATGAATATACCTTCCATAACAGAAAATAAAAATAAGTCCTTTTGACCACGTGGTTACCTTGATCTGCTTCTTCTTTAATCCTCACTCTACTTTTTCTTTCTTTCCACATCAAGCCAGCCAAAACAAGTTTATTAAACATTGCACAATTAAACACTGATGCTTACTACGATCCCCTCCAGTAGCCTGATCTGAATGCAAGCAATCACAGTACAGTCAATCTAGAGATACAGATGGGACTGCATGCCTCTATTATCTCTTAATCCAACTTAGAAACACCCCATCTGAATTAACAGTTGTATAATGCATATGGGTCTCATGTTAGTGGAAGCAAAAGAATTGTAGCTCCAACATCAAGGCACAACCATTTTAATCTATTGCTGCTTTATCTTTCTGATGCCTTTAGCTGATACAGTCTCACTTTTAAGATGCTGCTCTTTCTCTTGTCATTTTCCTGGTTCTCCTCTTACACTGTTTCTGTAGGAGGAAATCACTCCATATTCACAGCTTCTGTTAAGTTTAGTAGCAACCCAGGTCTAGCCCATGTCCCCTCTTTCACTTTGAGTGTTAGTCTGAATATGAATAAGTTGAGATTACTTGCAGAAGCACTTGCTTTAAAACTAGTGCAAATAAAAAACATACCAGAATATATAAAGTACTTCGAATACATGAAGTAGCCCTTTAACCTCTAGGTGAGGTACAGGTAAAGGCTCAAATGCTGTGAATGAATGACATATGAACCTGCTGGAAACAGTCCAGAAGAGAGCAACAAGTGGAGATCTGCACAGCAAGACCTATGAGGAAAAACTGAGTAAGCTGAAATTGTTTTCTCCACTGAAGAGAAAACCAAAGGGAGAATAAACAGCAGTATTTCAATGTATAAAGGGCTGATGCAGAGTGAATAGGATTCCACTGGTTTTTAGGCTCATTGGAAATAGCATTGGTAGAGGGACAGGCTATTTATTGAGGCAAAGAGAAAGAAACCATCTGGTTTAGCTGGTTTGCTGTGATTCCATGAGAATTTCATTTAACCTTGGCATGTTCTGTCCTTTTCACTACTGACTTTCTCTCACTAGATTTAGTGCAAGTTCTTTCATTCTATACCAAGAGTCGTCAGTAATTGAAACATTTATGTTGCTGTACTCAGAACAGTGAGCCAGCAAACCTTATTTTCCTGGATTATCTTTGATTTTAACTGTAGTTAAACTTTTCCTTCCTTTTCAGGCCCCTTCTCCACTCACTCCTTCCTTCGCAGTACACTGGCCAGGAGTATTCTTCTGCAAATAAGAAACCCAATTAAAAGGTTCAGCGAGGGCGACTATTTCAAATCCATTGCAAACCTCACAGAGGAACCTTTGTAATTAATGTCTATACTGCATATTCTGCCTGGCTGCAAGCCTGATGAGCCAGCACTCCTAGAGGTAGCCAAGTTACCGTGCACCATGAGTGACTATGTTAGGACAGTGATACATCTTGGAAAAAGAGTCCATTAATTCAGACTTGTCTCTGTGGCAGTGCAACCATCTACTTTTGAATTGGCTTCAAGACCTGGAAGAGTATGCTTGTTACTGCCCACAACGCATCACTAAGAGGTTATCTGAGTTTCAGCACCTTTGCTTCCAATTTAAGCCACTTCCCTCAATGATACTTTGGGAACTTGCAAGTCTAGCGGTAAAAAGTAATGTTTGGCTCTTGCTGTGAGACAGCACCTGTTACCTGATGGTCTGAACTGTAAGACATGCTGTGTAGTGTGTCATTGTGCATAGAGAGACCAAATGGTAGCACACAAGAAATTCTATTAAGGCCACATACTGATTCCTTAGTAGAGCTAAGACTAAAACATACATTTCTCACCTTTACAGAACAAGCTTGCACAAAACTGCCCAAAACCTCAATTCCTTAAAGTTTCTGAAGAGTCACAAAATCTGTTTTGTAACTGCAGGTTTTATGGGAGAAGTTAAAATTTTACTTTTATCTTGCATCTCTGGTTCGTTTGTGGGTTTTTTTGTTGTTTTTTTTCCCCAGCCATTTCAAAATTCAGGCAGCTATCAGCAATGTCTGAAACATATTTTAGAAAACAGCTCTTTGCTGTTACAGAGGAGAATACAACCAAAAAACCCAGACATCCTGACATCCTTTTTGGTGGTAAAGCCTGATCACATGGTGACAAGGGTGAAGAGGTCTTTCAAGAAGATGCTCTTTAACTTAGAGGTAATGTGAGGCATGAAGGGTCAGTGAACTGACAAATACCAGCAGATCAGGGAACAGTGCAAAAAAATAAAAAAACCTTATTTTTCACCCAAGAGTTGTATGTCCAAATCGCAACTGAATTTAGAAAGTGAAAATAAATGGGGTAGAGGGAGAGAGGAGACAAAGCTGTCTTTTATATCAAATTTATTGAGTTATTTGGAGAGCACTATCAAAGCAACATTGATGCAGTTTCCCAGAACGCTGTGGAAACTACAAATCTTTGTGTAGGAGAAACAGCTAACACTAGCAACCCACTTGGTTGACAAGACCAGAATTGACTGCAACTACTGCATTTTTACCCTTGTAAATCTCATGCCACCCTTGCACAAGGCATTCTTACCCACTGAATTTAAGCAGCTGAGCTGTAACTATTCTGTTATAGCTATTTCTGCATAACTCCCTCCTGTGGACACTCTATTCTGGAACAATTAGTAAGAGTAATTATTTCAAAAAGAAGTCAATTTTATTCCAGAGCACAACGTCCACATGGGGGAGTAACACTGAAGTAAAGCTATTTCTCCTGTAGCAATCCTGATCAATTCCCCATGTAAACAAACCCTATGTCTCTGATACTAAATTACTTTAATACAGTTGTCTCTTGAGATTAAAGTTGTGCATTCCAAGAGAATCAATCTTCCAAGCATAAGTATATGGCTTCAAAAAAACTGGCCCTAAAAGAACCCAGAAACACATTAATTCACTGGTTTATGCATTATGACTCAAATTCTAGGTTGTGTGAAACGTAACAGAAATAACTCTAGTATAAACAGCGCTCACACACACACACACACTTTGGAGTGTCTTTGCTGTCTCAAGTTACTAGAAAGCTTGGTGAGTGGCAGGAGGAGAGGTCAACAAAGGGTTGCTACATGAAGATGTATTAAAAGTTCAGTAGTTGCTACACTGTGCTATAGAGGTGCAGAGGCAAAAATTTAATGCCCTAACATTGTAGTTGTTCATGATTATCATAAAATCCTAAGAATAATCTTGGACGGAAGTATTGATCCTTGTTCCTATATTCCTACTCATTCTGTAGGATGAGAATGGGGAGGAAGTAAGAACTGTCTCTTCTAGGGAAAAAGCATTTTTCTTCCCATGTGCAACAATGGTGTGAAGGAGAGTTTCTCTGGAGCTCTTTTCATATGTTAGGCTCCTCCTGAAGGCTTCATAAGTCCAAAAAGAGAATAGCCTCTGTTTTTCCTTCAAAGGCCGGTTAGCTTTGCATTGTTCACAGACCTGAATCATGCCAAAGTGACAGCATTTAGATTATGAAGAAAATATCCTAATGAGTATATTCTTTAACCACTATTCCACCTTACCAAAAAAAAAAAAAAAAAAAAAAAGAGCTATTTTTTCCCTAATCATGTTCAAATCCATGAAGCCCTTTCTAGCAAATTTCCCACCATATTTCAACATCCTACCCACACCCACCTCAGCAGTACAGCTGCTCAAAAGGACTGTAAACTTTTTCTTTAAGAATGAAAAATTTATTTTCTTTTGTTCTCAAAAGTGATTTGGTAACTGAAGCTGAACCTTATCAAATGGACTGGTAGTTAAGCAGAGAAGAAAAAATGTTTTCCTTTTGCCCTTAGCCACAATCAGCAGAAATCTGGCAAAAGCTGAGGCCCTATGAGATGACACTCCAGTAGAGATGTTTTGGCCAAGGTATGTACAGCTGTCTGCAGTTTTCCATCTATAATTAAAGTTTAAATGTCAGCTGCAACAAACTCTCATGTGCAGGAAAATGGCATTCAGTTTAAAATCCCATATAGCAAAATATCTGATGTAGTGATATATTATATGCAAATTTCCTTTCTACAGATCCATTCCTTCAAATTCCTGCGTTTTTTCCCTGGTTTGAAGAAAAAAGGCACACCTATCCTTATTAACAGCATGATGGTATAAAGGATACTTCATTTGCAGAAGCTGCAATAGTGCTGCTGGTAGGTCTTACACTGTTCTCTCATACTGAAGAGGTATGTTACATTTATAGGCAGAGAATGAAGCTTTCACTACAGCCAAGGGGCTTCATAAGAGATCATCATAAACAGGTCATCAAGAGATTTATATGAAAACATTTGAAAAGTGTTCAAGGACTGTATATATTAAATCAACCCCGATTAATTCAAAAAGCTGTCAAAATTATTTATACTACGGAAGATGCAGACAAGAATATTTGCCATAACTTTCATTCTTACATAAGACAAACATATACATACTTTAAAACACCACACACAACATGTCTACCCTAGTGGGTGCAGACTGACCCAACCTCATTCTGCTCTGAATAGGCAGGGCAGAAGTCAGTCCCAGTCTGAAATTCGTATACCCTTCAAAAATTGTGTTGCATCCACCCTAATTTTCTTGCTTTTTTCCTCTCAAAAACAAAAAAGTAAACAAATAAACCAACCCACTCACCCAAACAAACAAAAAGTAACAAAAAACCCACCCCCAAGCCCTAGAAGAGTATAAAGCAAGTAACCTAGAAAAAAGAATATTCTTTCTGCCATCATTTTCTACAGAAGTCTTTCACCACCTACAATTTTTGCTCATGGATGCATCCACAGACATACTAAGTAAGCAACATTTTATCAGTACTTCTTACAAACCTCTGTGCAGCTCTCTGACTTCTTCTGGCACCAGTGTCTGATAGACCACTTTCTAGCTTGTCTCCCAGTAGGGATGGCATAATTGCAAAGAAAAATGGATCGACAGCTGAAAGTCTATTCTTATATGGGGCCTTTGGCTTCTTTTTATTTTTATTTGACTTTAAGTACAGAATTTTGGTTTTGGTCAGCATCATTATGTATTTTGACCTATCTAACCTAAAAAATATTGCTGGCACGTTTTGGATCATACAGAGAAAGGAGATCAGACAGCATATTTCTGACATGCCTCAGACACGTGCTATCAGTTTCAGACAGAAAATATGTATCTATGAAAGTCTCTGCTCATAGAGATTCTATTTGTCTTCATGTGAAGAAAAGAATTACCACAATCACAATATAAGGAGTGACAATTTCCTGATTTTCTGTGTTAATTCTAGCCATAATTACAGTGACTCCTGGTGTAAGTCATTTAATGTCTTTCCTTCTCCCAAAATGTATTCATTCATTCTGAAGGTCCCACTTTGAGACATCTTAGTTCTTGTGTTCAGTACCATCAAGAGAAGGAGCATGGATCCTCAAAGGGCAGGTACTCAATACTTTGGAATTCAAGGCAATGTAAAATGGCTTGCTTTGAGACCCAAACATAGGGATTGCCAGAATGTAAATAATTCTGAAATTCAGAGACTGGTAAGCATAAGGTGTTCATCGCTGTTAATACTAACCTTAACTGGAGATGTTACTCTTCTGTGTTTCTGAATATCAGTCTGAAAAGTCTGGAATGAGCATACTGAACAGGTAGTGGTACAGTCTCTTTGGTGTGGTTTTCCATACTTGTG
Organism: Lophotriccus pileatus; assembly: GCA_035583135.1. Lineage (NCBI taxonomy): Eukaryota > Metazoa > Chordata > Aves > Passeriformes > Tyrannidae > Lophotriccus > Lophotriccus pileatus. Next base: position 19,911,268 of record JAWWES010000001.1, read on the forward strand.
AAAGAGAGGCAACAATCTTTATATAATAGGTTAAAACTATCTTAAATTGGAATTAAGATTTTGTGACATTCTCAAAATATTATACTACCAGCTACTGAAATTCCCGACAGTCCCTGAAGATAAACAGCAGTAGAGATTATAAAGTGGTTTTAAATGGGAAATAAGAGCATGAACAACATAAAGCAAGGAGGCTGTCCTGACACATCTTGCAGGTAGACAGTCTCGCCTTTCCCCATGTTCTCTGCATAAACAAAAATGATTTATGAGTTCAGTTCTTCTACTAACTAGAAAATGAAGATAGTTTGCCTTACTGTCTAAATTTAAGTCACATGCAGTTGCTGTTTATTGTAATGTATCGGAGAAATTGCAAGTTGTCATCTGTACAGACAACAGTGACAAAAAGGCTAAGTAGAAGAGCAGCATGTCAGGTGCCACACAGTAATGAAAGACACTTCAGCTTCCATTTTATAGCTAAAAAGCAGCAGGAGTTTCAGGCTGACTCATTTTGGGTAAAAGATCTTTCTTTTCCTTTCACAGGGTACAAGATTCTGAGTAGACAGGTGTTTGCAAGCCCATGGCCAAAGAAACTTCTTGGCTTGTGCTTTTTTTCTTGCAAGCTTGTTCTTGGTCTGTTCTTGCCACAGATTAGTGGTTGTGCCTTAGACTCCCAGAGATAAGATATCCCGCTACCTTCTGCAGCACAGAATGAAGTAGTGGTATTATAGGTTTTCCATCAGCTTAATGGTCATGATTGAATTTAACAAGCTTTTAACAATGGTACAAATCATGTCAAGGGCAGAGGTTTGCTCTAATAACATATTTTTTTTAAATGCAGTAAAATTCCAAGATTATTGATTACAGTAATCCAGAACATGAATACGCTATTCTCAGTACAAAGTCAAAGACAAAACACTGCCAAAGGAAAATGCCAGAATCAAATCCTTTCTACTCAGAATGCAGAGCAAAGAAAATTTAAGCCCTCTTTATTCATCATTTGAGGCTGCCTTGTATTCCTTTCAGGCCCTGCACTGTACTTCTCTCTTGGCAGTGGATGTTACCAGGCAGTCAGACCTGGTATGGCTGCTGTTGTGAGCAAAGAGTCCTTCAGAAGTTCCGGAGGTCATGGCTTTCATAAAGCAAGCTCATGAACAGTCAGAACTGTTGGGGTTTTGTCATGGCGAACTTCCCTGTGAAAACAGTACATTAGAGAACGCCTGAACAATTGAAAGCAATAACTCAACCTGTCAGGCTTTGTTACCAGCCATCCCAAATTAATGGGAATCATTCCATTCCCATCTGCCATCATAGACAGTAAGAACTTGCAATACAATGTTTTATTTCTAGGAAATATCATCATAATAATTTACAAGTAGGACTTTCTGTCAGAGACTCCAGACATCCCCTGCAAGTATGTCCAATCCTCAGAATACTATCTTAATTTGTAAGTGAAGCAAGAGGCAGAAAAGGCCAGATTAGGCTGTGTAAAGGAAAGACTTCAGCAAGTACTTTGAATTGATCGTAAGTGGTAGGATAAGGATCCCGTCTCAAAAATTACTGCATTATGGAGCACCATAAAGGGCATCTGCTGTGATGGTCTATGATGCTACCAGGTCAAGAACTTCATTTTCAAGGGTCCCACTACAATTTTTTCTCCATAGATACTGGAAGCTTAGGCTACCTTAACATTTACCCACTGATCCTGTGAGAAGTATGTGGTTCAAATTTTATGGCACAAGACTCGACCTGTGGTGATGAAAGTTATGACATTGGTTCAAGGGTTTAAAAACAACTGAATGTTCCATTCGCACAGATTTCGGTGACAAGGGCACTCAGGTCTTCGCAACAGGCCTTCTTGCATGTAAAAGTATTTCCAGGCATATTAATTTTAACTATAAATATGTGGTTTATTAGCCTTTAAATCGTTCTTCAAGAAGAAATGTTGTCTTCACAATGAAAATGAAACAATGAAGAGGAGGGAGCTTTGGGGATTGAAACAGAAGCTGCATGCAAAACCAAGAAGGAAAACAGAAGCCAGATATAGAATTTTCTTCGGGGATCATGATCCCTTCCCTAGAATTTGATCCAAGAATCCATATCACCTACATGTCAGTGGGGATCTGCAGATTTGCAGGGATATCAGTGAGCAGTTACATAAATAAAGGGATCATCTTGCAGGAACAGGCTGGAGGCTAGAAGAGCTCCCATGATACTCATATATCTAATTAAGAACAGCAGACTGGAAGGGACTCTTGGGTCATTGAGTTCAGTCCCTTGTTTTTGCAGGCAGCCATGCCATATAATCTTTTTCATATGCTGCTTAGGCTCTGCTTATAATCAATTAGAATTTTTTTGGTTTGGGAGTTGGGGGTTTTATGGTGGGGGTTTTTTGTTCTTGGTACTTTTAGGGGAAATCTGTCATAGATTCTCATTTCTTTTAGAATTAGCAACACTGTTAAATCCAGAATAACTGCACACAGATTGTATCTGTCCTTGTGTCAGCATTTCCCTTAGTTTAAATAGCACTTTTTCAAATATATTTATATAACACAACTATATCCCTCTTTTTGTTTTGCCTGACCATGCTGAATAAGTTTTCTTATTCTCCCTGACAGGATCGATCCAATCCTGGGCAGTTCAAACACTTTTTTACACCTGTTACTTTTTTAATTTTGATTTCTTAAGTAACAGGTAATCTGGCTGTACCCAGTATTCCTGATGAAAGCCATCAGCCACAATGTTTCCCAACAATGTTTTTAGAAATATCTTGAACTGAAGCAGCATGATGCATTTAAGCCCATTTCTGTCAGACATACTAAATGGAAATTTCAGAAAAAGTCCCACTGCCTTCAGTCGGTGAGCCCTGTCTGCTTTTTGTTTTCTAATAACCAGACGTCATGTTCCAGTAAAAATATAATTTTTTCCCAACTATTGAAATTTTGGATAATAACAAAAGCTAGCAGTATGTATTTGCAAACATTTATGAAATGAAAAGCAATAGTACTTGTAATCAGCACTGGAATGAAACTTTTCTGAGAATGCATGTTAAGTTGGTTGAATTCAAAAGCAACAACAGTATTTTCAAATTATTTGAAGAATAAATTGACCATCATTTCTAACAATATATACAGAATATTTATCACAAATAAGAATGAAGAAAACCCCAAACCACTGTAGTTCACATGAAAGAATTCAGACTTATCTCACTGCTGGATGCTATATTTGGCATGAACTCCAAATTTGCAACAGGGTGGAGGATTTGATCAAAAGATCCAAAAAAATTTATGTGGGTAGCCAAAGCCAATCTGTTTGGCAAAACATACAGATGATGTTTCTTTCGCATTGCTTTGGTATTTTGGAAAACTTGCAATATCAAAGAAAAAGTCTGTATTCAATGCACTGGAAGCAATAAGTCATCAAAAGGTATTTTCCGAAGGAATAAGTAAGAATAGAAGATGTAGGATTTGAGGCTGCAAATATTATGTTTTAGTACAGTCATAGTACAAATTCTGGAAATTAAAAATCGTGCCTCTATCTGCTACACTGCCAGCTCCTTCAAAAGTGGCAGCTGATACTTTGTACCAGCTTAATATACCCTGAAGCCTTTCTGATTCTTCTGAAAACTGAGGTGCCTCAAAGCACTAATAACTCCTGAAAAAACTGCTAAGCATGTGAAATATCTTCCTGTAGGAGCAAATACCTTCATATATTAATCAAACATAATTTCCTAGTCAAGAACAATAAAAGAATAATCCAGCCAGAGAATGCTGGTAATTAAGAACTCCCATTTATGAGATTTTTTTCCTTTTTCAAACAGCAGCAACTTACAGGGTTGGAACATGGATTAATTGATTTGTAACATTTTTGTGGCCAACTCATGCTTCCAGACTAATGTCACTAATTATCCTGTGAACTAGAACTGGTGCTATATTTACTATATATGCTTGCAAAGAGCTTTGAACACATTTTAAAGACAGATTCTTAAGCTGGAAGTCTCCCCACATTTCCTTCTTGGACAGTCACCCTATTTGATCAATAGGGAGGATTAAAAACTTCACACTTCCTTCGAAAATCAAGATGGTGTTTGGAATTGGTGCAATTGCCAACGCTAACTAACATTTCTGTCAGCTGGGAGGAGTCTCTGTTTAACTGGAGTGACACTCTCCTGATCCTGGAAAAGTGCTGGAGTAAATTAGTTGTCAAGATAAAATAGACATGTTTTGAAAAAAGATGGGTTGATACTTCCTGATCTTATAACTATGCTTTCAATCCAATTACCACTGTTGCAAGACATGAAAAAGAAAGGATATCTAGACCTGTGACTACTGTCATGTATCAGATTATTAAAAAATTAATACCAAGAAACCCACTTTAATGTAATTACTGAATGTCATGTGGAGTTCCCAATGTTATCTGCAACTAAAACTCTACTCCTTCTCTAAAATCTTCTTCTAAAGTGTGGGTGAACTTGGAGGACTGTGAAAGTGACAGCCTACTGCCTTTGTCCTGGCTGCTGCTGCACAGTTTTGATTTAAAGCAAGACAGCTCTAACCCCAGCTTTCAGGCACTGGGCAGTGAAAGCAGAACAAATAGTTTCTGCTACAGCTTATCCAGGAACTCAAAAGGAATGAGTTATGCTGTCAGCGAAAACGGCTCGAGCCAAACAAATTTAATTTTTCATCTGTATTTGAATGCAGACATGCACAAACTTGGCACACACGAGGCACAGGAAGTGTATGTTATTTCATGAATTTATCATCAGCAGTAGCAGTAAGATACTCCTAGTTGTAATTTCTGGGTGCATTAAATACACTCCAGAACTGGACTAAAGGTAGAAGGATATAAAAGCAATCAGTAGTATCCATCTCCCCCTCTGTGAAGTCTGATTGCAATGGCATCAGAGTTAAGCCAGTCCATGGCATAGTTGAAATCTGTCATAAGATTCAGATCTGTCTGGACTACTGTTCCATTAGTCATGGATCTTTCTGGCTCCCTTTTTTCCTCCTCTTCTGTGCCCACCCTGTCAGAGCTTGTGTTACTGTTCCAAAGGTGCTCCTGCTTTAAAAAATGACCTCTGAGGTCTGTTTGCTTTTCCAAAAGCATGGTTCTTACTGCAGTCAAATCCTCCAAATCCAGTAGAACAGAACTGAATCTCTGAGAAGCCAAAGAATACTCCTGAATTTCCATGGTTCCCTGAAGCAAGCACCAGAGCCCAGCAACAAAACAATTCTCTTCCCAAAAGAACTGGCGAAGTAAGAGAGACCTAAATACCACAACATGTCAGAAGACTCAAGAGTCTGTAGTAATTGTACCATGGGAGAGGAGTAAACTACTTCCTAGCATGATGGGATGATTAGAGGTATGCACAAAGAAGGGAGGGCTTGATGCTCAGATAAGTTAATAAGCTCTGATTAAAAAATTTGAATGTAAAGTCAAATTAAACCTCTGAGTGTGTTTATCCTCTTGTATATACATCTCTGCACTGAAGTCACATCAGTTTAGCATAGCTATCCAGTGGAAACTATGCTGCACTGCAATAATAAACAAGCAAGGCCACTTAGCTTTCCAGTCACTTGGGCCAACTGTGCCAGTTCCCACTCAGAAATAAATAGGCTGATTTTGCATGGGGGGTGTGCATCAGTTTTGTATATTAACAGGTCATATCTCACACTTCATATGACTGTAAAATAATGTTATTAATTTCTTTAAGGTTCTACGTTATTTGATTAAAGAAAAAAATGGATTTCCATCCTATTTATATAATTTTTGTTTGCTGGTACACTAAGTAGCATTAAACAAAGAACCAAATTATTCCCAGAGGAAAAGTAATGAACTAGGGCACCCTTTTCAATGAAAATTATCTCTTGCTGCCAAATGTTTCACATCTGAAATAATGGCTTAAATCTTGGCTATGCTTACTAGGTAAGTCTTTTCTCACAACCTCTTCAAAATGTATTTTCAATCAATCCATTTACCCTATTAAAACATCACATGTAATTGTGAGATCAGATATTTGATTTTGGCTTATGGACAAACTAGAGCATACCCAGACACAAAAAATACAGGGTCTGGATCTGGACTTCTCTTAAAACTCATTTTTCTTTTAATTTTTTACAATCAGTTATTTTGCTTGTTTCATTTTAAAGTTACTTTGCTACTTTTATTTTCATGGGCACAGGGTAAAGCAAAAAGGACGTTAAATACTGTCAAAAATAATGAAGGATGCAATTAAACAATGTCATGAGAAAAAAATTAAGAAACTATGTTTCAACATGAGAAAGGCAGGGTTTCTTTTTCTTTTCATATTTAAACTGAAAATATCTGTTAATTGGATGATTTGGCTAATGTCAGTTACCAGAAACAGCTGAATACTGTGGGAAATACAATAATGAATGTAGGGTAAAGCTAACTTCCATGCAAAGTAACCAGCAAAACCCATATTCCACTTTAGCTCTTAAAATAGGACTTCTGTAAAATTCAAAGGGTACATTGGTTTGAGGGAATCTTTCAATAGCTGTCTACTTCCTTTAAAAATCCAGGAGGAAAAAAATCAAAATCCTATTTATTTCCTTTCCCATTTATAGTCTCACAACCATATTACTTTGACTTCAGAGAGGCAGATGAACAGCCAAACTAGAGTCTGCAACTGTAGTAATCATCATTGCAGTAATAAAAACATAGTGTGTCATAGAGGTATTAACCTGAAAGAGAGATTATTGTGTCAGTGAGCTCTCATACTGATCTAAGAACTTCTGATCAAGGCTGTACAGACACCTTTTGCATTTGCTGACAACTGCAAAAGTTACAGCATAACAACCTAAAACAATGCATGTCTTCAGTTTTTAGCAAATCAAAAGGGATGAGGTGTTTATTTTTATGTTGTTCTAATGAAAGGGGCTTTTTGAATGACAGTGATTTTGAAAATATACTTCCAAGTATTTAGTTGGTTTTTTGTGTTTTCTTTTCCTACCTGAAATGCTTTGTTTCAAAGTGTTTCCTATAAAAAACTTCCGAAATAAGAGGCCACCATTTTTATGTCTCTCTTCCCTAGGGATTTATTTTGAACAGAAAACTTTACCCATACTAGCATAAATTTATGAAATGCTTCCTTTCAGAGTTTTTGTGAGTGAAGTTCGGACCAAGATGTTTTTTTCCAGTTCTGTTTCAATTTTACTTACTCCTTTCTGTAGATACATAATATCAAAGTGTCAATATTTAGAGCTAAAAGCCATTCAAGAGTGCCAGGATGAAAGGATTCCACTCTATAACTTGGCAAGTCCCTTGCCTCTCCCAGTCTTCCACTTAGTGGGGCAAATATTTGCTTTCTTGAGCACACACAGGGTTGGAATAGGCACTTTGGGTCTGCAGTACCAGACTGAGAAGTGGAAAGCTGTCGGAGAAGTTAGGTAGAACCATAGAGCAGAATCACAGAAACATTTATGTTGGAAAAGACCTTTAAGATCATTGAGTCCTTCCAACTGCTAACCAGTCCTGTGATGCCTTTGGCAGAGTTCAAAGTCTCTGCTCCCAGAGAAAGCATAAAACAAAGGAGAATTTTTGAAAGGCAGCAAGAATTAGGTTCCTATGTGTCATTTATGCATTTAAAGAAACTGCTTCATTCACATCATGCCCTACAGCATTTCTAATACTGGGATTAAGCAGTTAATGGCACGGTATTTTGTAACTGTAACCATCTCACAACAAAAATGAAATTAGTTATACTCATTGTTACCACATGCCTTTTACTTTCTTGGACAAAACTGTCTAACAAAAAAAGACTCGTGTGTTAGCTGCTGCTTTTTTCCATGGCTACCAGCATTTAGCTGACTATATACCACTGCCTTATCTTTGGCTTCATTCATCCAACAAACACTGGAGTGAAAAATACTGATTACTTTTGCTCCAACTGACATTACTCCTACCTTCAAGTTAGAGTTCTAAAAACATTTTGTCCTCCCCCTGCACTGAATAGACAATTTACGTGCAGGCTTTCTAAATGTTACCCAGTAAAACCAAGGTGATAATTTGTTTTATTTAAGTAGGATTTTAAAAAGAATTACCTAGTTTTGGTGCAAACACCATTGACTTTTACTAGGATTTAGACAAAAAGGCATTTTGGGGGACTTCCACTTTGAATGTCTTTTTCTGCTATGCTACAGAGCAATTTTGAATCTTTTGGGGGGAGGGGGGAGAAATGTGGGCATTCAAGAAAACAAATAAAGAAACAAGAACAAAAGCCCCAGCAAATTTTTAAGGAAAGCAAGCTGCTTTTGGAATAGCTGTTCTGACCAATTATTTATTTGAAATTTTTTTTTTAATAACACATTTAAAAGATATCATTTACATGTGTCTTCTTCCACTTCTAAGAGAACAAATGCCCGCATTACAACACCCACCAAAACAAGTCAACCAGAGATGGCAGGGATTGCATAAGCTGCAGACATTTTCCCTTCCTGGCAAGATGGTTGCACAATTCCAGGAGAGCATTTCTGCAGTGTCTGCCTCCATGCTGGAAGAAAACCCCCAATGCCCTGTCCCTACTGGTTCTCCTGTAGCATAATGCCCTAGTGATGCCTTGCAGCTGCTGAAAGCTCCCCAGGGAAGATACTCAGACCTATGAAATATGTCATCATGTCTCCTTCAGTTCATAATCAGTTTTCAGGTGACAGGCCTTGGGCTACTTTATTAATCAATTAAAAAAAACCAAGACCACCAAAAAACACAAACAAACAAACAAACAAACACACAAACCCCTCCTCTCCCCAATAAATTAATCCCACTAGCATCCCTTGTCATCTGTGTTTTCTGAAGTTCTGATGCATTTTGCAAGTTACTGACATCATATGTATGGCCTAGGCAGGGGAAAACAATCCCACCTCTGGCTTATTTAATATTTAAATTTCTCTGTTAAAAAAGGAAAGATATTTATTATGCCCAAATTAGGACATTGCTGAATCTAAAGATAACATCTGTAGGAAAATTAAATGGAAAGTAGCATTTGTCTATCAGAAAATGAATAATTTGTACTAAATTTTGTTGGCAGGAGCTCAGACAGACATTATACATTTTAATAGAACACTATTTAAACATGGAATAAATTACTCTAAGCCACAATATATCTACACTACTTCTAAGATAATGGAACCTCCTTTGTAACCAGAAGGTTTAAGTCCTCTCTACACCATTCAACCTTTCACTGATTGAGTCTACTGATTGCTTACATATGTGACAAAACTATTTTAAGTATGAGGGCTGCCTTACTCATTTCCATGTTTTACACTTTACACATGCAGCAGCCTGACACTGCACTGTTGCTGCTGAATATTTTCTTGTGCAGCTCCTCGAAATAGCATGCTCTGACAGACAGCAGGGTTTGTCTGTCTTTCCCTGCAAAAGTGGGAAAGAGCTCCAGATGCTGTTCCTGCAAACCTATAAGTCATAGGAAATCTAACCCTAAAAGGTAAAGAGAATCCAAGCAAAGAGATTTTGTGCCCACTTGGATCTTTAAAAAACAAAATTTCTATGTGAGATTTAGAACTGATCCAAAGAATAGTTTTGTTCCTATTTTTAAGGTTAACATCGCTAATATGTAGAGTAATATGTAGAGTAGTCCAGTGACTTTCAACTTCATGACCATCCAGTATTTTGTGAAGAGGAATCTAAATGCTGGCTATCTTCTTGTTTTAATCACTAGTTCCTTTTTTTCTGTCTAACAAGATCCTTCCCCTCATCCTTCCTCAACTACAAGAAAATACTGCCTGGGAGGTGAGCGTTTTATTTCATTCTATAGCAAATCTCTAAAGGACAAGAGTGCAATATCTGTGCTCTTACATATTTAGATTACTAAATCTGTCAAGATTTTAAACTTCCCAGGGGATGGCTTGTTCCATATTACTCTTTTTTTTTGTACAAGGCAAAGAACAAAGAGAACTTGATCTATGTTAAGGAATCTAGGCATTATTGTAAGACAAAAAACCCTAAACCATAAATCTCACCTTTGCCACTGGCACATGCCCATTCTGAGATTGCAGCTATTGTGGAAATTTCTGCAATAAGCAACAGCTGAAACCTCTGCCTTAGAGGCTTAGAATTCAACATTTTTGACAGACAGCCAGTGATCAAAACAAAGGAATGAAAGGGTTACACCACCCTGTGCTGTTTACTGGACCAGCTGCTCTTCCCTTAAGAGAAAACCACAGTGAGGGCAGCAAGCCCTGAAGAGTGCCAATTCCTTCCACCAGAGACCTTGGCAAGGGGTTCTGCCAATGGTGAAGGAACAGAGCCCTGCTAGAATATGGTTGGGAAGAAGTCTAACATGTCACTGAGGTCCTTCTATCTGATATTCCCTTCACACTGTATGTATAAAGACAATTAGAAAGAAGACAAATCTGTAGCAGCCATACAAAAATCAGAATTTGGTTTTAGCACATAATTATTAGCCATAAGTGCTAAATAAAAATTATTAAACATAATTCCATTTTTATAATGATAAGTCTCAAAATCTTTTCCCTCTCACAATAGATACCTTTTCAGTCTCTTTTTTTTTTTTTTTTTTTAAGAAACATTTTTTTGCCTGAAGTTCTCGTGTTTGGTCTGTAGCCAGGGGAAATTATTTTGGGAAAGTGTGAGGCCACTTGGACAAGAGATCCCTGGGAAAGTGGACTGAAAAAAAGAGGTGTTGTCACTTGTCATTTCAGAAAAAACATTGCTTTTCCTCCCCCTTTTCTTGCACACAAGCATATCTTCAAAATCAGGGTTGGAAGACAAAGACCTTTTTTATTATGTAAGAATGAACAGGACTTTCTCTCATAAGAAAAACCACAATTGTTGGAGATGATCACCAAACAATCCAAACTACAACTGATCCATCATGGAGAGCTTAGGACCTACCTACCATGTCACTCCTGTACATATAATTTGGTATTAACATCACAGATGTTTTCACTCACAGAGAGTTTATTATGCATGGGAACAGCCTGCATTAATATCCAACTATCAAGACACCAGAAACTTCCCAGAGAAAAACCTCTTGCACATCCATCACTATATTGCAACTCTAACACACAGGACAAAGAAGTTCAACAATCTGTTCAACCTTTTTTTTTTTTTTTTTAATTAAAAAACAAAAAAAGGGGGGAATCACATGTCCCTGAAAAGTATTTGAAATTCCTCAGACTAAACACACATGCCTTATATCACATCTCTGCCCCTAGCATATGTAGCAGAGTTTCAACTACAGCCACATACAGTATAATGCAAATTTACTTTGACTGTGAAAGATATTGGCTTTCAAGGACCATCTAAAGATTTAAGTGCCACTCAGTCCTCTCCAGGTTTTTATAAACACAGTGCCTGGAAAATCTTCGTTTGCAGGCTATTTTAGACCAACAGGGAAAAAAGTGCAGAGTATTTATATTTCTTAACTGAAAGACACAGAGTGACTAGTAAGTCTTTCTGTAAGAAAAAGCATCTTGATGCCTTTGCTTGGTGGCATCTCTGGCATTCAGACACAAGGAAAAGGTCATCTTATTCCTCTAACCATTTACAACAATTTGTTGTGTTGGGGTTAGGAAATTGCAGCTCAGTGTAGATGAAGGAATCAGGCTTTCAGAGGTTTAAATAGACATAACCTCTACTGTGAAAGGGATTTCAGTGCAGGCAAGGAAAGATGAGGATACAAGACAGACATAGACATATGTCTGTCCTGCACATGTCAAAAAGATTAAAAAAAAGAACACTTCCAAGTCCCCTGAGGTTGTTCCCTTGTTACAGGCTGATGTCCTCCCACAGTGAAGGGGCTCAAAAGTGCCAAACTGCACAAGCCAATACAGCTAGGTAACAAACAAGGAAAGGCTGCCCTGTTATCCTCCGTTCCCCAGCAACTGGGACACAAGGTTCTGTCCAGAGCAAGGCTCGGTGAGAAGCCAGGGTGCACTCAGAGAAATGTAAAGCACTATTTATTTTGTAACTGTGCCATAATATTACACCATCCGCCTTACTAACAATCCTATATTGCCCTTAAATATCATTTTTTTACATGCTCAATTTTGTGGTTCAGACTCAGCATCCATATCTAGGTGTAGCTGAGCTACACCTGGGAGAGAAGGTCTGCAAATATCCCAAATGTACAGAAGTTCAAGTATTTTTCTCTCTTCTAAATACTCACTGGTTTAACTATATTTTCAGTGACATTTTCATTACTGTAATGATTCCATAAACACATTTAAAGATTCTGGACAGGGGGGCTTTTCTTACACTAAGTGCTTGCATGTGTATATTTTTGTGCATGCTTGTTTTAATAATATACTTTCCAGCATACTATTCTTTGGCTGCCTGATGGTCAGGAACGACTGTCCTGCATCGAGTTTTTTCCCCTACAAGGCTTTTCAGTAACACACAAAATTATATCCAGATGAATTAACTGACTCAGTGTTTATTTTGTCAACTAGCTCCTTACCTTAATCAGGCATCTATACACATCACTGTGCACAAATATGAACTTGAGGTTGAAGTCAGAGTACATGTCACAGGCCATTTCACAAGCCTGCAGTTACAGATGTGATCACGTACCCTGCACTTTGGTTAACAGACCAGGATATTTCACCCAGAGAGCAGTGGATATTGAGTAAAGACCATAGATTATTATCTAAAAAAAAAAAGACAGCTGAAAGGAATTATAGTAGCAGTCCATAAAATCAGGGCTGCTACAAGGAAATGATGATGGCTCTTCGTTGTCTCTTCCACACAAGAGTTATAGCGCACAGTTTTGTTCAGAGTCAAATTCTTTGGATGGTGGTGGCAGTAACAAGAAAATTTAAAAGCATTTGGGAAAACCAAAATATGTTTCAGAAATACATGCATGATGTGGTAGAAGCTCTCTGGAGAAAACAGATATGGTTGTGCCCAGTCACCATGTAGAAATAGGTTCTTACAAGACTTTTTTTTATTTAAGGGAGTGAGACTCCACGCAAGAGGTAGCATTACAAAATAAGACTCAAGTCTCTAACAGGTGCAGATAGAACCTGACTTTTGTTAAAGAGCTTAAAAATGGCTAATCAGATGGCAGCTGTATTTGAGGTGAGTTAAAAACAGGAATAGCAAAACACATCTCATTGTCTAACTTATATCTTGAAAATATGGGGAAAAAATGAATCAGATTCTGATAAGCAAGCATTGAGTCCAGAGTTAAAAAAGGTAGCCAGCAAGCCCCCTGGCAAGCTCACTGATAGACTGAGCAGGTAATCCAGTGAAATATTTGGGAAGTCTCCACAGCAGTAACAGCCCCATTGTACACCTGGGCATGTACGATCAGATTTGGCCTGTATCTCCATAGTGCTTTTTAAAGAGATATTTCTTTCCCTCTTCTCCCCCATTTAACCATTATTTCAGACATTTTAGGAAGTTAGTTGAGATTTTACTCCAGTGAGTACAACAGCAAAGGCAACATTTTGTTTGTGTTCTCAGGTAGCACAAGGTACCTTTGTGATGCATGTGAGAGAAAAAACGACAGCAACAAAATGGCAGGGGGAGAAGAGAGACAAGGAGGAAGGAAGTTAAAGAAAGAAAGAAAAACCCAAACAAATAGATGGACAGGCCACTGGAATAACCAGCCTTTTTTCTAATATTTATTCAGTTCTCTCTTAACTGTGGATACTGGACTTAGCATTGCTTCAACTTCTATATGATTGTTTATTCCTCATCTTCCTCTTCGCATTTTGTATGAAAAGTTCTTCCTCTCTGGGAAGAATCTTTAAGGAAATAACTGTCCTTCTAGCCTTCTAAACTACCTAGAACTGTGATTTTCAGTTATGGTCTCAATCAAATAAGCTAGAGTTGTACTTTGGCCATTGGTGGTCCTGAAAAGCCAACAGCAAGCCATGTTCTCTCTTTAGCCTCTCTTTATTCCATTTGCAGGCACCTTCTGGGTACTGTGGAACAGGTTCAATCTCACAGAACCTGGCAGGCCCTTTGTATGGCCTGCATGTTTTTCTTAGTCCACGTTGATTCTTCTGGGCGTTTGCAGCACGGAACAACACTGCCCCAAAACAAAAGTACAAATCTCTCTTCTAAACAATTCTTCATTGCTTACTTAACTGTATTTACACTAATTTATTTTATTACCCATCTTCTTGTGAGTACATACAACCTTTCCTGATAAAATGTCAAAGAAACAGTTTTAAGTCAACAGAAAATTGAATTGCAGATACAATGGGAAGCGCAAATGTATTTGCAAATAACCTGTTTGAACATGGTTTGAGATGCATACTTCAGACTAATGTCCAAATTTATGACACAGACGAAGATGCAAAATTTTTAAACTTTTAAAAAAATATTTCCCATGCTAATGTTTGATTACCTTGCTACTGGGCAAGCAAAAGACAAACCATCAGACAATTCAGTTAAACAAAAAAATGGCTAACTTACATTGTTTTGCTAAGAAATCCCTACAAGCAGACACACACATGTACACAATAACTCTGAACTACAGCAGTTTATAATTTACTTTATTCTGCAAAATAAGAGATGATTCAGAAACAAATATAGTTGTTTTTTTTAAAATTTTATTGAGAATTTTATATTGGGAATGATCTTCAGCACTTATTTTCTTTTCCCAAGAAACACATTAATCTTTATTAACAGCTCTTACCAACAAAGGGCATAAACTGGAAACAAGGGGCAACTGGAAACATATAGAAACATATAGAAGTAGATAGACGTGAGAGACAGCAGAAAATAACCATAATTTTTTTAAAAGAAATTAATGCAAGGGGAAATATCTGAAACATAAGGATTGAATGCATGGAAAAACCGGGAAACAGTAATACTGAATGATTTAGAAAGAAAAATAAATACTGAGTGAAACTGGTCAGTTCATAGGAATAACTCAGACCCTTTTAGTTCAGAATTGATCCCTGAGCAGATTTTCATTCAAATTATTTACATAACTTTTTATGTGAGTATATTCCACTTTATAGACCTGCACACAAAATTTCCATAATCACAATGGCCCTAAGTATGTAGTACTCAAAGCATGAGATCAATCACTTAAAGTGTTTGATACCGATTCTCACACTGTCTGGATAATTCCCAGTGCAACACAGAAGTCTTCAAAGTTGACTGTACAAATATTCCAACATAAACAAACAGGCTAGTCCAGATCCTGCTGCAAATAAAAAATTTATTATGATTAGCAAACTCTGCTTTTTGTTAATCCAAATTTCAACTTTTTTATTTATTTGCCTCTTCCTCTTTGCAACACTCTTTTACAGACTTCTGAAGGCTTTTAGTGTTCCCCCAAATTTTCTCTTTCAACCTGTCGTGGGTTTGTCTAGGTGACAATTTTTTACCACATCCCCCAACCAAATTGCTCTAAGTTGAGAGAAGGTTTATGCAAACCAAATCCAATTGAGGAGAAATAATATTAGGATTTATTACAATTACTACACAATAAAAACTATAAAACTATATCTACTACAATACTAAAAGCACTATGTATCTACAGTTTGAGTCCACAAAAGTACTCCTCCCCCCTTTATATCAGTCCAGGAGGAGAAGCAAGAAAATTCTTCTAAGTCACTCTGCAGCACTTGTAAGTTCCTTCTCTGTTATCTCTGGGACAACTCCTCTGA
>JAWWES010000001.1:19932755-20030170 GCA_035583135.1 Lophotriccus pileatus
GTCCATGGAGACCTTACAGGACTCTGGGTAACCTCAGCCTTCGGCCTTAGCCCAGGAGGGAGGTAGGCCCAGCCCTGTTGGTCGAGGAGGAGAGGAGAAAAAGGCCAGAGAGAAACTGTTCCAACTGCAACAAGTCAGAGGAGTTGTCTCAGAGATAACAGAGAAGAAACTTACAAGTGCTGCAGAGTGCCTTAAAAGAATTTGCTTGCTTCTCCTGCTGGACTGATACAAAGGGGGGGAAGGGTATTTTTGTGGACTCAAACTGTAGATACATAGTGCTTTTTACTTAATTAGTATTGTAGTAGATATAATTGTTTAGTTTTTATTGTGTAGTAATAAATCCTAGTATTGTTTCTCCCCAGTCGGATTTGGTTTTGTCTGCATAAACCTTCTCTCAACTTACAGTAACTTAGGACAATTTGGTTGGGGGGCGTGGTAAAAAATTGTCACCTAGACAAACCCATGACAGTATTTATTCAAATATTAGTAGGAACAAACACTGCACCATTTGAGAAAAAGTAACACTTGGACACTTGGACATCCAGTCCAACGTAAATAGAAATAAATGCTTTGAGATATGAATGGCCTTTGCATTTGGATGGAGTAGAAAAGCTTTCACATAACATGCTATACTGAAAGTTAAAGCTTCAGACGTTCAGCCTGCCTTTCCTTATTGCAAGTGCATGAATGACAGATCCTAGCTAGAAGAGTTCTGGTACTTTTGTAAAATAAACAAGCCTGAACAGAGCACTCACAGAAATAAAACAATGTCAAATTCTCTATACTTTTTAAAATTTATAGCACTGAGTTCTGACATGTAAATAGGACTATAAGCAGTTTGATAAAGAGTCTAAAAGTATGCAAGTGCAAAAAAGCTACATTGTTAGCATAGCATAAGTCTACACATCTCCCACGGGAGAATGTAGGGTCTGTACTAGATGCACTAGTCTCCTGCTTCTCTGGCAGTGACAGTGCACTGCTACCACAAAGATAAGACAATTATGAATGCCTGCCCTCCTGACACTAATATACGTGGTCTACATTAGGAGAAAAATTCTCTGGTTGACCACATGCAATATTCTTTTCTTTAGAAAAGCTCCTCTTAATATCTAGGCTAAAAGGGGATCAGAGATGAGGAAAACTCGAAAATCCTTTCTGCAGGTTGGTTGGTAGCTTGCTACTGAACTCTTTTCAAGAGTGAAAAAGGTTCAAGTGAAAAACAATCTTACCAGTATTGCCTTAAATGCAAAAGGCATTGGTTAAGTAAGTGGTGAACTTGCTCTCCTGTCATTGGTTTGTTTAGCATCACTGAATGCATTACAGTGTATTAATGACGGCTACGTAAAGCTTGGGATATAATTTAAATAAAAATAGTAAACACTGATATACCTCCTCCACTTATAACATGAGCAGGGAGGCACACTGGGAATGTATCCATTATGCAGTATGAGACAGGTTTATAAAAACAAATTATTATGAACTTAAAGAGTTGTCTGAATTTCTACAGTTGGGAAAAAGCCCTTGTCCAGAATATAATACATAGAAATTATAATTCTCTATTTATTCTTTCAAAGTAATGTTTTGAATGTTCACAGTAAGAGAGCTTTTTTCCCCAGATGAAACACCATGGGGAAAAAAAAAGACTGAAGTATCAATTTGTGAATGTATTGAGAAATGCTGATGCATTGTGAAGCATTCATTTTGTATTCCTTTTCTCCTCATGGTGAACGTGGTGGCAAGCCAATTTCTTACTTGATAATAAATCAACACTTTAAAAAAGCTTAAGAGTGCTGAAATTTATTTGAGTGTTGTTATCTGTTCACCAGCAATGTCAGAGAAACTTTTCATCCATACCAGAACTTCTTTTGGTGTAGCTGCTGCCCAGTAATAATGATTTCAGTGGCTTCCTGTGAAAGATCAGAGACATAAAGTGGACAGAGCACATAAATGTCTTCTTCATCACCATACCAATATGAATTTAGAAGACTTGTTTCCAGAGTTGACTGCTCTTTTAGAAGTTCATTAAAGCACTTCATCAGGAAAAAAAAAAAAAAAAAAGTGAGGGGTGTGGTGAGAGGAAAGCAAAGTAGGAAAAAGAAAACTGTGTTAGTCTTTCACTTACATGAACTATGGCTCTTGGGAACAAGCTAGCACTGTTTAATGTCTACACTAAACGAGAGCAATGGAAACAATGAACTGTGAATCAAAATCAGTAAGACTGATTACAGCTAATATATATAATAAAAATGATGGAATTAAAGAAAGACTTTCAAATGGCATTGAGCTGACAGGTCCTTTGCTAAACATTCCACAGGCCATGGATCTATTGCAGCAAAGTAAGAAGACGGAAATAGAATGAAGGATTGCAAAGCAACTCCACTGAAATCTGTGTGAGCATTGGCAGTCATGTCCCTGCTCATGCTCCTATTTTGCCATGGTACAACTGAGAGCAGAAGCTGTCCTGCTTCCTTCACACTGTATTCTCAGGAGTTAGGGTAAATAATACTCTGTCACCCCAACACTAAAATTTGATGCAATTTGAAGAAAATTAGGGTTGTTGCTACAAGATGTATTTTCAGGTGTTCTCCGCAAAGTTCCCACATGTCCATCCCCCGAACACTATGCCACTTTTGAGTTTAAAAAAAAATAAATTAAAAAAATCTCAGTTACTAGACTTTGATCATTTTAATGATAACTAAATATGCAATAAAACTACTTTTACCCCAGTCCTGAAGAAAAATAGTTATGACGTTTAGGATCAAATTCTTATGGTGTAGTGATTTTCTCATAATATTAGCAGTTTGAACATTAATCAAAATAAACAATTTAATTCTGTCTATCTGCCTTCCTTTTTTTTTTTTTTGGAGAAGGGGAAGAAATTTATTATTGATGTAAGGCAGTAAAAATTGTGTATTATTTCAAAATTGATTAATTGGATAGTTAAAAAGTGAGCAATATCTGTGAGATAAGGCATAAGGCCTGTGTGGTAGAGATGGGTAAGAAAATATGAATATTTTTATTCAACTTCTGTTTCACTCTCTTTTTAATTTCAGTGTCACTGGGCCAAGTATTTCCTTTGATCAGAAATATATTTTCCCAAGGATGCTATATTTCATTTGAAACAGAGCACAAATTATCTTTCTATAGTAAAAAACACTACACAATCTTTTGGCAGAAAGTTTCAAAAGAATATATATATATGTTACAGCCAAAATGTGTGCCACTTGGCTTCATTAAATAAAATTTCAGGAAGCTTATTTAAAAGAAAAATATTCCAAAATGCACACAACGGAATGCATAATACTGCCACCAAGCACATTCCAGTGGAACTGAAGACAAGTCTTATTTAATCCTCAATCATATGTTAAAAGTTATGACTTCCAAGTTTAATCTTCATTATTTTTCAGAAATGTACAAACACTAAATTTGAATACAGGGACAACTTATCAGCTTTGATCATTCCCTGGGCCAGTGTGCCAGTCTCTTAAATGCAGATGAGCAGAAACCCAGATAATCTGAACCCTTGTACAATATCACCTGTGTGAAAACTCCCTCGCTGTTTTTGTACAATAACATCTGAGTGCAGCGTAATTAGGAACCTTAGTTCTCTAATCAGGTCAATTCCTGCTTGAAGGAGAGTGAGCCATGAAGTTAGATCAGGCTGCTCAAGGCTTATCTACTTGGTTTTTGAAAACTTCCAAGGATGGAGCCTGCAGTTTCACCAACCAACCAGCTCCACTGCCTGACTGCTCTTGCAGGAAAGTAGCTTGCCCTTAGATCCAGACACAACCTTCTTTCTTTTGACTTAGGCCTGCTGTCTGTTGTCCTTCCAACAGTGTGAAGAGCCCAGCTCCACCTTCTTAATAACCTCTCCACAGGTACTGGAGGCCCCCAAACCAGCCGCTGCCCAGGCTGAACCAGCCTGGTTCCCACAGCGTCACCCCACAGTGTAAGTGCTGCTGCCCCAAAGACAACATTAGGGGCCCTCCACTGAACTGGGCCCAGTTCACTGACACCTTTCTTGCACTAGGACGCTCAACACTGAACATACTCTTCTAAATATGGCCTAGTTAAGTGCTGAGTAGAGGGGGATAATCGCTTTGCCAAGCTACTGGCTATGCTCCTATTATAACAGTCCAAGGGAATGCTGTTCTTCTTTGCTGCCACAAACTACTGCTGGCTCACATTCCGTTTGCTGTCTAGCAAGACTCTCCCACTGTTTTAGCGGAACTGCTTCCCCAGTCTGTGAGCTCCCAGCTTTTGTGTGTTCAAGTTGGCTTATCCTATATCACATACTTTCTAAAAAAACTGACAGTCTTTAAGTTAAGACTGCAGAGAGTTGCTCCATTAAAAAAATATGTGATTTTTTTTTTTCTGTCTTGGTATGGTAAGCATCAACATCAGCTAGTGAATCGCAGTGGAAATTCCAGAGCTGACACACAGATAAAGGAATTCAGTAAATAGAGGAGATAAATGATGAATTCGGAGGCTGGATTGATTGAACTGATACTTATAACTTTGGACTGCATTCCCTTTTCATTGGTGGACAGAATCAACAACAGAATCAGCACAGTCAAGACATACAAAATGGCGTTAATTACAGCTACAGGATGGTCTGTATCAATTATTTTCTGTTTTTTTATTTTCAATTCTGTCTCTATCCAGCTATTTGCTAAAGAGCGAACCTTGTAATACCAGAGGAAACATTGTTTGAGGTAGACATATGCTCCCTCCACACACAGTCAGGCCTTAAGGTATATGCTTATCTAGAATGCAAGGTCTGCAATTCCAAAATGTAACCTGAATTTGCATCCTACAGTGGTTTTGTAGCCAGACCATCCAACTGGCATTAATCTACAGATGCAAATCTGAAAGGCAATATCAGACATATTGTCCGTATCATGCAGAGAAAACAAATGTAATTATGCTGTATTTTTTGAAAACTCTTCACTTTCTCATGTTGCTCTCCCCTCTAAGTTTGTGACTCCTTACTATAAAAAGAAAAAAACATTAAAAATGCTCTATAAAAACTGCAACACTATCACTTTTAATTCTTTAAAAGGCAAATTTGCTGGAAAGACTTTGAATAAAACTCACAAGATGGGAAGCATGACAGAAGCTAGAATGTTGCCTGAAACCCTAGGTTAATAAAATATAACACTGGTCAAATGGAGAAATTATTGGTGTCTCTGGTCCTACAGTCAAATAAGATTAAAAGAAGAATATATTTACATGAGGGTTGCATGGGTTAACAGAGATTTGCCCGTAGGCTGTTCAGAATATTTTTCTATCAACAACCATCAAAACAAAACTCTGAAATGTTTTCCTGTTTCTCGAATCATGGAATTTTTACATTTATAGATGATACTTAGAGGAGTTAACTTTTACTTCACGAGGTTGCTATTGCCTGTAGTATCCCACTTTATATTAGGAGGTCTCTTTCTAATACCATTTGGGTTGTGTTTAAAAAACAACATTGACACCTTGATCTTAATAGCTAATCTTCTGTCATCACCATGTTATCTAACTGTTTGGGGACCATTTTCCTTTGATAATGCTGTCAAAGAGCAAGTACCACCTACCTGAGCTGTTGCTGTGATGCTACACAAATGGTCATTCACCTGCAAAGGTTCAACCTCCCAGTCTATTCACACTGATTCCTTCTCAATCTAAGACTAACACATTCAACCACACTATTTTTGCTCTGTCACATTCAGGGCAAACTGGGAGTAATCACTTAATTCCTTTATGGAACAAATGCAGGAATTTTGGCTTATCTCCTTTTAAAAAACCTAGATGGAAATGCATGTCATTTGTATAGCTGTAGTTTTAACCTGTCTTTTAAGAATGATGCCACCTGTGTTAAGAATTGTTCTTTGATGTACGCTTTGTGTGCCGGAACAAATTTAATTTAATAATTTAATTATTTTGATTTAATGATGTACTTAATTTAATAGAAAACTCACTGAAAACCAAACGTGCATTCCTCTCAAAAGTGTGGTCAAACCATCTAACTAAGTCTAAGGTACGTTCATGAAGTTGATTCCCTTACTAACAGTTCTATTCTGCACTACAGGTATAGCTCTACCATCAAGTAAAGCAAATACTTGATACAGATTTTGGAAAGAACAGGCTGCCTCAAACAATTCTCTGAAACTCATGGCAAAGCTAGATATTTTCAGGCAAGAATGGATTTTATTTTTAAAAGGCGTATGGAAATGGAGAGTTAGGACATCAGTCCTAGTTGTAGAAACACAACAACCTTTCCTGCTATGTGTCCACATTGAATTTACTGTCCAGCCTGGCAGTGTGCCCAGAAATCCAGTTGATAATGTGATGACCTAAATCAAACCTCCGACAGATATTTTGATGAAGCTCCATATACTAAAAATCTCATTAGGGAAGATAAGTGTTGCAGTGACCAGAAACCCACAGGTCCTGGGTCAGGGCAAACATGGGTTTATATACAGACTGAGGAACAAGAGGCTGGAAAGCAGCCCTGCAGAAAGAGACCCCAGGGGTCCAGGGTTGTGGGAAGTTGAAGTCAGAAGTGCCCTGGCAGCCAAGAGGGCCAACTGTGTCCTGGGGGGCACCAGGCAAAGCATCGCCAGTCGGTCGAGGGAGGGGATTGTCCTGCTCTGCTCTGACCTGGGGCGGCCTCACCTTGGATATTGTGTGCAGGTTTGGGCACCATGATATAAGAAAGATATTAAGCTGTTAGAGAGTGTCCAAAGGAGGGCAACAGAGGTGGTGAAGGGCCTTCACGGGAAGCCGTATGAGGAGTGGCTGAGGTCACTTGATCTGTTCAGCCTGGAGAAGAGCAGACTGAGGGGAGGGGTAGGGGCAGGCGCTGATCTCTCCTCTCTGTTAACAAGTGACAGGACCAAAGGGAATGGTATGAGGGTGTGTCACGAGGTGTTTAGGTTGGGTATTAGAGAAAGGTTCTTCACTCAGAGGGTGGCTGGGCACTGAAACAGGCTCCCCAGGGAAATGGTTATGGCACCAATCCTGACAGAGCTCAAGCAGTGCTTGGACAATGCTCTCAGGCACATGGAGGGATTCTCGCAGTGATCCTATGCAGGGCCAGGAGTTGGACTCAATGATCCTTGTGGGTCCCTTCCAATTCAGGATATTCTATAATTCTATGAGATATATGTGTAATGTTCTAACCTCATCAGGTAATCTTCCATATAATTGCACTATGGTGGTGCTTTCATAATCATTAAGTCTAATACCTTTAACCTATTTTATGTGTTGGTAAGTTTATTTAATACTTGTAAAGTGCTTTAAGATTCCCCAAAGGAAAGAACTCAAGAAAAACTTCTTTAATTATTCTCTTCTAGAAGTATAAAAAGGTAAGGCTATCCATGAGCCTGCAGTACAGTAGGACATATCATCAGTAGGCACAGCCCACTGAGTAGGGAAGAGTTACACTGAGCTGGTTTGAGTATTGACTCACTTCTGAGAACTGAAGTGGTGCTTAACACCTGAAGTTTATGGTCAAGAGTTAAAAAAAAACAAACAAAAATATATCAACATACAGTTAGTCCTTTACAATTGAAGTTTTGATCCCAAGAAAATAAAAAAGAGAGCTTGATCATTAAAAGGTACCTTTAGATGGCATTGGGTTTATAGAAGTATGCTCTGATTTTAGAAGGGACCTGCAGAAAGCTCAGAAATTTTGAGACAGTAAAAAATTTTAATCATCAGATAAGGATGTGGGTTTCTATTTACTCTCTTTTTTCTGGAAGTCTCAACTTAGATTTTTCTAAGTATGATATCATCTGATTGCTTAGATGTTAACTGAGTAGAATTCCACTTTATGTATTTCATTTAGTCATTGAACCACTACAAGATGCCATAACTGAACGAATTCCATAAACCTGTTGCAGTAACTTGCACCCTTGCTTTCCCTATTCCCATATTACAATTACTTCATGTAGCCTTCCTAAAAACACACTATTCTCTTCAGAGCAAAAACAATTTCTGAATGAGAACAGTAGAAATACATTGAGGGCTGCAGAAATAACAAAGTAACATGACTTCTTTTCCCAATTAGTCATAATATTTTGCTTAATATTAATATATTTTATTAATATAATATAATACTTGCATCATGTAGAAAATGCCCTATCCAACAGCAACCCAATACCTGCAAGAAATATTGGCAATTTCACTAGTTCTTTTCAGCTTGCTGGTCCCAACTCTCATAGAGGCTGTCACCACGGTTATGAAGCTTCTTTTGGCACATAACACTGACATGCAGGTTGATGGCTGCTTGATTTGTAAGCCTTTTTCTAAAAAGACAAAACCAAATAAAGTTGTATGCAACTAAATATGTCTGGTCAACTCACTTAGTACTGGGTGGGGTTTTTTTAAAAAGCTCTTATACCTCCTTATCTAGTGACCAGTTTAGCCCTTTGGTGCAAGTAGCAGTATGCATCATATCACATCTCCACAAACCCTGCTACAAACTTGCTTATCTCAGCTCTGTAACTAATGTTCTCATTCATTTTTCTCTCTGGTCCTGTCCTCCCTGGATTTTAAGTCAGGATGCACCTCTAGTCTCTCCTTTGATTGCACACCACTGTCCTTCCCTTCCTGTTTCTCCCCCCATTAAATGTTCCAATACAATAGAGGTTTTACTCTGTGTATTATGGTAAATAATACAGGCCCAGATGCCTCATGCAGAAACATGTGCAAATAACTGCAGACAGAGAATGAGTGTATTTGAGACAAGTACAACTACCTGTTTTGCCTGCAGGAGCCAGTGTCTGAACACTGTGCCATCCACTCTTCTGTGCCCTGAAAGCAATGAATGAGTTAAAATGAACAATGAATGATTTTACACAAAAACCACCAGGAATGCATATTCCTACTGGTTTGTCTTTTTGGCTACATTTGCCTTTTGAGAATACCAGTTGGGAAAATTGTTTAGAACTCAGACACAGTGAACAATAAAACTGCTCTAAACTAAGCTGCTAGAAAAGTCAGTGTGTAGATGGAACATGTTACAGCTGCGTCAAGAAAAAGCTGTGTAGCTCAGCAAAACAGAAACTTAGGAGGGTTCCGGAGCTGAGATCTAGTAGACATTTGGAATATAAACGAAGTTTAATCCCTGAGCAAACAGACAACTTCAAGGATCAAGGTGCAGATTCTTCGTAGCTATCCCTTTTTAGAAAGGGAAACACTGACCTTTCTGAAAAAGGCTTTGCAATATTATCTCACTGCTGTAAAAATCCTTCCAGAAACCAAAGTGAGACCTAGTGGCATTCTAACTGCAACTGGAACAATTCAGAGATTCAGATTTAGAGAAACAAATACAGTAGAAAATCTTCAGATAACTGAAGATTGACAGAAAAAAACCCCCAGCAAATAAATCCAACACTGTTTCTCACGTGAATGCCATCCAGCTTGCTTTTTCTCCCTCTCTCTGTCCCCAAAGAGCAAAAACCTACTGTACAATGCCTTCTGAAGGCTGTCTGCCTGCTATCCTCACTGCCCACCTACCGTAGGGAGCAGCTCCTCCCACCTGCACATAAAAGCCAAATGCATGCTACCAGCAGCAGATCAGAGCACTTTCTCAGCCCTCCAGTGTTTTGAGCCAGTGATCTTCTCGGATCTTGTATACTCAAGGTAAGATTACTGCTACTTCAGGTTTCTGTTCTAACCAGCTATTGTGAGGAAGTCTTAATGTGAACTCTAGCACTGCCTTGCTGGGTGGTGCTGGCTCCTCACCCCCCCTTTTTTTTTTCAGATGTAGTGTCATCTGACATTTAAGTTAGTAACAGTCTGTTGTGTTAGCAATGAAATAAAAGCAGATCTTGCTGGGAAACACTGTGGCTGGGAAAAGTTCTTCTCTCCTTTTCTGATTGATTTTGAAGAGATTAGTATACCCAGACCAATTATAACAATTTATTATCCCTCTTAATAATTCCCCTCTCAGTCCAGTCAAAGTTATCAAAACAAATTCACTGCAAAGCTTCCTTAAATTCTGTTTAAGGAAAAAAAAAATGCTTAGTGCTAATTTAAGGAAGGGATTGTTTTTTGTTGCTAATATCATTTACTAGCCTGATTGAGACAACCTTGGGACTGAAGTGTATCTTCACATGTTTCACTGCCTTTAAAAAAAAAGTGTGATGGAACTCAAGCCCTCACAGAAGCACAGTCATAAGGCTGATGTAATTCATCATCTGGTACCAAATATGCTTAAAGTACATATTTTACCAACAAAGTTCTGTTTCTTGGAACAACAGACCTTGTGTCTCTATGAAATTTTTAGATCAGCTTGTTTATATTTTGCCTACAGTTTGCCTACATAGGCATTTCTAATGCTAGAGGAGAGAATACTTAAGTGCCTCAGAGACAGCTACTGAACAGTTAAAACATTAAAAAGTAAGTGGTTTTAAAACTATATTTGCACTCCCATCTATGCATCAATCCATCCTCACTGAGATGAATCTATTAGTGACCAGTGCCAGTTTTTCATGTTGTGTGAGTCAGGGCACTTTTAGCACACAGTCACCTGTTTAAAGAAATTCCATCTTAGAAATCCTAATCCTAGAATGCCTCTCTCCAGTGCTCAGAGAGGAGGAAAAGCATGAACTACCAAAAGCAAGCAGCTAATGCTGTCTGTAAATATGCAATACATTCTGCAATAAAGAATGATATTTTCTTTTTAATACCCAATTATTTTTATAAATTGACTCTTTTTTTATCTTTCCACAAATAAAAAGCCTTCTCTAAGAAAGAATTATATCCACATATAGTTGTACTCACATTAGCTGCAATATTTTAAGCTGTAGCACTGTATAACAACAGCAGAACTCTGCTCAAAGTGCCCTTTTCTTCATACTGTATATAAGATTTTTTCTGTATTTTATATCTTATCTATTCTAACCAATGGGGAAAAGAAAACACTGCCTTCAGCTACTTGCCTGGAAGATTACATAAGTATCTTTTAAAAAAACCCCAAACTAATGACAAAAATCCAAAACCCAAACAAATTTAACTATTCAAGAAACATAGTGCAATGCTTTCTACAGCAGACTTACAGCAAACCTATTTTTGCATCCAGGAGTTCATATAAATTGCCCACAGAAAACAGGAATAGAGCCCAATTGTCTTCCTCATGACTGGCCACAAAATTTTATTCCTTAGTTAACGTCTGATTTTTATAGCAAACCTCCCTTTCCCTTCCAAAAACACCCCTGTTGCAAAACACAATATGTGATTTTATGTGTAATGCATACAGAATTTAGGTCTACAGTCTGGCAGTTAAGCCTCATTTGTTCACATAGAATTTTACTCTATCAGATAAATCAAAAATTTTACCAGAGCAATGTTCATGGAAAGAAAAAAATTTTTAAAAATGCATTTGCCACAGGAAATGCGTTTATAGTAAAATCCTTCTTGTTAAAGCTTGCTGTGAAATATAATGTTTTGGCATTTGAAAAATGGATTGCAGGACATATTAAGAAAACTCTTTTCAAAGGAATGCATCTAATTTAGATCAGAATCTCCTCTGAGTAGTTTCTCTCTTAAACTGAGTAGATAATTCAGCTTAGCATCACTCTGCAGCAGGGAATGAAGGGAAACTACACCCAGCAGATCTCCAAGAGAACTTAGATGTCTAGGAATGCATTTATTGACCTCTGTGCTGATCTGAAACTCCTTTTTACAAGATTAAAGTGTACTGATATTAAAATGAAAAATAAAAATACTGTAATTTTAAAATAATGTTACAACCTCAATAATTTAAAAAAGAATCAGTGGAAGGACAAGGAATTCAGATTTTCTGAGTAATGATAATAAAATTTTAAAATAACAAAATAAAGGTAAAGAGATAGTATCAATTTTTTCATCCACAGACCAATTAAATGGTAAGCAGGGATGCTCAGCTATTTCTCCTCGTAGTTATGCTTAGGTTTTTTAGGGCACCAATGTCCACTTAAGCCAGCAGCTTCCAGTGCTGTCCAAAGTGTTAGACTAGATACCTAGAAACACAGGATAAACATACCACTGTCTGCTATCTATGCATAGTTCTGCCACCACCACTGCTTGTGAAACATTCTTACCTTCATGAATTTATTTTCACACAACTCTCTATACAGAGAGATTATGTTTTCCTCTGGCCATGCTGCTACTAAATATATGAACTCTTTTGCTTATGGTCACAGTGAAAATTTATGGTACAGTGTCAGATTTAGCTCTTCTGGGTTCCAGGCAGCACTTTAATACCACAATTCATTTTGTATTCAGCCTTATAAAGTCCATCCCTTTGTAGCTGATCTGTCATGCAAAAGCATGACTCTTTAGGGCTGAACAGCAAGGAGAATTCCAGTGACAAATCCTGAGAGAGATAATTTACTCCTAACACTTTCAAACTTCCTGGGAAACCATTTACAAACCCCTTAATAGGATTTACAAATAAACCCTTCTTGGAGGGGGTAAATAAACAAATAACCAAATGCCAAGCTCTTTCGTACACTCTGTGGTTAAAGGAGACCAACACATTTTTGGAAGGATCTGGAAGCAGAGATCTACTGCCACAGACCAGAAATGATGGCCAACAACTAAAAGAACTCAGCCTTGGTAACTCAGTAGCAGTAAGAGCTCAAAGAGAAGCACATGATGCTTAAGCAAAATTTTTCAAAGGATCTTGTAGGGACGTAGAATACAGTCTTCCTTTCTTTTCTATATCGGCAATCACGTGCCATTTCTATAAACATATAGGATATAATTTCACACCCTTTAAAACAAACAAACAAAAACCCAACCACCAGCTTTGTCCTATCCCTTCAGTTTTTAACTCTAGAGTTAATTTTTGAGGGTACAGACTCCTAATTGCTCCCATGGCCTCGCAAATACTGCATTTTCAAGGAAGCAAACAAGCAAACAAAAAAACCCCAACACATTCTGATGCTCAGTTTCTAGAGTTACTGCTGTATGGATGGAGGCCTTGTCTCCTATTCTTTGAAATTAAAAACTACTGGTAAGCAAGCATTGCTAATAGATAAGGTGGTGAATGTGTGAGAGGTAACTGGGGGACTAGAAAAAGAATCGTTAATGGTCATCTCACTACCTACTATGGAAGATGGGACAATTTTCTTATATCCCTGAGCATAACTACATGGCAGAATTTTCTGCTCACTTACTCTATGTCTTGCTATATATCTCAGGGGAGGTATGATCAAGTTTTATCTCTTAAGCTTAAATATATCCCTATATTTTCTCTTACTTTTTTGACCTTCCAATTATTCTAAGCTGGGAGTTCTTTCCTTACACAGGGATATAATTTATAATTTTCACTACTGTTGTATTTCTGAAAGAGCAATGGTTCAATGGAAGTACTGTAGTGAGAAACAAGGGAAGACAAAAACATCAGAGGTTTCTTGTTCTGTCTCATAAAAAAACCAATAAACAGCCGCATTTAACTGTACAAAAGTTTCTTATTTTTGCAACTTGCACTTCCTAGAGTTTTGTGTGTTTTTTTCCTTTTTTGTGGCATTCCCTCCAGAAAGTGAGATCTATTCTTTATGCTAACAGAATTCCCCTCCATCAAATGTTGTGGAGCAATATATGTTCAAAAAGATAACGATAAATCCTGGTTCTGAAGCCTTTTGTGGGTCTTGTGCAATAACTGTGCCTATTCTCTATAGTCATCAGTAAACAATTGTGCTTGTTCTCCCTGTACTCCTGAAATGTTGGAAGTGTTTCTGTAATTGTCTTGATGTGTAATGAATTTAATGTCTCATAATTGCACTACAGGGGATTAATACCACTGTGCAGTCTAGGGACATCTTTTGGTGATTAAAACTTCTTCATGCAAGCCCATATTTTACAGCAAAAGCAAGATGAATGTAATTCTGTTGCCTCTTGAACGGCAGGTGAAACTGTTGAGGAGTGAGATGAAATGAATCCTTTTCAAGAGGGAGCGAAAATCAGTGCCCTCTCTTGGTTAGAAAAAAAATACATAGAGCAGACTTATGAGAGTGTTTATCAGTTCCCTCTGCTGGCTACAAAGCCCACGGCCAGATGAGCAGCTGTGTTTGCGGAGGCGAAGGTCTGAAGTTCTATTCCCAGTGCTGTGTGCCTGCAGTAAACTGATGACTATGGTGTCTGTGCACGTATGTGGACATCATTCTTTGTAGGGTCTCATCCACAACTACACTGAGTTCAATAAGAGGGCACTCAAAAATAATATGGGCTTCCTGGTAGATAAGAAACTTTCCATTTAAGATTTGAGAAGCGTGCTAGCAGCTATGCCATTCATAATACTGCACAGCCAGAGCATCCTTCTGTGATGCACCATATGCACACCTTGCTTTTCACAGCCCCTCAAGGAAAATGTGTGTGTTCATTACACTCAGTTTAGAGACATCTGGGCATTTATCGCGTGTATTCTTGGCAATCCTGAATTGTAACGCTTCAGAATGTCAGCTTCTGAGAACTCGTAATACATTTGCAAGTAAGAAATAAATGGCATCAAAAAGAACACTCCAACCTTTAAAAAAACAAACAAACAAACAACAAAAAACCCACCCACCACAAATCACAACAAAACAGAAAAAGAACATAACTAGTTCTTTTCCATTCTTATAGGGAAATAACCTGGTTATACAGCTACACAAACACATCATACAATTTACACAGTCACTCTGAAATAAAGTTGAGATGAAAAAAATTATATTCCAAACTTAAGAAAGAGTTTCTATTTTAAATATCCACAGCACTAAAAATCACAAACTCCTGGATCAGCTGTGCCAGTTTGCTTCAGCTCCTAGGAATCTATCACAGCAACATATAGAATAAATAAAACCCCATCCCAATAAAGGGAGAATCAGTCAAAACTAACAGCCTAACATAGTAGATATCAAAGCTGTATTAGAAGCCAGAACTTTGAAACATCTGCAGCATATGTTTCCTGCTAACTAAAAAAGCAACCACTCTCTTCAGACCAACATACTGCTGCATTCTTCTCCCTGAAAGTAAGAAGTTGACAGTAGCACACTGTGGATTTGCATAGGAAACTTCAAACAAAGCATTGGACCATTTTTGCAACTGAAAATTCCAGACAGTAAAACAAGTTTCTAACAAAACCCACTTATGATGTGAAGCAGCAACACATGTATATAATATACTGCAGTCCCTGAAATGGAGATGCTAACAGTGCTCTCACTTACTTGACATAGTTTTCAAAGGGACAGAATGGAAGATGGCACAGCCCCAGGGACACATAAACCAAATATAATCAAATATAATCCGATGAAGAAATCTAGCAGTCAAGTCTGCTTATGCCAGCACACGACTTACCTCTGTCCTGCCCTTGCATTCTTCCCACCATGCACGGAGTTCCAGCGAATGCAAAGTATCAGAAAAAGTGTCTTTATGTAGCTTGTAGATCAGAAATTCTCCTTCAGCTTGCCTTAAATAACAACAACAAAAAGCCCACAACAACATGAAAAAAAAAGCAAGGGCTCAGATATTTTCCAGTACTTCTTTTTAAGCAAAATAGGTGATCTTAGTTGAACTCTCAGTTGACAGACATTAATATAAAACACAAACTGGGACCCTTGCTGGCAAATCTCAGTAAAAAGTCAAGAGATAGTTACTTTAGGTCAAAGCTGAATAATAAAAGCAGGCGTGTGAGGAAACTTTACGTTGCCAATATTGATATAGCTGTCACCTCCACTATAGATAAGAAGCAAATAAGCAAAGAATAGTTAAACAAGTATATCTCAGAAGCACTAGCATTCATACAAAACATATTTAAGAAAATGAAGGAAAAAAGGCAACATTCAGTACTTATTTCCTTTCAGCCAGTGGCTTGAATTGAATTTACCATAGTAGCACATCACATTGTTCGCTGCAGAAAAATGCAAAGCTTAGGCCTTTAGCAGTAAGTCTCTTGTGCTTTACTGATTCCAAAAATGTCAGTGATTGTCAAAGTGTTTTTGAAATAAAACCAAAACCATGTTAATAAAATGACCTTTCCAAGACAATGCTGGCCAAAACTGATTCTTAGATTTCTTTTCAGTAATAAACTGCCTCTGTGGTTGCTGAGTTGATAGGGAGAAGGATTTAAAGGACCAAAGCCAAGTTCTGGTTAACTCAGGGTAAAAAAAAAAAAAAAAAGAGAGAAAAAAGAACTCTGAAACAGAGCACAAGCCCTCCACTGAATGGACAGACTTCTGCTGAAGGTGGGCAGAGCTTAGCAAAATCCAGCTGTGCTTTCAAAAATGGCTGTAATTATTAGGCTCCAGTTGAATGTATTCCAAGACTGCAGTAGTGGTTGTGGGTATATCTTGTGATATGCTGCTGCAGATTACAGGACAAGCCTCAGTACTTCAGTGTGTAATTCAGAGGCTGAATGTCAGTTCACAAGAGCTACTCTGCCTATTTATTAAGTAGTAATTCCCAAAGCAAATTAACAAGGCAACAACTGGAAGGATTCTGTCCCATCCTATCCCAGACTTACAGATTAATAGCTCCAAAAATATGCTCCAGTGAAGGATGAAGGTGTACATAAAGAACTCAGTTCCTACAGTGCACACAAGTTGCATGCAAGTCCAGGCCATGAGACCTCCAAACTGCTTTGCTGTAATTGCACACAAGTGCAGACACAGCAGCAGTTTCTGTCTTCCACAGAAGAAAGTGGTGCAGTAGTTGGATATTCTGTGTCTGTTACAGGGATTCCTGCTCTCCTCCTGTTCAACCAGCCTACCTCAGTTTAGGAAGTCTATGCAGTGCAGTCCAAAATGCCATTGCAAGGGTGGTTTTTTAGTTTTCGTGCTTAGGAACTCCTACAATCTGTTATTATCTTTTGGACATCTGAGTATAACTTACTACATCCGGAAACATGGAAAACATTTTAGGATTATTCCCTAAGTTTGCATTACTAATCTCACCTAAAAATATTGTTCATACAGAAAACTGTATGTTTAATTCTCATACTCAATTAAAGATTAATTTGCAGAAGTAATTTCTTTTTATTTATGCACTGATATAAAATTGTGAGATGGCTTTTAAATTGTAGTTTGTAGGAAATCCATTTATTTCAGCTGTCTTTTGTACTGTCATCTTCATTCCATTTCTATTTTATATTGCTCTTAAGGAACTAGCTGCAAATACTTTGTATCTAAAATCCAAGCTAATGTTTAGTTTGTGCATGTGATTCTTACGGTATATTTATGTTCCATAGTCAGGACAAGATAGCTTTTAGATGCAAATTTCAAGCCCAAATACTGCTTTCACTGAGTTCAGAATTCACTTGCATTGAATATTTTATATTATTCTTTTGAAATACCCTGTATTTTCAACATCACATCTGTCACTCCTATGCTGAACACTCTCCAGAACTCAACACAAAAGAACTGAAACACAAGCAGAAGAAACTGCATTAGTGATTTGTCAGGGGCATTTTCTTTTCTGCGTGTGCTTTGAACTTTCTACTGACTGCTTATCTCATGAAAACAAGTATTTAAGAAATAAGCAAGCAGAAACCTATTATGTTTTTAATGCTCCATCCATTGAGCACATTTTGAAGCTGAAATTTTAGCTTAATGAACAGTCACAACATACACACAGCCTTACCCTGCAAAATAATGACTGCATCTGTGAGATCAAAGGCTGCCCCTGCAGGTCCTACCAAAGCTGGAGCTAACTGAAGAAATAACATGGCACTTTCCAGGGGCACTCACCATCACAGACCTCAGCTCAGGGTGCAGAGACCCTTCCTTCCCAGTTTCTCCCTCTCTGCCACCAGGGATGATGAAGAGAAATATTTTTGCTCGTTCAACTCCTTTGAAGTCTCTTTGAGACTTCAGGAAAACATGAAATATTATACCTAATGCCCCAAAGCTATCAAGATAGGAGGGGTTTGTGTCAGCATGTTGTTCACAAAAATCAAATTCATTACCCGGTGTGCAATAAGCCAATAATTACACAGTAGAGAGAGACATTATTTATTTCAGAGTTGCGCAAGTCTGGGTGCTCACTGGAATTCCACAAATCAAGCACACCAGCTATTATAACTTTTTACTATTTGCACATTTTAGCAAACAAAGGAAATAGTGTTCATTGGCTACAGGTTACATAGTTCTCTTATTAATCAGTATTCTATCTTCTATTGTGTAATGATGCTCTCATTTCTCATGTTAATTAGTCTGCATGCCCAGTTTTTCTCTTATTTTGAGTTGGTGGGTTTCTTAGGCTGGTGATCTGTGAGTCAGTGGTCACGACCTGCCCCTGCCAGAGTTACCTTGTACACAGTTGGAGCTGATTTCAGCACAAGCTGACTTGGCTTTATTTGTTTCTTCCTTATCTTGGGAGTTCCACTGATGTGGCCCATAAATTCTGCATTCATTGTGTCCACTATCAGTGGGCATCCTACTTCCCAAGCTTTGTTAACCTCCCCCTAGGTCTGAGACCAAGCCTTAAACCTTAAGACAATTTTGCCAACAAGTGATCTGTTTTTCTACCACTTAGAGCTTCCTTGTTAGCTGCTCTCTGTTTCACAGATTAAATCCCCCTTCTTGTTGATTAGGCCTGAAAGTACACAAGGATCAAACATTAAAGAACTTCCTTTCTTAAGAGAATTTTACATATTACACATTTTGCAACAAGCGATTCCGCTGATTCCACTCAGTGACAATTCAGTTCTAATGGTGGTGTAGTCTACTTTAAGATAAGAGAAAACAAAACCAAACCACGGGGCACCATCCTGCTTGACAGGCCACTACCTGCCAGTGACTCCTCAGTCCTGAGGAAAGCTGCCATTGCCTGACAGGGTGGTGACAGCTCGCCCTCACCAGGCTGTGGGCAAGGGCAGGGCCAGCCCAAGCCAGGGGCAGCCTGGTGGTTCAGGGCCCCTCATCTGTCACCCCGGGCCCCCCCAGGCTGGTGCTGCCTCATGTGGTTCCATCACGCTCTGACATTAGCACCATTTCTGCACACAGACACCCAGAAAGTTGATTTACAGCCTGTGCCTCCCATTCCCAAAGGAGAGGCAAGGGTTGAAGAGAGCAGAAACTCCCCCAGCCCCCTCAGTCAGCTGAGGAGCATTCATGGAAACACAATGCATTTGAGGTTTCCTGGGTTTCGGAGATACAGCCCCGGGGGCTTCGCTTCTGCGTGCCAGCCCTCGGTGCCCCTTTGAGGAGGAGGATCTGGGGAACATTAGCTCGCACAGATGTGGACAGTGAGGGAAGGCCAAAAATGAGGGGGGCAGCGGGGGGGGCTCCACTCACAGCTGGAAAGAAAATGTCGCATCATGTGAGGGGAGGCTGCTGAGAAAGAGAAGGAAGGCTGCTCCAGCACGCACCACAGGAGGTTCAGGACCTTTCAGATCTCCCCATCTGGAGGCAAAATTAAGGCCACTCTAAGTTTAAAAAAAAAAATATATATATAATAATCCCATTTTGAAGTTAAGGTTCTTTGGTCTTAAAATCCAAAAATCCCACCTGCAAAAAA
The DNA here is from genome assembly GCA_035583135.1 of Lophotriccus pileatus. Lineage (NCBI taxonomy): Eukaryota > Metazoa > Chordata > Aves > Passeriformes > Tyrannidae > Lophotriccus > Lophotriccus pileatus. The sequence continues at coordinate 19,952,229 of JAWWES010000001.1, forward strand.
TACTACTGTATATGGGTATCTAGTATGAGAAGAGTAACCAGTCCTGTATAGTTGAAATACTAAACCACCCAAACTCCCAAAAAAATATCAAAACTTGGGTGGGATGTGAGGAAAGAAATATCCTGTGAGGAAAGGAAATGATAAAACTACTGTACTCAACAGGCGGGGAGTTCAGAAGCCAAACAGCTGAATGGAACAGCTTTATCATTTCTTTGCAATGTATTGTCCCTGCCCTGCTTTGTTTAGCACAAAGGTTTTTCAGGGTGAGTCCTTTTGATCTATTTGTTACATCCCCTAGCATGGTGAAGCCCTGACTCATGATCAAGGGTTTGAGTCAAACAAAGAGCAGCAGCTCCTGAATCTGAAGGTCTGTAAATTGTACATACAGCAAAGCTGGCTCCTGGACTCCTGTTGCAGTCACTTTAACACATTTTTGTTTACACAGATGATTGGTATGTCTGGAAAGACACTATATTACAAATGCTTCACCTCCCTCTCTTGGTTGCCGAAGCATCTAAGAACACCACATACAAGAGATAAATGAATTTATTCTTACACGCACTCTGGCTACATCACTCTCATTTTAGAGGAAATCAAGGCACAGAGAAAGCTGCTAGTGTAGCATTTCAAGAGATTGCTCCTGGCCAGATGCTCAAGTGTCTTCCCATCATGATGGGAACTAGTTGGACAGCCTGATTCCCATCTGGGCACCTCAGTGAGAACCAGATTTTCACAAGGGTCCAGCAGTCAGTAGCTCTTGCAATGACACTTGCAGCCACATTTTCTGAGAAGTTCCTTTGATCATCTGGCCACTGCCTCAGTGGAAGCAGAGAGCCCTTGAAAAATCTGATCCTGTTTGTGGGTGCTGAACACTTTTCAAAATTCTTGCTTAAGTGACCTGGCCAAGGATGCAGACTAAAATCTGAGCAGAACACACTTTGCCTAATCCCTAGGCCAGTGATTTAACTACAAGTGTATTCTACCATCTTCAGCAGAGAAAGAATAGACACTAGTTGGGGCAGCAATCAAAATGCCAAACAACTGCCAGTATCCATGCCTGCCAAGCAAAATGCCCGGATACTTGTGGGCAAACCAGACAGCCACATTTTGGTACTTTCCTGAAAAAGGATTATTTCTAGTAGCAGTAGAGTCTGGCAACCTCGTTTATGGTCTTTCCAGATGTACCTATTTCTTTCTGGGCTGAAACCTTTGTGAACATGCCCTCAAACAGGCACACCCTCCCCACTCTTCATAAAAAACAGCAGCTATCCAAACACTGCACTGTCTTGCACTGTCTCCATTATTCTTAGAGAGCCAGGCATGCTTGGGCAAGACAACATTATTTTGTGTAACGATTAAGAAGCAGTGGCCGTGTCAGTGAAAATTCTTGTTTTCATTGAATATTTCATTCATTTTTGAACATAAGCAATCACTTAGCTGCAGTTGTGCTAGATGCAGAGGAGGAAACACATGCTATTCTTGGCTGGGCTTTGCCTCTGTGGGAAGCAGCAGCCTGCTTACAGCAGCCTCCGTACACTGCATGATTTAGCTACACTTATGATTGTCCTGAACCTCAAGCAAGGACCTGCCTCCAGATTCTGAGTACCCGACAGTGTAAATATGGGCAAAACCCCCAAGCCCCGGCCTGGATCCTCTACTTTATGCCCTGTTTGTGTGAGGTCCATTTGCAAATGACAGTTTCCAAAACCATGAGCTAAAGGCTAGCTTAGAAATTCCTCTCCAAGCTGACTATGTCGATTCAACTGCCAAGTGAGACACTGCTTTCTGTGTCACTCAGTAGCAGCTTGTTGGACTGTCTATCACAGCACTCTATGTCTGAGTTCAGCTTTCATGAAATGCTCTCTGTCTCACCTCTGTCCTCAGCTTTCAGACCACTTCCCAAGTATCTGACCAGTCTGCTAACAGCAAGATAAGGCACCCAGTAACTAGTGTGTTTTAGAGGAGCATAGATACTGCATGGTAACTATTGAATGAAAATGTTTACAGAAAAATAGTTTTGTAAAACAGCTCAGACTAAGTTGTTGCTGAGGGTTGAGCTCAAGCTATGTAAGCCAAAAAACACAGCTGTATCTTTTCTAGCTACAGCTAAAAACAGCAAAGTGTACTGGAAAAACCTTTCAGAGGGGGAAGGGAGATACTCTGCTAACAGAAGATTACATCTAGAAGCAAGTGTGAACATTTTTCTGCTCTCGTTGGTTCTATACCTGCAATAACACAAGGCAAGTGATGACTCTGGTTTGTGCTTTGACTGTTAAATGGCTGCTTTCACTTGATTCTGACATCTGCTGCACTAATTATTGTAATAACAACTCTAGCCAGAAGCTGGACTTCAGAGCTATGCTCCAGTCTAATAACACAGCCTCAGCTTTACAAACAGAAAAAGTGAGGCAGAAGGGGATGAGCTCATGCAGCATGTGTATGCAGCCAGTTAATTGCACATGCTGTGATGTACCTTGTGACCTAAAACCTTAGAGGGAATATCATTGAAGGAAATGGGATTATGTTTAGTAATTCTATGGGTCTTCGTGGTTTTGTCAGTAAATTCATCACTACAACCTTTCACTTTTTCCATCTTGCAGACTTTTGTTTATTTTAAATTCCCTGTCCAAGAGAAACCAACGCATTTCTGGGCAAAAGCCTTGGTCAACTAAAGGCCCAGGTCAGGAAGTCTGCCTTGGGTATCACCTCCCTTAAACTCAAAAATTAGCAACAGTCCAAAACAAGGTCTTAGTTAGGAGAGCAGTGAGATAATCCGGACACAGCCTGCTGATAAAGGACTGGGAGATACGATGCTGGAGTGGAGGTACCAGTATAGGCCCATGGAAAAGGCTGGCAGGTTTGACAGTTCAGCCTGATGTGCCTTTGTAGCAAGAGCAAATGGACATTCCAGCACTGACAGGAAAGGGTGCTGACAGTTATAAAGGCTGATGTGCAGAAGATGGACCCTTCTGTGCAATTGGCTTACTCCGGAGCCAAGGTCTTGGGACTGTGGGACTGTTCCATTTTCCTTTTAGACCTAGATACATCAGCACTAACTTTTCCTCCAGGTCTTAAGTGTAACTGGGTCTTTTGTCTTTTGTATTAACAAGGTAACACAGAGACTTAAAGGTGGACAAATCAACTCCAAGGTAATCAGTCTCACTGTGAGATACTGTCACTCTGGGAAGGTTGTGTTTCTGTCAAATTTTGTCTAGAAATGCACTCCAAGAAATGAGAGACATTTCCTTTTACAACTAATGATTACATTTCCATTAGAAAGCTGTAGTTTTGAATTGACATACTCTGAGAAAAAGCTTTGCTTAGAAATTCCTTCTTATTCCTTTGGGAAATAATTGGAATCACTTATTAAGTATAATTACTTAGACATGGGGGAAAATCCACTGACAAGAGAGGACAGTCAGCATTTCCCAAATAATTCTTCTCTTTAAGCTCATGCAAATTGTCACTTGAAACCACTGCCTACTGACATAGGTCTTGTAAGAACCTGGGTCCTGTTCTTAATCCAGACAAGCATTAGAGAAAACTACTTCTGAAAACTACACAATGCAGCCTCGCTAAACTGAGAAGTTTTCCAGTCTTTATAGATTCACCCATGACACAGCAAAAACACCTTCCAAGCCTGACTGAATTTTCACAGTAAAATAAGCCACTTTTTATGTGTTTAAAAGTCATTGTGAAACTGAAAAAATGAAATGTGCTGAGTATCATCTCACAAAACCAGAAGTAGTTATATTATAAATAAACAGAGTTTGCCTGGTATTAGGGACATAGGAAATTCCATTCAAGAACAGACAAATGGCACATCTTGTCTGGTATCCTGCATCTGGCACAGACCTATAACAGATGCTTAAAATACTTGGCTCTCTTGGTCCCACAGTATCCCCTGTTCCACCTGCCACCAATGCTATAGATCACAGTCTTCCTAACCTCTGGTGAAAGTCTCTTCCCTGCTCACTTGCATAACATGGGAGGTGGAAGCACAGGCCAAGGGAATATGCACTTGCCCTGTGTGTGATACTTCTTACGTTGTCTGGTACTGAGTTTGCCCGAATTGTGGTTCTGACTGTTACAGAACGCACAAGGTATTGCTGCCTGTATTGCCGGTGTAGCCAAAGGAAGCAGGACAAAGACAAGGACTATGCTTGGCTGCAGGGAAAGCAGGGGAGCAAACCCCATCCCACCTCATTTATACACAGGCAGCCAGCGTACCCACCATGAGCCATAAATCACTGCCCTTTTTCTGTCAAGTTACTGCCTCCTAATTGTGCCCTATTACTCAGTGACATTTACATCCTGGTATGGCTTTCTTAGTAACTTCTACAGTTTAGCTTACAGTGACTGAAAATTAAATGGGTTTATTGCCTGTCAAGCAGAGTTCACTTTTGTCCTTATTCCAGATGTTATCAAAACATGGTGCATCTACCCAGCAGGTCACTTAATGCCGGTTCCCCTCTTTAGTTGGTGCTTCTAGCCATTGTGACGATAGCGATATGTCTGCACCCTAGAAAACTGACTGTGATACTCTCCTTTACTAGAAATGTACTTGTCACAGACCACGTCTCTTATTTTCTACAGTCTCATTCATAACCAACATCAAATTCAACGGCACAGTTGGTTAAGGGCCTCTAAAATAGACAAATGAAAACTCAAAACCTTTCCATTTGAAAAGTGAAAAATCCCCTTTGCATTAATTGCATTACAGCCTCTTTGCATTCCCCTGTGAAATGTATTAGTATTTTAAAAAGGCTAAAGTGAACTTATGAACCTGGTACTACCAGGTATGGTCCTTTCACACATCATCTTGCAGAAACAATAGAGAGGGGCAGCTGTTGAAATCATGATACTTCATGTCTAAGCTATTTTGTTTAAAAAACTGAATTTAAAGGAAAAAAATTGTGTCCCCCAGTTTGAAGATATAATCTCTACAGTTGCTGAACAGTGCTTGATCTAATAAATTTTTACATATTAATATGGGAAAAGTGAGTCCTGATGGTGTGTGTGGGCTGTTCGATATACTCTGATATCTCAGCTTTCTCCATGCTCAAGGATTTTCTGATTTTGGTTCCACTCTACTGAATATAACATTTGGTGCCAAAGGTCCGAATCTAGAGCAGATCTTTGATCTCACTATACCAACTTTTTATCCATAAAGAACAAGGCTTTGCAATATCAATCTGCTTGAAAGAGCGAATACATTAAAGCTACTACAGCACCTCGGAGAAGTTTGAATCCTTTAAGATATTCAAAATCAGTATTACATACAGTGATGGCCAGGCTTCGTATTAGCAGGAGCTCTGTGACTTTCTGTACTTCTTTCCTGGTTCGCAAGAGCAATGACTTTCAGAATATCCGTCTTACTTCAGTCAGGAACAGAAGTAAAGGTTTTTCAAGGCAGACAAATGAGTTGGCCACTAGTTCCAAGAAACAGAAATGGTGTTCCAAGTTTCCTAGACAGCTTTAAAAACTACATAGAGCAATTCAGCTGCTTAATCTATTATGTTCTACACCTCACATTTAAGAGGACACAAAATCACATGCTTTTTATTCCAGATATAAGCAGTTTTCCCCACAGCAGTCCTAAGCCACCCCATTTTGTCTCTGCCTTCAACATGTATGCTGGTCATCTTGCTTTTGTGCCATTCCCAAAAACAAAAGTAGTACTCTTCAGAGTAAAGAGCAGCAGCTGAGGCTCCCAGACTGCCACAGATATCCTAAATACCAGTAGATGTTATGTGAATGAATGTTATGAATGTCTGTGATTGCATTTGCCCATTTCTTTAACGAGAATGTTAATATTTTGTTTTCTGAAGAGAAATGTTGTAAACCTCAATGAATATATCCATTACAAAAAGGGCATGAATTACAACTTTAACTGTGCAGTAAAACAGAACCTCTATGTGAATAAATAATTATAAGGAGATATATAAAACTATAAAAATAACTTCTTTACTGCAAACCTTGCCTTAACAAGAAACATAACTCCTTCCTCCCTCAAGAAATTCGAATACACTGACTCATGTCTTTGTTTAAGTGTCATGGTAAATTTGTTCTTTTATAACATATAGTAGTTTAGCTTTGAACTTTCAAGTTTTGGACAAGGCAGAGCGGAAAAATGTTTTCATGGGAGAGGAGTGCACATTCCAGAGCTCTTGACTGTTACTCGTTTATGAGGCGGGGGAAAAACTACTTTGGTTTTAGGCTTTGGTTGATGCAATTTGTTGTCTGGTATTTTGTGATAAACCAGAGAGTTTACAATGTACAGTGAAGTATTTCAATTTTCTCTCTCCTTTTTCCAGCTTTTGCTTGTTCAAAATTCTGAACAAGTTTGAAACTGCCTGCTGTTGAGGAGAGAAAAATTTGCTATGAACAACTAGAAAAAATAATCCTTTGTAATATACAAAGTAGTCCAATAAGAAAATAACTCACAGCTGACTGTGAATTATAGAGCTACACAGAAGCATAATGGGGGAATACAGATGATATTACTCACAAAAATTAAAAACAAACCAAAATGTGAGCCCTTCATGGTGTCTTTGTAACCTAAGCAACAGTTTTAAACATGGTTTTTCTGTGCTGTTTCATGTTTATTTAATGTATTAACATCTGAGTACGTCAAAAAATATTAAAATAAGAAAATAAAATAAACTTTATATAGCTTATTTATTCAAGTAAAGTACAAATGATCTTTTTGCTGTCCTGCCTTTTGAAGGCTATTAACATACCTTCTTACTTGCCTTCTCTTTCTAGAAAAGAAAATGCAGATTGTCAGAACCCTTCAAATTTGATACTCAGCACTGTTATGATCTCCTCATTACTGGATGTTGAGTTTGGATATCAGAATCGGTAGAACGAAGCACTCTCCTATTAAACTGAGGTAATTTTCTTCCATAATTACAGAAAAAGCCTAATGCTGAAACAATGCAATTAACATGTCTTTCAAAGTTTCATTTCCTGAGAAAAAATATGGCCATTGAAAAGGATCTATCTTGTCAAAAATCTTAAGAGGCAAAGACTGGAAGCTACATGAGAATGCTGCCCTCAATCCAAAGATGAGGAGAGAACTTCTCCATTCAGCAAAGCCAGAAGCTGTCAGGGTATTATTCTGAGGGAGGGAGGCTTTGCCAAGGACATCAACTGCTTTTCATACACAAATTGAGAAAAGTTTCTATTTATTGGGATGGGTATCCATACTGGAGGTTATTTCATAAATATTACTCAGCATGAAAAATTGCATTTATGAAAGCCTACTTAACCAGCCACTGGTTAATAGCATCATGTTTTCCCCTCAAGAAAGGAATTGCACACAACACAGGCCGGATGTAGTAACATTATGTTATAGCAACGTGCAACCTAGGATGCAGATGGGAAGGCAGTCAGTTGCAGGACTGTAATAAAACAATGAAACAAAGCAGGTGGCCCATAAGGATGCAAAGATGCAATTATCTTCAGAGCTAAGCTATGTAAAAAAGATTTTCAGAAAGTTTTCTACCCTCATATGGCTTTACTGTATCCCTTCCTTTCCTGGCATATCAGTAACCAACGAAGGGTCAGTTTTCTGTCCATTGCCCTAATAGAGTCACACAACATCCACAGTATATTACCATAAATCTTAAAGATGCTTTAGATAAAATTTAAAAGGGTTTTCATATAATCACCTCTACAGACAACAGGAAAATAAAAAAAAACACACAGAGATGGGTGCACAGGAAGATCAGCTAGAGGATAGTTACATTCTTGTTAGTATATCTAACAAAGCTGTTGTGGGCTCCACACTTGCTTTCAAAGTAAAGGAGTTCCATTACAGGACAGTAACCAACATGGAACATAGTTCTTTGAGGTCATTTAAAGTCTGTTTTTTAAACAAATACTCCGATTTTTATTTTTTTTCCAAGGTTTCACGATATTTCTTATATTTCAACCATTTTTGTCCTATCCATCTCCTAAACTTGCATTTTGAACCACCAAGAAATCGTTTGCCTAAAGCCAGAACCCTGATTTCAATATCTTTCTGTTGTTAATACTCCTTAAGTTACATTTCAGCTTCCAATCAAGGTTTGCTGCAACAGTTTCCCTTTTGATGCAAGTCCACCGTACAGTACCTTGGATCTCTGCTAGAATGCTGACTATGTCACGTGAACAGTAAAAAGCAATATAGCTCAACTTTCCCAAAGTAGGTTGAATCAGGAGTTTTAAGGATAATCAAAACCATATTTTTACTAGCAAGCAGAGCCAGTAAGTCATTGAAGCTATACAAATATATTCATATCCACATTGCACTTCATTATAGAAAGAATCTCACATCCAGGAACACAAAAATTTCTGATGCAGAATAATGAATAATTGTGGAACAAATAAATGGAACAAACAAATAAATGTGCAGTGATCTCTGCACAAGAAGTGCATCATAAAAGGGCTTCCAGTAAAACAAGGTGAACTTCAGACTTGTATAAACCTTTTTATGCCTTTCTTAGCAGACATTAGAAAACTTGAAGGACTGTGTATAGAGCAGTATTACTTACAAAAGTATTTATTACTTGTATTCTTTAAGTGAAACTTACTTTTGTGTGATGTCATACAGAAATACATGCAAGTAGGCAAGTGCATGTATGTTTTTACAACATCTGTCACTATTTTGGACCAATTTATAGCCTTTGGTAATGGCAATCAATAGGTGCCAGTTAGTTTGATATTTTATGTCAGCAAGTTATTCTACATGTGACAATACATGTGTGTAAATGCAGCAGTATATTTCTTATAGATGTTATTTATGTGCAAGTCTTTACAGGACTTGGGTCTAGACCCAGTCCGTATTTAGACTGCTGTCACTGACAGCAGAGTATACATCTTTGTATAGTTTCCTTGGGATTTTTGTTGTTTGGGGGTTTTTTGTTTGTTTGTTTTTTATTTTAAATAATGGCTTTCTTTTCACTGCTAACTGCAAAGGCTGATTTATCAGTATAAATGGAAGTTATCTGAACAGCAGCCAACATAGAACACAGAGTTTGTAGCAACAGTTCATGGCCTTTTTTAGTTTGTTGTGGTTTTTTCAATGCTCCATATAGGCAAGAAACTATTTCCCATACTGTGAGATGGAAATATTGCTCATTCTTTTTTGAGAATACAAAACTTGAGAAATAAAATTGAAATTATTTAGTCAAAACTGAACACTTTTCTCATCTCAGAAAGGCAGCGCTATGCAGTTCAGCTAAATTGTAGCTACCTGAAAAAGGGGAAGGATTTGATCACCTATGCCTGAAAGCACACATTTTTAAGTTGTTCTAACCATAGTGTAGGCACAGTTTTATTGAATGATTTCAGCATGAAGAGTTATTTCCCATGTTACTTTGTAACTCCAGTAAAAAAATTCAGGAATTGGAAAGTCATATGACCCATAGAAAAGAGAATATTGTGGTTTCTAAGAAAAATATTTATTACCAAGCAAGCTATTTTGATTTATTAAATGATAGCTTCCCATCATAGTGGTTTTTTTATATAGTGCTTGAAACCACAATGATTGTATAAAGCCAGGACCTTATTTGTTTAAAGGCGTTCACTAGTGTTTTTCTTAATAGAAATATCAGTTCGTGACAACGCCAGGTTCATAGAAGCTCATCCAGGAATAAATTCTTGAAAAATTATTTTTTTCCTAGAGTGTCCATTAAGCCAGTGCAGGCACTGTGTCTTCTAACATTAGATTTATAGGATGTTATAATTAACAACAGGTGATGGGCAGCACTACATGCAGAGCAAGCAAAGTGAAAAGACTGGCAACTCAAGAAGCACTTGTGATTCATCAAAACCTATGCCTGCATAAACTCAGCAGTAAACCTGATAGGTTTGCTGGCAATTGTTTTGGGTTGAGTTTTTTTTGTTTGTTTTGTTTTTTTGTTTTTAATTCCACCACCACCCTTTCTCCTTTGTCATGTCAAAGATTAGAGACCATCTGTCTGGTTTTAGAGTTGTGTAGTTTCTCCACTTCTATGTTTACTATCTATATAATGAGACAAATTATGCTTCCCTACTCACAGAGGACTTCTTGGAGGATTATGAGCAAGCCCATTCAAAATTTTGAAACTATCCAGATTTTTAAGAGACACTTGTGTCTCTGTTATTCCAGCTCTCTCAAACTCACATTCTGTACACGTAATAGAAAGTTAAAAAAAAAGGTTCAAAAAAATACATACACTCTCCAATGTTAAGAAAAGCAGTTCTCTGCTTAGGTCTATAAAGGAGGGAAGAAGACATTGAAAAACATGAATTGGCAGAACAAAAATATGTCCCAAATGAGTTTTCATTTGCGTGGCTAAACCAAAGCCTTTTTTCTTTCAGTTGTGAGAATACAAGCAAGGCAAGGTATGTTGGGAAAGGCAATGGCTTTGTTTAACCAAGTGACAAAAAACATGCATCGTGAATCTTCCCAGAGATCTAAGTTGTATGAATCATCTCCAGTGTACTAACCTGAGATGATCGTGACATTCATGAGATAATTACATGTTGTAACATATTGATAACAACAAAGGAATAGTTTTTTTAATTAAAAACATCTGGTTTGGATAATTGCCTACATATCCTCATGGACATTAGTAACTACCTTAAATGCAGTAACTGGTAGAAGTAAATAGGAATAGAAGGATGAAGAAGAAAAAAAAGAAATCAGTATTTGTACTATAGAAAGGATTGGAGGTTTTTCATGGATGCATTCCATGCTCTTGCCAGTATCATTGTCTGACTTCCTCTACAAATAACTCTCATACATGAAATTAATTTCTCCTAGAGCTCTTTGAGTGTGTTTCTTCCCTGCTTTTATCCTCCCTACCCCAAAATACGCTTGAATTTGTAACCCTAAGGCTTTATTATATTAGAGGGTAATGACTATAATTCTAGATCCTATGTTACCAGGGTGCCAACAGGAACTCATGGTGCAATGGTGAATTTATCCTGCCTGTTGTAGAGTTCACACTTCATTAAAATTCACATAGCATTGCTTATCTATAGCTGAGGCAAAAATTTACCCAGGGGAACACTTGTTACTCTGGGTAATTAATCAGTGATGATGGGAAATTTTTCTTAGCGTTCTTGATAATCTCTAGGGCATCATCCAACTGTGAAATTTTGGCCTTACTGAAGTGGAAAGCGAGTTTCATCAGTGACTAGAACAGGCCAAGACATTTCTCACAAAGCACTTCTCGACCTGGTGTCATCTGGCAAAGCTTCTCTGCGCAGTCTTTTTTTCAGAGCTGGAGGAAAATTTCATTTCTATTAAATATTTCACATGCATACATTAAAAGTCCTTTCTTTAGGTAATCATTAACATATTTTAAGAAAGGTTCTGCACATTCTTCAGGGTAAATACCTTTTTTAAGAGCTTGAAGCTATAATCAAATAAAGTCTCTCAGCCCAGTAAACTTGCAATCACATCCTCAATAGGAAAGTTGCGGTTTTGCATGTGCAGGCATAAAACTGTCAAAATGCTTCAAGATTCAAGCACACAGCTTGAAACAGCCTGAAACCTTCCACTTTCTAGAGTGAGGCTAGACTCAAAAATAATTTTTTTACTAAAAAGATACACTCCCTCCATCAGATGCTCAAATTTAGACTTGTGATACTGAAAATAATTATCACTTTAAAAACCCCAAACCCAATAGCATTTCTTTTTATGGTTGCTAGGCATAGGTTTTCAAATTTGTATATGTTGAGATTAAATAGAGGAGTATTTTTCTCACTGCAGTGCTTCAGGATAGTTGAACAACTGCACAAAAGAAGTAGAAATTTTAAAAAGACTGAAAATATTTTCAGTCCAAAAGAAGAATCTTCTCCAGCCCAAAGAACTATTCAAACCTCTAAGGACGAAATAGAGCTAGGTCTATTAGAAAATTTTGGTGATTTAGACAAGTGTTAAACAGAGCTGAAATCAATTCAGCAATTCTATTTCCTCTCTTCAGCTCTTCCAGGTACAAGTGTACTATTACTGACTGTAAACGATGAATTAGTATTTATTTGGCATTTTTATCAACTATTCATTAGTTTAGCCATCCTTATCCTAGAAACAATATTTTTTTCCAGCTATATCTATTTGTAACAGTATTAGTTTAAGAGATTTAACATATACAAAATAACTGAATCATGAACAGTTATGCCATATGGGACAGAAGTTTACAGGCTAAATTAAAGTTGACTGATTTTTCATGTAAAGCGTTGCTGCAACATACAGAACTGCTGAACACAGATATTGATGGACAGGTTTACCCAAGCTCACAGTAAATTTGTCCTGATTAGAAACATTCTATTTTATTGCTGGATGCTCTTGTTTTGAGTGTGTCACACTAGTTTCACTGTAGCAGAAGCTAAATGAAAGTTTATTTTCTCAAATTACTAAATAGCATCATGAATTCTATTCTAAATAGCATTCGTGCTATTTAGCATTCATGAATACCACCATGAATGGACATTTCAAAAATGTTATTTCTCATTATGATGACAAATACAAGTGTTCCACAATAGATTCCCAAAGGGACTAGCAATTTTATGAGTTCAGCAAAAGTTGGTGGCTCTCAGCATCTCCCCTGAATATGCCCACTGATCAGGAACGAGGCTGCCCACTGCTTATGTAAGTCTGAGTACAATTTTATTTGTGTGCCCCAATTCCATTTTGTGAAAACATGCTGATGATATGCTGCTTAACATAAGAGGTATGATGACAAACTGATTTTGTGAAGTAATGATGTGTTGAAGACTGCTTAGCAATGCTCATTGAGCTCAAGGATAGAGCTGCATGAATTCTGTCTTAAAGAACTTACAAGTTCTATTTCATTGCTTACCTAATCTATTTATGTGTCCTAGGATGCTTATCCAAAGCAGCTACAGGTAATTCAGTCAGTGTAGTGACTGTAGATAAAGCAAATCTTTAATGTAATACCTTTCACACTGGGGACAGAATTAAGTGTCTCCCTCATATTTCGTCTTATATTTATGCAAGTGTATACATGCCTATATATAAAGTTTCTTTTTGGGGAAAGGCACAATAAAGCATTTCAAGTAAAATCAAAACTCATATAGGAACAATACAAACTCTACACTGTATTTGGGCTACAGAAATAAGGGAAAGACGAAGGTTCTTTGTGCAAATAAATTACATTAAACCTTGTAAGTGAACAATACAACAAAAACATCCTGTATATATTTGTTCCCTTATTAAATGAATGAATACTACCAAGTCTGCTAAAGACACATGGGTGGTGTATTCTTGTTTTTAACAAACTCTACTCATGCTACATCACATCCAGGTAGATACTGGGACACTTGCTGTCATTGTATCAGGAAAAAGCTCTGGTAGCAAGGGAATGAAGGAAATTACAACATCAAGGCTTTTAAAAGATTATTATCCAAAATTTAAAAGTTTACTTGCACAGAATTACTCATACCACACCACCAAAAACTCGAGTATTACTGGTCCTAAAACTCTGCAGACATCACTGTAGAAACCAATTGTAACTACACAAACTTGCCTGAGCTTGCCTTAGTGCTACACCTGGCTACAAATATGAAAATTAGAAAAGGTTACCAAATGTATTGAGCCTCAGAACTGATGGATTAAAAGAAATAATTATTAATAAGATTTCTTTCAAAATAATAATTCCTTATTTAAAATATTTGGGAAATCAGTAAGAAAAAGAGCAGCTAAAAAGATCTGGATTATTCATATACTTAGACAAGTTAAAGATGGAAAATAATTAGATCATCCATCCCGTTTTCCTACCAATGCAGTAATGTTCCCTGCAGTACATTTTCTAATGCTTAGTTTTTGAAGTCTCTTGAGAAGGGAGATTCCAGCATTTCTTTTGGACACATTCTGGCAAACTCTCTCAGGCAGGTTTTTTCTCCCTCTGTTCAGCCAAGCATTTCCTGTCTCTTTTTATTTCCTCTTCCGCTCAAGAATTCTTCCTCCTCCTTGGTGCCAGAGCCCTTCAGGAAGCCACAAGGGACACTCTGCCAACAGGAACAGATACTTCCAGAATAGGATATTCCACACTACGGAATATCTATAGCAGACACTTTTTGGAGAACATTTTAATAGGCTCCTTTTGTTGACTGCTCTTTGTGTGCCAGATGGGAAGAATGCACCTTAAAGGTGCGTAACCACCTTGGAACCATTTTAAGAAGATAATTCTTCAGTATGAACTTTGGGGAGAGTATCTGTTAAAACCAGAGGTTGAGTGCCTCAGATCAGGCTAGAAGGCCTGCTGAATGAACATCCTGCAAGGAACAGTAAGTACTATGTCACTAGTGATTTGTCCCTTTCACTAAGTGGACATGAGAAGAAAGCCTGAAGAAAGAGCAGAAAAATATGGGAGATGTTCTTGACCCAGTGGTGACTGAATACAAACCCATCTGTGCTGTGTGAATGTACTCAGGACACTATCACAAGTAGGTACAATATTCACAGTCATGCTATAGACGCACTAGCCCATTCCAAGCAGTTCTGTTATTGACAGAGCAGTTGCTGGAAAGGATTTATTGCTATTCAGCAGGCAGTGTGCAGACTCAACATCATGAAATCCTCGCATGTGCTTGTGAAAAGATCCGTCTGTAGTTCCTGCAAAACCTGGTGGTTCATAAGGAACCATAGGCCAAATATGGCCTGTGGGATTTTAGACATCTAAAGAGTAGGTCAAGACAGGAATTTAAGTGTGGTTTGCTGAGTGGAAGTGTTAAGCTTGTCAGATTGAGTAATACAGCCTTTTAACCTAAGCAGTCCAAGCCTGCTATCTTGATGAAAACATTGTACTATAGGTTGTGATAAATATAATTCTTGAACTAGAAGTTTAGCATTTTCTTGAAGGGCACTTAGGAATATTTTCTTAGAAGAACAAATGTGAAATACCTTTTTGTTCTTGAAATTTGAGCAGGTGGACTTCATAGCCATTGGTCTTGCAAAACAGTTTGCAGCAGGGAAAGATTAAGTTTCCATTACCTAATTGAAAAGACTGGCCAAATATAAAACAGAAATGATGAGAGAATTCGGTTGTAATTCTGTCTGTTTCTTTGAAGGGACAGAAATATTCTTGGACGTGTCCTTTGTTTTGACACATTTATCCCGATTACAAATGGAAGTGCAAAGCTGGAGTATTATTTCCTCCAAACTGTCTCAGCCCCAATTCGTTCTAGTGTCTCTGACAGAATCCCTTTGACAGTAAAGGAACTTTCTCTTTTAACGTAATGGTTCTTGAAGGTGTTTAAAGCATCCAGAAGAGAAAAGGAAATAGTTCTACAAGTAATTTGTGGAAATCTGGAAAGTATCTGTAACTTGTAACTTATACAGGGTAATGTAATTTTAACAAATCTTTTGCTTCTCTTTTAGGAAAAAAAAAAAAAAAAAAGAGTAGAGCCAGAAAAGGTGCATCAGTACCTGATTTCAATTAAAATTCAGAGAGCTAAATCAGTGTTTTCCTTTTCCTTCCTCCATATTTTACTTGGATGCTGCTTACTTCAGCAGCATTAATTTGAGAAGTGAGAGCCAACAAGTGAGAGGAAAGACAAGCAAACCCATAAAAAAAAAAATGCAAAAAATTAGATCTTTACACACTTTGTTTAAAGAACTCTAAGAAGATTGATAAAGGAGAAAAGCAGAACAAAAGTCCTGTAAAGTGCAAGATGTTTGTCCCGAACTACAGAAAACTGGATGGTCATTAACTGACATCCAATTTACATTTTTAAAGTTATGCCAGCCTTAAAAAAAGGGCTTTTTAAATTGTGATATGAGGAGAAAAATATATACTTGTTGCTTCTAAGAGAAGGAAAAAATAATTCAAAGTATTTGGTAGGGCTGAATTATAATTATTAGTTAGCAACACAGTAATCATTCATCCCACCAACACACAATACTTCCTGCTTTCAGTGATGCACTCCCTGAGAAGGGGCAGTGAAGTCCCATTGGACACATTTGTGCTGCTTCACTTAGTAGGAAAGAATTAACTGAAAACCTAAATTTGCCACCAAGCTGTGGAAAGGCAGTTTCTGGGAAGGTAATGGAAAACTTGTCCTATTTGAGTGGGGCAAGCCTCATCCGTGCCACAGAGCGTTTCTGACAGCAAATTATAAAGTATCCTAAACTAAGTTTCAATCTACGCCCTGACAGAAGGTCAAGTAAAGAACATTCATACACTTCTGGTGAAGGTTATGTTTATGGACAGGTTTTCAGCTTGGGCAAGTCTCCTGTTAGAGCTTGAGACAGTAGCTTCAGGGTAAAGACAGTACAGTAATACTGCAAAGACTTTTAATATCTACTCAATATTCGTTGCAAGTCTAAAAGAAAAAATACTTTCTTTTGAATCAACAGTCACAGCAACTGGGAATAACAATAATAAAAAAGAATCTCTTCCTTAGAGCTATGCATGGAAGTTACTGTCTGTAATATTTCTGTCTATTCCTTCAAAGGCACACAGAAAACTTATTAAAAAGCACAATTCCCCTGAAAAGTCAGAGGGGAGAGAAATGAGATTTGCAGGCTTTTTCCCCTGTATAAGCATCAAACCAGTCAGATGTTTGTCAGTGCTTGTGCAAGGTGCATAAAATTGAAAAGAGGAGGACTTCCAGGCACTTGCACAATTTCCACTTCCATCCAGAAAAAGCAAAATCTTTTTTCCTAATTTATAGAAATCAAATATTTTTTCTATCTGCTCATTTAAGAATTCATAATCAGAAAAACAAACAAAAGCAAAAAACAAAATCCAGAACATCCCAAAAAAACCCCAGACAACACAGATCCCCAAACACACCACAATCAGAGTTTGGTAGGTAGGTATAAAACAGAGATATGGATGACCACTATAACACTGCTTAAATCTGTCTGATTTGTACCCAAGCACGTCTAAAATAGATGAAACCAGTTTAAAGAGCCATTGTGTGTTAGAACACAGGAGGCACATTTTCTTGACGTACATTTCCTCTTTTATTTACATATCCTCTTTTATTTCCTCTCATTATCCTTTAGAATGGAGAGGGATGGTGCTTCCTTCTCTAGCTGAGAGAGGTAATCCCATAGTTGAAGCTACTACTTTGATAGAAGCAGAGGAAAAAAAAATAAGTTCAAATTCTCATGAATAAGCACATCAGGCATCTTAATAAATACTTTGCAACAGCTTCCAAGCTCAGTGATGGCATTGCCTTGAAACAGTCCAGTGAAGAAGATGAAATCAAGTAAATACAACTGTGATTTGTTTATAATATTTTTTCACATGAAAAATAACTTTATAATGCAATTATGCTGTTCCTGGAAAGACTCGCTGCAGAGCCATATTACAAACTGGTTCATTCCCTTTCCAGCCAGCAAAAGAATCTCTATTCACCAGACAGAACTCATGTAAGGCAAATGATTTCAAATTCAGTTGTGAGCAGCTTCATGATTCTGTATCGCTACGTGTGTGCAAACTACCTTCTTTAACAAGCCTTGAGGATTTTACACTGAACGAAGCAATTGAAAACCTTTGCGGCTAAGCAGTTGTTATTATGTGTCTTTCAACAGAAGTCAGCTTGACATAAATCATTTCCATTTGAGCTTCAGTTGATATTCCATGCCATTTATTTTGTAGCTGCTGCCTCATCCCAGCTCCTTTAGCAGCTCTACATCGTGGAACCCAGCTCACTAGGAAGTGCAATTTGTGGCAAGCAGTAGAGACTATGAAAGCTCATGAAAACCTCGCCACTGTTTGTGCTGTCCTTTGCGGCACCTGCTCGGCCCACAGAGTTTTGTCAGGTATTTTAGCAATGCTGCTATGACCACAGTCCCCCCCAGCTCTACAAACAGCAACAGGAACCACTGTCACTCTTCGGGCGTGGAAGATTTGAGACAGCACCTAACTGTGAGGAGCAGAGGGCAAATTTTGATTGTGGAAGTCACAGCGAAGTCCTCTAACAAAAAATGTCAGTGACGTTTTAGCTCGCACACAGTATTACTTGCTAATAACACTTGGTCTCCCTTCTCCGTCAGATATGACACTTCAGCTCTGTCAGCCTCCCAACAGTTCCTAAAATAAATATGCAGTGCTACTAGCAGCTATCACTTCTTCTGCTCCACCCTTAATCCATGCAGTCAAGACAGAGTTTCTCCAAGAGAAAAAGAAACCTTATATCTTTTTTTTTTTTTTTCTGACAGAGAAGGAAGACCTCAATTTTGTAACTGCTTTCATTAATTTATCAAACCTGGCACATTACAAGTAATATTTGTCCAACAAGCTTAACACCAGTAACAGTATTTAGTTTAGCACAATCAGTCTCTGCAGAATAATTTCTCCAGATAGCAGTGTCTTTGATTCCATGATATTCAGGCTCCCTCTTTGTGTTCGTTTGACTTGAACACTTCACTTGAATCAGGAGGACATAATTAATCAGATACACTGCTTTCTCTTCTTTAAGGATATTTTGAGATGCAAAGTCTCTAAAAAGCATAAAGAAAAAAAATACAGACCTGAACTTCAAGCCTATTATCATACAACTAAGTTGTCATTCATTTTCTATCTCCTTCTCTTCTTTCTTCTTCCTTCCTTTTTAAACTATCTTGGATTTATCCTATGATTTCATCCAAGTTTTAAAGTTGCTGTATTTTGGAGACAGGGTATATGGTTTCTTAAAGCAGGTTCCCGCTTCCATGGCAAGGTCTATTGAACATTTCAAACTAACTGTTTCTCTTAAACTGTAAGTAAATTGATAGTCACATTTGTTTTATTGGTTTGGTAGGAAAACTCAGATTCTGCTTTTCATATAAATATCTAATAGAAAGATTCTAATGCAGAAACACAGCTTAAGCAGCAATGAGAAAGTTTTCATATTTTGTAATTTATTTCCTGCAGTTTTTTCCTTATGATTTCTGACTGATTTCACAGGTCACTGGATTTGCCAACACATTTGTGTTTTGAGTCACTTCCTCGCCAGACAAAAAAAAAATAAATTAGAAAAGGAAACAAGCTACCTCCACTGCTAAATACAAGACAGGGCAGGAAATAATTATGACAGAAGACAAAAGCAGTACAAGCAATTATTTTTACATTTAAACCAAAATACCCTGTTCCTAGATACTCTGGTAATTTCCTATTATAAATGTAGCCAAAAATACAATAGTGCAGTTCCCACCGGACAAGTGCTCCCTGAGAGAAGGCAAAAGCCTTCTTCATAATATGATAGGTACAGACCAGACAACTATTTCCATATCATTTGTTGGGATACCATTCACTGTTTTCTACGGATATGAAACTTTTAAATCGTTAGCATCTATTTATTTCTATCCAGACTTCAGTTTGCTCTGCTCATAAAACAGACTGGTTTATTGGCATCTGTAAGATCTTAAATTTATTAAAGGATAAATCTATGGTAAATTCAAATGCTAACTCAATTAGGGTGTTTACATGGGGTCTTTGCACAATGTTTATGAGATGAAGTTTGAAGTGCAACCCAGACATGTTCTGTTTCTGTTTTGTACCACAAAGATTGCAGTGAAGCTAGGAAACATACTTCAGTGAGTCACATCTTGGAAAAGAGAAAGATAAATGGCTAAAAATGCAATAATGGTAGGATATTTGGAAATAAACACTAACTGAGCTAGTAGACTTTTATGTAGTCCTTCTCACAATCACTTCTGGTCCACATTCAGGATGTTTCTTCCACTACCCAACTTAAAAAAAAAAAAAGGGGAAGACAATCACTTCTCTTGATTACATTACATCCATAAGAAAGGCAAAAAGCAACTGAAGTAAGTTGTGTTGCTGTTCTGTATTCAGCTGAGTAAGGCCATAGAGGTTGAGACTCCAGGTATTAGCCATTTCAGTGTCTAGCTTATCAATAGCCCTCAAAGGTTAACTTCATTTCTGATCTCAGCGTTCCTTGCAAACATAATGAACCAGTGTTTTTAGTCTTGCAAGACATGTAGCTTTTAGCAGATTCCTCTGTTATGAAGCTGGAATTGATAGGGTCTAATTTCCCACAGCATGGTCATGCAAAAGTACTCACAGTAGCAGAAGTGGAGAGGAGAAGCACAAACAATTCCACTGATATCATTATATGTCTACGGTGGTTTTTTTTGCATAGAGGTAATCTTTACACATGTACACATAAACACCAAAAGAAAAAGGAGGAAAGGTTGCAGTAAGTCATGAAATACAACTAATTTGTCAAGGCCCTTGATTGGTTTGAAGTCTTTCCCTTGCAATTCCAACTTTTCACTTTACTTCTACTTTTTGGCCAGGATAAGAATGGCGTAGGAAGTCACAGTCCAGTGCCTCTGTAAAGCAGAGGAGTAGGTCAGGTCCTACAAGTAACTTTCTGGCAGTGTTTGGCTTCAAGTGCCTCTTATCACCCTAAATACATTCCCACAGTTGGAAGATTTTGAGTTAGGCCTACACCTTTTGTCACAAGAAACACTGCCTTACTCATCTCCTCTACCTCAAAGCAGGGCTTTCCTACATTGTAGAGGTTGAATCATAAACAGAACCAAACTCTTTACCTTAAGCAACCTTTTTTAAAATGTATTACTAGAACAGCTGCTTGCTGCACCCACTGCATTTCCAAGTCACCTTTTCAAAGTCACTAGGAATTTATTTTGAAGCAGAAGCAAAGGGGAAAATATCCAACAAGTCATCTGATTTATTGCAGTAACCCTCATATACATGCAGTGTTAAAGTGATCATAAGGTTGGCTGTAGAAATGCTATGTAATTCAGTTCAGTGGAAAGGTTTAAAGGATTAAGTGATCCACATATGCTTTTGTAATTACATCAATATGTTAAAAACTCCAGTTTTTTTTAAAAGTGCTAAATCACTGTATAGTACATGCAAGCTAAACCAAGAGCTTACTTTGGAGAGAAAAGTTGAAAAGATATATCTACCGAGTTAGATAGCAAAAGTTTTGGCAGCTCTGAAGGTCTGGAATGTGTCTACATGTAGGTGTGATTCAAACCAGTATACACATATTTCCAACAGCAAGATCTGTAATTCCTCACCATCCTACCAAAAACGCTAAAGGATTCTGATAGTTCAAATACTACCTGGGCTGAGCCTGTGCGTTCACTGGTGCCAGATACCACTCCTAATGTTTGTAGTCTTCTACATGGATAGCAGGACTTAGTATCCAAGAAGCAGGACTGCTGTTGTAGACAGGGTTATTCGTGAGAAGAACTG
Source organism: Lophotriccus pileatus (assembly GCA_035583135.1). NCBI lineage: Eukaryota > Metazoa > Chordata > Aves > Passeriformes > Tyrannidae > Lophotriccus > Lophotriccus pileatus. The sequence continues at coordinate 19,973,414 of JAWWES010000001.1, forward strand.
CATGCAGGGCTTACCTTTCTTTTCATTGTTTTGTTTGTATGGTTTGGTTTTTTTAGTGCTTGGGTTTTTGGTTTTGGTTTTTTGTTCAGTTGGTTGATTGGTTTGGAGTTTTTTTGTTTTGTTTGTTTGTTTTTCTAAAAATCAATGTTTATCTCAGCATGATGTTTCCTGGTCTATCCATCTATTTCTTCCCCTCCCCTGAATAACTTTTGAGATCATTGAGAAATTTGAAACTCATCCTGAAAGAAATCTAAAAGAAAATTATATCCTTGCATAAGTTCCTGAAAATCAGTGGGCAAGCAGTGGGTAGAGACACAATTTGGCATCTTCACAGAAGGAAAGGCAGACAAGATTCATCTGTTAGTCATTCAGTTTAGCCTCAGGAAAGTAAAGAATGCAAATACAGAAGAAATCAAAATTCATTGGTTTTGCTGCTCACACAACAACTTGGAAAATCCAGTTGGGTGATACAGTAAAGAAACCATTTGGGATACAATCCTGCTTCCTCATTATTGACTGAGGTAGGAAGGCAACCTCAGTGGAAATACAATGAAACAATACAGTTTAGTAACTTGCTCTCGTATTCCTTTCTGACACCACATCTTCCAACCATCAGTCTGTGGTTGGGTTCTTTTGTGTGGTGTTTGTTTGTTTTAAAGTGTCACAGGACAGTTGCGCGTTCCAGAATAATGGATTGTTCTTTAGGGAAAATTTGCTTTATGAGACTATTCCTCAAGGACCCAGTTTAGACTAATGATACTAAAGAGCAATGATAAACACATAATTCAGTTTCAAGAAGCATTCTGCTCCAGGGTGATCCACATGGCAAAAAAGAAGGAGGGGGGGGAAAAAAAAAAGAATGACCTACAACATTTTTCACTGGCTTAACTTGTCATGTAAAATCCTGCTAGGATTCTCTTGTATGCTAACTTAAACTACAGCTGCTGGGGTGACATCCAAAAGTAACTTCCATTAACAAAGGAGATATTTTCCTAGTTAAGCTGCAGACTGAGCAAAGGAGTGATAGGGATAGGCTGGTCTTAAGGGAAAACAACTCTAGGAATAATCCATTTTAAAAGAGCAGACAGGAATAGAAGTTTATACTGCATTTGAAACTACCTTTTGCTAACATCGACTCACAAACTGGATTCAGTTTTTAGCCACATGGATGTTACACTGGGTTTGAGCATGACGGAATTCGTAAACTTCAGTCCACTGTTAACCTACTTCTGACTCAGCTTTCATGTTCCCTTGAATAAAAAGATAGAATGACCTACAGCAGTTTGTGGGGAAAGGAGAGGTGTTCAAAGCTATTAAGGGGATCTGAATGTCAACTATTCTAAATCAGGTCGGGGGAGAAAAAAACCAACTCATTCAGGGAGACAGACTCACCAGGGTAGCTGAATGAAATGAAAAATAAAATTAAAAAAAAAAAGGAAATTGGCTGCCACATTAAGAATACCACTGAACATGGCATGGCCAAAATATACACCAGGCTGTTCTTATTATGCTGAAATAGCCACATTCCTGTCTAGTTTCCCTTCCTAAGTACTGTCTTCATCCATCATCCTGCCTCAGTGGCATATGTGCCCCACTGACTTTGTTAGGAGAACCAGTAATTATTCAGGTCCTCTTAATTAGTGATTCTTCTGCAGTGTACATAGTAGCACCTGATTCTTCCACTGCTTACTCACCTTCAGCAATGAGATTCAGATAGTTTTTCACATGCAAATTCCTTCAAATATTGTCCCCATCCTCACCATGGCAAATGAGGGACACACATTGCCTGGATACAAGTCCAGTGTTAAGATAAACACAGAATTTGTGTTTATCAGGAGAACAGCCTGATATTTTGCCTTTTTTAAAACACAATGAGTTCCTTTCCACTGCTCATTTGGTTTTCCTCATGCAAAACCTGCCATTTAGTAAAACATTCTGATCTGGAAGACAATTTAAAGCACTTCAGATTTATAATGAACCAGATGACAGAAAAAGAGAGCAACCATCATTCTGGGTGACACATATCTCACAGAAAGGAAAATAGATGCCACTGTCCAGCAAGGGGACTAGGTATTTAAATTTGCTTGAAAGAACAGCTGAAGGAATAGCTGGAATTGTCACACTGTTTAAAAAAAAAAAAAAAAAAAAAAGCCTTGCCAGAAAAGTGCTGTATACATGGTAGAAACCTGAAAGTTTATCATGCAGTCTACTATATTTACTACTATTGAAATACCAGATTCTATGTTTTAGGGGTTTTATCCAGTTTTGCTCATAGTCTTAGGGATCAAGCAAAATGACTTAGTAACAGAACATCTTATAAAATAGTAAAACACCCTTTAAAATGTTAAAGTCTACAAATTTGGAAATAAACAGATAATCACCAGACTGCAGGAAAAGAGAGAACTGGTTTTCAGCTTGTCATAAGCAGTATTGCCCCTTATAGCACTACATACCCTTTCTTTTAACACAGCATCAGTGTCCTGTCTGTCTTACCTTTGCGGCTTAGAATCTTATCTACATCCATTGCAGACATATTTCAAGCTTTGCAATTTTCAAATATTTGTATTAAGTTCTTATGCTTTTACTAAAATGTGAAAACATCCACATAGGACCCAGTTTACCACTTTGCCTTCAGATAACACTCCTTACTTAAAAATTGAGGTTTGCTTAAGATGAATTGAGTCAGATATAGACACCATTCACAATATCCACAAGTGCTTTCCCACTGGAGATCAGTCAGAATGAAAAACAGAAACAGAAACTGTGCTCTGTAACCTAATTCTTTAAAACCAGAGACATCATAATTATGAATGCTTAATTTTTCATCAGAGTATATGTTGCTATCAAACTCAAAATGATAAAAGAAAGGAGGCAGGTAGCAACAAATCAAGGCATTTCAAGAGTCTTGGTGCAACATGGCTCTTCATGTTTTGTAAATCCCCCTCTACAGTCCAGAAAAACAAGGGAAAAACCAGGTAGATTACTCTGCCTACAGGATGGTAAAAGACACCCCCTCAGAGTAGGAACACAGATTTCTTTTCCTCCCAACCCTGGGAAGAGACATATGTAGCAAGCAACCACAAAAGATTTAGCTCCTTGTGCTCCATCTTCTACAGTCACCTGCTGAGGTAGCACAGGTAATGTTTGTGAAGTTGATATGCATTAAAATTTATAAAGCTGTTGATAATTTTCAAAGGTAATTTTCGAACCTCTTCAAAAACTACTGCATTTGAGTTACATTTAATTCATATTTTTGGGGGTTATTTCAAGCCTTCCTGAAATATGAGGTTCACAGGCAGATTTACTAATTCATATGTTAAATTCTAATATGATCCCCCTCCATTTCAGGAGATGAGGAGCAAAGCGATAGCTTTGTAACATCTCTGCCTTCATTTTATTAACAGGTACAGGATGTGGGAAGGTGTATGCATGTATGGTATAGAGAATTGTGAATCTGGTAAATTAATTCTGAAATTATTAAATGCTTATCCTACCTCTCCTTCTCCCCTCTACCGGCTGCCCCCCCAAAAAAACTCCCAAATCATAGCACTTTTTAGAGGCCTAAAGATACAGAAAATCAAGAGGTGTTAACTATCACCATTTTTAAAAACATAAAATAATTTCAGATAATTTCAAAAACATCTTTAAACTCAAGTAAATAAATTTAGGTTTTCATTCTCTTTTATTCATATAGACCGAAGTCACTAATAACTACAGAAATTCATAGGAACAGAAATACAGTATATATCTCCAAGTATTAAAAGAAAAACATTCTTCAGTTAGGGGGTTTTTACAAAGCATGCTATGGCAGAAAATGTTATCAACATGAATTTTAGAAACCATTTACATTCATGCACACTCATTATTACTTTTTCCCCAGAAGAATTACACTTACACAACAAATATAAACCCACTTCAAAAGCCTTACCATTCATTCTGGTTCAGAAACTCATACTTCCATTACAAAAATACAGCAGGAATCAAGAGCACTTACCACTTGGAAGAAGGAGGTGTAGCAAGCTGCAGCCAGCTCCAAAATGGCCCCTCTAGGGCTGTAGCTGCTTGGCTCTACCAATAATGAAGAGAAAGCCACAAAAGAAACACAGTGGGGAGAAAAAAGTTCTTGTTGCAGTCTTGCCAATTTTCAGATATGGTATTTTTCATTAAAAGCTAGATGTCCTCAAGAGAATATATGATTTTTGCATTTAGAAACAGAAAAGAAACAAAAACAAAGAACCCAGATCTTTTTGATTAAAACCTATTTACATAGAAACGCAAGCACAAAGTATCAAAACAATCCTCCTGCATCCAGCTTCTGAATCACTTTAACGAGAAGGAGATGGTAATAACCTGCCACAGAAATTCAGCTGTGGGAAGGGTTAAGTGAATCCAGGTGTACCTCATTGCCAAAGCTTTGGTTTGTGCTGAAGAAGTTAGCAAGTGTTTTCTATCACCACAATACTCTAAGTTTCTTCCTGCACCTTTGTTTTCTCATGGTCAGTTTTTGTTATTTATTCAGTATCAAGAACATTTTTCAGTGGTTTTCAAATGCTGTACACGTTCCAAGTCATTAAATACATTTAAAGCTAGTTAATAACTAAACAAACTTCTATAAGCTCCTGGAAAGTAGCTGAAAATTATCTCTTAGGACAAAATTGAGTGAAATTAGGCCTAATTCCATGCAGGAGTCAGGGCACTTGCACATAGAGAAGTGACTCGTAGGTCAGCTAGGAAATGAACTTGCAGTGCTTTGGCTACTTTGGGATACCTGCCCATACACAAGCACAGTAGTAAACATAAGCAGCTTTCTCTCTCAGTAAAAATAAGGCATTTTATTTTATTTTTTAGAAATGGGAGTAGATAAATAAATGTACTTGCATGGGCTCTGTGAAAAAAAAAAAAGAATAAAACATCAGGTTATCTTAGAAAATTTGTTCATTTGCCTGTTACAGAAGAAAATGAGGCTTAACTGCAACATGCAAACTTTTGACTGAAACTGTAACCCTGAAAACCACCGCAGAGCTGCCACCAAGCCTGGGAGGACCTGAACTTCAAAGATGTCTTACTTATAGAACTTTTTGCTGTGACAGGTAGAACATGAAAGAAAAACAATTTTATTAGGAGACTAGTGCTGCTTGAAGATTGCAGTTCAATGAAAATAAGAATTGAATAAAATAAGAGCCTGTGTCTCATGAAAGGCTCTTCCAAGGTTCTTACTCCCAATCTGTGACTTTGAGAGGATGTTCCTTTCATGTAACACAACTGAGACAATTTTGTAGGGAAACATTAAAAAAAATAATCAAACCTTGTCAGAGAAGAGATGCAAACTTTGAAATCTGACTGAAATAACATTTTGCAATAAACACTTTCCCATCCTTACACTCCTATTCTAAAACCATGCTTGAATCTTGGAAGTTATTCACATTTATATGAACTCTATGTTTCTCACATTGAACAATCCTGACCTCTGATGGCTTCAGACATAATCTGAAGTCAAGCTCTTCCTTCCACTTAGCCTCATTTCTTCTGTAATGACTGAACAGCAATTTTTTTTTTGCTTAATGCTATTCCATAAAACAGGTAATTCAGATCTGACCTTATAAAGCCTGACCCCTGTACATCCTACTTCTGGCACAGTTTGATTGGTGAAGAGCTGATCCCATGTGCTTATGGCTATTAATGATTTGCTTTAGGTTTCTGTGCAATCAGTGCAGGATTGATTTTTTTATTGATTTTTTTTTTTATGGTAGAGTTTTTTTTGTTGTTTTTTTAATGGTCAAGGTAGAGTAAGATGAAAAAGTCAAATGACTCTCATGCTGATCCCTAAACCAACCTTTATGGTTATGGTCCTGAAACAACAGTTACGGTCCTAAAACAACTTTTCCAAATCAGCAAGCTTAAGGGAAGTCCCTCCTTCTGCCATCAAAAATTAATTCATGCATGGAGAACTCATGTCCTCGTAAGTGAACTCATTCCTGACAGATAATTAGCACCTACAATCTCCTCTGAAGACAGACAGGATGCAAAAATACCCGCAAGGCAAGCTAGCCTTATCCACATATAATATGTTGATAAAGTATTACTGTTCTGGTCATCATCATAGATCATTAGTATAACCTAAACATTCACCCTAACATGTATGCATATGATAGAAATCCTGTAGCTCAGTGTTGTAATATCTAGTCCCTCACCCTAACAGAAAATACTGAGTGCTTGAACTAAGGTGCTTAAATCCATGCTTAGCCACAAAATGCTGAGCACAGCAATTTATTCTCCAAGTCTCTAGAAAGTTTTGAAGCTCAGAGCCTCTGAGAAGGTGCCAGGCTTTAGGCAATGACATTTGGAAAATGTTGGCCAAAGCTCCTTGGCCGAGCTCTACATATCTTTTTAAAGGACTTTGTAAGCATAAAGCAAACAAGCAATCATTGTGTGGGCTGAAGGCTTGAGATACACACAAAAGGAGCATTTTGATTAGAAGGATCTGGTATCAATCCAACATTAGCTTGAGGTTGCTGAGAGGAGTCCACCTGATGACTGATAAATGCAAAGGCACACAGAACTGAGGTTTCTTGTTTCTGTTTGTTATTTTTTAAACATCACAAGTTTTGTTTTCCTCATTCCATGGTTTAAATACCCAAAGTCCTTTATAACATATCTCAGGGCTCAAATAATGCTTTTCCCAGCATGACAGGCAGCACTGTGAATAATGGAAGAATTTTTAGAAGATTTGTTAGAAAGGCAAAAGGCCCAGACACTCTAACTGTACCCTATTTATATGATATTTGACCCTTTTTTTTCTCTTTTGTAGAAAATGCTTCTTTCCTTCTAAATTTTTTAGGCATCATTCCGGTAAAAGCAGAGACATCCCTTTAGCCATCACAGCTTTCACTGTTTAACTCCAGACAGTATTTTTCTGTTGGCTAATCTCCATGATTCATGACCACTTGCCACAATCTTGTTAACAGTGATAATAAAATTGATTGAATTTGTTAAAGACAGACTTATGTTTACAGAGTTCCTTAGCAATCTTTTATTTAGGTTGGTTTCAAATCTCAGACTGTAACTTATTTTTCATTTGAACAATCACTGATAATTTATAAAACTCATTTCAATTTTTGTTCTCTCAATCAGTTATTCAGTTTGTGGTCACATATTTGGCTACTTCAAATTCCACACACATCAGATGACTGGAACACACATTCAGAGAAGAGACTGACTTTGGATGTTTGGCTTTACAAATGCCCAACTGGAGAGTGAACAGGAAGACCAACCTTCACCAAGTACAGACACTTCTGGGAACAAGATTGCCTCATAGTGTCTCAAACTGAGGATTAGACACTTTTCAAAACTTAGGCATGTTATCATCATTTGTATCAGGTATAATAGTATAGTCACTGTTTCAAAAAAGGAAGGTGAGACATAAATGTTCACTGTTTTTAAAAAACAGATGCAATTTTCTGTGTGTGACAGCATCACTGATTGCTCTGGAAGTTACAGCACCCTAAATCCATCAATAAAATAAAAGACAGAAACCTTAATCAGACAAAATCCTTTTTTTGCTGCTGGTTTAAGATGGAAAAAAAAGCAATAGAAGAAATCTATACCATATGACCAAAATTATCTCTAAATGGAGTGTTTAAAAATGTTTCCATCAGGCATCAGCAGATGGGTCTTTAAATCAAAGCCAAGTATTACAATGGCATCTATTTTAAGTCTCGCATTCCAAGAGAGAAAATATAAGCCAGATAAGTTAGTCTGTGTTGACATGTAAAGTACATCACTCTCATTAGACGGGCTGTTGTGTATCTAAATGACCCATAAGATGCTCTGTGGCTCAACTGAATACCAGGGAACAGAAGCGTAAATGAATTTGGACACAGGTAATTCAATTGTAGTCATCGCACTTCAAATCTGACTGTATGTAAACTTCCACTAGACAGAAGGCACCTGGAAGTGCTCTGCTAAGAGGGCTTGATTCTTTGACAGCTTTGGATGACAGCCCACATAAACAGACAGGCAAGAAAGAGAGACATTGTCCTGCTTTTTTCACTACAGCATTGTTTTTATGATTGCCTCCAAAAGCCCAAGTTTACAATTAGACAACCCTTTCTACAAGCACAGCGTATAATTACATGCTTGGGGTTTTCCATATATACTTGATATTTTCAACACTTCAACTCACGCTGATTTTCTTTCAGCGTTTGTTCCTCATTCTCCCCTGAAAGCTCTAAAATTAAAATTTTTGCACACACACAAAATCTTCACTCCTTAGTTATTGTTTACATGTATGATATCATTTCCTTTTGTTGTTTATAAGCAAGAAGATTGTTCAGAAATGTCCTGGATTTGTGCAATCTAAGTGAACTGAAAAAAATAATTTAATCTTTATTTAAACAAAATAATGAGAAAATCAATGTCAAACTGATGATGATGTCAGTAGTAATGACAGTAACTGATTACCTTCAGTCTGCTTAACAATGCTGTTTACATTCTTCTTGCCTCTCCTTAAAATCAATTATTTCAAAACTCAAGGGATTTCGCTTATGCACATCTGCAAATTCAATGTCAGTTCCAGATTCGCATTTTGGTGGTGAATCAAGCTGGCCTCAGTTCATCCAGTAAGAGCCCAGTTTTTACCAGACAAACAAACTGAGGTGACTTAATACTTGTGGGGTTTAACTGACCTATTTACTTGCTTTCGCCATCCTTTTTTCACTTCTAATGAATCAAACATATAACTACACACTGCTGACAAATTGAAGATGATAGAACAGATGAGATAGATATTAACAATTTTAAACCAAGGACACGCAACTTAGTGCCCTAATGTCTGACAACACCAGCCCTTCAAAGGGGTGGCTTTCAATTTTTTTAGAGGACTGGGAAAGAGAACTGGGGTCTAAGGATTTTTTCTTTTTTTAATTTAGAATATATTAATGGGAAACAAGGTATGGTAAATTCAAAATTGCTGCACCTTCAAAATTATATGTCTCGGTAGCATACATATATCACTTAACGATACAGATCATCTATATGTGTTCTCTTTATATAAATGTTGGTAATGAAAGACTGATCAGCATATCAACAGATGAGGAATGTACTCAAATTCTTGGAAAAGAAAAAGCTGAGGCCTGTTTGCATCTATGCTAATCTGATAGGTATATGCAGTTTTTTAACTACACTATAAACATGAAGTTTGAGTTCGCTTTTTAGTACAGAATTGAACGCTACCAAAAAAAAAAACCCAAAATTTGTTACTTAGTGTCTAGTTGTGACCTAAGCCACCTTATGAAATGACACGAATTGGACTTCTTCCACCACCTGTGTGGGAATGAAATTGGGCTGCTAATATCTCTGTGCAAAGAGATACTTGCCTCTACACAGAGCTAAGCCACAAGTCATGACACCTAAAGACTGCCACTGCCAGTGGCTTGCTGGGAACCTTCAGGCAAATGTTTCTTTCCGTTTTCCCTTGTTTTCCTAGCTCTAAAATGGTGGGAACAAAACTGAGTCATACTCACCCTAGAAATTCTTGTGGCTGTAAGTGATCAGCTCTAAGCATCATTACTACAAAATTAGGTGTGTTAGGTACTTCATTTTGTTGAGAACAGAGACATCATTTCATTTTCTCCAGTTGTGGTACCTCAGCATGCTCACAAATGAAGCAATACCCACTTCCAGTTGTTTTTAAACTGCAACTGAAAACCAGCAGTCTGACCTTCAATTGCTGTTTTCAGCGGGCTGTTTACACCTTTGCATACATTTGTGGTTGTACTATTGGATCACAGGCTTTTCCACCGAGTGGGAATGAGATTGGGCTGCATGTATCAGCAGTATCAGCTCGCTGCTAAGCAACAACAAGGCATGAGACCTAAAGACAGACCTTGTGCCTCTTGCTCACACTGACCTTGTACTGATCACTACCCAAGTTCTTTCACTGAGGCACTGAGATTAATTAATAATCAGAGAATTGCTCAGGCTGAGAGAAGTGACAGCATCCATGCATAGGCTACTAACTTGGGCCAAGTAGGGATAATCTCCTCATGTCACTTTCTAATAGTTTTCTGCTGTACAGAGAGACTTAAAATGTTGTAGAATGCTTTCCTGGTCATGTAGAGCACAGAGCTTTCTGCTGATATAGTTTGTTTCAGTGAAAAAAAGTTAGAGGACTAGTTCAAACTGAATCGCAAGCATTTCTGCTGAGAAAGCAACAGTGTCTCAGAGCCACTGAACAATGAGGTCTGCTTTGAAGAGCTAATGCAAGTTTATTTGCTCTGCAACAGAGCAAACCTTCAGTTCTGATTTTTTTTAAACATTCTTTCAATAGTTTAGCCTGGGTTTTGCACAACCTTTACAGAATTAAGCACTCTACCAGACTGCTGCCAACATGGGTTGCTTAATTCCTCAGTAAAGGGGGAGTTTTGTTATTTAAATAAAGTAGCTACTGTAGTAGATTTGCAGATATGTTAAGAGTATTACAGGATCTAGAGGTAGATTTAGGAAGAAAATACTATAAAGCAGGAAAATATTAAACAGAGTACTTGTTGAAACTTAAAAGACATTATGACATGTGATGTGATTGCATCAGATACAAGCAGGTGGAACTGTGTTACGTGTATATGCAATGTAATGCATTTTGCAAAGTGACATTTGATTATACTTACATTTTCCTTTAAAACACAATCACCTTTTAAGTCTACCACCACCAATCACATTAGAGGAAGAAAACAGGAGCCACAGGGTTCTTCTGTCCCATTTTGTGGACTGCAAACCACCATATTATGCTCTCCTAAGCACCAGTTACGCACCACTTTTTCTCTGAAATTGGACTGGTGAATTCATCTGCCATACCTTCACTGTGACAAGACAGCAGCTGCTGCATTTACAGAGGAATCAAAGCAACACAGACTTCAGCCTAGTGCCTTCACTGTGGAGATGGGATCACTTCACAGTAATCATTCTGGAAGAAATTTTCAGAGTCAACTCAGTTTCCATTTATCACATGAACAAAAGCTTTCATTCTGCTTTCATCATCAACATGGAAGTACCTTATAAATGCTATGGTGTTGCCTGGTCACTGTGAGTTCCTTCAAATCCAGGATTTTAGTACAAGTAAGCAGATACAGTAGTTTGTCCAGCACCTCTCCATCTTCAAGCAGAAAGACAAGAGAGAATCCAAAGACCACAGTCATGCACAGAAGGTATTGACAGTTTTAACTGAGTCCTGAAGAACCAGGAGGGGAACTCCTTGCTGCTGACCCTTCTGCAGGAAGGGAGTTGCCTGACTGTTCCACCTGACCCTTTCAGGCTCGTATTGTCATGTGTAGAAAGTTGTATTTTTCTAGTGTGTAAGTTACAGCACAGTGGCCTGTAGTACATTAAAGCAGTTTGGCTGCCTGTTGCTACAGGTGGATGGCTGACTGTGTACAGTTTGAAATAAGGTATCAGGCTCTTGTCCAGGCTTTGCATGAAAACCTCACATGTCTGTGTGTTGGGCCATTGATAGATACACTGGAAACACACAACCAGTCTAAACTTTTTCAGCTTGCAAAAGTTCATCTGTCAGAGTAGGCTCTTGAGCAAGCAGCCTGGGATTTTAGTGGAAAAAATTACTTCAACAGAAACATTCTCCCAGCACACTCAAAAACCTGCATGCAAATTTGCTCCCTTTAAAGAACAAACACGGGTGTTTTAACAGACTCAGCTGCAGAGGTTTTATTGGCAGGTTATTAAAGCTTCAATTTTTAAAATTTAATTTCAAGAAAAAATTTAGACACTGACAGGAGAGTGATAATACTAAAATATAGAGGAAAAAGAGATACTTGGCAAAATACATGAGCAAAAAATAGAACTGGTTCTCCTCAGAGCCTGTTTTGCATAAGTTATTTCTGATCTCCATCAAAGCTCATGGATTTGCAAAAATTTAAAGAGGAGTCAGTCAATTTATTTGCTGCATAAAGTGAATGCACAGGAATTCTTTCTACTCCCCAGACTCTTGGACAATCTTTTGCCACTAGAAATTACAAACCATCTAAGCACTGAAAAGTGCTTTTCGCCACCCACCAGTATCGTTGAATGGTCTGGTTTATGGCTTTTATTTGGGATGATATCAAACTCTGGAATCAATTTTTAATGTAATGTGTGATCTCTCTTTTTTTCTCTAGTAGGTATTTATTATGCTAATTATATTCCTTTGGTCTCTCAGCATCCCCATTATTTGACACTGTGTATAAAAATTTCATGAACTACCCAGAACCCTGTAGATACACGTAATTATCTGGCATGTTTGAATTCAATGGCAAAACTTCCCTTCCCTTCAGCAAGGATCAGATTTTGCCTCTGCCCCTGTAATGTGTCTGCCAACTGTCAGCAGGTGCCTTTCTTTGCTACATGTTCCAAATAACAGCATTTGCCTTATTATCCAGCATATTAAAACTGTATTTTCTGCTGGCTCACACTGAGCTTTCAGACCAAGGTGGAGGTTGTGACATCTGCCCAATGAGATTGCATACTGCTGAAATGAAATTCCAGATCTGTTCCAGACTCTAGTCCAACTCTCTGTTCCTCAGTGATTTTGGAGCTAACAGAATCGTAAATTGAAGGTGATTTGCATTCTATATTGCCAAAGAGTTGCACTAAAGCCTTAAGATGGTCGGACCTTCCAAAGCACCCTGCCAATTAGAACAATTGTTTATGCCATTGATCTTCTTACTTGATGGACTTTCTGTGTTGCATCCAGTAGGTTTCTATGCTGGCATGTTGCAAACCTGTGAGTAAATCATCTGGGTATAGAAAAAATAACATTAACAAATAACTTGGATCCCTAGTGCAGCTTTCAATCCAAGAGCTTTAAATAACTACACATGTTAATTAAGCATTTCCAGCTTCCACTGAGGTAGGTAAATGTTAATATAATCATTTTACGGATGGAAAGACATTAGCACAGAGCTGTCAAATGACTTGGCTGCTGGCTGCTGTGACTTCCGTAGAAGGTGAATCCCACACCTAAAGAGAGTGTTTTTCATGTGCTCTTAAGCAGACAAGGTCAGATGAAGATAAGCTGACAACACGTCTCGGTATGTTCTGCCCCATTTTCCCCTATATTTTTTTCAGTCTCAGAATAGGATTTACCATGTCAGTGATATATGGCTTCTTAAAATCCTCACATTTCAATCCTCTGTCAGAGACATTTATGTTCAATGAACTGATGAACTCTGCAAGAGCTCATACATCTAATTAATGAAGATTTCATCTCTGGGGAAAAAGCAACACCCAGGGATATCTTTCTGTCTTTCTTTGAATAAGTGCTCATTTTAGAAAAATGAAATATTCATTTTCTCTTGTCATTTTTGGGAGTCAGAGCATATCTAACTTTCCCCTTCCTTTGTCAGTGTCATCCCATTATACATTCTATAATTCTATGATCCCCATCTCCCTATGACTTGGACACCAGTAAAAGTGTTCACGTCTGTTAAATTCTCCATAGTTTAAGCCACAAAAACAGAAGACAGATTTATTTTCTACCACATGTAACACATAAATTATCTACAGTAAGGGCAGATCCATCTTGGAAGTTACAATTGTATAGATCACTTTGACTGTGGTGTCACTCTAATGTCATCTGGAAGAAAGGTGGAACTTACTTATAAAATGGTTTTATAACTGATGTAGCATATGACTTCAAATTATTTCAGATTAAAATACCAGGGACTTAAAAAAAAAAGAGGGGTTAACTGCTGGAGTTGTTCTCCCATATGCATGCAAATCTGATTTTGGTACTAGTTGTAGTGTGAACTCTAGAACAGAGAAGTTATATTGCCACATTCAGATGGCTACACTATGCAGAACAGTTTAGATTTAGCCAATCCATCCCAAACTATCATTCTTGCTAACTCCAGAAAAGACTGACATTAGACTCAAGTCTACATTCACAACAAAGTGAAATTAAATAAACATCATTATGAACTTGTTCTTAATTAATTTTAAGTGATACATCTGTTTAATACTTGAGAAGATTACTTCCTTTCTGCTGGCCAGAATGTTTGTCAGCATCTTACAATCCATCGTTATTCAGGATCTGTACTTTCTACACATATTCTTAATTTCAGAAGTGTTAGAATTATGATTAGAAACATTCAATCACCAAAACCTTTCTGTTCAACTCAGAAGAAGTGTCTTTCTTTAGAATTAGCTTTCGAGCTTTCGTAAATCCCTTTATTCTTTATAAAATGGTCTCAGGAATTCATCAAAGCCCGGACTTCTATGGCTTTTTATAGCTGAAATATTTACAGAATGTCTGCTTAGTTATATTTCCATCCAAATGTTCTTTCTGTTCCTAAACTGTCTGTAGGACTTCAGCTAAGCGAAAGTACTTATTTATTTTGTGGTGCTTGGGTTGTTGCTTATTGTATAAACCTGAGAATATTTTTAAATGCCCCACATGGCAGGGTGATTGGAACGAGATGATATTTAAGGTCCCTTCCAAGCCAGGCTATTCTATTAGTTAATGTTCTCATTTTTACCAGCCCATCTTATTAACTAAATATATTCAATGGCATTTGAAATGTTTGTTTCATGACTCATGCATGAGCACCATTTCTGACGTGTCACACACCTCACTGTACAGCTGCTGTCTCTTTAAAGCCTTTAATTTGCATAGCAGTACAGCGGGGAGTCTAGTACAGTCACATGTATAAATACCACCCATATAATCACATCAAGTGATGAAATTTTGCAGCAGAAATTCCAAGGACGGTAGAAACACAGCATGTACTCTAGCTTTTAATTAGCTAACTACATTCATAAGGTAAAAATAATTCAGCGCTTGGCAAAGTGGGAGCTATGCTTTTTGAGGTTAGGGAGTCAAGGGGCAGGGGAACATGAGATCACAGGACATATCCCAAGTGCAACACAGTTCAAGAGCCATAATTCCTTCAAACACACAAGCAGTGTTTGTGCTGCTGGTCCTGGATAAGCTCCATATTCCTGTAGAAAAGAAGGCTGACCCACTAAGGGACTATCCTGGGACAGGGGATACCTCCTTCCTGTGCCCTGCATTTCTTAGACATCTCCTGACCAACCTTGGGAAGAGGACTTAGCCTCATTCCAGACACAAAATGGGAGCAGTACCTCTTCCCTACCTCACAAGGTACCGTGAAGATAAATATGTGAATATTTAGGTACTACTGTAATGATGACCAAATAAGCCACTGGCATGAGCTTATTGGGTACTATATTAGCATAGAGAGGAATTCTCCTGCTTGCCTGTAATGGGAAACTCCTAAAATCTTGCCTTAAAAGGAACAGACAACAAACAGCCTGAATCCCCAAGTGGAATGAAGAGGAGGTCATACTTTACAGTCCACGTAGGCATTTTACTTCCAAGGGTAGCATTTTGACCATATTCTCAGAACTCTTTTCTCTGTAAACCTGAAAGCATTTTACTCTGTGATGAAACATACAAAATAACATTTTACCTTTTTGATTAATAATAGCAGACCAGGTTCCTTTACATTTCCTCATCCCAATCCGAGCATAAAGCGTGTCTGTTTGAGTAGGTTTAATTGATTTGATTTTACTTAAGAGAAAAAGTATGTCGAGAAAGAAAACCATCCACAGTTTCCTGCAACTGGTATTTTACTCTCTGCTGAGGGGATTTCCACCAGTTTAATGTAAGCCCCTGATCCAGCAAAGAAACTAATCATGTACATAATTCAATGTATAACACTTGCTCTCAAGAAAAAATGAGATGCATGTTTAATTACTTCGTCAATTTAGTGCTCTGGAGACAAAGAGAAAAGTTTCACCTTTTCTTATGATGTTAGATTTTATAATGCTAATGTAGAAACTGTTTTTTAATTTCATCTCCTTTAAGCTTTTCCCATTTGCCAAAAATCAAAAAGCATAATGTCTAATATTCAGTTATCTGGATATCAGTAACGAAAGACAGAATTTACCTCTGTTTGCTTCTGCCCATAACTCAGCATGCAGAGTACAGTCAAGGTTGTGCTCTGCTCTGATATATTTCATCTTGATTATAATTAAGGTGTTTAGAAAAATTCCTTCAAATATACCATCCAGAATTTAGCATAGTCCTTATGGCTGTCATTTAACTTTTAAAGGTAAATTACACAAAAGAATGTGGTATGGATCAGGAAGTTCAGCCAAACAAATGAACAAAGCAGCAACAATTGCCTGGTGCCTATCAGAGTAAGGAACACTAACTCTACCTGTTGTAAATAGAGCAAAGGGATCATTGCATGCTATATTAGCAACCTATGTGTTCTGACTTTTTATTAGATTATATAAAAAAAATGTGCACTTCATTTTTCCTTATGGGACTAAGCTGATAAAAATTCTTGGATGGATAAAGAATTGGTTTATTGAGATTGGCAGCTGTAAGGAACTGGAAAGTTTACTTTTCTCTGCTTTTTTTTGCCTTTTTTTTTTTTTTTTCAAAGGGGCATGTATAAATAACCTGACTAAAATGACACCATATTCTCTATACCTACTCTTGCCTTTTACAGGTACCTCTCCCAGAAATAGCTAATCTTGGCTGCACTAGCATATCTTTCTATGTATTAGTTAGAATCAGGAAAAATTTCAAGACCGGAGTTCAGTAGTCTTAACAGAGTTTAGATTTCATCATAAATTTGAAATTCTGTCCAAGATTCTGGTGTAGAAATATATCAGAGAGAAACATCCAGTGATACATAACTCTTTCCTGGAGGCCTGGCAATATTTCTGTCTGGACCAATAATACCTCTCTATAATCTTCTTGGCCCTCAGAGGCCTGTTCTTTAATTGCTGTTCAGTGTGCTCCAACAAACCTTTGCTGGGAAGGTGGTTTTGTAGGAATTGCTTTGCCTGAAAATCTTGAGAAGCTTATCCCAGTTATAAATCACATTAACAAGAAACACATCTTGTGATAGTTCCAGTGTCACTAAAGAAATGTGTTTATGTTTATGTGTTTATGTTTACCTTAAGGCATGTATCTCACACATTGCCTGGCAAGCAAAAACTAAATTACTTAGTTTTCATGGACTAAACAAAGTGCAACAGCTATACCTATTTGCAAACAAGTTGCAATCACACCCTAACAGCCTCCAATAGCCTAATCATAAAGAATCAAGTTACTGATGTTTGATGGATTATAGGAAATTTGTTTTATATCTATAGAACAAATCCAAAGTATTGCATAAGCTAAGAAGGTAGAAAAATTTCTCAGGCATGATCAGGCAAATTAAAAATGGAGGAAAAGGAGAACTTGCTGTTATTGGCTTAAGGGAATACCTTTAAAGCTAGATATTGAAAGCATTGTGCTGGTTCTTAATTACTCAGAATTGTATTTCTCTGAATAAAGTTCATGGGAATTGTCTGGTTAAGACCACCCACTTAGTTCTTAAATTTTCATCCTTTATCCATAAATAGTCTGTTCACTTTCCATGTTTGATCTCTCCTGCACAGCATGAAAAAGTTGCATAAAACCAGCCCAGCCTATCATGGTATGCACTGCAAACAGCTACTTTTGTCATCATATGAGGAAAAGACAGATTTCAATGGGGAGTGGGTAGGAACAGAGCCCTTTACTAGGTGCCTAAAGAACAACCAAGCGTCATTAAGCAGAGCTTATACTTATCTACCTAATTCACTCTCACGATGAGAAACACAGCACAGCTTCAGTCCTATTGAGTAATTACACAGAGTTTACAGCCCAAATACAATTACATTGAAGTGATCACAGTTAGTGAAATACATGTCTCCATACGGATGCTTAGGTCCTTCCCTGGTATTTTGCTGGACTGGAGCCTGGCAGGCTGAAGTGTCTTCCATATTGAAGTGTTCCTTGTGGAGCCAGGGAAGCTGAAAACTCTCACAGTGTATAGACCTCCCTCAAGGTGCCTTGAGGGACCTCGGGGACCAAAAAAACATCCTTTCCTAAAACTTGAGGTGCTGCCAAGCTAATGAAGGATGCTTACTGTCTTGCTGACTTGAGCTCTTTGTTGGATACTGGGCCAAGACTACGGAATGAAAAAAGAGAATACTCAGGTCCTAGGAAAAAGAATACCTAGTTCACCAAACAGTGAGCTGAATTTTAGATTATATTACCTGATGACATCAGATGGAGTGAGTAATGTTTCTTCTTAAGTCTAATAATGAGTGGTAACCTACTGAGAGTGCTCCCCAGTGTGATCAATCCCAATTAGTGTCCTCTACCTAGGAAACAAGATTATGCTTCGTATCCAGACTAAGTCAGCCACATGTACTGAAATAGTAAATTACCTGTAAAGGCAGTCAGAAGGATTATTTTCAAAGACAAAATATACAAGATTTTTTAAGCAGCAAAGAAATCTGATAAAGCTAAGGAGAGTATTATCTGAATGATTCTGAATTTACTATGCTGGAAAAAATAAAACAGGCAAGAGGATGTCATGACATCCCTCCCTTCTGTTTTTAATCTAAGTCACTGGTAAAGACTTGGCACACCATTTCTGAAGTAACTGTGACAAACTCAATTTTTTAAAATTTTTTTCTGTGTGTGTGAAGGAGCATAAAAATGCTTTTACCTCAGTGTTGCTCAAAGTTCTGGTTATGATTCAAACATCTCAAAATATTGAGAATAATTGCAACATTGTGTGCTGCCAACATCTGCAGTACAAAACTGCATTTTTCTCACACTTTATTTAAAAAAGAACATTTTGCACCTCAATAGCTAGTTGTGGTTTTGGAGCATAAAGCACTAAGGGTTTTGATCTGTTCTGATTCCCACCCCTTCTGTCTCATTTTTCTCGTGGCTTAGAACAAAATATTAATGTGACTCATCTGTCATAAGTAATTTTCATATCCTCTGCCTTCTATTCTGGTGTGTGACCAGACGAAGGCTGTAGTTATGTAAAAGTATTTATGTATTTTGTATAACAGAGGATAGGAATCACAGGTACTTTAAGTAAAAAAGAGAACAATGTCAGAAGAAAAGAGTGAATTTTAAATGAAAGCAACTTATGTGTATTGCAATCAAATGTAATAAATACTTCAAAACATGCTATTTCAATTTACTACTTCGTAGTATCAAATATCACATCTGTCATCTCTGGAACGCTGGAAAAAGAAATAACAAATGCAAAAAAATTAAAGTAGAGTTTATGGACTGGCTTATCCAAAGTGAGTCCCAACTTTTGATACTATTTATTGACACTAATTTGATACTGAGCATTTAGGACTCTAATTATGCTTGGAGAGCTGGAATTTGAAATCCCAAATGTCAGTTCCAGGATGTTAATGTTTTCTGATACAGTTTAGGAAATCCTATGCAGCATGCTACTTTTAAAAGATGTAATTATCTGTATACATCCCCATGACTTTTCACCAAATCAGCCTTTTATCCCACAGTAGTACTCAAAAATTCACTAGAAAGCAGCACAATCAATCAGTACAGAAATTATTTTGCTATGGAGGCATTTCCAGCAAATGACTAGATTTCTCTTTTCTCCCTCAAACACCAGACTGAAATATTTTACTAAGTGGATCCAGTTCAATGCAAACCTCATTCCATGAAAGTCATTTGCATTTGGGCCGAATACTGAATCAGCAGGACTTCAGGATATGCTTAAAATAGAAGTTATATTTATGTGACTACTTAAATTAACCAGGGGTCATGCTGTTTCTGTGCTAAGAGAGAAAACACAGAGATTTTTGCTTTTCTGCTGATTTTTGTCTTTCTGCTTTTGTATTTCTGCACTTGAAAACAAAATGTTGTTTTCCACCCCCAGTTAATATCCGCAGGCAGGAACATGGAAGGTAGAGGAGAGTGTGTGCTATTTGAAAATAAGTCATACACAGAAAGTAAATTCTCTCCTTTCAGCTACAGCTTTGCACAAAGTAATTCTTAAAAGCAGAGCAATGAAATGAAACTCTACCAATTAGGAAATTCAATGCTTAAGTGTTCTCTGAGGAATGGTTTCTTTCATCCTTCTCTCTTTCATATTCCCTCCCTCTCTTCCTTCTCCAAGAAGCCTTCTTGAAAGTTATTTTCTCCATAACAAAACAGACTTCCTTGTGTTGCTTCATGTTGCTCAACTTCATGGCTTGTTGGGACTTCTCCAAATAGTCCATATGTACATATATATATATATATATATATATATATGTGTGTGTATATATATATATATATATATATATATATATAAAATAACAACACAGGGAAGACAGGGGTCATATCAGTAGTAAATTTTTCAGTAGTAAATCTTTCAAGAGATTATTTTTCTCTTGTTAAAAAAAAATTATTGCACCATTTTAGGTTTCGGTTCTGAAAGTAGTGAAGTGGAAAAATGCACATGAAGTGATTGGTCTCAGGACATGAAGAGTTGGAAAATAATAATATGAGATGAATTTTAAAGAGAACATCTCAAAGTGTCCAGGAGTTCCCCTCAGAAAAATCAGTGGGAGCCTGCTGAGTGATCTACTGGAGCCAGAATTTGTCTTTTTTATTGGTTACACTTGTAGCAGAACCAAACTCTCAGCCAAGGGAATGACTGGAGCACACAAGGCAGGCAGGGATAGCAGTCACAGTATGGGATAGGGAAAGACATGTGAGAAAGGTAGGGATTGAATGGACTCTGTGTGGGGGACAGGGCACTTTTTCTGAAGTTATTTCTTCTCCTTGTGACCCCTTCTTTTCCTTCCTTTCCCTTCTCCATCTTGGGAGGATACCCAAAGACCTTCCCTTTTACTTCCACTATCTCCATCATCACCATCTACACATTTTTCTGTTCTTTCTAGATTGTTAAGGAGGGGTCATACTGGTTTGGAGAGACAGGAACTTAGGGCAGGACCAGGACAGAAAAGCAGAATCCTACTATTTCTGGAGGTAGAAAGGGCAGATGTGATTGCTGCTGCTGTACTGGGGCCCTCTGGTACACACTGGCACTCCTTCACCCTCTCTCTAATCCTGCAAAGGCAGTAACAGCAGCATGGATGGTACAAACAGGAGGCAGGAATGAGCTGTTTGGCTGAAATGCCTAATCCCTCTCTCCTCAGTCACAGGCAAAGTAGCTTGCCATCCCCTTCAGTCTGGCAGCTCTCCATTTTGCTAACTATTCAAAGCTACTTCTGACTTTGTGACTTTCCCTCATTCGCACAAGAAGCTGAGCCAAAGCCCCGAACCTAAATACCTGCAAGTTGGAGAGAAGCTTGTATCCTGAGCTGAACTGTGGAGCAGAGGCATCTCTAAAATGCTGATAGGGTGTAGATGTGTTCTGAATTACTGACTCATTGTTTGAAAGAGAAGGCCTGTTTGGCAGGATAAACAATGAAAAGCTACTCTTCAAAAAACTAGGAAGCAAATGGCAATGAGGTTGTGCATAATACATTGGAAATTTCTGCTTTCCAGGCTTTAGAGTCCATGAATTGTAAATGATCCACAGCACTAGGACATTATCTGCTATTGGTTTCTGACGTGTTCACACATCTGCTAAACTGCACCACAAAGTGAACAGGCATCTGCTTGCAAGAGATGGAAAGAGTCAGGAGAAAAATTATCTCGGATTATCTACCGAAACAAAGGTGGATTGAAGGTCAGTTCTAAATCTGCTATTGCCAGAGAACTGAGCCAGCAATCATAAAGGGATTTTTTAAAATAAATTTGACACCAGAGGCCAGAAAGCTTTGTCATCATTAATCTAATCCACAATCTAAACCATAGGGGCTGGAAAGCAGACAATTACTTTCTGAAAGGGTTTTGGGCTTTGTAAGGAAGGCACCCACCTGGCTGCTCATGTGGCAGCTCTCAGAGCCCGTGCTGGGACTAGGTGAGCAGGTGGAGCCACCCGAAAGGGAGAAACAGGTTCCAGTCAGAGACTCAAGGCTCAAGGGCTGGGTGGCAACACTGTACCATGGAGGTACCCGGGCAGATGTTTGGAGATGTCCTTTCTGGCAGAAAATGCTTCCCTGTCTAGAAAATTCAAGCTTCTTTTGTGAAAATGTACTGGTTTTACAATAATTTAATTCATTCTTTTGTCAGAATTGAAAGCGAGAGACCTTACAGTAGCCCAGGTGTGGCATTCACATGAAACAGGGTAGTGGGCATGTTTCGAATGGGCTGGAATAAGTCTGAGGTAAAACAGTCAAGCTACCTGCAGGTTTCCCTCGTACACCTTCCTCTCCAAAATGCTTCCAACACACTGAGATTTGCAGTCTCATGGTGGCCAGGCCACCCAGGTCACAGCTGCCTGGGGCCCACTGGGACAGATGGCACTACTGAAGCTCAGCTGTACAGAGCTCAGGAGCCACTCCTCTTGAGTTTTCATTTTGCCCTGGCTGATAAAATGCTAAAAGTACATGGAGAGATACCTTTGGGTGTGTTTGGTTTTTTTGGAGCTACTCTGACTGCTGGGAAACCAGTGTCTCTGGACAGTGAAAACACAAGCTCTTCCTTGGACCAAATATCTCCATTTTCAACCACAAAGCAAATCAGCACACAAAAAGCATCACTGACTGGTTTTCTAGTATCCCGTGTCTCCAAGAGGGATGGATGCTGAGCAGCAAGTGGAATGTGTGGTCCAAAGCTGAGGACAGGAGCTGTGCAGGGAGGCACAGGGGCCTCCTGAACTCTGATCCAGCAAAGCACCGAAGCACGTGCTCACTCCAGTTGGAGCACAGTTCTCCAGAATTCACCATTCAGGACTGAACTCTAAATATCTCAATGGCAGCTGAACCCGCCAAAATCACAGAGACTCTTCTCAGTCATGTCAATGGGAATTGGGTCAGGCAAGGCACCCAAGACTTGGTAGCAGCTGTCTGAGAACAATTAGCCTAAAAAAGAGATATGCATATTTTATATTTATATAGGCCATTAGCACTTTCTGGGACTCCCCTCGTTAGTATCCTCACAGTATGAGTGCAGTAATGCTTGCGTTCTCTGGTAGTTCCAAGCACATCATATTAATCTAAGCCTCTTGGGAACTCGTGACTTTATTTGTGCATTGCATGAAAGGGTTTGCATGTGCATTTTCATGGGCGCAACACATGTGAAGAAATATGAGAATAGTTTTTCATCAGTACTTCAAACCAATAATTTTATACCTTGTAATCTGAAAAAGTTATGCAGTGTCTCTGCAGAAGGGTGGGAACAAGGCTCAAGGCACTTTTGAAATCCAAACCCATATTTTGATTTACAGCATAATTATCACAGGATCGCCAACAAAAACACCAAATGCTGGGATTTTCAGCCCATATTCAAACTGCTACATCAGTTTTCACAAGCATTGAGTAACTAAAAAGGCTACTCAAAGTCAGCGAGTTGCCAGGTTTTCATACTTCTGAACAGTAGATCTTGAATAAGTAGCCTGAATATGGAATTAAGACTATGTTAAACAACTGTGTTTGAAAATCTTGGCCAATATTTCTTAATATTTCTGGGGGGGGAAAAAAAAAAAAAGATAGCATGCTCATAAATTTCTTATAAGCTTTCTTTTCCCCCTAGGGACCAACTAAAAATCAACAAAGTAACAACGTCCCTAAGACAATCCGGAAATCTAGGTCTCTTAAAGTGAAAACCAACCTGCCCTTCTTCTGCCCTTTCCTGAAATCTAAATGTAAGTATATTCAGCTTTGAAATCCTAAACAAGATATATGTAATGCTAAAAGCAAAGTGCAAAGTTGAAAAACTCAAGCTGTCTTAAAGCTATCACCTACACAGGATTTCATCAGTTATTCAAGTGTTTGCTATATACCAGAGCTTTTGAATTTTGAGTGGAAAAGTATATGGTACATAAATTTTGGTGATCATTCTCAGCAGCACTTTTTTTCTTAGCTAAAGAAATCTACCCTTTCAGTCATTCTCCACTGTTTAATAGGAGGGAACATGTAATTTCGGCCTTTTGTGTTTATTTAAAGAATCTTGGTTTAAATCTACTTTTATTGTCAGAAAGAAGTAAGGACAGGTTTCATTAAAAAAGAAGCGTAAAAAAATATTATATCCTGGAAACAGAGTGAACCGTGCTATTGATGTGCTTTTGATATCCCAAATGTACACGTGTCCACTTCCATATGTATGCACATGTTAAAGTGAAGCAGCAGTAACATTCATTGGGAAATCCATACTTAATACAATGTTTAGTTTAGCTCAATAATGGGAAGAATATGTTAAACATCATTCTGAGTCTTAATGGAAAAGTTTCTGACAACTAGACATTAGCTCATACTGTCCACAGTCATCTTATGCCTATGACTATTGTTTGTTATCAAGTGTGACTTTTGGAAGAAAAAATGCATTATTGCATAACAAGCTGCATTGCAGTAGTGTCCTGCACTCTGTTTTGGTTTCTAGATAGCTAATTAAAAGAATCCACATGTTAAGAATTAATCATGTAAATTCCTCAGACTTTCTGGACATCTTTTAAGGAGGATGAATGCCACATTTGATAGTGTTTCCCTCTTGCAGAGAAATCGTACACAATTTGTCTGAAATGAAACCAGCAGAATCAGACAAACATGCCTCCACAAACACGCAGCAGTAGAGCATCAGCCCTGGCAGAGACCCCTCTCTGTGAACCCACTGGGGTGGGTACCCACTGGGGAGCACTGAACTACGAACTCACTGGGTTCACAGGCATTGGGGTGGACTGGTGCAGTGCCAGGATTTTAGGATCTCTGGCCACGTCTGCAGCTGGAGCTGTCCCTGGTAACCACTTCACCCAGCACCAGCTGCTGTGACCTACCCTATAGCGACCACTAGAAAAGTCTAACAAGAAAAAAACAAGGAAGAAAACAAAAGAGGAAAAAAATGCTCAAGGCTCCAGCCCATAAAATAGTGACAGAGAACAAACCACTTCTCAGCTAGTATTTACATTCTCCCAGAGCATCCGTAAAAAAAGTTTTAGAAAGTTTTAGAGCTCGTCCTCTTAAAAAAACATCCAACCAAGAACAGCAGTGGACTTTAATAACTCAGCTGCAAAGTTTCTGTAGAGTTGATAAACAGACTGTATAAGAACACTGCTCTTTTTATTAGTAGTTTCTTCAAACCTTCTGGTAAATATCTTCTGGTGTTATATAATAATACAGATCACTTTTTAAGAAGTGTCATGTGTTCAGTATTTTAGAGTCCCTTACCTACAACAGAAGTATGAGCTATTAAATGCAGTTGCTGGACAGAAAAAAGCAACAGTTAAGATAAGCATTACAAATTAGCAACTACTTCTCATGCATGGAAAATTGCTTTGAGAGAAACAAACACCATCCTCATCAATTCACAGATATCAAGGAACAGAGAATTAAGGAGGAAAAAAAACTTTTAAAAAGGTTTGAAAGATCTGGAAAATATTGATATTTCATTTTTTAAAAAACCTATTCCAGTGAATGGAGAAGAATTTCAGCAAAACACTCAGATCTGGACAGAAAGACCCCTCAAGTTAAAAGGAAACAAAGCCCTTTATCTATAGTAAAAATACAGAAAATTTTCAGACTTGAGCATCAACTGGCAGATAGACTTGAAAGGCATTTCGGTCGAGTAGAAGTCCTGAGCTGCTACCAAAATCAACAGTCTAATTGTCTCAGCTGAAACTGGGGCTTAGCTCTTGGGTTTCCTGTAACTGAATCTTGCCACAAACAGCTCTGCTAAGTTTTTCCTCTAATAAAATAAAATACAGCAAAATTAAGATAAATACAAGAGACAATGAGTACATCTTCACCCCAGTATAAGGAGGGCAGAAACACCAGAAAAAACGTCGTGAAGATATCAGAATAGTTCTTGTCAGTTCTAAATGGTTGATATGACAGTTCTTTAAAAACAAACAATCAAACATCTGAAAGTAATTGCTAGACTAAGGGATTTATTTTATTTAAGTATTAAAGTATTTTAAAAATGTACTCGGAATGTCTAGCTTGCTTCAAATTGCTTTGGTTTTCTACACAGTGTCATGGTAGTCACTACCCACCCAAATGTGGTATTTTAATAATATTTTTAAATTGAAAAACAACAATTGAAATGAAGAAAGCAAAACTATTCAGAAAGGTTACCAGAATGCACACTTTAACTTCAGACACTTTCTAACCTGATCAGAAAGCAGAAGGAAAAAACCAATATTGTGCTGAATTTAGAGGCACTGAGTCAGGTGATAAAATTATACAATTTTGTGTGGATTTACTGAGGTCATATCTCAAAATCCAAAGAAAACCTAAGTAACTAAAAGTAATGTTTCGATTTTTATAGTCTGATATTCTTTCTGTCTATCCTTTTTCCTGTTCAGCTGCCTTTTATGCCTTTTAGTGTATAAACTTCTTGAACGTAGTGATCTCCTGTGTCCTCAGTTTTCTCCTCATTTTCTTGTGCTTTCTTTTCCTCCATTGAATCCCTGTTTATCTGATAATAAAGATTAGTTAACTGGTCTGAATTTTCCCTCTCTCACTTGAAGAGCTGGAAATACTGGATGATTTTTAGTGGAACTTAAACCTCAAATTACATGAGTATTTATGGAAATGTTACCTTACATTTCCAGGACCATTTATTTTAAATAGGAGTCATTTGCTGGACTCCTTTAGTCACTCGTGAAAACCTAGCTTCAAATTCCTCTCAGCAGCTTTGGATGGGAGGAAATTAAAGGAGAATTACAAAAGAAAAATTCTTTCCAAACACAGCAGTGCTATTCAATAGCTTAGAAATTTACTTCTCTTTTCCTGTTGGTGAATGTGGTTTCTTTAACTAATCCAAGCATTATTGTGAATAAACCCAATGGTTGCTTTTGTCTGTGTTTTGAAGAAGAGGGGCTTGTTTAGGGCTTTAGTAGTGATAATTGACACATAAAGCTCTAGTACAGAAGAACACATAAAAAGAACAAGATGAACTTGCCTCCACAAATCATTAGAATTGGGAATATTCTATGGATAGCTCCTGCTTGCTATTAGTAACCATGATGAAAAGTTTATGATCCCAGGCTGTGCAAAGCAGAGATGTAAGGAACCTCTTGCTTGTTAAATTCTCTGTTTCCCTAGTCCCCTACTCCCTAGACAACCTCATGTGAAAAGAGACTTCAAGACAGTGAGCAGCAGATTTTTAGGTTGATAACAGGAAGTTCATGGAAGACTGGAGCAATGTGCTTCTCTGATTTGGGAAAAAGTTGTACAAAACAGTAAGTCTTTTCATGGGTTTTGTGTTACACATAAATCCTCCTGTTTATATGCTGAAGAAAATGCTTTATTAACAGGTAGCTCATTAACAGCAACATATAGAGCATATAGCTCTTATCATCATTTCACAAATGTTTTCCACACGTTTCCCATAGCTTTCACATTCAGGGGAAAGTAGCATTAAGTGAAAAATCTTCTTTCGAAAGCCTCATTGACATGATTTATCCATGTAATGATTCCTTGTGCACTCATTCAGTTTCTTTTGGAAACACCAATGTATTTTCCATGCAAGAGTCTCTCAGGAAATGTTGCATTTTAAGACAATTTTTTAGACTCTAAAGAGTTCAGACAGAACTCTATTAATACCTTTGCCTTGCAAAGTTCAATGAATGGTACCACAGCATGAAATGAAATTTGAAATACAGTCACAAGAATTGCCCAGCTAATAATGAGAGTTAAGCTAAAATATTTGTTATATAATTCAATCTAATATTTACTTTCAAAGGAGTTTTATGTAGTTGTTTGATTTATTTAAATAAGGCTGTCCTTTTTAATTGCAAAATTTATGCAAATAGTGACAAATATTACAGTTCATGGTAGTCTTATATGAATTTCACAGAATCACAGAATGATTAAGGTTGAAAGACACCTGAAGCTTATCTTGTCCAACCCCCTTGCTCAAGCAGGGACACCTACACTGGCTGCCCAGGACCATGTCCAGACAGCTTTTTATTTATCTCCCAGGATGGAGACTCCACAACCCATGTCAGTGCTTAGTCACCCGCACTCTTCTACCTCCTCTACTCATTCTCACAATTTCTACTCTATACATCTGAAATTTCCCCTGTACTTGTTCTCTGCAGCAGTCTGGCTCATGATTTATGAGGGCTGGATAAATATTGAAGCACAATGCTGAAATCGGGGATATTTCATTTAAGAAGGTGATGCGGTACTTTACTGAATGCATTTTTGGACCATTTACTCAATTGTTACTCGTGTATTCCTGATGTAAATGGGAGACGGTGTAAATGGAGTCAGCTGTGCAGTAGCATGGAGTCAGGACACAGGTTGGGAATATGAGCCATGCCAGCTGATGGCAAAGACCTTCTGTAGAATATTTCCTTTGGGTGCTAACAGCATAGTTCATGCTACTTTGCTGGCATTACAGCCATTTTTAAGCCATCCACAGAATGGAGACTTAGCATTTTGAAGCTGCAAAAGGTCTGGAATATGCTCAGGTACCCCCTCTTGTGCAGTGTTTGTAAAGCTGTCCCTTGATACATGACAAACTGAAAAGGCAAAGAAAAGGCAACAGCATGAGCCTGTGCTGACAGTGTAAATAGAAATTTGAGTTTAGTGGACAAAGTTCACAGTTTGCAGTGAAAGGTCATAAGGATTTCAAGCATTTTTGGTATTTTGTCTCTGCTGCCCGCACAATATCAAGCAAATAAAAAACCCCTGATAGACAGCTTCCAATTCTGTATACTTGGCATCCCTGCTCAGCCTGGAGGAACATGGGAAGCTCTGTGTTTGGCATTCTACAACTATTTGAGAACACGCCATCCTAACACAGCCTTAACACTTACTCAGCCCCAACCTTTCATGTGACATTTGATAAGCTAAAGGCTTACCCAGCTTCAGTTAAGCCAAGTGGCCTGCAGTTTTCTTGCTGAAAATTTAGCATGATGAGGAAGGGTCCCAATACATTAACTCTCAACAGTTTATGTTCATTTTTTCCCAACCAGTGTACAGTCATATTAAAATATCATTAAAATATTTTGTAAGAAATCTCCTACAATCCATCGTTGAGCCAAAGGAGACTTGGAGGAGTCTGATTTTTTATTATTATTTATATTATAATTTTTGCCTGTGGTGAGTTCATTCCCTCCTCTGAATATTATTAACATCTCCTTTAGGAAAGGTTTAGCTCGGCCTGTGAAACACTGACAATGACATTTTTATTTCCTTGACTCAATTACATTTAAACCAAGTGGAGACTGTTTTCCTGGAGGTAGGTAACCTCAGAAACCCAAAGAAGAGTTTTATTACCTATGTACCTCAGATGTGAGTACAACCAGTGCTTTTTGTTAAATCACTGCTTCTAATATTCAGGCCCGTGCTGCTAAAAGGAGAAAGAATTCTTCTGTACTAATCTTTTCTTAGGGTGCATCTTTCCTGGGCTAAGAATATTCAGAGATAACCAAGAGTGTGAATGGGATTAAACAGTAAAAATAGGATATTAGGCGAGCCAGGTATGGGCCAAATTTTTTGCAAAGCGTATTCTTTTAACCTCCCAAGTGAGCTTTTCCTTTGTGTTTGTAGCTTCACAACCCCTGGTATATCTCAGTATGATCATACATGAGGAGTTTGTTGTGCATGCCGGGAGTGCCAAACACTCGAGCCCATGTTGTGTCTATAGGTGCTGAGGGTGCTGGTGGGGTTTTCCCTGTGCTTTCCACAGGCATACCTGACAATGTCGTGAGAGATCTATTTCCAATCTCAGATGCTAGCATCCTTGGCACGCGTTGTCCTTCAGGCTCAGGTAGAATTGTTGTGCAACAGGTTGTTGTGCAACATATTCCTTTATATCCTTCTTGAGACAGATCCTTTTGTACCCTGAGACACAAATCTTTTTACTGTACCTTAAACCTGATGTCCATGCTACCTGGCTTGAAGTATAGTAGTTACCCACACAAGTATTCAGTGGTTTTGAAGACCTAAAGATAAAAAGTCTCACCAGACCGTCCTCCTTTGGCTTCCCTCTCCTTTCAACTTCCTCTCCCTCATCACTTTTTACCTAGATATTGGTGATTTTGCTCTGAGATTTCGTAGTGCTGAATGGAGTGAACTGATGCCTGAATGTACATGTTTACTTCCTCCAGACATGGCCAGATGTGGAATACAAACACAATTTCACATGTGATTAAACCCAGCCAGGAATGAATATGACCCCTGAATGGGAGCTATATATCTATAGGAACTGCAGACACACTCCAAATTCATTCCCTTTCTTCCCTAAATATGGAATGATTAAGCTCAGAGGGCTGATGCTTACCATTTTCTACCCAGCAGCAGAAAAATCTGCAAACTTTGATGTGCTCAGAGCAAATCCTATTCCAACATGATACACTTCCATGATACCTCAGAAACAAAGGCCCTTGCCTTTTGACAAATGAGAGAGTGTCTGAAAAGCTAAACACAGACTAAATGACAGGAAGCCAGAAAGAAAAGGTATTTGTTAATGCTTAGCTTGTACCATATTTGCCCTGGCCAATACAAGGAATATGCTGTTTATAATGAGCTGTCTGTAGGTGATCAAAGTACGTGGAAGAAAGGAAGACTCTCCTCATTCGCAGGCACAGGCAAACATTATGTCTTAAAATAATATTTTACCTTTACCAGAAAGAAATATCTTTCATTTATCACAGAGTGATAGTTCTGACATGAAGGCAGCACAAAGCAATTGTGGACCAGCCAATATGGGCCATAGATCCTATATAAAGGACAATCATGTGGACGTTTTTATTATTTTGCTTCTTTTTTCTTTTTTTAAATGCAAGATGATTGTTAGACCTGTGTCTGTGCTGAGCGGACGGCTCACGCCACCTACGGGGCAGCATCAGTACCTACGGGGCAGCATCAGTACCAAGACATGTCCGCTCCCAAGGCCTTCCCATGGAAACCTAGCACAGTTTCCATACTGATCAAAAATCGCTCCAACAGACATCTGTATTGGCTGTAGCACCAGTCAGTATTTAAATACATATACACCGATGAGAAACACTTGGCCTTCAGACGCTACACCATTTGGCATTCAGTGTGCTTGATTTTATAAATATACTTGCTAACAATCCATTTTTTTTTTATCCCTGTTACAAATAAGAATACATAAACATCTGATTCTCCTTTGATTATTGGCACAAATTAGTTACGGTGACTATATTGGTAATTAGAAAAATGATATAAGATGGATTTAGTAGATGAGTTTAATACACAGCCCATTCTGACTACTAAAGACTGCAGTAGGGAATCTAATAAAACTCCAAACAAAGTTTACAAAGCTACAATTGCTCATAAGAGCTGACCATCCCAGAACTGCCCGATGCAGTGTTTGCATTAAGCCTAGATGAGTCCCAGTGTAAAGCTTTGGTGACAAATTATTGCTGTAGAAATAGTACCCTTTGCTTAGGAATAACAGTATTTCCTTTACAGAATCATGCAAGTGCCTGCCTTTCCACTGCTTTCAGAAGCTCATTCAATCACCCATTTCAGCTCTTTTTTCACTCATTAGCACTACCCAGTCCTTAAGTCATAACAGGCAAGCTCCAAAAGCAGGTCACAGCCTGAGCAGCTGAGCTTGAAGGTGGAGGCCACTGATGGTGATAGGAGTCCTTCTCCCAGTCCCCTAAAGCAAAGGGCTAATCCTCTGGGACAGCAGGCCCCAGGCTGGCTTGCTCTGCCACCCTGGGGAGAGGGTGGAGAGAGAGAAACCAGAAACTGAATAGGTGAAGACACAAGGACTGCAGCCTCCCTTCCCAACCCAGCTGGAGCACTGGAAACAGCCTGTGGCTACAGGCCAGTGCACAAAAAAGACATGGTCTCCCCATGCAGTTTAAACAAACCATGCCCCGGTTTGTTTTGTCTATCTTAAGCAAACTCAGCTGTTTACTGCATGACAAGAACTTCCGTGATTAAAGCAAAAAATTATTCTAAACGTTATTACGCTCTTTTCTCTCTTTAATGTACTAATCCACACCTGTCTAGTGTGATTTTTGGTCAGTGCTTCTTTACCCTCTTCACCTCCTTCTCCCCAAGACTTTTACAGTCTCACTGATGCCATATTGCAAAGTTGGCAGTAGGGAAGGCTCCTCCACTGTTTCTCAGGAGATGAACTAGCTACAAACATGAAGCAGTTGTTCTGTTCAGCCATGTTATCCCAATTTTACACATGGACAAAGCCATTGATGCAAAGGAAGATACTTCTAAATTACATTACACAGAGATGAGCATCAGAGCCTAAACTTTATCCCTCTCTCACAAAGTGCAGACTTGTTGTAAAGTTTCCTTCCAGTAAGATCCACTTGTTATTGGTTTTTGATTTGGTTTGTTTTGGTTTAAGTGAAGTATGCATTTTCCTAGGACTGAAGAATTTCTTGAAAAGACTCTGAAAAAGGTTGCTCTGGTGATTTTAAAACTGGAGTGAAGTAAATGCAGAAGCAAGAAAATTTCATTAATAACAGTGATCTAATCCAGGAAAAATCAAAATGTCAAGACAAAGAAATGTGTCCCTTTAATTGTAAAGCACTATTCAATCTCTTAAATGATAGACCGTGAAGGGAATTGTTCTTGAAAGGTATTGTAATTAAAGGTATAGGGTGGATGCTTGTGTGAGGGCTTAAATAGAGTTAAAGAATTGTATGAACTCAGCCCAAGCAATGAATTAGCATGTAGAATTTGAGTAACACATTGAGGATTTAAGAAAAAAAAGCGGATAGCGCTACAGTTTCATATTAACTGCAACTACAGTTCTAATTTGCATGGATGAAATAGAATAACTGAGGTGAATAATTCCCTAAGACACTCCGATATACACAAAAGCAAGGCCAGAAAAAAAAGAGGAGGCAAAATATGCCACCTAGCATGAAAAAAAACTGTAGCTTCAGTCCTGGAGTCCCCAGAGACAAATCCACCTGATTTTGCTTAAGCAAAAATGTGGGGGGATGTCCTGTTTCAATTTCTTTTTTGGTCTCCACTACATTGTTTAAGTGCTCATTTTCTTGACAAATATATTTTCAGGAAACTATTCTTTTGCATTTCATAGCCCTGAAGAGAACCTGAATAAATGTGTTGGCTCATCAAAACCGACTTGTGATCTCTGTGTAGCTGTATTTGAAGTCAGAGGCTCAGAGGGACCTGTAAACAGTCAACTACAGGGTCTGGAAACTACTGGAAACAGTATAGTGCACAAAAGAGCTTACTGCCACTTACTGCTGCACTTAAGTGGTTTGTTACACATTCGTAAGTCTAGACCTCTTTTAGATGCTCCACTTCTTACAACATCACTCAGAGTTAGGTAAGGAGTTTCAGACCTATTTTGCAAGTGAGGAACTGAAGCAGATTTAGCAAAGCACAGCAATACCTACACAGCAGCCCCAGAAGCATATGCAATGTCTTGCCGAGGTACCAAAGATTTAACTTCAAACCAGGCAGCATGAACACCCTTGTCAGTCAGGTTGCACCATCTGGAAGCTCATCACAGCTTGGCTTGCCAACTTATTTCTACTCTTGTCCTGTAGAACCCATCTGGAATCCTGATCTCCAGATGTGTCCCAAATGAGATGTGTGAAGTGAGGGACCTTAAAACACTACAAGACACTCCACTGCCCATTGTTTTGCTTGTCTCCATTGCTTCTTTCCATCTCCAATACAAACTGCAGTGTTCAAGGTGAAGAAACTTGTGAGCAGGGGTTAGAATGTTCCAAAAAGTAGGTGCTGTGGAGTGACAGCAAGCAATATGTATATGTTGGCTCAGGCCTGCCTTTTCCATCGCATCAGTAGAAAAATGATGCTGTAAGTAACTTGCCCAAGGTCACAGAGGTAGTTTTGAACAACCTTACACACACACTTAAAAATCTCTAGTTATTTTTAAAATTTAAAATTATTGAGCCTGCTGCTTGAGTGATGGTGTCTGGACATACCAGGTCAGGACTCACAACCAGAATTCTGCCACCCCCTACCATAGTCCTGTGGTGTGAGCAAGCAGGCAGGATTCAATTCCAGCATAGGAGTTTTTCTCAGAGCCAGTGCCCAATCCATTACTTAACAATACCAGACAGTTTATAATCTCTCTTCGGTCTTCTTGAGAGATACAAGCATGTCTAAGTCTATCCTTAGGAACTCCTTGGGGAAAAAATGTAACCCAGTATTTCCTTACTTCTCTAGGGGCAGCGTATCCTCATAGGAGACAGGAACAGTATTTCACAATTATAATTTTTTAACCCACTCCACTCCAGCACAGTAGGAAAGAAAGAATATCTTAAGAGAACAGTAAACATTCAGCATATGCCTGTTTCACCATGCTGATTCAGAGTATTAGCCTACATTCAGAGATTGCAACTGTGGGAGTCTGTGTTCTATCAGAAGAAAAAACCATTGTGTTCTATCTGCAGAAAAAAACACTGGCTTTTCTGGACACTGATACCTCAGCTCATTTATTATGCACATCCTTTGGCAGCCCACAGCTGAACAAGGCTATAGAAGTACATTTTAAAATGTGGTAACCTTCAAACTGGGTTTTTCTTGAGAATCACCTATATCATAAGTACAGAGGCACTACTGCATTTCTTTACAAGAAAATTCAATTTAGGATTATTAGTTTTAGTCAGTGAGCCATCATCACCAAGAGTGAACAGGGCTGAATGATGAGTAAGTTTAAAGCATCTTAGTAATGAGTTTAATACATTTGGAAGCCCTGGGTCCTCCCACGCCTTTTTTTTTTTTCACTAATTTGCTGTGGTTGGACCAAGATCAAACGTAATAGTGTGTGTAGCCAGCACACAATATGCGTGATCACTTTGATTAAATCATAAGAAAGGCTAACATCTAACTTGTCCATGTCATTTTATTTGGCAAAAATAATAATGTAATTAAATGGGTTTAAGTACTAAAAACATATGTATCTGCTTACATTTATACTTTTTTCCCCTTTTACAAAGTAATGCTTTTGTTAGAGAATAAAATTCAATAAGCTTCATATGTAACTGGTGGAATTTTGCAACTCAATTATTTCTTCATCACAATGGCAAGAAAAGCTCCAGCACACAAATAATCTAGAAGATTTATAGACCTGATTGCAGAGCTGACACTTGGCCCGCAGAGCTCCCTAGCAGGCCAACAAGGAGTAGTCTTTTCCGCAGGTATGAAGTGGGTTGGCTGGTAGCATCAACTAAGCCACGGTGAAGCATATGAGCTGAACATTTACAGCCCTATTTCTAGCTAAACTAAAAAATCTTTGAAGTATGATATGTTGATTTCATGAGTGCTAAGAGCAAACTTCTGCAAGAAATGGGATCCACATGCATGTTTTCTTGGGAGTTCCTTGTAAAACAATAATCAAGTCTGAACACAAGTATGTATTTTTAATGTAATAGATAGGTTTACATTACAGGTTCTTCCCTCATTCTCCTACTGCCTGTAGGTCTGTACATCAACAGAGACATCCAAAGTCTGCTTTCATTTAATTAAATGGGATCTTTGTCGCCAGTTGAAAAAAAAAAATCAGATATATGAAATAATGTCTGTTCTCATGACATTTCCAGCCCAGTTTCCAGGAAGACTTTGGGATAGTTTTGAATAGATGAAAAGAATGATAAGAAAAACATTTCCTTAAAAGAAAATAATTAAAGGAAAGCAACACTCCCACTCATCTTCCAACTCTTCCATCTTTGGAAAATTTCCTTTTAGCTCAGAGGGGCTAGACAAGTGAAGCTGTTCATCTGGGACATCCCATTAACTGTCATCACTGGCAAGATAAGATGCAGTAAAATGGACTCAAAACCAATCAGTGTTGTCCACTTCAAACAGGATACATTTAACCACTGTGATAGTTTCTACAACACAATAACAATATCAATAAATTAAGCACATGGAAAAGTTAGGACTCATTGATATTGGTTATTCAACTTAAAAATAGGAATTACTTCCCCTGCAGTCAAAATGCTACTATAATTGAGAAGGGAATTTAGGCCAGTAGTGGATACCTGTTTACTTAGCTACACAATAGCTGGCCAGAGTTTGGGCATTTTTAAGCTAATACAAACCAGAGTGATTCTAATTTTACTGCCTGAAAATGGTAATATCATAGATCTAAACTGACACTTGTTTCTTGCCAAAACATTTTGCACTGGCACTTAGTGTTGGAAAGACCATTTTTTTTTCTACTGCCAAGAACTGAACAAAAAACAGCCAAATTATTCTGTTCTTAATTGAGCAAAATTCTCACTGTAGTTGTGCTTGATTAAGAAAAACGGGCTGCAGACTATTGCATGGATAACTGTCTGGGTATATACAGGTTGAGATACTTTTAAAATATTTAACAACTAGCAAATTTTATACAGGTTACAGTTCTCATCAAAATTAAAGGGGTTATCTATGTATGCCAAGTTACCTGTCTGCAACAAATGACCAGTTCCCTGACTGTTGAATTTCATGAGCTTCTTATGTTGCTAATTGTCACATGGAAGCAATTAATTGAATTACTAGAGTAAAATCTGTTCCAGATCATGTAAGGTTTTTCGTTATAATTGTGGAGGCCCATATTACTGAACTCGAGGAAATACACTTTTTTTTTTACTTTAAAAAACAGATATTCACCAGTATAATTGATGCACAGGAACTGGGGGGACACAAGTTTCTCAAAGTTACAGTCTCTACCATATGTAGTTTTCCATCATGTCTGTTCAGGTTTCTGCATTTTATCTGTGTCACAGATCCTCCCAAGGAGAATTACTAGACCTTCATAGTCAGGAGGTTTCATAAAATATTAAACTTCAGCAATCATTTTTAGCCTGAGGCAGTCAAGGGAAAACTAGCCAGGAAATTCTTCAACAATATTGCGTTAATAATTTTGCATTTCCAAATGAAAAATAAGTAGGTTTGTCTTCTCTTCCATAACAGCTATCACTAGGTTATGAATGCCACAGCAGTGTTTCATGGTCATAATATACTGAAGACTGCAAGTGAAGGAAAACACAAATCTCTCCCCTTCCTCTGGATGACTTGCCATGGCTTAGTTTTCGTTTCAGGTGTCATATTTAATCAAGATGAGGACTTCATTCCAAACCAAAGACATAATGGCATGCAATCCTTACCAAAAAAAGAAATAAATAATTTTCAACACACCATGGTTAAGAGACTGCATTATTTGGGGACTAAATATAAGTAGATAGTAGAAGAAAGGATAAAACAAGGTATAGGTATTAGTAATAAAGAGAAGAGACATAAAGAAGGAATTCAGGAAATATAAGTAGATAGTAGAAGAAAGGATAAAACAAGGTATAGGTATTAGTAATAAAGAGAAGAGACATAAAGAAGGAATTCAGGAGAGGCATGTGTAGAATTAACAGCAGTTCTCAAAGGTGATTAATAAGATTTGTACACACATTAGGAGATAATCCAGTCTAGAGCCTGAATAGGCAAAAGAAACACAACTGCCAAAAAAGATGAAAGACACCAAACTGGGGGTTTTTTTTCAATTTCTCAGTGATTCTCATTACTGGTGATGCCTTTTAGGTTGAAAATGAAAATAGGAGGCTGATAATCTATTTCTATAGATACTATTTGAAACTTTAAAGGCAATGCATTGTCATGTGACAGCAGTTTGTACTTTTTGCCCACTATGGTTTAAAAGGAAGAGATGAAAACTCTCCCTAAGTTTGCCTTGCTTCCCCTCTCTGCATGTTACTTTAAAAAACCTGCAATGAAAGCAGTATCTAATGAAAGAGCAAACACAGATGCCATACAACCCCACAGATTATAAAAGCTCTTAGATTTTTGTCCAGTACAATCAGTGCTGATTTATTATTAAAGCTTAAATTGGTGACGATGGAAGAAATTGGATTATCCCTCAGTTCCAAGCAGTGCACTGTTAAATCTCTGGTAACTCAGTTAATTCCTTCACACATTCCCCCCCGTTCTGAATTCAGCTCTCCTCCAGGTGCTTCTTCCTTTGCCTGCCATGAAGTTGCTGTGCTCTGGGGTCCCCTCAGTCAGCAGCATGAAACAATTATGCCACAACAAGCTACTCACACAGATGCAGAAATATCAGCAAAGCTGACCTGGGAGCTTTTGATTTCTTGATTTTATTGATTATTTCATTTGTGTGCATGTGCTCATGTACACGTGCACGGACAGGGCTTACTAATCCAGCACATTACTCAGAGTTGCTGGTATAGCTGCTTCTAGCCTTGTCACTTAGTATTCCTTTAGCAGTAAAATGCTCCTACTCTAAACAAAGCCAAAATTGCACCCTGTGTCCAGTAGTGGTACTTGCCAAAATGTCTCTCAATGGTTTCTGGAGCTCATCAGGCTGCAAACACCTCTTTTGAAAACATTAACCCCTAGATGACTTTACTAGTAGAACTTGTGAATACGTTCCTTTAAAGAGCACATTCCTGCAGGATCTGATTAGCCTTACTATTTAACTTATTGAGAAGTTTGCAACAATTTCCAGGGAATACTGCTCAGACCTAAGAGAAAAGCCCTCTCAAACTCTGAGCCCATGGGCTATAATTACGTACTCAACATCATCTCTTTCCTTAGCATGGTTGAACAAGTCTTCCACAAAGATTAGAAGTATTTCTATCAAGAATACATGATTTCCGCTAACATCTGAAAATCTGAGCAAGTTTCTTTATCAAAGACAAAATTAACTTGGAATTAAAGTAGGTGCCCCATCTTGGAGTCAAACAAAACACAGAAACAAAAATCATTGTAAGCATCACTGACATTCTGCTGTTTGGAGAAACATGATATCCTTTTCCTTGCTAGAGAAATATCAGCCTAATGGATTTATTTTTTATTTTGGTTGAGCCAGGGCCTGTAGGTAGCCATTCTGATGTTCTGATGTTCAGCAGTAAGGATCTGGTGCACAAAGTTTGCGGGAAAGGATA
Source organism: Lophotriccus pileatus (assembly GCA_035583135.1). Classification (NCBI taxonomy): domain Eukaryota; kingdom Metazoa; phylum Chordata; class Aves; order Passeriformes; family Tyrannidae; genus Lophotriccus; species Lophotriccus pileatus. The sequence goes on from JAWWES010000001.1 coordinate 20,012,203, forward strand.
TGATTTCATTTAAGCACGCTGTTTTTTCTAACACCAGATTTTGTGAAGTTAGTCATTGTTGACTTAACTGTGTCATCCGGGGAATACCCAGCACATGCCTTAACTACTCCTTTGCATAGATACAAAAATATTTTTTTAAATACTTAATTGCTTAAAAATAATCCAGATTTTGAAACAAAAAAAGGAGGACTGGGCAGGGAATGGACGCCTTAGTTGACTGACAATACAGGATATAGAACCTTTCAGAGTCTAATCCATGAGGGGAAGTTTGCATCTGGCTCCATAATGGAGTCCACATGCCTGAATTAGATGCCGGGAATCCATGCATGTGTGTAAGTGGAGTTAAGTGCCTTGGAGGGGGATTCACAAAAGCCACTGTTTGTGGAGCTGCCTAAGCCAGCCAAATTTGAACAGTTGAAGATTTCAGTTCATCCTAAATCCTAGCTCTCTCCTGGGTTTAAGTGCCTTCTGGTGAAGCACACAGGCTCAAGTCCCTTCACTCTCGGCTCATAGCTCACAATCCTCTTTTGTAGGCAGGTGCCAGTTTTTTCTTTCAAACTTGGTGCAGCCATCAGCAGCTCAAGCACAGTCTTCTTCGCACTTTCCTTTGGTCTTTCCTTCCTTTAGCAAAAGGCATTTAAGTTTATATTTCCTACCTCCTAGGCATGACCTAGCCAGGAGGCTACAGGCATCAGCTCCCAGGAAGCAGGTAGGAGCTGGCACAGGTCACAGCAGACCCAACAAGCCACAGGGAGGAGGGAAAGCCCAGGAGACTTTGTCTGAAAACCTGGGAGGGATCAGCAGGCAAAGGGAGCCTCAAGTCCATACCTGGCACTTGAAAAGGTTTGGGACCACTACTTTGGGGAGGATTTCAGTGATGAGACAAATAGAGCAAGAGCTAATCAGTCCCTGATCAGGGGCTTGGATTTCAATTATGGATTGAAGTGCTTTAATTCTCCACTCCAATCCTACATCCTTCAGCCGCACCTCTGCCATGTAGTGCTGCAGACAGCTGAAGGGAGGCTGGTGTCTGCCTTGGATCCAGCTGAGCAGCAGGGCAGCAGCATGTTTGTCAGCCTATTGCCACTAGAACAGCCCCCCATCCTGGATGCAGCACTGATGAAATAAAAGTGCTGACTCCCACTGCGGCTGTTTTATAACCATTAGCCCCAGCAGCTGAGCACTGACCAGCTTTACAGCCTGAATATTTGCTAGTCTCACAGTTATCATGGGTCCAAATGGCTGCACTGAACATGCCAGATTGTTTCTCTTGGAGTAGAGTTGAGAGACTTGAGTGAGTGACTGCTAGTATCTGCTCTTCAGGGCTTGGCTTTGCTTTCCTTTGGCCTTGGTTGGGTTGTTCCAAGCTGATTAATAGGGTAATTTTAAGTCCTTTAAACCATAGCACATTGAACTGCATATAGGAAATTAATTCTCACTCGTGACATTTTTGGAGTTTAAATTACTATATATGTTCATGGATCCAGGATAAATGTTTGTGAATGGGATGAGCAGGGTCTTTCACGTGTTTCAGAAGTGTCCTTTTTCTTCTGTGTGCTTTTGAGTATTCACTGAATCAGACCTACAGGGAGTACTTTACAACTTAGGCTGTCATGCTACCTTTGTTTCTGTACTTGTAGAGTGGGAAGAAAGTGGTATCTGTGTAGGCCTGTACATGTTACACTTAAGAAGTAACAATGATTTCAAGCTTTTCCTCCCTGCCCCTTGACTAGTCAAGTGCTTACGTTGCTGAAGCACACTGGAATGAGATGCATTTTCTTACCTGCTCCACAAGAGGAAGAGACAGAAGGTCTTTATGCGCAGATCCATTATGGCATGACATAGGGATGTGTGTGTGCAGTTCAGCCATGGCAGTTAGAGGCATGCACTTGAGTTTTTGGTGGTTTTGGTCATGATTTGCACCCCAGATCAGATCAGGAAGAGACGTACACTGGTATATGCACTGTCAACCATCTAGGAACGTCCACCTTCATGTCTGCCCATAGGTATGACCCAGAGCACAAAGGGTCTTTCATAAAAATTAAATTCCCAGTTCTGAAATAATTTTAACCAAGTGAGTGTTCAGTTGTGGTTACTGTCTAGTCTTTATCAAGAAAACCAGCATAAAAATAAAATAATTCACCCATTTAGGAAATATGATCACAGGTAAGATCTGCTTGATTTTTGTGAATGGAATGGTGTCAGGTCATGATTAGCACATCCTAACAAATACAACGATATCTGCAGTACTTTATAATAAAATAGGAAAATAACTGTTGGCAAATAATTTTAAAACATGCTCCTGATTTCTGTCTGGGTGGAGTAGTCTAGTATGTTTAATCTTCTACGGCAAGATTATTTCTTCCACTGTTTGAGCAAAGGTAGGGAAAGTATGCAAAGGGCAGGAATTTTTTTAACGGCAAATAATCTTCCAATAAAAATTGTCTGAGAGGAAGTTTTTTCAAGAAAAATATTTTACAGACATTTGTTATTGTTTTCATATCTCCCTTGGACTGGGACTTCGGGGTTCCGGGAAGCTGCAGAATTAGAGCACAGCAAATAAAAATAAGGGAGAGAGAAGCTGCTCTTTCTTTCCCTTGACAGGCTCATCAAAGCACAGTGAACGGAAATATTGTAAATTGTAACGATTCATCTCCAAAATAAAGCCTTCAAAGCCTTTTGCTTTTATTAAAAAAAAAAGAAAAAAGAAAAAAGAAAAAAGTCATGAAACAGCACGAGGGCAAGAGCCAAGAAAACACATTCTGTACACCATCAAAGTGAGAAAAGGAACAGAAATGCTGTGCCGTGCCAGTTTCAGACAGAGGCAATCAAGCAAATTTTATGGCAAGAAGACAATGCGTAAGGCCACAGGATTGCAACAGGAGTCACAGAGAACAATAAATTATTTCAAATTAAGGTCAGGCCAAGCACTTCAGGAGTTTGGCACAAATTTCTTGCTTTATAGTGCAGGAATTCCTAGGACTGTCAAAGTAAATGCTAGATGGGGTTGCAAAGGCTGGAGTGTGATCACTACAAAGGGGCACATGAAATAAAGTTTCCTTATAACCAAAAGACTTCAACCAAAGAACCTGTGCACCCAGAATTAGGCTCTTGTTCTTAATGAGATTTCATGATCTTGATTCCTTGTTAGGGTTTAACAGCTCCCATTTATATCTGTAAAGCAATTAAATTTAATCAGAAGACATGCAGTGCTAAAAAGAGCTAAAAAGTTTTAAACCTTAGAGAAGTCCCTGCTTCATCACTGACAATAAAAAGCTAAAACTTACCCCTTTCCAAAGAGCCATCACTCCTGCCTGCTTCAGGTGCCCTATAGCTGCCAGGAGCCCTCACCTCCCAAAATGTCCCATGGCAGAACACTGGCCAGACCTGAGTGTTAGCAGCAACAGAGACCTGCATTTCCCAAAACTGTGGCTGGGTTCTATCCAGCCTGGACACAGTGCAGTCTTTTCAGCCCCAAAATGAAGACATGGTGACAGTGGCCGTAGAGTGGCAGGATGTCACACCACAGAGGGTGCTGAGGGTGGCCCACAGGCCATGCAGGGCAAGTCAAACCTCAAATGGCAACAGCAACTGCAACAGTACTTGCTACAGCCTCAGGATCAAGAGAAGCACAAGAGCAGCTTCTGGCCACTTTTCTCATCTCCTTAGGTTTGGCACTAAGTATACCTTAGTCTGAAAAGTCCACCCTGCATGAATATTACAACTGCAGGCAGCTGTACTGCTTTATGTAACACTTTAATAAGGAAACAGATTATCTTCCCTGCCACATCTGTAACAATCAGTCATTCCCATTATCAAGAACACTTCTATAATCAGGATTTGTCTTTCTATTGTCATCTCTTGGGAAGTGTTTAAGAAAAATACACACTCTGGCACCTAGCTGTGTCTTGCAGATGCACATCTAAGCTTTCCTAAAGGTATCAAGACCTATTAATTCACAGAATGTTCCTTCTCTCTCTAAGTAGTCTTCCCAGACTAAGTCTTAACCCATGTTGTATTAGGATAAAATATACATAGCCAGAGTTGATCTTTTGTGTCTCTTTAAGACTCAATGCACCTCTACAAAGACAACAATTTATTTTTTCTGCTTTTAGTACATAAAATGATAATGTGATTAATCAAATGAGGAACTAAGAGTTCTCTGACCAGTAAAATTGATAGATAACCTTCAGAATAAGATTCTGCCACCGGCGCACACTGGGGCAAAGATTCAGGACGTGCTTCAGTTTTTTGTCACAAAAAGCGATAATCTTCTTCCCTCACTTGTCTACCCCTATATACCTGATGAGATGGAACATTTCACTGATTAACAAGTTTAACAGTAAATTGTGCAGAATATTTACTTGTCATTCAGAGCCCATTGCTAATGTGGGCCTGCTCACAAAGCTGTAGCTGGCTGAACCAAGAGGCAGTGAAATGGAAACTTTATTTACACTTTCACCAGTGAGTCTAATTCATAGCAGCACTGCCTAGAGGCACTGCTTTGGATTAAATCAGCAAAATGCTGTGATACACTTTGCAAACTGTTGTACCATAATAACATGCAAACAATTGTACCATAAAAATTTGGGAGGGTTCTACTGCACGCAGCCAGCACAACCTGTACCAGGGCAGAGTAAGGCCAAGAGTGATGAGTGACAGCTGAGAAAGGAGGTTTCCGAAGAAAGCTTGCAGTTCCCTGTTCACACTGTTCTGCAACCAGAAATCACCCTGATTCATTATCAACACCTCGAGGCTCAGCCTACTGGATCACACACTTCAGTCTGAAGTGCATCACCAGTTCTCTGTCTTTGCAAATATTTTGGGGTAATGGACTGGCAGTAGACATGAAGCGTTCTCGCCAAAACAATCCTCATACCAACAGCTCTCCTTGGAAACGGTTGGTTGCCTACAAATGCACTTCCATGAAAACCAGCCTCCTTTCCAGTGGGCTGCACACAGCAAACCTGTTACATCTGATAAAGCAAATTCCTTGGACAGTGTCAGTGCCTGTGTCCCACAGGGAGCTCCTTCTGCAGTGCAGAGTAGCACCACCACTTCAGAGAAGGAGCCCTCAGTCCAGTTCCCACGTTGGACAACCTGTCTGTGCTCGGATGCACTGGTGGCCAGTGCCGGGCTCGGTGCCAGGAGGACGGTTACGTGCTGATAAGCGGGGAGGCAGCTCTAGGCTTTGATCACTTTGTGTGTCCCATGTTATTGCGCCATGTCTGTGTGCCTCACGCAGCCAGTCGCTGAAACGGGAGCTGGTGGCAGCCGCTAAAGTGCCTCCATCAATCTGCCTGCCATCAAGACTGTAGGCAAACTGCCCAGAAGAGAGCATTAGGCAGAGGATTCAAGTGCATGCTGTATGGCAGAGAACAGGAAAATGTATTCAAAGGCAGGTATTTGCTAAATCCTACCTATAATTAATTCTAATCCCATAATTAAAGTCGCATGCTTTTCTGCAAACATTCCCCCATGTTGGTCCTTCATCCCCACCCCGAGGTCAGACACCAATTCGTGTAAACAAGTACACGCCACCACACCAGAGAGCTGCATCCCTGGGGACTGTGGTCACCAGGCCAGCAGTGCCCAACTTACTGATCCTTGCCACGGCTCCCTGCCATCTGACTCCTAGTAGCTTTCAGGCATTTTCCAGCAAACAGCATCTGGGCCGGATCCTCAAAAACATGCAAGAGATGAACTCCCTTGGAAATCAATTACTAGAGCTAGGCATCTTAATATCATCATAAATCATGAGCTTCATGTCTGTGTTGAGTCAGCAGAGCCCTGTGCCTGGGAGCTGGGGGTTGTGGAGATGCCAGTCTAATCATGCCCAGATTTGCAGACAGAGAAGATGCCTACCCAGGCCCACGTAGGTAGGCTCACAGCACACTGGGCAGAGGGAGACTAAAGGCAACGTAATTATGTGTCTGCATGGGCTAAAATCTCCTTCTCATCGTGGCTGCTTCCACTCCCAGGACATGTTGTCACATAGATATGCACACGTAAATACCTGCACACATGCAGATATACAGTCTTTGGAAGCAAGAAACATGGTCCTAGGGTGCCCACAGAGATCTGGGTGAACATCCAAACTGAGCACATGCATGAATGTATTTGCAGAAAGACTGGAGCAGAGACAACTGCTTCATCTTTGGAAATGCATTTACAAATGGATGACAGAGACCACCCCAGGAATTGCAATAAAAACCGCTATAATTATCACCAAAGTCAAAGATAGCGTATAGTTGATCATAGTGCTTTAAGATGAAGCCATTTATTTAGATGTTTTCACACTTCTCTAAGAAAGAAACTGTATGCACCATTTTGAATTAAAAAAAAAAACCAACCTAGAAACAAGCATCTGCCACATGTTGAATATTCCCCATTAGCAGCAGGTTTATGCATGCATGCATTTTAAAATGTTTATTATGACAATACTTGTTATGACTGCCTCAGATTTAGTAAATACCACATGATAATCAGACACAGTTGTTAGACCTTGAGCGAAATATGATTTAATTTATTTTTAACATACTGAACAATAGCTATTTCTTGGTAATCTAAACTGAACACAGACACTCAAGACTACTTTGTTTCCTTGGAAGGGACAGTGAAGAGGAGAAAGGGAAAAAAAAATAACCCTGATCTCTGTGGGATAGTTTCACAAGAGGCAAGAAGAAGGATTGCGTTTACCACAAATCCTACTTTTCTCCCTACTAAATGAACAGGCCCTTATAGATCCTTTAGCAAGGTAAACTCTTCACCAACTCGAAAAACAAGTACAGCTTTCAATGAAGTTGCAGGCACCATTAAAAGCAAAATTACGTGGAACCCCAAACCTGCTTGGGCCAAAGTCACGCACAGAGCAACTGTCTCCTGCCAACAGCAGCGCTGGGCCCTCACACAGGGGCTGCGCTCTCCTCTACTGTCCTCCTGCTCTTCACTGATGAAAATAAGATTGTGTCAGTGTAGCTAATCTTAATTTGTGTTACAAAACTGGTTAGCTTCCAGAAGAAATCCCTGTCAAGTTATATTTGTTTGCCTTCACTCCCTGCTTTTATGCAGAGTATGGCTGAACTTGCAAAAAGAAACCCCCTATGTTGTATTGAACTAGTTTGCTGGCAAATTTGAAAACATAAAATAACATAAAATCTCATTTGGCACAGAAAGGCAGAAGAGTTCCTTATATTCAAGTGATAATGTGTGCATTAAATGGCACTCAAAGCTCTTGAGCATATATAAAATGATTTGGCAAGCAGAAGGTTTAGTTTTTCCTGCCCCTGAAAACACGAGTTACTGCTAAAATTCAGTCTCCATACAGTACAGGGAGATACCTTCAGAAAGTACTCACTGATTGACAAGTTAGTCCTCAAAGGAGTTAATGATCCAGAGATGAATTTTAGCTGTGATGAAGTTTTGAAGTAGTATCTTTGAAAACTGTGGTGGGAAGTTCACTGCTCAAGTCACCTACACATCATAGTACTGGTGCTGAGAACAACCACCACCATTTGCCTGACTTTTCACAACCCTCACAGCTATCCATTGGAGAGGAATAGCTTAGTTCACTACAGGAACTAAGGCCTTGATAGCTACTCTTCTGATTTTGTGCTAAAAATTCTTCCAAGAGAATTAGCTGGCTAACAGAATTAGTTTACAAATGCCCCAGTTTACAAAACCCCCAGTTTATATGCCCAGTGTTTAATTCAATGCTTTTCATGTGGTGGAAACCTTAACAAAAGCATATATGGAGTGGGAGTGTGCATGCGCTTGCAAGTCTAATCCAGCGATTTCATGGATCCATACTGTAGGAAAGAGGAACAGTATAGTTTGTTTCCAAAGTAGCACCACAAGTGAAAACTGAAAAGAAATTGCTATCATTTTGTGAGGACTTTAGTTCACTCTTACAAGCCCTTCTTTGACTTCCCCTGAGCTGCCATGTAGCTCTGCGTACGAAGTGGTGGCCAGCCAGAGAAATCCCCACAGAGTGTGACTGTGCTTCTGACCCACCAGCTCTCTGCAACGCAGTGGTGCTGCTGCTCCTTACGTGTGGTGACACATTATTTATTTGCCATTTTCATTGAGTTATGCTGTTCCTGCATATCTCTACATGTCAAGGCCACCCCAAAATTAGCCGTGTTCCTAATCACTTCTGATCTTGAGTCAAAAAACATCCTAGAGAATTTAGCTTTTTAACACTGAATTTTTTTAGTGGCACTCCTCTGGTAACAAAATCTCTAGAGTCACCAGGATTTTTATTTCGCAGAAGTGATTTTCCACGTGGAAACCTGAGCGCTGGCAAGACCATCCCCCTTGCAGTGGGCATCTGGTCCTACAGTTTCAGGCAGTCCCTATGGAAGGGACTCCAGGGAAGAAGACTTCAGGTCACTGAGATCTTATGCCTATTTGGGAAATACAGCAAAAAGCAAGGCGTGGTAAATTAAGCCCATAGGAGTAGTCTCTGGCCGAGTCTCTTAGAGGTTCTGAGACATGGGTAACCTTCATCTAAACCCAACATTTGTTGCAGAATGATGACTTTCCTGTAAGAACCAATAAATCAAGATCTGGCTTCCACCCTTTGCAAGACCACCTATGATTTCGAGTCCCAAATGAATGATCATCACTCTTTCCATACATTCTTTACATAATTAGGCTAAACCAGCCATTATTTCTTCACACCAATTTAAGAATTTAAGAATTATGGCTGCTGGTACATTTTGTTTTGTCTTCAGTTTCTACTGAAAAACTCAAATAGCCGGAGGAAGGTCCTTTTCCCATTTTCTCAGGAGAACGGCTCTACCAAAGAGATTATTGAGAAATGTTGTCACTTGAGCTTTGCCCATAAAAATGTGTTTTTTCAGGGACTCTCTCTCACCCACAGGGCCAATCACATGCACTCACACACAGGCAGCTGAACACTGTGGTTGAGGATCATATTCCCTCACCCTCAAGTGGCTTATCCCACCCTAGGTAAAGCAAAATGTTTATTGTGGCTTAATTTGAATGACTGGTACAAAATGACACGTCACTTGGTGTGAAGGGATAGTTGCTTCTCCTCCATCTTCCTTCAGACATTAAAACAGGTAAGGCAAAATTTCCCTTTCTCCAAGCCTTTGGCTTCTCTAAAGGTGTACAAATACACAGAACATTCCTATTATTTTCTGATAGAAATGCAGGAAAATCCCAATCCAAAGCCAAATTATTACTCCACTAACAGACACACCTTTGAAAGCATGTCAGATTGCATTACATGAACGTGTTTGGAGATGATCCCTAAATTGCCTGGATTTGGGTGGAAGGCGTGGGGAGTCTTACACTTTGGCTGTATCTTCAACACAGATTTTTCTCCTCCTCACTCTGCTGTTTTCCTGGGAAAACTCTCCTTTTGCTATTCATAAACTCTGAAGGGCCAACATTTAAGATCTATAGGCTTCTTTTGAAAACGAAGATTTTCAGTAGCTTTTAGGCATTTAAAGATGCTGGTGGTTTCCTAGTGAGGTCTTCAAACCAGAGCTGTGCACCCAGGCATTCAGAAACCAACTGCAAGGCAGAAAAAATAAGACCTTCAACTTCTCTCAGTACATAACTTTTTAGAGAAGCTGAGTTGGATGAGACAGGCAATGAGCTGAAATACTGAAGACTATCCCCAGCATCCCTCATGCTGCCAGGCAGGCTTGCCTTACAGTGATGGAATCTGATAGGGATAATCCAGCAGCAGCACACATAACTCTATCACATTTCTCATCAAGATCAGTTTTGTCTGATCCCTCCTTCCTTTGGGAGCAGGAGGAGAGATGAGCTGTACAGCCAGCACCAAACACAGGCTGCTTCTGCAGTACCTGTGGCAGATCCCAAGACCCAGACAGCTCACAAGGCCACTGGGGAGGCTCTGACCTCCTCCCACAAAGATGTCAGCCAAGTCCCATCTAGCACAAGGTTGTTCAGTAAATAAGCCCCCCACCTTCTACTTCAGCAAGTCACAGGCATCAGCCCCAGCCAAAACCAATAGATGAGAAGCAATCTCTCATTTCCAGGCCATACTGGCTGGGTTATGATGAGTCAAAAAACATGACAGGAAACACAGATGCAGTGAGATCAGCTTCTCTGGAGCCTTCCTATCTCTAGAAGTCTTGCCTCATCTCCCTCAAAATTTCCACGTGGGCCCACAAAAACATTCTCATGTTAAACTGCAGGTGCATTGCGTGACGCCTGGCAGGCCAAGGGAGCCCAGCACAAGCAGCAGGAGGTTGAGTTCACCCTGAGCTGCGGGCAGGCTGGTGTCTCCCCGAAGGAAATTTTTTTCAGTTATTTCAAATACCTCCCACTTGCACACAAAGCTCATGTTTTGTAATAAAAACAAGGAGAAAATCTCATCCAAAGGAATTTTACCTATTTCCCTCTCTACTTATGCCACTGAAGTTATCTTTTTAAAAAAATAAACCCCCCAAAACTGGCCACCAGAACAACAAAGTAGCCAAGAAGCTAATTTAATAACCTCCTTCTTCAAAATCCACCCTGCCCTTCACACTTGTAGGTTTCAACAACAGTCCTAAATCATCCAGTATCTTCTAATTTTTTTAAAGGTTTTGCTGCACTTCTGTCCTCATACAGGCAATGCTTTTCCTTTGAGAGATGTGCACAGAATGGTGCAAATTTTCCAGTAGCTGAGATTTTCCCTGCAAACTGAGGCAGGTGTCACACTACAGAGAGGCAAAGCTGCTGCATGTTCCTCATTATGGTACAGAATGAGGCAGGAAGGCCAACAGAGAACAGAATGGGCACATTTCTCCCCACCCCCAAAGAAAAAGGGAAAAAAAAGATTGTGTAGTGTTTATGTGCCCAGATGAAGCTGCAGCGGGTTAATAAGTTACCATGTCCCAGCCAAGCCACAGTAACTGTCCTCGAAGTCTAGTGCCACTGAGCTTTAAGCAGAAATACCACGTCCTAAGGCCCTAATCCTTTAGCTCACAGCAGCACAGCCAGCCTTGGGCTAAAAGCCACATTAAACTCACTGGAGGAGAAGCATTTGCTGAAATGTGTTGCTGAACAAGGATGAGCAACTGTGTTTGGGCTTTAGCTACACTTACAAACTCCTGTACATCTTGGCTCTGGTTTTCTTTGCCACATGGCAGCCAGTAACATCCAAGACTTTGAACTACTGGGAGAGAAAGTGACTGTAGAAACTCAGCTGTGCAACATATGCTCCACCTAGTGTTTACTCACTAATATTTCATTTTCTTAAATGGTTTGTTTCGCTGTTAACACAGAGCTCCATCTTTTCTGTAGTTCATTTGTCCACATATAATTATTATTGAAAATAACAACCTTCTGCTTTTGGTTCCAACCACATGATTTTGATTTAGCCTTCACCTTCAGTAATGATAATACACACCCTCATCACACTGGGGCACAGCAGCTGCTGGGAGTGAGTCTCAACAGGCAGTTTGGGCAAAGCTCTACAGCATGAGTGACTTGGAAAAGCATGGGGGCTTTTCCAGGTGCCCAGGTTGGGTGCAAGGCATCTTTGCATGGTGGAAAAGCAGGGACAGAGGAACAGCCATCAGACCTGGCAATTGCCAAAAAGGATTTTGTTGTGGGACAAAATACTCTAATATATGGACAGTCTCGTTTTACCATAGGCTCTTCCCAATTTGCACTCCTCTAGGGAGTTCCTGGTTCCTCATTTGCTGTTCACCTGCTGATAAATGCCCTTAGTGCAGAAAGGAAAGCCAACAAAAGATGGGACATAAACTCCAATCTTTAGAAAATAATTTAAGACCTTTAGAAAATAATTGAACATTCCCAGAGAAAGTCTTAAGTTTGCTGATCCTGCCTGGAGCAGTGATGACCCAGGCAGCCCTTAGATGGCCCACTTCTGGGTGGAGGCCAAGAGGATCCCAGCCCAGTTTAAGAGGCAAGCTGGTAAGACCCGCAATAGAAACAGACCCTGCAGCCATGGGGTATAAGTAAAGCTGCAGAAACTGAGCTTTCATTGCTGTGGAGAGCAGAAGGGGCACGGACAATTTAGCTTCCTTGGGCAGAAAGCCTTTATGAGATCCTCACATCCCCTGTCTGCTCTGCCCCTCCGCCAGAGCTTGCAGCAGAGCTTACCCAACCTGTGCTGTGGCACTGACACAAGTGAGAAAGCAGCAAACTGGGAGCAGGTCCCTGTGTGAAGAAACTGCAGAGGGCACCCCTGGGGGAGCATAAAACTAAATACATATAAGGACATTTGCTATGTTAGTACTGTTTGAGTAAGAGCCTCCAATAAACCAGATACAGGCCTGCTGCAGGATGTCCTTCAGGGCGGTGCACAAAACAGAGCCAGTTTGCAGAGGTTTAGGTCCAGTTTGCTGCAGAAAATGAGAGCAGGTTGCCCTAATGGGAAACACACAACATGAAAACCTTCTGCCAACTGTGGGGTTTGTGGTGGTTTTTTGCAGGTGATGGCCGTGCTGCTCTTCCCTGTGCAGCTGCTGGCAGTGGCTGTCACCGTTTACCTGGAACTGGTGAGGTCTGCTCAAGGAGGTGCCTACTATGGGATCAAGCAGCTGCCACCTCAGGTGCCCCAGTACCAACCTCTCGGACAACAAGTACCTCACATGCCACTGGGCAAAGAAGGCATCCCAATGCAGCACATGGGCAAGGAGATGCCCCACATGCAGTACGGGAAAGAGTACCCCCATCTGCCTCAGTACATGAAGGAGATCCCACAGAGGCCCCTGCTCGGCAAGGATATGGCTCCCAAGAAAGAGAAAGGTAGGCTGGGCACGTCCCTCCCCACCCCTGCACGATCCCACCTGGTGCACCAGAGCACTGTTTGCCAGTGGGGGGCTGAACATCGGAGCAAGCTGCTGAAGGCTGGGCATAGCCCCTCTGCGCCCAAAGGACTGACCAGGTTAGTACCTGGCCACAGGTGGACAAAACAGGCTGTGGGGCAGCTCAGGGTCACCGGCACAAGGCCACAGGCATCCTCTGGACTGCAGCACAGCCTCTGAGCAGCCCCACATGTGATGAGCTTCCAGGCCCCAGGTTTGCTTGGGTGCTTGTTCAGGGTTAGGAGAAACCTTGTAGCCCCACCTGCCTGCAGAAGTCCCTCTGATGGGGCTTCAGATGATGGCCCAGGTAGATGGGCCAGGGTCCTGCCTGGAGGTTTACTGCACAAGTCTGCACGTACAAGCACTTTCCGTATTCAGTAAAGAAAGTTTGGACAATATTAAGATATTTAACAAAACAAGAAAGAAAGTCCAAATACAAAGAGTGACCAGGAACCACCCAGTGTCATAAAATCCTTGTGAGGACAGTCAGCGTCAGTGGGACTTCAGACAAGCTGGTTAACTCTTACTGAAGCTTCAGCTAACCACAACCTCCACTGGCTTCAGAGGGAAATGGGAGATTTCCGGACTGCCAACAAACACCACTGGCTGTAGTAAAATCAACCCATCTCATGAGCAAAGATTTTCTACATTCATAAAACACAACATGTGCAGAGAGGGAGGGTTTCTGCCTCCCAAAGAACAGTTAATTCTCTTGTCCTGAAAGCTCACCTCTTGCCTTCCCCCAAGCCTCTCACTTTTTTATCCATTTTAGAGCTGGAGAGATTGTCCACTTAACACAAAGAGCCTGCAGCTTGAAAAGCAACTGACCTCAGCACAACCACTCACACACACAGAAACTCTCTCCCTGACCTGCAACGCTAAGTGCTCACATACACAAAAACGTGGGTTTGGACAATAAAAAGATTTTGCAAAATGTTTAGAAGAGATTTAACTAGACATGGCTATGCCAAAACAGCAATGCTGGTTAAGGAGGTAGGTTGGTTTCCAGAAATACCTTAATGGGAACCAAAGCCTTGGTGAAAATACAGACATAACTACATACAAACCTTACTGACAGAATCTTTTTTAATTGATCTTGCTCATGTAAGCCCCTCCAGCAAAAGTAGTTTTATGCCAGGATTCCTCCTACAGCACAAAAGCACTGAGCAGCTTCTGTGTCTTACGAAAACTCTTAAAGGCAAATTAATCTACAGCAATATGGGACAACATGCAGATTTTGCTGTTTAAGACTGTATAGGTGGAGAAAACTCGTAAAGCGCAAATGGCTTTTACATATGATGCACAGTAATTATTTTAAGGAAACAGAAACACACATGGAAGTTTGGGGTAAGCAAAACAGTAGGAACATCCTCTTCATTCCCAAGACCAACCTGTAACTCGCTAGCTGGCTCTGCCTACCACAAACCCACAAAGCATCATAACAAGCACATTCCATTCAAAACTGCCTTTACGTTTTTTGAAGGATGTGACTGCAATCACCTTTTGTCTCTCTCCCTCCCCTTTCTTCTTTTCTTCCCAACCCAGAAATGCCCATACGCAGTCTGAGGGGTGAGCAAGGCCCCCCCGGTGAGCCAGGACCAAGAGGGCCACCGGGGCCACCTGGATTACCAGGTCATGGTGTGCCAGGAGCCAAAGGAAAACCAGGCCCACAAGGATATCCAGGAATTGGAAAGCCGGGTTTGCCAGGAATGCCAGGAAAACCAGGGGTCATGGGGCCCCCGGGGCCAAGAGGGGAGATGGGGCCGAAGGGGGAGATCGGGCCCATGGGAATACCTGGACCACAAGGACCACCAGGACCTCATGGGCTTCCTGGCATAGGGAAAGCAGGTCCTCCGGGTTTGCAGGGACAGCCAGGGCCAAAGGGCGAGCCTGGGATGAAGGGGCCACCGGGAATCCCTGGGATCCCAGGGCCAAAAGGGGAGAAGGGCATTGGGATCCCAGGTTTGCCAGGTCTGAAGGGTCCACCTGGGCTGCCTGGTCCCCCTGGCCCCGTGGGGCTGCCAGGGGTTGGGAAACCAGGCATGGTTGGCTTCCCTGGGCCACAGGGACCCCTGGGCAAACCTGGACCCCCAGGAGAGCTAGGGCTGCAGGGGCCTCCAGGAGCTCCTGGGATCCAAGGCCCTCCTGGCCCACCTGGCATTGGCAAACCAGGCCAGGACGGCATGCCTGGCCAGCCAGGCTTCCCAGGAGGCAAAGGAGAGCAGGGATTGCCAGGCCTACCAGGGCCCCCCGGCCCCCCTGGGGTTGGGAAGCCAGGCTTCCCGGGGCCCAAAGGTGAGCGAGGCATGGGGGGTCTGCCCGGCCCCCTGGGGCCAAAAGGAGAGAAGGGGCACGCGGGACCACCTGGCATGGGGGGGCCGCCGGGGGAGCCAGGCCAGCCAGGACTGCCAGGCATCATGGGACCCCCAGGGGCTGCCGGTTTTCCAGGACCCAAAGGAGAGGGTGGACCTGTGGGGCCACCAGGACCAGTCGGGCCCAAGGGAGAACCCGGCCTGCAGGGTTTTCCGGGAAAGCCAGGTTTTCCTGGGGAAGTGGGGGGCCCTGGGCTACGGGGGCTGCCAGGCCCCACAGGACCCAAGGGGGAAGCAGGACACAAAGGCTTGCCAGGGCTGCCGGGTGTCCCAGGGCTCGTGGGACCAAAGGGTGAGCCAGGGCTCCCCGGTGCCCAGGGGCTTCAGGGCCCCTCAGGCATCCCCGGCATTGCGGGACCCAGTGGTCCCATCGGCCCCCCAGGGCTGCCAGGGGCGAAGGGGGAGCCAGGTATGCCTGGACCCCCTGGCTTCCCTGGTGTAGGCAAACCTGGGGCTGCAGGGTTGCAGGGACCCCCAGGGAAGCCTGGGGCACTTGGTCCTCCTGGCCAGCCAGGGCTCCAGGGGCCACCGGGCCCCCCCGGACCTCCAGGTCCCCCAGTCATCATCCCACCCACTCCACCAGCTGTGGGACAGTACCTGCCTGAGGTGGGGCCAGGGATAGAGGGTGTCAAGCCCCCCTATGGCTACAAGGGCAAGAAAGGCAAGGCTGGCGGCATTGTCTACGAGATGCCTGCGTTCACAGCAGAGCTGCTCACCCCCTTCCCCCGGGTTGGGGTGCCCGTGAAGTTCGACAAGCTCCTCTACAATGGCCGTCAGAACTACAACCCCCAGACGGGGATCTTCACCTGTGAGATCCCCGGCGTCTACTACTTCGCTTACCACGTCCACTGTAAAGGGGCCAACGTGTGGGTGGCTCTGTTCAAGAACAACGAGCCGCTGATGTACACCTATGATGAGTACAAGAAGGGCTATCTGGACCAGGCTTCGGGCAGTGCCGTGGTCCAGCTGATGCCTGGAGACAAGGTTTACGTTCAAATGCCATCCGAGCAGGCAGCGGGACTCTATGCTGGGCAGTACGTTCATTCATCTTTTTCAGGATATTTATTGTATCCCATGTAAAACAAAAAACCAGACACACACACACACACACAACACCCACACACAAAGTCAGAATCTTTCTCCTCTGCTTCAACTTTTATACCACAAAAGATGCATTTTATGACCATTTTGGACCATCTTGTACAAAAAACCAAAAAAATACAAAGATTAACATTATGCACTAGTTATAAAAACAAAAAGGTGTGGTGAACATATCTAAAGATGCGTATCAGGTTCATAAGCAGTTGTTTTGCACCCATGGGGGACATATTAGCTGTACGTTATATATTTCTGCAATGCCATGCTTACTTCATTTCATTCACAATAATTCTGTACTAAAGTTCAAATCAGTGCACATCACTCACTCCTGTTGCATTGATCATAGTTATGAGATAAAAAACAGTGACTTTAAACCAGAGTAGGTCAGTCTCTAATTATATTAAAATATTTGAGTGGCTTATTTGTCTGGGTGGGGGTTTTCTTGTTTTTTTGACAGCAGGTCTGCCTGACAAGCAAAGGTTCTCGTAGCTGAAGACCTTCCCTTCCCCCTGTAAAATATTCCTGCAGGTGTTTTTTTTCCTGAATGATTTATGATGGAAAAGGAGTACTGATGGTGTAAACTAATCAACACCCCTGAGTCTTCTCCAGCAGTCACTGGACTCAACATGCTGTCATTGACTCCAGCAGGCACTGGTTTCACCTCCAAAGGCCACAGCACTCAAAATGTCTCCATCCCTATTTGTACAGCTGAAGTAGATGAGGTAAATCAGAGACCAAAATGAAGAGTTCCCCATTTACTTTGTGCCATGTCATCGAGACATTTTGGCTTTACACAGGGTGGCACAAATTTGCTTGAATGTCTGTGCTTATAGTAAGAAACCATTTGGCTTGTCAGAAGAAACACCTATTCTGCCACTCAGCAAAAGTTAAATCAGTTTGCTCTTCAATGACTAGAGAAAGCAGAAGTAGCTCTGTTTGCTAATTAACTAATTTGTTGCTTGAGATCAACCGATAAGTTTACCAGCAATGCTGATCATGCAAATTTATCCGCGAACTTCATTCTATCTAAAACTGATTTCCAATCCTTATTTATACGTTACCAGTTGTCAAGGAGAACCTGCAGGCCTCAACTTTTCCTGTACTTGAGAACAGCGACTTCTCTGCAAGAAGTCTCTGTCTGCTCATCAGTGGTGCTACTCTCACCTCAACAGTGTTCCGTTTCCAAAGGGCAGTGTACTTTGCTGTAGTTCCCTGTACAGTGCTGCACATCACACACTGCTGCGCTAGTTGAGTTAAATACTCATCACTTCTTCCATGTCTTTAGCTAACGCTACCGCTTTTGAGTCAAAAATGAACTAGATTTTTCAAGCAGAACTCAGATTGGATTTAACTGGCATTACCATTATTTAAATGCAGAGTTTAATGCAGTCTAACATTGACTAAGGACTCCAGTGATATAATGTGGTGCTTTATCTCAGAAATTTTATGGAACGGTGGCAGGAATGGACGGACAGTTTACCAGACACTGGTGACTTCAGTATGTTCCCAGAATATATGAGGTATGTCAAAAGCAAATAATTTTGTATTTAAAATTTTTGTACTGATTTGAAAAAAAAAATATCTTATTAAATATCTTTAAAAATAAAACCAAAACCCAACTGTGTCTTCATTCAGAACTGATAGAAGGAACATTCCATCTGCTGAATTTACGTACCA